>OW240917.1:250319050-250453048 GCA_933207985.1 Pelobates cultripes | reverse complement strand
CAACAGAATTCTTCGCAACCATTCATCTCAAAGGATCCATAAAAGTTTTGTGTTATTAACTTTAAAAAAACATTGTAACGTTACAATATAGATTGACGGGGATCAACCATGGACACTCCTTCACAACAAACTGGAACTGCTACTGAGTATCTGGTCCTGGCCGTGTCACCTTCCATGAATGAATGCGTTGCTTCTTGTTTATCTTGCCAAATGGCAAGGTTTATACAGTGGTGTAGATATATATTTCAATGGAGTTCAATCCTGGCAAAGTCAGGGCCCATGTTGCATAAGAGGAGGAAGAAAAGCATTGTTATCTTTCCATCTCTGTTATTGATCTCTCTAGGCTGACTGACGTGTAACGGGCAGAGCTTTTAATAATTATTGACAGACAGCCAAGATGGCTACATTAAGTTCCACGATGGAAGTAAATACAACAAATTAATTTCTACATTTAATTATTTTTTTCGACCTCACAAAAATACATTTGTTATCCTGGGACGTTACGGCTCCTCTTCAATATTGTGCACTTTATTGTTACACTCGGTCTTGGGGATCATGTGGTATTGTCTACCACCCTTTCCCCGATACTATATTGTGATTATTGCACAATGGCATAAATGATGTAGCCCATGCTTAATCTTTTCCATAAGACATTATATTTTCGAAACTTTCGCTTTGAATGGAAATTCTGCTGATCCGCTGTCCATTCGAACTTCCAAAATGAAATGTATCCAAATTCCGAACAAACCAAATAGCATGATAGCTGAAACATTCCAGTGGATTCAGATTTCGGAATTAGTTTTCCAGTGGGTACTGCTAATAGTCACCCCCACTTAACCCCAACTTTGAATCATTACTTTATAGTTTGAGATTTTTTTGTTTGTTTTACATTATAGTCTCCTTTTCTACTTCATTTTAGGGTTTCCTGGCAATTCTCAGATCCATCCAAATATTTCGGGACCAAGACGCATTTTCTAACCTAAACGGACATTTTTCATCAGAAATACTTCAGGACTGAAAACTGAACCAGTTTGCAAGAACCAAACATTTTCTGCTGGTATTACGATACAATACATGTCTACGTATTCTGCTGTTCCCAACAACGCAATAAGATAGGGGTAGGCGACCTTCAGCACTCAGATGTTGTGAATTACAATTTCCATAATACTGTCAAAGCATCATGGGTGGTGTAGTCCAAAACATGTGGAGCGTTGAAGGTTGCCTACCCCTGCAATAAGATATAGTGTTGCTATTTTTTACCTACCAGGTAACTATATTATATAAAACACATAGAGACACACATTGAGAGAGATTTGTGAGAGTCATGTCCTGGCAAGGGTCTTTAAAATTAAAAAAAAATGGGGCATCACGGAAACCAATATATTCAGAAGGACTATCTTTTACTTTTACAAATCTGCACCACTGATAAGAAATCAACACTTTGATAAATCTCATCTAATTTTTTTTTCTCTAACAAATAGACTGAAAACACAGCTGTAGACATAAACAGGAGGTAGAGTTATGAGGCTCTTGAACAAAGTTAAAAATCCCACAAATCTACTCTATGCAGACTTTCACAAATGGCATTGGGCATTAAGTAAAATACGTTGAATCTTTGAAAGTTGTTCAACATATCCTGCCATTGGACAATGTAACAAAACTGCTAAGACAATAGGCAATGTCTCAGCTTTCTTGGTTTGGCACACCGGATGGTCAGAATTCTAAATTCTCAATATCACATTCTAATATCACCTGGGGTTCATAGTACAGAACCCCAAAAAAAAATAGCCGCCCAATAATAAGGATTAGAAACTACTGAACCCTCTTATTGCTAAATGAAAATATAACCATATCATTTAAAGCTAAATTGTATAGCTTCCTTTCTCGAATACACATGTGTTATCACATTTATTCTCATTGCTATAATGAACATTTTTTATAGAACTGTAATAAACCGAAATATTTCACTTGAAATCGCTATGAATTTAAATAATTGTAGACTTCTAAATTATCTAATGAAGGAGATCAAATTAAAGTGTTTTCAAATGTTACAGAACCAACCAACTAGACAAAAAGTTAAAATTTTACCCAAAATATTTTTCATTAAAAAAAATATTCAATGGGACCTTGAAACAGTACTGAATAGGGTTATTGTAATTGTGTGTTTGTTTCTAATATTTTAACACAGCCCCAAGCATTGATCTAAGAAACAGTTGGTGATGCTCAAGAACACAGATACATCCATTTATTAAAAAAAAAATCTATTTCAATTAGTGTTTTGGGTACCAAAGAAAATTTCAAAGTTTTCTAGTTCACAACCTTAAAACATATGATATTGTAAAAAAAAAACAAAAAAAACACAGAATGTTGCCATGTTACATCTTATTAGCAGATAAAACATGCCCATTTAATTGGGATAAAAATACTAATTAATCTGGGAGACATAAGTAATAGTATAACCCTACCCCCAACCAAAAAAAAAGTCTACAATTCTGCAAAGATCTATTTATTGGGGGTCAGAGAGGGTCTGCACGGCTTAATTGCAGGATGTGTGGATCCGAAAAAACTTTGTGGTACTGCTCGTAGCAGAGAGCAATGCTGACATATCCGGGCAATTTTTTCCCCCAAACTGTCTTCTTTCATCTAAGAGTTCAGGATGTTCTGCGTGATGCACTGCTTACAGTTTATGAATGCCAGACTAACATAATAGCATAAAAAAGACAAATTTAGAAAGTGTCTAAATTAGGAGTAATCAGATTTTTTTTTTTTGCTCTGTAGGATCCTGTTGTGGGTGGAGTGTGGAATTCGGAATACAACAAGAGACCACAGACATTTTTGGGTTGATTATCTGTAATTACTTGGAAGGGCTGAGCCCAACTTGCATTATGCCCCGAGGGAAAAATTGACTGACAACAACTTTTTTTTTCCAGAGTTTTTTTTTCTGTCTCACTCCATCAGGTAACTAACAAAACAAAACCTCTACACTCCGTGTTAAATAAAGTAATGATTTCTTTTTTTTTCTTTTCATATTTTTACGAAATACATTTTTCTTTCAGACCAGGGGTACAAAAGATAACTGGGGGGAAATTCTACATGGTAAAAAGAAATATATATTTTTATTGTTTGACGCCAGATTTTCATTACAGAGGGTGTGTAAAAATAAATACCAGCAGGGCAATTCACTAAAAGTGCTATTTAACATGAGGATTGTCAGGAATGTAAAGGGAATTTAAAGTGGATTGCAAATTGTAGACCAAAAGTAGGGAAACAGGACACAGAGCTGGCTTGGAAAATTTTCCTTCTAAAATTTTTACATTCGTTTTGAATTCACAACAATTCTCACTCTAATAAATAGTTTAAAAGATAATATGGGAACTACTGCCTAATTTTTGTTTCTGCGTTTGTTGAAAATGATCGGGATTATTTACTAATGTGAGAATTTCACATTTACGGTGAAAGTAGCCGAACGAAAACCATAGCCGACAGTAAATTTTTCCAGATCGGCTGTTTAGATCTCAAATTTGAAACTCACCTTGAATTCACTTTGAGTTGTCACGTTAGTAACTAACAAGGTGCGCAATATTCTTCTGAAATGTGAATTATAAACAAACACAGTGAAACCTGTCAACCTAAACATGAGCCCGAAGTTAAGGAACGAAATACAGTTTACTTCCCTATTCTGAAGCCGTTTGTCCTTCGGGAGGTTTTGTTCTGGTAGTGATTGTTTCATATTGGGCAGGTACTCCTTGGGGTCTATTCAGTAAATGGTGAGTCGAGGTGAGATAATAATCAACTTGAAAGACATTGACAGACAGAAGTAGCCAAGTTTTACACCTTATTGATTTTGGCCTAAACGTTGCAAGTCATTTGTAAGCTCACTATTTAGTGATAGAATCTGTGAAAAAATTTATTATTTTGGAATACGTTTTATTTTGTAGTCCATACATATACATGTAGGGCTATTTACTAAACTCTTAATTTTAGGGTATACAAAATGGGGTATGTAGAGTCTTTTTTTATTTTTGTAGCCACTTAGTGACAATCCCTGGCCAAAGTTTGTGTTCATATCATTGTTGTTGTTGCACTTTCACTGATAATATCATTGTCATTATACATTTTACTGCTGTAAAACACTCATATTTGTATTCAGCTATCTTTCACAAATACAACAGTAACCCCCTCCCCCTCCCCCCCCTCCCCATGTACAGGTTTTAGGGAGTTTTGGGAGGATACAAATATAGGGATTGCAAATGAATGTCCCTAATGTAAGGAGAGGGTTAACAGCTTGAGAGGGGTTAACGTTGTAGTACAATGACTGTTGAAGATTAATGAGTTTGGGTCTAGAGTAGGGTAAATTTAGTATTGGGGTACACAAGGTGTTTTGTGTTTAAGAGGAGTTAAACATAGGATTAAGGTAAGGGTGTGATTTTCAGGTCTAGGCTTTGAGTGCTGGAGTTTGAAGGGTTATTTGCCAAGTACTTACCTCCTATGTCTTCTGATGAAATTAGAGCTGCAGGAGCTGTTATACAGTGTGTATCACTCGGTGTTGTCCCTGCCCCTCCTGCATGTCACTTTCTGTTAGTGGGCAGATGGGAAGTGGTCCCTTTCACTTCCTGTCCAGCCTCACACACAGACAGTGATGGGCATGGGACAGCACTGAGTGTTACATTCTCTTTAACTGTTTCTGTAGCTCTGCTATTTTGGCATTGTGGGCTACAGAGGACACTGGCCAAGGCTCCTGGTACTTATCTCTACTTAAGCTCAGAAAGGCACATTATAAATGCTGAAAACTGGTGCCCTCTAGTGGGCAGGTGCCTATTCTGCATATGAGCAGCAAACTACAAATATAAAAATGTACACTTACAGTAGCAGCCAGGGCCAGCGCTACCATAAGACAGGACTCGCCGGCCCTGCGCTACTCTCCTGCCGGTTATTTCTTATAGCGTGGCCAAGCGACAGTAGCTTGGCTGCCCGGCACAGGCACAGGGGGCCAGCAAGGGGGGTCCCCTGTGTATTGGCATTTCCTGTGGCTGTATAGCTCCCTCGCAGGACAGCAGCACCAGCCCATTGGACCCCAGGATCCACCCCAGAAGGTAGGGAGACTGGGCGGAGTGTGTGTTTTCTCTAAGCCCTTTTTTTTCTGTAAGCCCCACTCTCCTCAATACTGTCCCTTTCTTCCCCACAATTCTGCCCTAACCACCCAAAATACTCTCACTGCCCCCCAATACTGTCCCTACCCCCCCACAATACTGCCCCTGCCTCATAAAACTGTCCCTATCCACTCACAATACTGCCCCTGCCCCCAATACTGTCCATATCCCCCCACAATACTGCCCCTGCCCCATAAAACTGTCCCTATCCACCCACAAAACTGCCCCTGCCCCCAATACTGTCCTATCCCCCCACAATACTGCCCCTGCCTCATAAAACTGTCCCGAGCACCCCACAATACTGCCACTGCCCCCCAACACTGTCTCTATCCCCCCACACAATGCTGTCCTAACCTACATCAATGCTGCACCTACCCCCTATACTGTTCCTATTCCACCACCATAGCCCCAGTACCCCACAATCCTGTTCCTATCCACCCCCCACCAGAGCCCCAGTCTCTCACAATAATGCATCAACCCGCCATTAAGCCCCAATCTCCCACAATACTGTTCCTATCCCCTCACTAATGCCCCAATCCCCCAAAATACTGCCCCTATCCCCCACAACTAAACAATCAATCTGCCACAATACAGCCCCTGTCCCCATCAACATGAAGCCCCAACCCCCACAATACTGCCCCTATACCGCCACTCTAAAGCTGCTATCCCCCTTTCTGTCAATATTTCTTCTATTCCCCAATACTACCCCTATCCCCCCCCACCCCTATCCTCCCCCTGCCCCACACAATAGTGCCCCTATCCCCCCCCAAGTAAAACCCTGTCATACAGCGCTACAGAATTTGTTGGTGCTATATCAATAATAATAATAAAGTCCATATTCCAAACAATTCTGCCCCTATTCCCCCACTCTAAATCCGCTATCCCACACAAAACTGCCTCTGTTCCCCCAATGCTACCTCTATCCCCCTTCCCAGTAAAGCCCCTGTACCACAAAATACTACCCCTATCCCCCCCCACTAAAGCCCTATTGTACAGCGCTACAGAATTTGTTGGTGCTATATAAATAATAATAAAGTCTGTATCTCACAAAATTCTGCTCTATCCCCCACAGTAATGCAAAGTGACACAGAAAGGGGCTGGTGGGGAAGTAAGAGACACAAGGGGTGTAAGACACACTAAAGAGGGTGATATAATACACTAAAGGGGGTTTAACACACACAATGGAGCAAGAGGGGTAAGACATTCAAGAGGGGATATGAAACACTAAAGGGGGGTTACAAGGCATACAGGTGAAGATACTTTCTTTGGGGGGGTTGGCCAAATGCATCGCCTGTGTAGCCAAATATCCTTGCACCCGCCCTGGCAGCAGCAAGATTACTGGCAGTGCAGCCTCTCAAGCTGGGGGGCTTATCTGGTGGTCCTAACACTTAGGCCTACCCAGTTGGCATATCTGAACAGAGGCCATGGTTCTTTAATAATGCACTGGACTGTCAGACTGGCAATTAGGCTGCAGTGCTGGAAAGAAGCTAACGAGAGGACCCCAGAGAAGCCAACCAGTATGTAAATTGTGGCTTGTATATGTGTGTATATCTGTGTATGTGTTTGTGTGTCCCAGTGTGTCTGTGTATGTATGTGTGTCAGTGGATGTGTGTGCATGTATTAGTGTGTGGCACTGTATCTGTCTCTGTGCATACATCTCAGCATTCAAACACCAACTCTTCACACAAATATACCACTGCATTCACACACCAACACTACATACAAACACCGCCTGCATTCAATTGACAACACTACACACTAGCACACACCTGCATTCACACAATAATACTACATACAAATGCATCTCTGAATTTACACAACAACACTACTCATAAGCACACTCCTGCATCTAAACACCAACACAAAACACATATGCACACCAACATTTAACTGTCAACACTACATACAAACACACCACTGCATCCACACAATAACACTACATACAAACACACCCCTGCACTCACACAATAACACTACATACAAACACACCCTGCATCCACACAATAACACTACATACAAACACACCCCTGCATCTACACAATGACACTACATACAAACACACCACTGCACTCACACAATTACACTACATACAAACACACCCTGCATCCACACAATAACACTACATACAAACAAACCACTGAACTCACACAATAACACTACATACAAACACACCCTTGCATCCACACAATAACACTACATGCAAACACACCCCTGCATCCACACAATATCACTACATACAAACAAACCGCTGAACTCACACAATAACACTACATACAAACACACCCTTGCATCCACACAATAACACTACATGCAAACACACAATAACACTACATACAAACACACCCCTGCATCCACACAATAACACTACATACAAACAAACCGCTGAACTCACACAATAACACTACATACAAACACACCCCTGCACTCACACAATAACACTACATACAAACACACCACTGCATCCACACAATAACACTACATACAAACACACCACTGCACTCACACAATAACACTACATACAAACACATCCCTGCATTCACACAATAACACTACATACAAACACAGCCCTGCACTCACACAATAACACTACATACAAACACACTCCTGCATTCACACAATAACACTACATACAAACAACCCCTGCATTCACACAATAACACTACATACAAACACACGGCTACACTCACACAATAACACTACATACAAACACACCCCTGCATCCACACAATAACACTACATACAAACACACCTCTGCATCCACACAATAACACTACATACAAACACACCCCTGCATCCACACAATAACACTACATACAAACACACCCCTGCATCACACAATACACTACATACAAACACACCCTGCATCCACACAATAACACTACATACAAACAAACCACTGAACTCACACAATAACACTACATACAAACACACCCTTGCATCCACACAATAACACTACATGCAAACACACCCCTGCATCCACACAATATCACTACATACAAACAAACCGCTGAACTCACACAATAACACTACATACAAACACACCCTTGCATCCACACAATAACACTACATGCAAACACACAATAACACTACATACAAACACACCCCTGCATCCACACAATAACACTACATACAAACAAACCGCTGAACTCACACAATAACACTACATACAAACACACCCCTGCACTCACACAATAACACTACATACAAACACACCACTGCATCCACACAATAACACTACATACAAACACACCACTGCACTCACACAATAACACTACATACAAACACATCCCTGCATTCACACAATAACACTACATACAAACACAGCCCTGCACTCACACAATAACACTACATACAAACACACTCCTGCATTCACACAATAACACTACATACAAACAACCCCTGCATTCACACAATAACACTACATACAAACACACGGCTACACTCACACAATAACACTACATACAAACACACCCCTGCATCCACACAATAACACTACATACAAACACACCTCTGCATCCACACAATAACACTACATACAAACACACCCCTGCATCCACACAATAACACTACATACAAACACACCCCTGCATCCACACAATAACACTACATACAAACACACCCCTGCATCCACACAATAACACTACATACAAACACACCCCTGCATTCACACAATAACACTACATACAAACATACCCCTGCATCCACACAATAACACTACATACAAACACACCCCTGCATCCATACAATAACACTACATACAAACAAACAAACCGCTGAACTCACACAATAACACTACATACAAACACACCCCTGCATCCACACAATAACACTACATACATACAAACACACATGCATTCACACAATAACACTACATACAAACACACCCCTGCACTCACACAATAACACTACATACAAACACACCCTTGCATCCACACAACAACACTACATACAAACATACACCTGCATCCACACAATAACACTACATACAAACACACCCCTTCACTCCCACAATAACACTACATACAAATACACCGCTGCACTCACACAATAACACTACATACAAACACACCCCTGCATCCACACAATAACACTACATACAAACACACCCCTGCATCTACACAATAACACTACATACAAACACACCCCTGCATCCACACAATAACACTACATACAAACACTACCCCTGCATCCACACAATAACACTACATACAAACACACCGCTGCATTCATGGACACAGAAGTGCTGTCGAAGTAAGTGTGTTTTTACGTACATTGTCTGCACTATTCACAGCAATAAGTGCTTTGATTGTATCGGGAAATAAGGAATTGTCTTTTCTAGGGATGCAAGAGGTCTATTTAACACCCAATTTATCATTGGGAATATTAGTAGCATCGAGCAGATAATGGTAAAACCATTAAAATCAATAAAGCGGGTACTAAGCATGCTTACTGACACTGTATGCTCCTGGCCATGGGTCAGTCACGTTGCTAAGAGCCTTTATGATATTGGTTGGTTCATTTTGCATGATGGTGAAACAGCACTGATCTTATATCATGTTTTAATTAACCCCCTATAAACGGAACTTAGACAAGTCTGGAAGTAACATAAATTCTTTATCAATGTCCTTCTTAGAAAGTAAAGAAAATCTAAAATGAAAATGTATTGCTACTTTATTTTTTTGTTTTGGGCTTAATATAACATTACAGGCGAACTGTCACTTCAAAGGATTTTTAATGTTATGTTTGCCTGTCTTCTATGTTCACTAAAAACATATAAGTGAGATGTGAAAAAAATAACATTAAATGTGGAAATTCACAGCTTTTTATCCAGCAGCTGGGCGCCTCCATCTTAGCTTCCTGCAATCATTGCTATAAGTTCTGTCCTTTGCACCTGGCAGTCAGCACAGAGAAGGGGAGAAATGAATCAATGTATCTTTTTCTCCTCCTCATTTGCATTGTGTGCCTTGGCCGTGCCTGGACAGAGCTGTTTTGTCATATCATTGGCTAAAAGTGTTAATACACTTATTAAAGAAAACAGAACATCTTAGAAAAAAAAGGTTAAGACAAGTTATAGGTGATATTTAATATTTTATTCAGTAGAGTAATTTTGAAAGTGAGTGTTCAGTGAAGTACAATGATATAATGCGTCTCTGTGTGTTCGTAACCTGCTGCATCCGTGGTGCAAGCCACAACTTGCTGGTAGAATTTTACAATCCTCGTTCTTCATCCTAAATATTAGAGCTGCCACTTGCAAGCCGTGTAACAGGTGTTCCGTGCATCTGGCTCTCTCGGCAACAGGAAATGAAACGTTTACCATTCAGAATAAAGAGTAAAACCATCCTTAATGTCATTAGTGTTTTTGGGGCACTTACCTTAACCCTAAAACAGATGTTACGTTTTGGGCTCTATTAGTTCCAGCATTTAAGTTTTCTGATTGATTATTAATAACTTCCCCCTGCCACCCTGTTAACGAAACTAAGCAGACCTTGGCTAATTAATGACCTCTGACCTATTGTAAAGCCATTTCAGGTTAGAAGGAATGAGATATCCAATTCGTCATTTAAACACATGTTATAAAATGTGAAATATTAAAGGTCTGTGTATGATAAGGAATACTCTAGGGATTCTTTTTCTTTAATATTGTATCTGTAAAATCTAGATGTTTTGGTTTTAATATTACACGCATGATTGTCATTGACATTTGTCTTGTGCAGTCATATATTATTTTTAAAAACTTCCTATACTCACTGCTGATTATTTTTTTTAATTGTTGAAAAATCTTTACTTTGTGATATAGTATTAGTCGGTTCATTTAATTGGATTCTATAGTGTAAGGAATACAATATAGTTTTCTCTGCTCCCTCCCCCCCTCCCCGCCTCGCACCCCTGCCTTACCACACACATCTCAAAAGGGTTCAAAAACACTTTTTGTACTCACTCTATTCCAGAGCCAGTCTCCCTCGGCACTGGGTTGGTGCTCCGTCTCTTCTGTTGTCATTCGACAAGTGGGGCTTATACGCAAGCATCAAAGGCACATTAGGTCCTCCACATAGGAGAATATTGAAGCAATGGATATAACTCACGCTGGATGTCCTCATTGACAGCCACTAGAGGCAGTCTTAGTCCTGCAATGTAATTATTGCAGTTTCTCAAAAACTAGTAAGTCAGTGGGACAGGGACACTGCACCCAGACCACTTCAATGAGCTGAAGTGGTCTTGGTGCCTATAGTGTCCCCTTGAAATAAATGTCTCGAAACAGGTCGGTCAATCATTTCCTCCCCCTACACAGAGGAATGTTGGGAGTTAAACAGTTCACAAACTTGAATCTCAGGTTCTGATTGACTTCCAAAGATTTTCTTTAAACAATAATTGTCATTGTGGTTTTAAATTATTGTGATGCGGGGCGGAGCCTGACCACCGAGCCGTGTAGACGTGTATAGCACGAGCTCCTGCACAGCGGGCAGAAATTGGTACAAAAGCAGCGGACACACAGCCCAAGGATCCTCTGGGGTGCACCATCCCCATCGGGGGTGCACCACTGAACCGACTGATCACACCCTGGAGCCCGTCGGAGCTAGGGAAGCAGGAATCCACGTGTGGCCTACTGGGGTAAGAGCTCGAGAGAGGCGGCCGCTCTCCCTGAAGCCAGAGCCTTCAAGCGCCATCATACCATCACCCCCCCCACTTTGGACCGGTGGGGGATATCCCGGTCCTCACTGGACAAATTGATAAGGCAGGAGGGCAGACTTACTGACTACACAGCACACAGAGGCACCCAACCAACGCGGCGCAGACAAGATGGCCGCCCAGCACAGGCCTAAAACATGGTGCACAAACACTCAGCCACCCACACACCCTCTGGGATCTTTTGACCGGCTCTGTACAAGCTTCTGGGACACGCTGTACTGCCGCGGAATGGCTTATCACATAACGATAAAAACCGTGGCTGCATGGATACGCCCAGCAACACGACGTCACAACTACAGGCACTTACCTCAAGCTTCCAGAGCGCCCATCAGGAAACACAGGCATCAGCGATCCTCAAGGCGGGAAGCATATTATTGAGGTGCATGCTCCCACTCACAACAGCACAGGTGCTGGACCACCAAACAAGCACTACACCAAACACCCCACTCGACCCGAAAATCGGCAGGCAGCGCAGCACGACCCTACCCTCTACAATCAACGCTGCAAACCTAGTAGCTGTGCGGCTGCACATACTACAGGTCAAAGCTGGTGCAGGGGCACCATCGAAAAGACACACTGCAACTATGAGAGAGACTTCCCTGCCCTGGGCATCAGCTAAAGCACCCGCTACCATACCTCTCTGGACATACCACCCTAGCATCCTGGGGACCTGCTCTCAGCAGTCGCTGTCTGGACTATGCATACCACGTAATTACTTATCGCCCAGTTATGTCGGTCGTTACACCCCACTAGCAGCCAAACCCCATGCAAACCTATACATGTAGCAGTAAGCGAGATGGTAGCTCCCTTATCCTTAGACCCACTGTCTTCCCTCACGGCTAAGATAGATATCACTATAAGCACTGTTTGTTCCCAGTGGTTTCTCATGTTGTCAGTGAATGTCAGTGTAAAATCATATACAAGCTTGAACACTCTGTTATTAACCTAAATAACCCGCTTACATTTAACGCTTAAAGATGAACCATCCATTATTTAAACTCAAAACAGAACATGCAAGTTAGTCTGTACCTGATAATCGCATTATACTTAAAAATGTGCTATATAATCAAATGATTCTAAATGTTACGCTATGCCTAATCAAATGTTTGTCACTACTGTTGGGGCATTGACAAAACGACTGTAATTCACATGCACGCAAAAATAAAGAATTAAAAAAAAAAATTATTGTGATGCAATTCACAAACGACCCACCTTCACAAAGAAAAACTCATATCTCAACAGTTAAAAATAATATAAAAACGAAAGTCAAATAAATATATTATTTATTACTATTTATTAATATATTATTTTTAACTACTCTTTTATATGAGGAAGATTAAAGTATTTATGACCCCAATCACTTATATTGAGAGTTCATGACATTTGACCTCTGTAGTGCCGATACATAAAGAGTCAGCCCTGTAACATGCGCAGTAATTAAGGTAATCAGCCAAGACTGACTCACTGAGAACGAGAATACCAGAGCGTTATTATCTCAGAGAGACAGTCTGTGTTAGCTTTTGTCTATTTTGAAGAAGATTGATAAGAGTGCATTGTAGCATTCGGGGGGCGGGGGGAGAGCTACTTTAAGTTACGACATATCACTTATCCTGAGCTTTGCCAAAACAAATGTGGGTCAAAAGGTAAAAACTAGGTGACTATACAATCATAAGACAGGATCATTCAAAACCACAGTTCAAAGGAAACTCCAGGCACCATAACAACATTTAAAAAAAAGTTTTATAAATTATTTTGAAATAGGCATTGAAAGCCATGTATCAGTGTTTGCAGATGACACAAAACTTTGTAAAGTAATAAAATGTGAGCAGGATATTGCTTTGCTGCAGAGGGATTTAGATAGATTGGGGGGTTGGGCACTAAAATCGCAGATGAAATTTAACATAGAGAAATGCAAAGTTATGCACTTCGGGGTTAAGAATGCACAAGCAACTTACACACTAAATGGTAGTGAATTAGGCATAACCACCACACGAGAAGGATTTGGGAACTGTTATAGACAACAAAGAAATTAGGCAGCAATATGCAATGTCAATTTGCAGATGCTAAGGCCAGTAAGGTTTTGTCATGTATAAAAAGGGGCATAAATTCTAGGGATGAAAATATAATTTTGCCTCTTTATAAATTGCTGGGAAGACCACACCTTGAATATGCTGTGCAATTTTGGGCACCTGTTCTAAAGAAATGTCTTTCTTTAGAACAAGTGCCCAAAATTGCACAGCATATTCAAGGTGTGGTCTTACCAGCGATTTATAAAGAGGTAAAATTATATTTTGGCACTAGAAAAAGTGCTGAGACAAGCTACAAAATTGATAAATGGAATGGAGCATTTTAGTTAATTTAAATCTTATTAGTTTGGAAAAACAGCACTTGAGAGGGGATATGATAACATAATACAAATTAGACATGTGCAATTCGGTTCGGTCCGAACGGAAATTCGGATGAATTTCGGGCATTCGGATGCTTCCGAATGGCCGAAGTGCCGAATTTCCAAAGTGACAAACCAATCCTAATTGCCAAAGTGTTGAATTTCGATAGTGCCGAAGTGCTTTGGACTTCTGAAAAGTGGCAAAAAGGGTAGGGGTAGGGTAATGAGTAGGGCTAGGGGTAGGGATTAGATTAGAGTTAGGAGTAGGGTTAGGAGTAGGGGTAACTCAACCCTAACCCTACTCCTAACCCTTCCTCTAACCCTACTCCTAACCTAACCCTACTTATAACCCTACCATACCCCTAATCCTACTCCTAACCCTACTTCTAACCTTACTCCTAACCCTATCCTAACCCTACTCCTACCCCTAACCCTACTCCTATTCCTAACCCAAACCTAACACTAACCCTACTCCTAACCCAACTTCTAACCCTAACCCTACCCTAACCAACCCCTACTCCTAACCCTACCCTAACCCTACTCCTAACCCTGCCCAAACCAACCCCCTACTCCTAACTCTAACCCTACTCCTAATCCTAACCCTACCTAATCCAAACCTACTCCTAACCCAACCCTAAACCTACTCCTAACCCTAACCCTACTCCTAACACAAACCTAACCCTACTCCTAACCCAACCCTACCTCTACCCCTAACCCAACCCTGACCCTACCCCTGACCCTACCTCTAACCCAACCCTAACCCTACCCTAACCCTAAGTACCAAAGTGTTGAAGTGCTAAAGTCCCGAAGTTCTGAATTTCGGAATGCAAATATTTTGCCGATGCACATCCCTAACAAATATATTCGGGGACAGTACAAACCTTTATCTGGAAATCTATTCATAAACAGGGCTAAACATAGGACACGAGGTCACACATTTAGGCTGGAAGAAAGGAGATTTCATCTAAGGCAAAGAAAAGTTTTTTTTACAGTAAAGGCAATAAGGATATGGAATTCTCTGCCTGAAGAGGTGGTTTTGTCAGAGTCCATACAGATGTTTAAACGGCAATTGGATAAATACTTACAAAAACATAACATACAGGGATATAATTTCTAATTAGTGGGGTAATAGCTGCTTGATACAAGGAGACATCTGACTGCTGTTTTGGGATTAAGGAGCAATTTTTTCCTAGTTTGTGGCAAAATTGGAAGCGCTTCTGACTAGGTTTTTTTCCTTTTTTATTTATCAACAGCAAAAACAAATGTGAGGAAGGCTGAACTTAATAGATGCAAGTCTCTTTTCAGCTATGTAACCATGTTATGTTTCAGAGAGCATCACTATCCTTGTTTTCCACTGACCAAATAGAAATAAAAAATATTAAATTTTTTAAATCACTGTAGAAATACCCCAAATGAAAGTGTTTGCATTTAATTATAAATTTTTTCATTGGGGTTATATCTAAAAGCAGCTTGCAAAACCTCTTGTCTGCAGCCTTTGCAAGTCCTCCTCTTCTAACCCCGCCCAAACTTTCCACGGCTGTCCAGTCACAGACTTCCCAATACAGTCTAATGAGAAGTATTTGAAAGACAGGTGCTCTAGGCAATTGCTGCCTCTTGAGTTTAGTACCAGTGAGCTAACCAAACCAGGAAGTAACAGGACCGGTTGTCTGATTGATGTCTAGGTGGCGTAACAAGGTTCATTTACAAAAAAGAAGTCTGCAAGAGAATACACTATTCACCGATAAAGCAAGCCTCCGGGTTTTAGATGTAGAAGTTGCTGAAGCTATGAGCTGTTCCAGGAATCTGTATGTTTTAGCTCCATCCATGATTTGAGGAACATGACAAAGAGTTCAAGGTGTTGCCTTGGCTTTCAACAGGCCCAGGACCGCAAAGTACCCAGGTTCAAATCCTTTGTTGGGCACATCTGGGGCGACCTCGTCTGGCAGTCTGTATGTGTCTCGGTGAGAACCTTGACACAGTCGAGCACCATGTGGAGCATCTTGACTGAGGGTTCTTCTTCTGGATATGACATACCTGTGAAACGAGGCCTACCACATGTCTTCGGACAACAAATCAGATACAGACACAAATGGGATATTAAGCCTTTTCCAGGCTTCTCTCTTGATTATAAGAGAAGAAATACACACTCTCATGGGAAGAATGATACAGACACAATGGCCTCAATGCATAGTACCCAAGCTCAAGTAGTAATAACTAGAAACTAGTGGACCAGGAGGACAGAGGAGTACCTGCTGAGGTGGATGCAGCCAAAGTACCCAAAGTTTCTGAGCCTTGTGCCACCCTAGAGAGCCAAGGGTATTATCCTGAGCCCGGCAAGAGACTCTAATTCAGGGGTTCTCAACCCAGTCCTCAGGACCCCCTACCAGTCCAGGATTTGGGGATTACCTGGGTGTGTCTCAGGTGTTTAGAAAAAGGGAAAAAAACACCTTAGACTCTAAGGTGTTTTTTTTTTTCTTTTTCTAAACACCTTAGACACACTAACGTTGAGAACTCCTGCTCTAATTCATCCTGAAGAGATCAATTTGTGTCCTTGTTAGACAAAATGGAGGTTCTATCTGCTGTAAGGAGCTCCTCAACCTGCAAATTCGAATCTCACACATTCATATTCTATACCGATTGATCACAGGTTACTTTACTATGGAGGCACTCTCTCCGTGCAGTTACTAGGAGAGAAAGGTATCCTTTATTGATTGGCAAGCCCTTGATGAAAGTTACTAAAAATGGGTCTGTCCACAAGCTTACTGACATTTCAGAGTCATGAGTCTTTGTTCAATCATTCGGCCTCAACATCGCCAGCCTGAAGCAACAATCTACACGAGAGCCACATCGGTGGGATGTTAACAAGTTCATACTTATGCATTTCTGGGCCTCCTTCTTTCTCAGCGTGAATGCTGTGCAGATCCTCCTCTGAAAGTTAATTGTTTGCTTACTATATTACCCCTTCTCATATAATTTATAATTGTACTTAATTTGTACTTTGCTGTTATCCTTAATATGAATCCGGTATGTAGGGTTGCCATATTATGTGTCTACTGTTGACTTGCATTCTATACCCTTATATAACTCAGTTCTAGGCTCTAACTAGCCCTCTTTTTTCTTTTCTTTTTTTCTATACTCAGTAGCATACTGGGAGCTTTATTTAAGCTACATTAAATGGGTTTAGAAATCAAGTTTGTGTAAATTAGATAATTTATTCCATTCTTAATTCAGTCCTACAAACTGTCCTGATTTGTGCGGGACATCATTATACCCGCTTGCGCTGTGCAACAGACACTAGAACCATGCAGAGGATGATTCAATAGCATTCTCTGCTCAGTCCTGTACAGTGAAGGCTGGCCGGAAAACCGCCTGTCACTCTGGCATGCTTGATGCGGGGCTGACATGCCCCTAAAGTGGATGGGGCCACCCATTACTTTGCATCTTTGCAATGATCCCTGAATCACCACCCACACGTCCCTATTTTAATATTTAAATCTGCAGTTTTATATTTTAAACAGGTCAATAAAATGCGCTGATCCCTACCTTTCATCACTCATTGTTTATTATAACAATACTGTCCGCAGGGTACAGTTAGTTTCACTGGAGCATAGGAGAGTGTGATCACGCTATTATTAAATGAACTTGCCCTTTTTCCATTTATTTCCGTAAAAAATCTTACTTGACCTTCCCAAGCATGAAGGGTCTGTCCAATATGGCTGTTGTTTTTTCCCAAGTGGCAGGATACAACAACAAACAAAAAATGCAACTGTTATCAAACAGTGAATTCTAAAAAATGCTGCAATTGTTTTTCAACAAATACCAATTTCACGGTGATTTTGGGGTTTTTGCATAAACGGCTCCATTTAGAAACACAGAGCAACGAGGCGATTAGACATTACACTTATTTTCTAAGTATTTTCCCTAAGAAGAATCTCGCTGTGCAGCTGTATTTAATTTTGCGCTGATTAGTCTGGCCTTTCACCCCTTAAGGAAGTTGTTTAGTAAGAAAGAACTAAATGTGGTCTGAGCATCTCTTTTATGACTGTTTCCTCTCCATGGAAAGTATCACTGGCTATAAATATTTATGTACATTTTTATCTTGGCTAATGTCTACAGCACAAAACCAAGCGGACTTGCAATTTGCTCAGGGTTTGAATTCCTAAGGTTAGAACATAGCACTAAATTCTTGGACTCACATGAAGAAATGGCACAGTTAGAACCACTATTAGAAACAGAAGAATGTGTTTTTCTACTTTATCTATTTATTTGGGCGTTTTGGTTTGCGATGGTGGGATTACCCTTTTAGGAGTAGATTCAGTTACAGGATAGCGTTGATTGGAAAGCAAACTAAATACAGTTGCTATATTGACACAATTACAGTACTGGGCCTATTCTTCCACCATTGACAATCTCATTGTCAATGGACTTTTTCATTTTGAATTGATTAAAGTTTTTTTCAAAATGGATCTTGCATCAAGGGTGGTTAAAGAAATATTTAGTATATATACCAGATAGAAAATATGCATTTTTTTTTCTTGCATGTTTTCTTTGAGGTTATATTTTTTTTTAAAAAAAGCTGCAGACCTACTGTCTGCAGCCTTTGCCAGCCAAGCACATATTTTTAGTCAGGTACTACACCAATCAGATGCTTCTAATTTCTATTGAAATCAGTAATGTTATCTACTGTCACAAAGAGAGTGCTTTATCTGTCTGGAGTAACATCCCAAACATAGTCCGTGGGTCAGTAGGAAGAATTAGAAAAAAAGAAAAATAATTTAACTCGGTATTTGTAATAGCATAGAAGGAAGAGATCCAGGAAAGAGTAAGGAAGTAAAAAAGAGAGATAAATGGAATAAAAAGTTAAAAGGGTAGAAAACACCTGGGGGAGCAAAGGGAACAATTACTCTAGAAACATAAAAGCACGGGGAACAAGGGAATGTCTTTCTGATAAGCTTTCCAAGGGCAGTAGTTGGACACAGGTGACATAATCAGTCTTTATAGACCTTCCGACTTCCTGTAGCAAATGAGTGAACTTGTTGCAAATTCTAGGTCGTTTTTGTCTTAGGCCAACAAACTATGTTCCCGGAGATGTGCTCTATATCTCACACGGAGCATGTCCACTTTCCAAATTCCTAAAATTGGACTGGTCTGACCTGTTGCCAGCCACAACTATTTGCGCATTCCATTGTTTATAACTGTGTCTGGTTTAAAAATGTATAATTTTCATAGGATTTTGGCTGGGACTGGAATAGTGTCTCATGGTAGCATTTTGCAAAAATTAATAATAAAAGTACAAAGGATTAAGATCATCAGAATGAGGAAGAAACATAGAAACATCAGTAGAAATATCTCTATCTATCTACCTATCTGTCTATCTCTCTATCTATCTATCTATCTATCTCTCTATCTACCTATCTGTCTGCCTATCTGTCTATCTCTCGATCTATCTGTCTATCTGTCTGTCTGTCTGTCTGTCTATCTATCTATCTATCTATCTACCTATCTGTCTGCCTATCTGTCTGTCCATCTATCTATCTATCTATCTATCTATCTATCTATCTATCTGTCTGTCTGTCTGTATATCTGTCTATATATCTGTCTGTCTGTCTGTCTATCTTTCTATCTATGTATCTATCTATCTATCTATCAATCTATCTATATGTCTGTCTATCTTTCTGTCTGTCTGTCTATCTGTATATCTATCTATCTATCTCTCTGCCTATCTGTCTGTCTGTCTATCTATCTATCTGTCTGTCTGTCTATCTGTCTATCTATCTATCTATCTATCTATCTCTCTCTCTCTCTCTGTCTGTCTGTCTGTCTGTCTATCTGTATGTCTGTCTGTCTATCTATGTATCTATACATCTATCTATGTATTTATCTATCTATCTGCCTATCTGTCTGTCTATCTATCTATCTATCTATCTGTCTGTCTGTCTGTCTGTCTGTCTGTCTATCTATCTATCTGTCTGTCTGTCTGTCTGTCTGTCTATCTATCTATCTATCTATCTGTCTGCCTATCTGTCTGTCTATCTATCTATCTATCTATCTATCTATCTGTCTGTCTGTCTGTCTGTCTGTCTATCTATCTGTCTGTCTGTCTGTCTATCTATCTATCTATCTGTCTGTCTATCTTTCTATCTATCTATGTATCTATGTATCTATCTATCTATCTATCTATCTCTCTGCCTATCTGTCTGTCTGTCTATCTATCTATCTATCTATCTATCTATCTGTCTGTCTGTCTGTATATCTGTCTATATATCTGTCTGTCTGTCTGTCTGTCTATCTTTCTATCTATGTATCTATCTATCTATCAATCTATCTATATGTCTGTCTATCTTTCTGTCTGTCTGTCTATCTGTATATCTATCTATCTATCTCTCTGCCTATCTGTCTATCTGTCTATCTATCTATCTATCTATCTCTCTCTCTCTGTCTGTCTGTCTGTCTATCTGTATGTCTGTCTGTCTATCTATGTATCTATACATCTATCTATGTATTTATCTATCTGCCTATCTGTCTGTCTATCTATCTATCTATCTATCTATCTATCTATCTATCTATCTATCTATCTATCTATCTATCTATCTGTCTGTCTGTCTGTCTATCTATCTATCTATCTATCTATCTGTCTGTCTGTCTGTCTGTCTATCTGTCTGTCTATCTTTCTATCTATCTATGTATCTATGTATCTATGTATCTATCTATCTATCTATCTATCTATCTATCTATCTATCTCTCTGCCTATCTGTCTGTCTGTCTGTCTATCTATCTATCTATCTATCTATCTATCTGTCTGTCTATCTGTCTATCTATGTATGTCTGTCCGTCTGTCTATCTATCTGTCTATCTGTCTATCTGTCTATCTGTCTATCTATGTATGTCTGTCTGTCTATCTATCTATCTGTCTGTCTGTCTCTGTCTGTCTATCTATCTATCTTCAAGCCTTGTGTCTCATTTTAGAGCATGTTTCCAGGTGTTGAATTATCATAATGAGGTTAAAAACATTTTTTGAAGAAAAACAGGTGAGATGAAAAATGTTTGAATTGTAGCAGAAATCTTTAGCATCTAAACTTCACATTTCAAATTGACAGCTTTGCATTTTCTGACGCACCTCTTGATTATTTACAACATTTTTTTCTTTACTAGAATTTTAATTTCTTGAGTCACTGGCAGTAAATCAGACGCGTTAGATTTCTGCTGGCAATATGATGGAGTGTGCTACATTTTGTGAATAATTCAAGTACCCCTACTCAATTTTCATCACAACTACATTTAAGACAATCATTTGTCACATGTTGATACAATGTGTGCCAATATGATCAAAAGCTCAGAGAGCAATTCAGATAGTGGGGGATACAAATGACATTTTCTTTACTCTTTTCAAGTTAACTTAATTTGCATGATATGCCATGGCTGTGCCATGAGAGTGACAGTCAGCTATACGATGTAACAGATAAATAAATCAAATTCAGCTCCGTTGGTGAATGAATTAACTGCAGAACTCATTCAAACCTCAGATTTGCCAGATGGTGCTTGACAAGTTTAATTCGGTCTGTCCTTCTTCCAAGGTTGATAAAACCAATAGCATTGAGTTGGGTAATAATATCTATAACCAAGACATGGCAAAAAAGCTCAATGAATCCTTCCAAGTAAAATAATATGATTATTAAAGGATATTATATGTTATTATCAACGGATGGTTTTTTTCTAGGTAACAAACAGATTTATTAAGTGTGAGCTGGACCAAAGAGGCAGCAATTGTCTGGTATAACCATGCAAAGTAAAACTTTAATATTCAGAAAATAATCAGTGTCAAAGCAGCCCTGTGACCTTCTGGGGTCTTTTTTGGAGGTTGGGGATAGCCAAGCCGCTTCTGGGAAATAGAGAAATTGGGGTGTCACAGTTACTATCACTGGTTAAAGGTTACGAGAGCAGACTTTTATAAAATAATAATTTAATATTTGTCTCTCCCTTCCTTGGAGGACCCTCAATTACAATAAAAACAAAACAAAAAGATGAGGTGTATTTATTCACTAAACCAGAGGTTCGACGCTCCAGATGTTGTGGAACTACATCCCTCATAATGCTCTACAGCCATAATGCTGGAAAAGTATCATGGGAGCTGTAGTCAACAACACCTGGCGTGCCGAATATTGTCTGTCCCTGCTCGAAACATTGAGATCTAGTGAATTAAAAGCAAAATTGCAAAACGCAGTCAAAAAAAATAGCTGGTTTGGAAATATTCACACCCTGACTAATTTGATAAAAATTTTGCAATTCCGATTTTCAATTTGCTGTTAAGCGAATAACCCCAAATTCAGCCCAGCACGGCCGTGTCTGTATATATATGTCTCTAGATTAAAGCACTCCATTTTTTATTTGTCAAAATAATAATAATAAAAAAAGTCTATATTTAACAGTACACTTGTCACAATGTAAAGAGATTGAATGGTGACATGGTGATTTTAATTCTGTTCTATTGACGAGATGTTCATTTCACAATGTGTCTTTCCGTGTGTACAGTCATTTGTGTCTCACTGAAGATGTACAACGAACAGATGTCATAGGTTGTTATAGTCAAAGAATACCAGAATTGCCCTGCAGAGATCGGCCTTTTTTTCAATCCCCTCTCAGAGCGTCTTACAAACGCCCTAAAGTGAAATTAAGTGACAAGGACTGAATATATCTGTATTCTTACTTGTTTGTCCTTTTTCATTTCAAATCAAGAACAAGTTTGCAAAGCGCATCATTAAGTTAAAAAAACAAAAAACACACACACAGAAATTGAAATGGTATGAGATATAAAACATTATTTGGAGAATTTCTGTGAAAATAAAAGGATGGAAGTTTTATCACCAGACAGTACATTACGTTACGTATAAAACTGTTATTCTCTAAGCGGGAAACTGGTGAGAATTCACAAGGAAATTGCACGTATTTAACCAAATCAATGCTGGAAAAAACAGATCATTTGGATTTAAATTTTTACCTATTTGACAATTTTTACCTGAGGTTTGGTGTTGAAAAAGTTTAACAATTCCCAATTTAGCGAATGAACTTCAATTAGCAAAATGTAGAGTAGAATAACCAAACAAAACAAACCCCTCTATTTAAAGGATTATTCACTAAAGTAAGAATTGTCGGAAATTCAAATTTAATGCCAGAGTAGCTGAACTGGAAAACAAATCTATGATTCCCGTTTGGCTATTTTGGTCTAAACATTTTAAATTTACTTTAAATGTCTAATGCTTTTTTTTTTCTACGCTTGAGAAAGCTTGACAAGAAAAAGTAAGAGCTGCTCCTGTCAAGTTTTGTCAAGCCTAGGGCCGTGCATCCTATAGGCTTAGTAGGCAGCCGCCTAGGGTGCTTCTTAAGGAGGGATGGCGGCAGTGGCTTTACTGCTTGTCTGCCCGCCCCCCCCATCAAGTTGAACTGATTATATAGAGCAGGCCGCGGCTGCTGCCGGCCGCATTACTGGGCACTAGGGAGCACTTACTTGTAGACTATCGCCTGGTAGAATGTCAGTCCGGCATTCACCACAGCCTGTAAAGTCAGGCCCCTCTCTGAGTCAAGCACCGCGGCAGCGCAAGAGCGTGTCATTCACTCGCACCCCCCCATTGCCCTGTTCGTGGGGACAAGTGGGCCGGAGAATAGCAGGAAATGGGGCTGGGAAAAAAGTGCCGACCGCCGGGCGCAGTAAAGAAGACAGGAACGAAGAGCAAAGTGCAAAAAGGTAAGAGAGAATGCACAGTGTGTTTCATAGAATGTGTGTCAGTCTGTATGTTTGTGTATGTCAGTCTGCACATGGGTCTGTGTGTGTAGGTATGGGGCTGTGTGTCTGTGTATATGTATGGGTCTGTGTGTATCTATGGGTGTGTGTGTGTGTGACTTTATGGGTCTGTGTGTGGATTTATGGCTCTGTGTGTCTTTGTGTATCTATGGGTCTGTGTGTGTGTATGTATGGGTCTATGTGTGTGCCTTTATAAGTCTGTGTATGTGTCTGTATTGGTCTGTGTATGTGTATGTATTGGTCTGTGTATGTGTCTGCATGGGTCTGTTTATGTGTATGGGTCTGTGTGTGCAGGGCCGCCATCAGGGGGTGACAACCATGATGGTTGTCATGGGCCCAGCGGTCCTGGGGGGCCCGGACTGCTTTGGCAGTCCTGGGCCCCACATGCCCTCTCTGCACATATATATAGCGATGATCGCTATATATGTGCAGCCGCGGGCCCCCGGCTCCCTATACTTGCAGAGGGGGCCCAGCAAACTGCAAGAGCACATTACAGCATTTTTCCTCTCTTTAACTCCCGCGAAACCCGCGGCCGTCAGAGCGTTGCCACGGGTTACCATGGCAACGCTCCGCGCGGCACGCAGACCACACTCGCAGTCTGCCGGCCCTCCTCTGCAAGTATAGGGAGCCGGGGGGGGCCCACAATGCCACCGGACCACCAGGCATGAACCAGGTAAGAAGCAGGGATGGGGGAGAAACATTTATTACATTTACATTATTACATTACATGCATACACTAGTAAACACACACACACTCTGCATTCATTACACTAACACACACACTGCATTCACTACACTAACACACACTCTGCATTCATTACACTAACAAACACTCTCCATTCACTACACTAACACACACTCTGCATTAATTACACTAACACACACTCTGCATTTACTACACTAACACACAGTCTGCATTCACTACACTGACACACATTCTGCATTCACTACACTGACACACACTCTGCATTCACTACACTAACACACACTCTGCATTCATTACACTAACACACAATCTGCATTCACTACACTGACACACACTGTGCATTCACTACACTAACACAAACTTTGCCGGGGGCATGGGGGGCCCAGACCTTGTGTTTTGTCAGGGGACCCAAAATTTCTGGTGGCAGCCCTGTGTGTGTGTGTGTGTATATGGGTCAGCGTGTGTGTTTATGAGTCAGTGTGTATGTATGGGTATGTTTGTGTGTATGGGTCTCTGTGTGTGTGTCTTTATGAGTCAGTGTGTGTCTGTGTGCATGGTCAGTGTGTGTGTGTGTGGAGGGGGATCAGTGTGAGTGTGTGTATGTGTGTGGTCAGTGTGTGTGTCTGTATGGGTCAGAGTGTGTGTATATTGGTCAGTTTAGGTAAGTCTGCATCTGCTGTGTGTGTGCATGTGTGGGTCTGTGTGTCTACGTGTATGTATGGGTCTGTGTGTGTGTGTGTATGTGTGTATGTCTTTCTAAGTCAGTCTGTGTGTGTGTGTGTGTATGTATCTGTCTGGGTATGTATCGGTCTATATATGTATCGGTCAGCATGTGTCTGCATGGGTCAGCATGTGTCAGCATGGGTCAATGTGTGTGTGTATGTATGGATCTGCTTGTGTGTATGGTTCTCTGTGTGTGTGTATGGGCCAGCGTGTGTCTGCATGGGTTAGCGTGTGTGTTTATGAATCAGTGTGTATGTATGTGTCTGTTTTTGTGTATTGGTCTCTGTGTGTATGGGTCAGTGTGTGTGTCTTTATGGGTCAGTGTGTGTCTGTGTGTGGGGGTCATTGTGTATCTCTGCATGGGTCAGTGTGAGTGTGTGTATGTGTGTGGTCAGTGTGTGTGTCTGTATGGGTCAGTGTGTGTGTGTATTGGTCAGTTTAGGTAAGTCTGCATGAGTGGGTGGAACGAATGGGGCGGAAAAAAATGTTTTGCCTAGGGTGGCAAAAATCTTTGCACCGGCCCTTGTCAAGCCCCCAGCTGAAAGGCATTGTCGATGGAGGATCCTGAAATCTCGTGACATCACTAGCCATCAGTGTTATACTCTGGCACATGCGCGAGATTACAGCACTGATGTCGGCTCCTGACAGATGAAGCGTCTGAACTCAAAAAGGCCCCTGACAAAGAAAAGGATGTTGACCATTCCTTGCGTACATCACACACTGAGTGACAGTCACCAAATGCATGACAGGCGCACAGTCGGATTTGCCGGCATATGCGCTAACCTTACCCAAACCCCCATTAAAACACGGACACAGGTTATACTGTTGGAAATAATTTGTCCACAGCTTTATTAAATTATTAATAAAATAATTAAGGAATAACAAATGGGGTCATTGCCAACAAATCTTAATAATGTTAACCTCCCCCATATACATAACATACCCCTAGCAATGACCCCACAATAATAACAATAGATAACAATATAAATAACATGTTAACACAGAAACTGGCCGTCCAATTTGACCACATTTCCACCAGGTTAAATTGTAGGGGTGTACCGAGACACCGCTACCCACCATATCCATTGTAGGGGTGTACCAAGACACCGCTACCCACCATATCCATTGTAGGGGTGTACCAAGACACCGCTACCCACCATATCCATTGTAGGGGTGTACCAAGACACCGCTACCCACCAGTTCCAGTGTAGGGTGTACCAAGACACCACCACACCCCCAGGTTCGGAGCCACCGACGGGCTCGAACCTACCAACCACGTGCAACACTGCCCAATCCACACTAAACCTCAGGATGCCCACTTTCTCCTCCATCTACCCTCCGATTTAACCAGGCCATTCCCCGCCGCTGTGAAAAAACGGGAAATCAACTAACCTAACCAAATACAGGGAGGGTGGGAGGGACAACTGACAGGTAAGCTTAGGTTCAGTTAAAATGGCCACTTCATATAATGGCTGGTATAAATACTCCCCTTATGGCTCCGTCCTACCCAGCATGCTAGCTGTCACTAAATTCCTGTGGCTGCTATGCCTACCTCCTGGCTCTGTCAAGGCCTATTCCTCTTAGCTGCGCTGATCCATGGGCTACAGTCTTGGCAAAATATGCAGAGACACCAGAAAGTGACAGAACCGCTTTAAGTAGGAGGAGCAGGGGTGTCAAGTTGGGGCTTAGGCCACTCAGCTTCCATTCTGCATGACCGCTCTAGGCGAAGAACATAAACTGACCTAGATTTCTGGGAGTTGTAGTGCAGCTCTGAGCTCTCAACACTAGAAAGCTAACAAATGAACTACTACTCCCAGAAGCCCTTGATTTGCCTATTTAAAACTTGTTATGGCATGAGATCAGCAGTGCTATGGAAAGTTAAATGAGTTCCCAATTCGGTGACAGACTATTACAGAACAAGCAAAGACCGCTGTTTCACACACACACACACACAAAAAAAAACAAAGGCTTGGAATTCAGATATGAGCATTTTTATCATTTTTATTCATCGTCATTCCATATATTTAGATCCAGCACTGCAAAACACATCTAAGAAGAGGTTCTTGTAGAGAAGCGCAACGTTTATGAAAGTATGATTTGAAATTTTACCACATGACAGGAGGCTTCATATTTGCATATCTTTCTTTACTTAAAACTCCAGCAGCATAGAAATATAACAACCAATCAGAAAAAAGTAATGATGCCCATAAAAGGCCCTGTCTATGACATCACTTCCTCTTTCTTTGCTGCTCCAGCCAACATCAGGTCAGAGTATTTTGCCTCCTGGCAGTTTACTGTATTCTGTTTGTTTTTATGCCTTTTCATGTGCCTGCAGATTGCTTTATATAGATTGGTGTTTTTCCTTTTAGAGCTATTATTATTTATTGTTTGTGTTTATTAGAATTAATATTTGTTTCCACCGACCTCCTCTTACCCCTGTCCCCCCTCCGTTTCTATCTATACCCCCCCTTTCCTTTGTGGCCGGGTGACCGCGAGCGCGCCGACCTTCTCTGAGTCGCGCGCGCCTCGCGGGCCGCCCCCCTCCCCTTCTATCGCTCGGGGTCTGGTTTCGGGGACGGGAGAAGGGAGGTTGGGGTCCAAGTTTGTTGGGTGCTGCTGGTCCGCGCGGCACCTCCACACGCGGGCGGCGGCCATCTTGGATCTCGCGGCTCGCGAGATACCAGACGGCCGCCTGTCCCGCTCGCTCGGCGGTTCGGAAACTCACCCAACCGCCGAGCTACACATGTGTATGCCCTCTCCATACATTGGAGGAGGGCATGCTGACTGGTTTTTGTTTTTCTCACGGTATATAGTGTGTCACCATACAATGACTGCATCCTGTTCCCTCCAAATCTAAGCATGCATTAAAGGAGACACTACAGTTTTTCTCCAAGCACAGGACCTGAGGTCTCCATGCCCTATCAGTGTCTCACTAATCCACTACACCCTATATAGGGTCACCCTAGCTTGTCATATCTCGCTTAGGGTTTTTTCTATTTTGCATTACTCACAAAAAAAAAAAAAAAACCTGCTGCACAAGATTTTATTACCTCACCGTCCCTACTCTGGGACAGGCTGTCTATACACCCTACGCTGGGTTTACCATATTACTGTACCTTACCGTACAAAAATTATGTGGGTGTCCTCTGGGCGATTTTTCATGGCACACCACCTGGGGTGACCCCCCAGATATGCATGCTCGGTCACTCACTGACCTTTACCATTGATGTGGGAGTCCTCCGGTATACCACGGCACACCACCCGGGGTGAACCCCGATTACATGCACGAAGGCCTATGCCTCAGTCTATTCTCGATACCGCTAGTCCGTGCACCCAGCTTTGATACAATTGTGGCGGATCAAACCGCATGTGTTAATACATCTTCACATCCCCCCACTGACTCTTCCTTTCGCCCAACAGGACGAGGGAAGACTGGTCGAGTCATGGAGGACACTCAGAGCCAAGATTTCCAAGCCATGATTAATGCCGCAGTGGCGGCCTCGGTGGAGAAGGCCCTACTGAGGGCGTTACCCCAAAGCCAGGGCGACACTAGCCCCCCAGGACAAGTGGAGGCCTCGGGATCCGAACTATCCAAGGCTAAGAGACATAGGAAGGTTTCCCCCCCGCCTTCAAAGACCAAAGGCAAGTTACCCGCTAAACGGAGTAAGAGCACGGAACGGCAACTGCACACACCCCGAGTACTACTCTCCTCGGACGAGGAGGATGTGCACGTACCACACGCCTTGGACGTAGTGGACGAATGGCGTGGGGACAGCTCTCCGTCAGAGGAGGAAGAGTGGCAAGACCTACCACCCACCTCCTCGAGATACGTCAAGGAGACCTTTCACGGTGATGACGACCAAGAAGATGACAACTCCTTCGACAACAAAGCCGGAAAAGCCGGAGACGGGAAGTTCACGGACGAACAAGGGAACCCATTGTTCGACCCACGTACCATCCGGCACCCACGCTCTTCCGAATGGACACTACCAGACCACTTGACGGACTTCATACACTATTGGCTACGCAAGCCTCTGGAGAAAGAGGTACGTGCACGCCTCAGGGCCGAATGCCCCAGACCACTGATACCGGATAAGGTGGCACTTACACCCGAATTCGATAATACGGTAGTGGTCTTTATGTCCCGTTCGGGACGAGACCCGCGCAAAGGCGTGGAGAAAGGTATGAAGGCAGCACAGGACAAGGTGCTGGACCTACTCGGCCCCATCGCTAAGATACTATTTTTTGCAGATCTGGCACTCAGCCAGGGCTCCCAGCTAGACCCGAACATCATACGGGAATGGGCCCAACGATCAGTGTGCCTCCTAGGCAACGCCAACGCCGTTCTGTGCACCGAGAGGCGTAGATCGGCGTTGATCCGTATAGACAGTAAGCTCCTGGATCTAGGCGCCAAAGAATTCGGACCGAAAGCACAAGGGCTCCTGTTTGGCGATGCTTTTATCTCGGAGCTGAAGAATCACGTGAATCTCTTCACCACCTTGAATAAGGCACAGACCTCTCTAAAGCAGGTTTTCCACAATCCACCAGGAAGAGGTGTTTTTGGGAGGGCTGGTCAGCAGAGGAGCCAAGCCACCAGCCGTTTTTGGGCATCAGGTTCCAGATCCTTTTCACAAGCCCCAAGCTTCTTCCCTTCGGCTACGCAAAGACCATCTTCATACCGAGGGTCAGGGAGGTCGAGAGGCTTCAGGGGCCGAGGACGCGGCCGTTTCACTAATGGTGAGTCCACCTATATACCACAATGTTTCCAATTTTCTAGCAGGCAACCTTTCAGAACTGGAAGCTTATCACCAAGGACGCCTGGGTACTCCAGACGGTGAGAGGCTTCACCATAGAATTTTCAGCACAACCTATACAGACCATTCCCCCTTCGCCAATACACATGTCAGCGGATCAAGGACGCCTGGTAGACGAAGAGATCCAGATGCTCTTCAGGAAAGGCGCGATACAATACGCGACAGGAGGGGACAGCTTCGTAAGCAATATCTTCCTGGTAAAGAAGAAAACGGGCGAATACAGGCCTGTCATCAACCTCCGACAATTGAATTCCTACGTCACATACAGACACTTCAAAATGGAAGGAATCCACCTCCTACAAGACCTTCTCATCAAAAACGATTGGTTTACACGCCTGGATCTCAAAGACGCGTACCTGTCGGTTCCCATGGACGTACACAGCCGCCGTTTTCTCCGATTCCGCTGGCAAGGACGTCTGTGCCAGTTCACGTGTCTGCCATTCGGCCTCAGTTCGGCGCCGTGGTGCTTCACGAAGCTGCTGAGGCCGGTGATGGCTCACATACGATCCTCGGGCATTCGATGTCTCGTATACTTGGACGATTTGCTAATCTTCTGCGAATCCGCTGCCAGGCTGCGATGGCAGACGAAATTTGTCGTTCACTTGCTGGAATCTTTAGGTTTCATAGTGAACAGACAAAAATCGTCCCTCTCTCCCTCCCAATCAGTCCAATTTCTCGGGTTCGATATCGACTCGAAGGAATGCGTGCTTCGGCTACCCCAAACGAAGATAGCCTCAATACGGAAGGAAATCAGACGGGTTCTGAGACTGGAGACCATAACACTCAGGATGCTCGCCCGGATCGTGGGACTTCTCTCCTCCTCCATACAGGCGATATTCCCGGGACCATTACACTACAGGGTCATGCAACGGCTGAAGGCGGAATACCTGCGCACCGGACACTCATACGACAGCCGGATTCCACTGTCAACGGAGGTGAGAACGGAACTCCGATGGTGGTTACTGCACATTCAAGCTTGGAATGGCAAGGCGATTTTTGGCTCTTCCCCAGACTTCATTGTGGAGTCGGACGCCAGCCTGTGGGGATGGGGCGCACACTGCACGGACGCCTCCACGGGGGGCCCGTGGCAAGGGGAAGAGACCGAACTCCATATCAACTGTCTGGAATTGATCGCGGGGTCCTTCGCCATCCGCAGCTTGGCCAAGGACAAATCCAACTGTTGCATATTACTCCGCATGGACAACGTGTCGGCAGTACAGTAAATCAACCGCCTCGGCGGGGCCAGGTCTCGAGACCTAACAGAAGCCACGAAAGACATCTACAAGTTTTGCCTCTCACGGAACATCACGCTGCAGGCGGAATACCTACCAGGAACCTCCAACCTGACAGCGGACTGGTTTTCGCGTCATTGGCGAGACAACAGCGATTGGACACTCAACAAAGAGATCTTCCTAGAGCTGAGATGGGGGAAGGGTCCACTCACAATAGATTTGTTCGCCTCCAGGACCAACCACCAACTACCGAGGTACTACAGTTGGCTCCCGGACCCGGAAAGCGAAGCTACGGACGCATTCCTACAGAACTGGCCCACGCAGGGGGCGTATGCCTTCCCTTCGTTCGCCATGATCCCGCGAGTACTACGATACGCACGCAACCACAAGATATCGCTTTTACTCCTAACACCCCTCTGGCGGAGTCAACCATGGTTCCCAGAGCTCCTGGAGATGTCTTACGAGGACCCACTTCTGCTCCCCACCTTCCCTCTCCTTCTGACGGGACCTCGAGGGGAGGCTCACTCCCTCGTCTTGGAAGGACAGCTGGAACTAGTGGCTTGGACGATTTCAGGGGCTCCTGGTCAGTCCACGGCCTATCGCAATCATCTAAAGACCTCCTTTGGGACTCATGGGCTCCCGGCACCAGGAAATGCTATATTTCCGCATGGTCGGCCTGGAGCGACTGGTGTGTGGAAAGGGATTCCGATCCCTTTACTGCACCTATCCCGTTGATCCTCAACTACCTGTCACACCTGTTCATGTTGGGACGATCATATAGGTCCCTCAATGTGATCAGATCCGCCATCTCGGCGGCGCACCTCCCGGTACAGGGCAGACCGATAGGCCAAGACCCACTGGTCTGCCGGCTACTGCGGGGTACCAAATTAACGAGACCCCCGGCACCCAAATACTCACACCTTTGGCAGGTAGAGGTGGTGCTGAAATTCCTTCGGGAATGGCCGGACAATCCCTACCTATCATTGAAACAGCTCTCATCGAAGCTGGCCCTCCTACTATGCCTCGTCTCTTTCAGACGGGTGGCAGATGTCCGGGCGTTCGACGTGGATGGTTTCTCATTCACTCCAGAAGGGGTTACCTTCCACATATCGAGACGCACGAAATCGGACTCAGCGTCAGTGTCATACCCATACTTTGGTACAGACCCCAAATTATGTGTAGTCAGGACACTATTGAGGTATACCGAAATCACGAACTCCCTGCTTCGGAGCGCACTCAGTCAGAGGGGCGGCGGCCTCTCAAGCCTTATCGGCCGGCGCCTCCCTGGCCGACATTATGCGCTGCGCGGATTGGTCGCGAGAGAGTACCTTTAGGACTTTTTACTTTCGACAGACTTCTCATGCTTCCTTCACATTAGTCAACTCGAAGCTTTAAAAATGCAAATATGAAGCCTCCTGTCATGTGGTAAAATTGAAGATTATACTAGCTTTAGTGTACTAATAATCTTAATTTTAGTAATGACAGGAGGCGAATATTTCCCACCCTTTAGGATCCCTCCCTTAGGTTACTCGTTTGGATGTGTGTATGTGTTAGTGTTCAGGAAGACATGTTTTACCTGGTACACGGTCAGACTGGCACAGTTACTTACTAGAATGGGTTAGTTGCAGGATGGTAATTGTACTAGTACTAGATTGTTTACCTGTTTCCTTTTAGTGTCAGTAAGTTCTAGTTTGTAGATGGATAGCTTTTGTTTATAACCGTGGGAAATCAGCATTCTTACGATATATTGCATGCGGACAAATTATCATACCAGAGACCTTTCACCTTTTTTCTTCTTTTGCAGTATGAAAATCTCCACAAGACAAGGTGCCTCTCGTACTACGGCTACACCACGGGATCACTCGAGTTGGATGTGCTTCTATATTGTTGATCTGTTCACGTTTTGTCCTACAGTTATGTTCTTATTCTGTTATTATGTTCGCTTCAAAGAAAGAGGAAGTGATGTCATAGACAGGGCCTTTTATGGGCATCATTACTTTTTTCTGATTGGTTGTTATGTTTCTATGCTGCTGGAGTTTTAAGTAAAGAAAGATATGCAAATATTCGCCTCCTGTCATTACTAAAATTAAGATTATTAGTACACTAAAGCTAGTATAATCTTCAATTTTTCCAATTCTTGAAACCAAGTTATAGAACCAGGAGTAAGTGGAGCAGACCTTTAATCAGTGGGGAATGAGTAAATACTGTATATGTATCACATGGACATTTATACAATATATGAGCGGTATTTTATACTGTGTTTAAATAAGATTTACATTATTGTTTAAAACATTAAATTCCTTCCAGCTGCAAAAACCTTTTGACATTTATATCTGCGCTTGTTAACATACACGTTACAAATTAACCAAGGCACAAAAGAATCGGCCAATCAGAAAGGTGCCGACTGGTCAGAGATAAACTTGGAGTACAGAGTTTTTTTAAGTCTGGTCATGTATAAACTAGCAACTCTCCTAATCACTTATTTGTATTCTTAATGCTATAGTGTTATATTAACTATTTAGATGTACGCACCCCAACCTTTAAAAAAGAGAATTACTTACTTTATATCCTAAGGCGCGCCGGTCATTCGGAGACTAGGACGCATGCAGTAAATTACTCCGCACAGAGATACGTTGAATTGGGTTGAGTTTTAGTGAGCCAAAACTATAATTACTACCTATTTGAGAGAGGTAGAGTGGATCTACCTCCATTCATTGGTTCTACATAATCGTATAATATTAAGTTTGTTTATTATTCTTTTATCGTTCTATTTGTGTGATGAATTACAGTTTTTAACATTTCAATAAAGATTAAGTTTTATCTATTTAATACCTAAATATCGGGAATAGTATCCCTCTTCCCTGTTTAACTGATGACTATAGTCTCCCTTTAACATAATGCTAGCTCACATAGCCGGTAGGATATCTTCACTCCAATACTGTAACCTAAGGGGTTGCTATATAGATAGGCTTAGGCTACAGTTTCTTAGTGTGGCAAGTTCAGCTCCTGGAAATGCCAACACAGCTTTTCATCCTTCCAAGGTCAATGAAATGAGTAACAGTAAGTTGGATAATAGCATCAAAAAAGATCTCACTTGAAAACTAGTAAGAAGCTACAGGCATGTTCACTTTATAATCATTTCATGATTAAAAAAAAATAAAAATGAAACATATCACAAATTGTATGTTTTCTGACGTCTGGTCTGATGAGATTAATTCACTTTTTTTTTGCCCACATGCCTAGTATCCCATTCTAATTTTTCCAAAAATGCAGGACTTATAGCAAATGATACAGATTTTCCAAAAGATGCTCTCGATACACTGAGAAAGCCATAGAATCAACTAAACTGAGGGCTTATTCACAAAACACCAAGTTTCCGTGGATTTTAAGCCAAATTCCTCAAATTTGACAAATATAGCTGATTTGGAAAAATTCTCAAACCCGCGCTCTATTCTGAGGTTGATTGTTGTAGCCTCAATTTTGCAATTTGTTTTTTAATTCACTACAATCAGCTGTTTAGTGAATGTACACCTTGGCCCAATGTATAACCTACTTGCAGGATGTCTCTGTCGCAATGCATGCTGGGTCCACCGGATTTTAACGAGGTTAACACTTTCAGTGCTGTGAGGTTATGCTCTGCAATGGTTAAGCTCTGGAAAAGGGGTTAACTGTCACTGTGAGCTGCTTTATCGTTCCGATAACAGCAACAAGCGGAAATTGCAAAAGGAAGTCATTATCACAATCCAAAACCATTCTGAATTTATACATGTGAACCCCAGATGAAAATCATTGGCGCAAGGCATGGGGGATGACAATGTCCTTTTTTTTTTTTTCTCTGCCACCATTATTTGTTGTCCATAATTGATTCCATCCACATGCGATATCGCTTTGTACTTCCTAGCGAGGATTAGCAGAATGGTCTGGAGACTGCTGATATTAATTGCATTCTATTCCTTAATTAAGATGCCCACTCCCCAACCCCCTGGTTGAAGATCTATGGGGAGGCTTTTTGCACATATGCTAGCTCCATTCGTCCTAATAGACTGGGCTGGGACACACAACGAAGGACATATGGTCTATCTGTATTCACAGAGAACATCTTCTATAGGAAAGGAGAAGTCAGAAACACAGGGGGCTTATTAAACATTAAGGGGCTGAGTCTGAACGCATCAGTCAGACCCTTTGATGTGCAGAGTTTTTAGGAGATAGTCTAAGAAAGGCACAGAATTATCCCAATAAAAATACTCCGCACCCTCAGATTCATTTTAGGTGTCAATACGATCGGCATTCGTTTTTTTTTTGTTTTTTTTTACACTTAGAACTTCTATCAATACATTAAAAATTCATGAACAAGTAAAATGTAGAAACATAAAAAAAATCCATTGTGGGGTGGTTTTTTATGTCTTTTTAAAAAAAATTTTATATTTTATTTTGCAATGCCATCGTTTTTAAACAAGTATTTTTTTTTACGGTCAGAAAAACTCAAAAGTATGTATAAAAAAGTTTTCAAACAGACAGAATTCCATAGCAGAAGTATTTCATAAACATACTATTCTGGTGCAAAACATGTATCAAAATATCTCGTAGAGAGCATGAACCGTCTTTGAGAGTGCTCTATACTCCCAGCATGCATTGCTTGTACCTAACATGGCTGGAATTCTAATTTACTAGGCAACTTTCTATGTTTAGGGAACTGAGCCTAAACAAAATTGTTAATTAGAAAATTCCCTTGTGTATACACCAGAACAATCCAAGGGTGTATTGAACAAAAAACATTATTCCTGTGTATAGTGGTCAGCTGGGGCAGGTAGTACAAAACACCACCTAATGCCTTTCAATCTTTATATCCATAGACACTCAGAGTGTTACCTCCTCCCCGCTGCGTCCATGGACTTTTGGTTTAAGCCATGCTCCTCTAATTATCCCGTACCTCTCACTCATCCTGCTGGTATTTCAGTCACATTATCACTAATATGATTTTTTTTCCTCAAGGCTCTCTGATCTCACCTGTAGAAAGGACGTTTTGGGTCATTTGAGGTCTTATATTCCTTGTCAACGCTTAATTATAAAACCAATTATGAAATCTCAGCTTGCAGGTCACTCGCACCTAGTTACCAACAAACAGTCTATTTTCAGTCATAGATAGGAAAGTGGAGATAGCAAAACGCATCAACAAAGCTTGACCTCACCAGTGAATTCAGTTCTTTCACAGTTTGCAGCACGGAGTGGCTTGAGTCTTTTTTTTTCAGAAAGGGTGGTGTAATTGTAAACCTCTCCTGCTTACCTTAGGATTAAAGTGCTAATACAGTTTAATGAAACAAAGTAATTGGATGTGACATACGGGGGGCACTGTAGAGGTCTGTGCCAGCTGAAATAAAGTCCACATAGACATTATAAAGGTCTGTGATGGGCACACGATGGTGGTCTGTGGCATTGTAAGCAATAGCTACCCACAAGCACACGATAGAGGTCTAGGCCAGTAGAAGCAAAGATAGAGCTTCCAGAGAGGTCTGTACCAACCAACGAGATGAAGACTTCATGGATAGTCAGGGGGGAAGTTTGAACACCGAAATTCTAGGAAGGACGTGTAGTATTTTTAATTAGTAGTACTTAGGGCAGGGGTAGGCAACCTTCACCACTACAGATGTTCTTGACTACATCTCCCGTAATGCTCTTACAGCCAGGGCATGTGCAAGCATTTTTGCCGCCCAAGGCAAAAAACATTTTGCCGCACCCACTTATGCAGACTAACACACATGCTGAAACAAGTATAAACACCCACTGATCCATGCAAACTAATGCACACGCACTGACCCATATACACACTCTGACCCATGCAGAGACACACATACAGACATACACTGACCCATACAGACACTTTCTTACCCATGCAGACACACACTGACCCATGCAGACACTCTCTTACCCTTAGATACACACACTGACCCATGCAGACACACACTGACCCATGCAGACACACACTGACCCATGCAGACACACACATACAGACACTGTCTTACCCATACAGACACACACTGACCGATAGAGACACACACTGATCCCATACATACACACACTGACCCATACAAACAAACACTAACTGATACAGACACACAATGACCTATACAGACACACACAATGACCCATACAGACACACACACAATGACCCATGGAGACACACAATGACCCATACAGACACACACTGCCCCATACAGACACACACTGACCCATTCTGATTCAGCATTGGATGCCTGGGAGGGGGGCCTGGCTCTTAGGGCTGACGTGGATTCAATTCATCTCTTTGAGGAGATGCTGATTGGCCAGGGCTGTGTTTGACTTGTGTTGGCTCTGCCCCTGATCTGCCTCCTTGACAGTCTCAACCAATCCTATTGGGAAGCATTGTGATTGGCTCAGAACAACACTTATCAGAAGACGATTTTATGTACCGCCAACAGGATCATGAAATATGAATTCCATGCCTCAAAGAGTTAAAAAAAGAAATAAAAAAGAGTATGCAATAAATAATAAATGAAAGTATCGAGGTTTATTTGTTCATTATAGCCTGTAGCTTTTCGTTAACTACTCTGTCAGTAATTCCTTCCTATTCCCCGAGCCTTCAGTGTCACATCACCAAATATTGGATTTTATTTCCCTGGTGTAGTGTTACAGAGTTTCTGGGAACTAATAGCGTATTTCTTACCTTTTTAAATGATACAGGTGCTGAGATTATCAACTCAGTTGGGTTACACTTTATATTATGCCGGAGGGAATGTTTGTACTTTGCTGCAAAAAAAAGAAAAATATGTAACTAAAATTACATTTTAAAAAATTGGAAAAATGTATACAAAAATGACTGTGTTTATGTTTATAGTAGACATGCGCATTTCATGTGTCTGAATCGCAGTTCTCCTGCACTTACCCTATGGGGCTGTTTGGTATAAGTCTAACGTGATAGGCGAAAACGTTTGTTTGATTATGAATTCAAAGTTCTGTCCGTGGTGCCAAAAAAGAGATTATTGATGGGGAAAAATATGATTGATGGCTATTGGACAGTCACTTATTATTGATTTTAATCAAAGACCAAATAAGAAGTGATAAATAGAGGGGGTAAACGAAGGAGGAGTAAAAAGAATATATTATATATATAATATAAATAATATCGAAATATGTAAATTGATTTTTTTCCCCCTCTTCTTTTTCACTCTATCGTTTGTTTGTTTTCTCAGTTGATCTGTAAACCAAATTGGTAGGAAAATGTGCCTATTAGTATACAGCAAAATATATATATTATATGTAATTTATATTATGTATGTATTTTGTAGTACACTGATTGGCACATTTTCGTGCCCCTTTTTGTTCATCCAAATCGTTTCCCGAATCTTTTTCATGGACGATATTTGGACGAGCTGGACTGTCAACTGAACAAGTGTCGGAGGGCCCAAACTAAATCTCATTTTTGGAAACAAAATGGTTCTGGCAAAACACATTTTTCAGCTGTGCTTAAGTCTAGGTTATATTTATGTAATATAGTCCCCAAACATTTTATTTCTTGGGATATAGCAATGCGTAAGTATCAAGAAATCAAATTGTTGAATATTTTCAACTTGACTGATTTGGCTTAATCTCTCTCTAAACCAGGGGTGCCCAAACGATAGATTCGCAGATGTTTTCAAACTACAGCTTCCATGATGCGTTGTCATTCTAAAGGCATTTATCTAAATCTTTCTGTATGCAGACTCCCAGGTGCAAAGGACAGAGCTTACAGCAATGGCCAACAGGAAGCCGAGATGGAGGCGCCAGAATACGGGATAAAGAGTGAATTAGAGTGAATTACTGCATTTAAGTTTATTTTTCACACCTCATTGATACATATTTATTAAATGTAGGAATCAGTAAACATAAGGTTCAAATTCCTGTTAGCGTTACATTTCCCCTTAAAATAACTATTTTCCCACGTTTGGATCAGTACCACACCCAGTTTCTTAGCAGGTCCCTCTTCCTGCCCTTACAGGACAATAAACGTGAAGCTCTCAAGGCCAGTTATCCACTAATTTTGACAGGTTTAAAATCTAATTTCTAATTATTATTTTTTTTGTAGATGTCTCAATTTTACCGAAACATCCTAGGGATAAAACAAACATACAAAACTAAATATGTTTTTTGTGTTTGTAGTTCTCAAGTGAGTAGTCTGCTTATTTAGCTTTTCTCGTGAGAATTCGCAGTCACATGTGTGACGAGGTCTCTCTGAATTTCCATAGAGCTGGCAAGAATCAAAAAACATTTTTTACCGACAAACCAGAAAATCACCTCAAATAACCCATGACAACAAATGCCAAAAATCACCCACGTATTATCTTTTTTTCTCTCTCTAAGCTTTTTAGATTTCATGACTTTATCATAGCTGATTTCTGAAAAATGTATCTTTAAAGTCTTATTAACTAAATTGCAGAATGGGCAAAAGGCGTGATAAGGAACGTTTGTCTGTTGTAGTGCTGGTACCAAGAGTAACGCTACTGAAAGCGATACATTGTTTATATTCTTCTGAGAGAAAATATTTACACATAACTCAATCAATACCAGAACTTTCGTGTAGACCTAGGTGTGTCCCGGAATTATCTTATTTTGTGTAAATCTTAAAGTTTGAAATGTGTAGGTGAATATCAGTATTGAATCCTGCCATGCTACTAACAGGAATCTGACAAATTACTCGGAAACCGTAGAATATCTGAACGTTCCTTTCCTTGTTAAACACTTTGTTATAAATTAAACTTTGGAGATCATTTACTATACAGAGAATTAGAGTGAATTAAAAACTGAACTGCAAAATTTTAGCAGATACAGCTAATTTGGAAAAAATGTCCAACACGATGACAGCTTAGCTAGTCGAGCCTAAGTTTTGCAATTCACAATTCACTGGTCACAATGCACTTGTATTTGATTTTAAAATCGATAAAAAAAAATAAAAAAAATTAAATTCTTTATTTTATTGTGCATAGGAAAAACAAAGAAGCAAGCAATGCCACAACATCTATTGCCTGTTTGTAGGTCAACATATGAAGACAATTGTTTGGCATAATTGTACATTGCACATTTTATATTTTAAAGTGGTATCAACAATTGAGGTACCCTAATTCAATTTAACAGACTGACTGAGTGTAATGTGCTAGTGTCACCTTCTTGAGTAATTAAGGCATTTCTGTGCTATGTGGGTTAAACATAAAGATAAACTAATGATAAACTAAATATGAAAACGCTAGGCATTACATTGCCAACAAAACACATAAACATGTCGGGTCTGCTTATTAGCTAATAAAGGAAACCTAGGTCACGTTAGTAATATAGAGCCGGCTATTGCTGCTCAACGTTAAACTAGTGAGACCGACTTATGCAGGGTATGCCGGTGTGTGGTCTTAGTGTTAGGGCTGAGTGTTTGTCTGTACAATTTAATCCGCAGTTTAAGGTTGGTAGTGTCTCGCTTGCTATAATGCGGTACGATCATGTAGAATACAGTAAAGAAATTTGGTTCTGTAGGGTATTTCCTGGGCAATTACCTTTCTAACCAGGTATGCAAGGGTTAAAAAGTGAACCTTGGAAGGAGTGTCGTGTGGATCATGTGTAATGGCAGACATGTAGTGTAGGTGCTGTGGGAGACAAGGTTGTAATGTTATTTAGGTAAACAGTTAACCATGATGTTGCCTGTGAATGTCAGGACACCTTGTGGTCTTCTCAGACCCTATGGTGTGATTACTGCAGGCTGATCCTACGTGTTACAAGTGTCACCCTGCGATGGGGGTTGCAGAGGTGTAGTTACCGGAGTCCATAGATGTTCGGGTTAGTCCATGCGTCAGGGGGGCCATGGGTATGTGGTTGTGGACTCCGCTTGCCGCCGGAGCTCCGTCAGGTCGTTACCGCTGCATAGTTCTCTGCCACAGGTCGTCGGGGGACAAACGGGACAGCTGTTGCCGGGTTGCCCAGCCCGGGAGGTATGGAGGTGGTGCTTGGTCCCCTTGGTGTTAAGGATTCCTGCTGCAGGCCCAGGGTGGGAAGGAGTTCTCTCGCGTCTTGAAGGTCATGAATGGTGTGTGTGGAGTCTCCCTGATGGATTTGCAGCGTGTGTGGTCCCTTCCACTTATAGACGATGTTTTGCGTGCAGAGGATGGAGGTGAGGTGCTGCAGCAAGAGGCGCCAGGCCAGTGTGGACTTTAACAGGTCCGTGTAGAAAGACAGCGACTGGTTTTCAAATTGGTAAGGACTTTGATTGCGCGTTGCTGACATCACAGCTATTTTGTCTCTGGTGTTGGAGAAGCGCACTAGAAGATCCCTAGGTAGCGTGTTAGGTGCCTTGGCGGGCCTCGGGAGACGGAACATCCCCTCTGGGGTCACCTGCTTTGCGTGCTTAGGGGTTAGGAGGGCCCTTGTGAGTCGCCGAACGAAATGTGGTACCTCGGGCCTCCGGCATCTCCTCCGCGATCCCTCGGATCTTAATATTCTCGCTTCGTCTCTGGTCTTCCAGTGCTGCAAATTGTAAGTCATATTTAAGGTTCTGCTTCTGCAGGTCTTTTACTGCCTGTTGCAGGTGCTTGGTGTGTTTGGCATTCAAGTTGGAGTCTTGCTCCAGTATGTTTAGACGACCCGTTAGGCCCTGGTGGTCTTTGCGTATCTGGGCCATGTCGGCCTGTATGGCAAGCTGAACCCCTGCCAGTAGTTCCTTCATGATTGCTGTAGTGAGTGGAGGCGGCTCTGGTGGTGAGGGAGCCGAGAGCGGAGCCTTCGGTGCAGGTGGGGGTTCTGTTTCTGTTCCGGGCATGTAGTCATCCGAAAAGTCAGAACATTCATCGTCGAAGGCGGCCATGTTTGGTCCTATGGTGCCTTGAGCTTGTCTCCAGAGGTCGCCGATGCTCATGTTCTGCCGAGGCTTATCGGGTCTGGGCTTTTTCATCTTCCGTCCCATTGTGTTGGCGGCAGCCTGGGGATCCAGTTGATAGCAAATATGTGGGTTTTGGGGTATATTGGAGGGTTATTAATAGCTTTTTGTCCCGGAGCTAGGACAGCATGCGGCCGTTCAGTGCAGTGGCTTGGCTGCGCCCCCTCTTAAAATCGATTTTAAAACTGGAAAAATCCTCTTGCTATTCGCTAAACTCTGAATTTTTGTTAAATCGAATCCGAATTGCACAATTTAGACCGAAATAGTTTATTTAGAGAAATTTTCCGACACAGTCACTGCTTGATTACATTAGCCTGAATTTTGCCATTCAGGTTTAAATTGCTATTGTTACAAATACTGAAAATAACAATGGAGGATGTTTTACTTACTCAGCTAATTTCATGTAAAGCTATTTATAAGTGACAGGTTCTCTTTAACTAGTGACTGCCAGAGGGATAAAGCATTTTAGTAAATGATTACAGGTAGACTTAAATCTCTTACTGTTTAGATTGTGTATAAAGACCTGCAGGCCCGAAACACAAGGCATATTTTTTGGGCTGTTCTCTAAGTGTCAATAAAGTTTTTTTGAAAATGTCAATGGTGAGCGCTGTGTATGTAACACGGCTGCCATCTTTCTTTTTTAATTCATAAATTGAACTTCCTCTAAAGGCGTCTCCCAAATTTCAATGGAATGCAAAAGTGCGCACCCCATAAAAAGTCTGTTGATAATCTTTTTTTTTGTTTGTTTTTTTAATCAGACTGAAACCTTAATTATAAATTATTATTTAAACAGCAAATAAAAATAATTAAAAAAAAAAAAGTATAAAACGCCACATTGTTGCTGTAGTCATAAGAAGGCATGTAGAAACAAATAAAGTTATTTGTCTTTAGATTTTTCTCTTCAACCAGTTAACACAAGTGAAGAAAGTGCAGGTTGGGAAGAGAGAGTAGAGTTTGGGGGTGTAGAGGAGTGAGTCTGTCTATTTCTATAATGGCAAGCCTCCCTGTTTGATTTCCATATTACTGTGTGGATTGTTTCAATGTTATGTTTTGTGCCGTAGTTGCACAATGTCTGTACAACTTGGGCCGAACTCTCTTTTCCTTGAAAGGAGTCTGTCTGTAGCTAAAGGACTCTTCTTTAATTATTTTTAATTCTTTACATACATATCTATAAAATACATTATAAAATGTACAAGGTACCCACCCCTGAGTTTCCTTTTAACGCAGGGCCCTCATCTCATGATAAATTACTTAAATTGACACTGTAGCATATCCTAACGCCACAGTCATCTGTGATTGTTATGAAAAATTATTTAAACAAAGAAATTTGTGCCTGCAGGATGATGGTCCAATCCAATACTTCTTTGGGGCATTGGGGACCGTAGGCACATATGCGGAGCTCGGCGTGAAGCGCCTATAATTCTGCTACAGAGAATAACTGACTATATCAGAATACGGTATTGTATGATAGCCAGGAAGTAACAGCCCTTTTATTTAGTAAAATACAGACATTTTGGGCAACTAAAGAGGTGGGGAGTACCATAGGCACTATAACAACTTTATCTAGGTAAAGTTGTTATAGTGAGTACAGTGTTCCTTTAAAGCATTTAAAGATAATAATGACAAGATGCAATTGTACAGTATATTGGGTCTATATACCAGGATCTCGCTATCCCAACCATCGTCTAGAACAGCGATAGGCAACCTAACGCATTCCCGATCTGGACTACAACGCCCATAATGCTCTTACCGCGATAATGCTGGCAAAGCTTCTAGGGAAATATAGCCCACAACATTTGAAGTTCTTAAGATTGTATACCCCGGGGCTAAAGGGCTGATAACCAACATTTATAATTTCAGCCAGATTCCCTGGATTCGGATCAGTTTTCACGCTGAAGGACAGCACAGGAAAAGTGCTGCAAATGGAAAATCTGTTCACTGTTTTAATGATCTGATTTTCTCTCTGCAGCATATGAATGCTACATATTTAGTGTCAGACTTCTTATGCTGTATATACTCTATACAGTATTAGTAGATTGTTGCCATATCCTCTAGCATGTAAGCTCATCGAGCAGGGCCCTCAACCCCCTCTGTTCCTGTATGTCAGTGGTCTGATCTCAATTATGTGTCTGTTAGTCCACCCATTGTACAGCGCTACGGAATTTGTTGGCGCTATATAAATAATAAAATAATAATAATAATATCTGATTACTGTTGCTATTTGTGTATTCCATTTATTCACATTGGATCTCATTTTGTGTCTCTGCACCGACGTCTCATTCTGAGATATTTTAATACTTTGGATCTCAGTGTGCTTGTTACTACCTCGTTTTATTACTTGCAGTGGTTTAATAAGATCTTTTTTTTTTTTTTATAATCATATTTTCTACATTAACTCACTAGCTTTAATTTGTATTTATTTATCTGTTCCTTTTTAATCCCCTAAATTTCTGCTCCTGGTCTTTTTAGAAGCTGTTTTTTATCACTTTGTATGTGTATTTATTTGTCTTTTATATAACAATTTATTTGTGGCCAGTTTTTACCCAGTTTTAGAGCAGTATCTGGTAGATAACTGTATTAGATTTAATTATTTGCAGATTCATTTTTATTTCTCACTTTGAGGTTATTTTTAGACCCTTTTATGCACTACCCAACAATTGCAATGATTTCTATAGCTCCAACATATTCCACAGCGCTGTGCAAAAAAAAAAAACAGCATAGTGAAATGATGTCTGTCCAGGAAAATCTATCCAATCTAGAAATCCTATCTTTATGCCCCTTTCTATATCTATAAGTGGACAATCCTCTTGACTGTAAGCTTGTTTGAGCAGGGTCGTCTTCAACCCATTGTTCCTATAAGTTTTAGAAATTGTTTAATTTATTGTTAAAACTCCCCCTCTTATAACATTGTAAAGCGCTACGGAATATGTTGGTGCTATATATACGCCGCGAATAATAAAATTAATCCTGTCTTTATAGATTTACTAACCGTGGCTTACTTTTATGACTCCGCTAATATACGTTTTATTCACTAATGTAAAAATTCAAGGAGAATTCTAAATAAATTTCAAATTATAGGCTAAAATCACCAAATTGAAAAAAAAAAAAAAACACAATAGTTATGTTTTCAGTTCAACAATTTCAGCATTAATTTTGAAATTAACTTTGAATTCCCAACAATTCCCACTTTAATAACTCCCACTATCTGTCTTGCCTAGAGGACCCTAATCATCCTGGGAGATTTGTAAACAGGTAAGAGAATGACGCTATATACATATTAACACTTTTTTTTTTTGGCTTAATGCTCCCATTGCTTGTGTAGTACTATCATTTACAAGCAGATTAGCACCTATTCCCAATACAGGGCCGTTTCCTCGCATTCATCCCTGTTATTAAATCACACTGTTGACAGAGGGAAAGGCCTTGAGGTATAATTAAATACATACTGCTTTCTAATGAATGAAGTCCCTTAATCCTTCCGCACCGTCAGAGGCAATCAGGCTGGCCAAGTGGAGGATTCCTGCATTCGGTGATTGGTTTGTGCTAGTAGAGAGCAGATATAAGTATTCTCGAAATGATAAGCCTGGCAATTTAATGGTTAAAAAAAAAAACGCAGTGTAACATCATATCAGTCCGATAAACTGTATGAATTCTTTGTGTGGTTACGTACAACTGATCCTGTTTCATAGGGATGTGCAAGATCAAAAAATTCAGTTCGGTTCGGAAATTCGGGTAAGAAATTTTTTTTGGCACTTTGGCAAATCGGGACTTTGGCACTTTGATTCGGCACTTGCGAAATTCGTGACTTCAGAAATTCGGCACTTCGGACATTCGGAAGCGTCTGAATTGCCCCACATTTATCTGAATTCACATTTGGACTGAAATGAATTGCACATGTCTACTATTTCACACTCGCTAAGGGGTTCATAAACTGAACAGTGAATGTAAAAACTAATTTTAGAGAGATTTATTCAGTAACGCGTGAATTTAATGGAAAATGGATGACTTTTCCAATTCATCTGCTGTAGCTTAGATGTAAAATTTATTTTCAGTCACTTTTAAATTCCCAATAAGTATCCCTGCGATGACTTTACACACTAGGCTGAAAATTCTGGAGAATAGTGGGAGAATTGCATAGTGTAAACAAAAAACTGGAAGAGGGAAAAATCCTCAAAATCCGTTATATTTTCAGCTATTTTAATTCCCTCTGTCAATTTTCCACAATTCACAATTCACTGAAAAAAGAGCAAAATAGAAGAATTGACAAAATAAGCTTCTGCGTTATAAATGTTGGAGTCCTAATTTGTATTTATTGTTAGGTAAATACACCCCTGGATTGTTGTTATTTTTAAGTTTTTAAAGGATAATGTTGTAAAAGAAAAAAAAAATCCTCAAAAAAACACTCAGAGGCCTCCTGTAAACTCCGTAGATACAGTGTATGTCTGCAAAATTCCCCTCTAATTAGGAATCCTTTTTAACCGTTTCAGTGCTAGCTCGCAAATCTTAGAAGTATAGCTAGTTCTAACAAGTGTGGCTCAGAATATCAAGAATTCTTCTCCCTACAATCAGCGTTGGTGACAGGGAAGTCTCATAAATTTCAGACAGCCACAGGTGTCTTGTGCAAAATATTTCAGAGTAATGGGATGTACCTTTTAACCATTTTTGTATTTATGGAACAAATCCCAAAACATTGCAACGAGGACGGGAGTTCCAGTTTTAAAAGAAGATGACTTATTACAACAAAAGTAATTCTAATCGTCAGACATGATGGTCATTATAGATCTATTTACTAAACAGCGTGCTGGTTGGATTGACAAGCAAAATTGGACCGCACTTACATTTTAAGATAAATTTAACTATCTTTGTCCCAAATATTTAAAAGACATCTGCATATTACGATAGTGATCCTGTGATGTACACCTCAAAAAGGTTGTATTTTCAATTCAATTTTTATTGACATTTTATAGATTTATAGCAGTAAAATGTACTGATATTTTTATTTGTTGCAATGGTAGATAAACAGTGAAGTTCAATTTTCGCATTAAAGCTAAACTGGCCTGCATTTTCGTCGTGCTCTACGTGAGAGTTATAAAATATACAGTGCATGGCCAAGGAGTCAGAGGTTGTTTGCATTAAGCGGTAATGACGAATCCTGCAAATGTTCATTTCATTGTAGACGTAAATCAGGAAATACGGAATAATCTTTGGATTGTGCAAGAGAATACTGCTCTCTCCTGGCCAGGCAAGGTATTGGAACAACTACTTGTATCAGATTGAATACAGTTGGAATGGGACATGTTAATAACTGATATGTTGCTACAAAATATATGAAAACAAAGTGACTCAAATGGCTTGCATGATTTCTGCCAAAACAACAAATTTGGAATGGAATGGCTGCATTTTCACATTTGTTTCTCAAACAATTACAATTTGCAGTTTATTGAATTCACTTCAATCTATTCCATTATCTGCCATTTATGTCTGCTTTACAAATCTATGTTATGGTGATAGCCTACTCTCTATTACTGCGTAGTTCTGTGGTTTCTATGCCCTGAATTAATCTCCATGTAGACTTAGTGAGTTCCCAGTGTTTGATATTCTTTAGGCCCCAGGCTGCTGCCCACAATACATTTTATTGTAAGATTTTTCCAGTGCAATGGAGGCCAATTTCACAACGAGAAGTGTTTCTTTTATTTAATCTAGTAAGCGCGTTCAGTGATTTGAAGTGGTTATGGTTCTCGGAGTCTGTTTGTGCATGGTTTCGCTATAAAATGCTGCTAAATGTAAATTAACCCCTCTGCTACCAGAGCTGTAACTCTACCTCGTTCAGTGTCAGTGGGGTGCCATCTGCTGGTCTGGAACTAGCGTCAGTACTGAATGCACAAAATTGCAGTCATGGGCTGAGAGAGGTCATCTAACGCTCTCAGCCAATGAATGGCCATCGTGATCGTAATCTGATTTTGCAGAAACCAGATGCACGTCACAACCAGCCATAGAGGAGACCAGGCATTGGGCAGGACCAAGTAAGAGGGCAGTCCATTGCAAAACGGTTTGCTCATTACCAGGAAATGGGGCCACGGTGCTTCTAATATCATAACCACCACAGCAGGCTTGGCGTAACCAATTTTAATAGAGACAGCGACTACGAGTCATTTATCTAATTTTACATTTGAATAATAAGTGGCCAAACTATTTATTGTAATAAATCCTGTTTTTTGGGGGGTTTTTTTTTTAAAAGAAAAAGTTAACTCAGCATTCTCAGTATTGGTCAATCTATTTTTGACCATAAGTGGAGAAAGGCAGAGCTACAAGTTCCCTCCGCTATCACAATCTGTTATTTCTTGTCAGCCATTTTGAATATTGACTTATGGGAACTGTCATCTTCTTGGATGAAGCACATACGACATCATTGCACACGTACAAGGTCATCTATGAATCTCACAGGATCTTCCATAGACCTTATTTAGCAGTCTCTCTCACGTGAGGAGGTCCACCATAGATGCAGTTGTGTTAGACGAAGGGGCTGAAGACCAAGTGAAACAAGATGGCTACACTGTGGAGAGAGGTTTTGGAAAGTATATCTACGTTCCCTCTCTAAGAGGACGTATTACCCGTGTGGTCTTTCCAAACTAAATTCAAAACCCCCACAATTATCAGTGTCATTTCAAGAATTGCTAGTGCAGAAACTAAATATATAAATTGTGTCGGTCTGCCTGATGAATTGAGGTCAGCAGTGAAAGGGTTACAAATATTGTACTTTGTTTATTTTGTAAATTTTTTTTTTTGCTATTCTAATTAAAAAATATCATGAGAAGAAAAGGTAACTTAGACACAAAAAAGATGAAGTGAATACAATTTGATGAAAGCATTTGATAACATAAGAATTTGTTGCATATCTAAAATGTTTTCTCGGAGCGATAATAAATAATCTTTGCATGCATTTTCCTTTTTAAGACACATTCTATTATCTCAGGGTATGCAAGTATAGCTAAAGGTGTGAGACGTCACATTAATAACTAGAAACATTTGTACAATTTTAGACATACTTTTAGGGTTTTTTAACTAAACCGCACATTTTTATTTGGATAAACAAATAGTAATATATATTCCATTCAACAAGTTAGAATTTATTTTCCAAATTTGCTATTAAGGTTTACATTGTTTTACCAAACGGTTCGCAAGTTACCATAACTCCCAAGGTTACATGAGTAAACCCTCTCATTTCACCAAAATTATTCAAGGCTATTGTGCGTCTCATGAGCAGATAAAATTCACCAAATATGAAATAATACAAACTGAGCTAACCAGATCCCAAATTATCTGACTTGGCCTCCAATTGGGGCTAAATGGATCACATTAACCTCCAAGTAGAGGACAACTGGCTCATAAGTTCCTCAAGAATTAAGTCACAAAAGTCTGTAAAATGAATAAATACACTGATCAGCCACATTAAAACCACTGACAGGTGAAGTGAAAAACATTGATTATATTGTTACAATGGCGGCTGCCAAGTGATGTGATATATTAGGCAGCAAGTGAACAGTCAGTTCTTGAACCTCATGTGTTGGAAGCAGGAAAATGGGCAAGTGAAAAGATCTGAGTGACGTTGACAAGGGCCAAATCGTGATGGCTAGATGACTGTGTCAAAACGGCAAGTCTTGATGCATCAGAGCTGTTTTGGCAACATGAGGGGGACCTACCTTATTTGGTGGGTTGTTTTAATGTTGTGGCTGATCAGTGTAAATACTGTGCACAAGCTCTCAGAGGGCTCAAAGTCAAAATGTAAAAAAAAAAATGAGCAGTGGTTTCACTAATAAAGAGGTGAAAGTTACGGTACACAGAAGGAGAAAGGTTAAAAATCCTGCTGTAGTCATGGTACTCTCCCAGATTGAGGTGGGCAGAGAATGATAACTATGAAGCTAATTCACATCTCACATGTATAGAGGGAACAGTTAATTGGGTCAGAAAGCAAGCCGTCCAATTACTGCTTTCCTCTACATATATATGTATCTTTACTCAGTAATGAGCAGCACTGATAATGCTCATAAATCATCTCCTAATTAAGTGTCTGGGGTGTGCCCAAACTCTCTGGGGCCAGTGGAGCCAATGCTTGCCATTCTGCTATCATTTTGGGAACCTGCATTCCCAAAAATACAAGCATAATTTTACAGTTAACACATTTTAATTTTGTATGTAACTATTTTGATTTTTGATTATTTTGTTCGGTTTGTCTCGTTTACTATCTGTATTAAACTGTACAGTTTTGAGAACTGGAGGTGTTTAGGGGCAGAATAGCTGAGCCGGTTGAACAATGTAATATTTTTTTTTCCCAAGTCAGCTATTTTGGCCAAAACGTTGGAATTTTCTAGTGAATTCCCAGGAGATCCCCTCCCTGTGAATGGATTAAAACAGGGTATTGTTTAGACCCATCGTTAGTTTTGGGACCCGTCGTTAGTTTGGGAATTGCAATCGGTCTGAATTTAAGCCAATCGAGTGAGACGTGACCAAGAAAAAATCGCCATTTACATATTATAATTATATGGTTTTTTTTTTACTTCTCTTTTCTTTTTTTTCTTTCTTTCTTTGTTACTTTTTCTCACTTAATATTACTATTTTGCAGTACACTTTGTGGTTAATTTTGATGCCTTGTTGGCTCGCCCAAATCGTTTCCCTGAATATTGTGCCTGAATGATATTCAGTCGAGCCAAAACCACCACGTGGACGGTTAATTTTTCTTTTTTAAAATAAAGTGATTTTCTGAACCAAATTCCCCCCCTGTGCACAGGTCTAGTTTTTGTATTTTGCGTTTATTTTCAAATGCTTTATGAAGTTTTACTGCACTATTATTTTGTTGTTGTTTTTTCCCTTCGAAGTTATACATGCCCCTCTTCACGTGAATACCAATGTAGTAGTTTACCCCTGATTTGATATCAGTGTATTAAGGTTCATTCACTCAACAGCAATTTGTAAAAGCAGACTGCAGAATTCAGATTGTAGCTATTCTTCCAATTCTGTTTTTGAAAATAATCCACTGAACAGGGGCGGAACTAACGTAGTGTGGGCCCTGGTGCAAGACATTTCTTTTGGCCAGGCCAGCGTACTCCTGGCATCATAATCACTACAACAGGCTGGTGCTTGGAGTAATCCTTAAAAAAAAAAAAGGTAAAAAATTAATGTGACCCAAAATTTGAACTTGGAGTTCGTTTGGAGATTCATTCTTCGATAAGAAAATTAGCTCAGAGATCTATTTTTATTTTTTATTTTAATATTTATACCATCAGCATAACAACAAGACAATACAATATATTGACTCATCTAATGTACATAATGGGGTATTTGCAGGGGTCAAGTCCTGGGGAAAAAGTGGGAGAACTCACCCAAGGTCCCTCCCCTCCCCCCCTCTTGTATGCATATATATTTTTCAGAAAATACAGGGCAACATTTATAGTTAAGTGCCAGTTTACAAAGACAAGTATATGGAGATATCCTCTCCGGAGTAGGTCCAAGTTATCCGTGCTCATTTATTAATTCCGTCAGAGTAGATGGTCCTCTTTGTAGAGTCAGATTGATTTTGGGTTAAAACTCAGCTAAGCCTGACAGATTCAACCCAGTTTAGAGCAATTTGTCGTTTGGCTTACTGCCAGAAAGCACTGTTTAGTAGATTGCTCCCAGACTGTCAGGCTTTCACCGTGTAAGAATTGGGTCTCTACCTGATTTTATTTATCATTTGTGTATAAATGTATTTTATCTTTTTTCTTTTTGTTTGAAGTATTCTATTTTTATCACGCATATATTTATTAAAAGTTAAGTTTTAACTACTACAAGTCCCAAAGGAGGGCTTATATCACTTTTTTCCATAAGGGCACTTTAATATTACTTGTCCGTATCTACTCAGCCCCTTTAGAGGTGCTTACTCCCATAGGGACACTATACTTGTTTTTCAATGTCTCCTATGTACTGTGCTTCAAGTTTAGACACATACAATCACACACACACACACTGACAGACGACAGACACACTTACTGACAGACACACACTCTCTAATAGACACACACACTCACTGACAGACACACACACACCCACTGACAGACACGCACTTACTGACACACATAAACACTGACAGACACACTCGCTGACACAAACACTGACAGACACACCTATTGATAGTAAGTGTGTGTGTGTGAGTGTATGTGTCTTACAGTCAGGGACGTATTAGCCGCGAGGCAAACAAGGCATTTGCCTTGGGCGGCATTTTTCAGGGGGCGGCAAAAAACGCCGCCCCCCAAATGCCCAGGGCAAATGCCCAGTTAGCCTTGCGGCTAACTGACATCCCGGGCAGGCGGCGCTGGCAGGCGGGCGGCTGGCGAGGGAGCACTTCTTCTGAGCTGACTGCTCAGCTCCCTCGCGCACCGCAGAGTGAAGCTGGGAGCCGGAAGATGACGTCATATTCCGGCTCCCAGCCTCACTCTGCAGCCGGCGCGCGAGGGAGCTGAGCTGACAGCTCAGAGGAAGTGCTCCCTCGCCAGCGCCGCCCGCCCGACAGGGGAGAGAGAGACCTCCCCCCCAGCACTCCCAAAGGTAAGGAGGTTGGGGGGGGGGGATTTAAATAAAAAAAAAAGTTAATGTGTGTGTGTGTTTGTATCTGACTGTGTTTGTGAGTGTGTGTGTGTGTGTGTGTGTTTGTCTGACTGTGTTTGTGTCTGTGTATGTGTCTGACTGTGTGTGTGTTTGTGTCTGACTCTGTGTGTGTCTGTGTTTGTATCTGTGTTTGTGAGTGTGTGTGTTTGTGTCTGACTATGTTTGTGAGTGTGTGTGTTTGTGTCTGTGTCTGACTGTGTTTGTGAGTGTGTCTGTGTATGTGTGTGTGTGTTTGTGTCTGACTGTGTGTGTGTTTGTGTCTGACTGTGTGTGTGTATTTAGAAGGTGGGGCGGGGGGAAGGGTTGGGTGGGGGTGGCGCGGGGGGAGGGGGGCGCCTGAGTTTTGTCCTGCCTAGGGCAGCACAAAACCAGGATACACCACTGCTTACAGTAAGTGTGTGTGTGTGTGTGTATGTGTCTGACAGACACACAAACACTGTCAGTCACACTGACAGACACACACTGATAGACACAATTATTGACACACACACACACACTTACTGACAGACAGACACACACACTGACAGTCACACACACACACTCACTTACTGACAGACAGACAGACACACACACACTGACAGTCACACTGACAGACACACACACTTACTGATAGACACACTTATTGACACACACACACGCACTTACTTTCAGACACATATACACTTACACAGTCTTGCACACACTCATAAATTCATTGTATTGCTTGTTTCTCCTACCTTTAGAAGTCCTTTGAGTACTTTCTCTGGGGTCCTGGTGTCTTCAATACTCTTCTTTCTTCTCTCTCCTCCCTTGAGCTGGTCAGTGATACGGGGCTGGAATTACATCATATTCTGGCTCCCGACATCACCACAGAGGGCACGCGAGCAGGAAGATCATCAGCTCAGACAGCACTCCCTCGCCGCCGCCTGACTCTTTCCTCACCCCAGCCCAGTCCAGTATATTGCTGCAGAGAATAAGCGTCACTCCGGGGGCGCCCTTAGTTGGCTGACTGACCACCTGCTGGCTCCCTGTGGCAGGCCATCGGCCTGCTCCGCACGGAGCCCCCCACCTCCTGGTACCTGGGCGTGGTGCACACCGTGCACCCTCTCAGGATCGGCCTTGGCAGGTCCTGCAGGACTACTAACGGGAGCGGCGTTCCTGCTGTTGAAAAAGTGCAGGAACGCCGTTGCCAATCGTTCTTGCAGGACTCTGGGTATTTTTGAATATAGTACTGCGGTAAAAAAATGAAATAGAAAACCCAAATGCAAAATTTTAATATAGTAAATACTTGCAAATAAATTCTGAAAAGAAGTACTTTAACTAGACTCTCCTCTTTGCATCTATCTTACTTAGGGTTAGGCACGTTTATTCACTAAAGTATATATATTCACAGTTAAGCTATGTTAACCTTACATTCGCGGTCCCCTGGTAAATTCCTGACCGTTTACAATTTATATTTAGGGGAGACAAATAAGATGCTGATTGCCCTACAGATAATAAAAGGGTTAAAACATAAACAGACTTCTATTGTGGATCAGTTTGGTGAATTTAAAATTTTAAATGTACTTTACCTACAACTTCAAACTTCAACAACAAAAATAATTAGTTCTTTTTTTTAATCAAATATAGATTTCTAAAATAATATGTAAATGTTTTAATACTTATTGTTTATTGATACACTGGGACTTTGTTACTTCTCTCCAGACCTGTTTTACTGCAGATTATTCTTTAAATTTAAGACACTCTGAGTTATTGACTGAATTGAACATTGCAGAGAATTGAAAGGGGGGTTGCAATTTTTTTTTTGTCCAAAATATCTAAGCTGGACAAAAAGTTGGTGAATTTTTCAAGTTTCACTATTACGGCCTAAAAATATAGATTTGCGGCTGCTGACCTGCCCCTGGGGCTTTAACTATGAAATTGTACCTGTGTGTTTAAGTCATTTGTTTTTTGAGTCCCTAATGAATCAAAAGAAATGTCATTTTTAGGACCCTAGGGCTAAAACCCATTACTCTCTGCCAAGAGACAGACAATTGGACTGTGTCTTACAAAGAGCCATTCACATGCAACACTGATTGAGAGAGATCATAAATCTTCTCCCACCATGTGGATTTTGGAAATAAGGTATGGGGTAAACCTTGATGACAGCAAGCAGCCCACCCTGAGCTCCAAACTATTTATCAATAAACTCCATTGGTCAAGAGAATTGTTTACTTATAAATCGTACCCTGCGTCCGCGATGCACGTGTTTTAAAAATTACTTTCAAATTAATATAAAAAGAAAGAGAGATTTCAATAATCCATAATTCAATAACCACAAAAATTCTTGTGGTAATTACAAATGAAAATGATTTTAGGAATGAATTCAATGATTTTAGATAGAAAATGTGGCAGACTAGAGTGAGTCACACTATATTCTGACAAATTTTCTATTTCAAATCATTTAATTAATTCTTAAAATTATTTTCATTTGTGATTATCCCAAACATTTTTGATATCCATTATATTAGACGGTACCATCTCTACTAGAAATAAAGTCCCATGCATGCACACCTCTTTAAGATAAAATAAATATGGTCCTATCAGTCCTGCTCTCCAACTTTATTAAACTGTAGGTTCGGCCCGGTGCTCAGTAACAATTAAGCAAATCCACAACAAGTCAGCCCTCTTGGTATTGGAAAAGAATATTGTTTATTGTTAGAGAAATGCCACGATAGTCAGTGGTCCTTAGGACACGATGTTGGAAATACATTAAAATTATAAGAGCAGGCACTAGGTTGTTAGAGTAGGACCTGCCAAGAATGGGGTACATTGACATTGTGGCAGGCATGGGGCAATGGCCCCAGGCGGCACTTTAACAGGGGTGACATTTTGACGCCTTGGGTCACCTTTGCTGCATATATATGCAGCAGAGGTGGTTCTCTAAACCTTGAGGCAGACACCAGGAGGGGGCCCAACGATTTGCCCTTTATGCCGCCGGGCCCCTCCATCAGTCTGCCCAGGGGGATCCTCCGGTCTGCAGCTCCGCCAATTGTAGAGCTGCAGACCATGTGATGAAAGGCTTGCGAGCTCCCAGAGCGTTGCTGCAGGTTTCCACGGCAACACTATAACGCGAGAACTTGGTCTGCAGCTCACAACCAGCCTCCACACAGCCTGTCACCGTCACATACTGCCTCTCACCACTGTCACTCTTACACCCTCCCCCCACACTGTAACCACCACACCCTGCCACTACAGCCTTCCTACACATTGCCCCCCCCACACTGTCCCTTTCCTACACACAGCCCTCCTATACTGTCACCTTCCTACTCACTGTTCCCCCTATACTGTCACCTTCCTACACACTGTTCCGCCATTCCAGCCCAAATGTAAGAGGCAGGAAGGGGGAATAACCCCAATTTAATTTAAACTGCTCATCCTCACCAGTATTTATCCAACTCTACACACACACACTACATACACTACACAGACACTACTACATACACACACACTGCATCCACCACACCCACTGCCTCCACTATACACAATACACACAGACAATATATGCTATACACACACTGCATCCATGACACAATTACAGACGCAGCATCCATGACACACAGACACTGCATCCACTAAACAAAAACACACTGCCTCCAGTATACACACTCAGACAATATATTGAATACACACACTGCATCCAAAACACACTACATCCATGACACAATAACAGACGCAGCATCCACAACACACAGACGCAGCATCCACGACACACAGACACTGTATCCACTGAACACACAGAAACACTGCATTCACTACACACACTGCATCCATTGAACACACATACACACTGCATTCACTACACACACTGTATACATTGAACACAGACACACTGCATTCACTACACACTGTATCCATTGAACACACAGACACACTGCATTCACTACACACACTGCATCTATTGAACACACAGACACACTGCATTCAATACACACACTGTATCCATTGAACATACAGACACACTGCAATCACTACACACACTGCATAACATAATGGATGTTGGCGTGCTTTTGGTGCAAGGCGGGGGTGGGGGAGGGCATCTTTTCATCCTTGACCCAGGCAGCACAGTGTCTTGGGCCAGCCCTGGTGGCAGGGGTATGTAATGTATGATCATATAACTAAACCCATTATTTTGCATAGGTTAGGTGTTTTAAAAAAACGAGTACATTCTGTGAGCTTTGAACTTGCTGTTTAGTGCACGAGCGAGTGCGCTGGATCTTGTATATTTAATATATATATGTTTTCATTTACATTTTATTGAAGAAAGCGTTACATTTTATTACAGAGCATCCTGGCAAAGCATTTGTTTTAACGGATAGCGTAGACAAACAAAAGATTGCAAAGTCGGTAAAATGTTACAACACTAGTACACAAAATATAAAGAGTTAAAAACATTCTACATAAGGGAACTTATCGAGATGTTCTTTTTAAAATTGGAAAGAACCGTAACCCTTTCTGTAGTTTTAACTTTTTAAAGGGGTCTAGTGATTGAATTGAATTGATTTAACTAAATTAATAAAATGTTCACTTTATATTTATGGGAGAGGTTTGTTGGAAGTGCTGGACCAATCCCTACACCTCTCTCTATATATTTAAGCTGAATCTAACCCCTCCGACTCCTTATGGAGATAATGCTTAAAAAATGAAAATAGAAAATAAATAAAAAATTTACAAAAATGTATTCCCCTTTAAACTGCCCTTTTGGAGGGCAACCATAAGATCTGCTTGGTTTCTGTTATCCAATCCTTATTATCCCATTTATCTAATAAACGAACAGCCGCACAGCCCATTCTATGAAAATACAATACGAAAGAACTTCAATAAACTAATGGATAAGTTGGTTGATACGTAATTTATTGTGAATGGGCCAACCGAGAGCATCTATTGGTCAGCTTTCTCATAATTATGTTCAACTATAGTAAAAGTTTTAGTAGTGTCACCAAATGACATTGGATCAAACAATCAGAATAACACAATTCATGATTGGCGTACATGTCTGGGCGTACATGTCTGGGGTTCCCCTTCATGATTTGTAAGGTTAGAAACATGTCTTATGAATTATCTGTCTGGCGTGTAGCACTAACAAAGCCTCAAGGGCAGCATCTGGCGTGTGAATCACTGGAATGACAGTCCATATCTACTGATAGAGTAGCAATAGCCGTCATTATATATAATGAGAGTATTTGAACATTTGGACATTCGGCGGTGCTTTAGCAAGTGCACATAGCTATGGAATGAAGTACAGTCCATCCCAGATCTCTATATGTTTCTGAACAGTAACTAATGCTATGTTTCTAATTGTCACTTTACTCTCAATTGCTTTGTATTACCAGTAGAATTACTCTCTGAGACTCTCAACCAAAATGCTAAGTCGCAGACAATTTGGGCCGATTGTATGTTTGGCAGGATTCACAAACTCCGAGCCAAAATGTAACCAAATTACGGACTACTGAAACACACAAAACCAAACACGTTCCATTCTGGGCCATGATTCGAATTAGCAGCAGAAAAGGTGTTGATTGATGGAAAAAGGGATGATTTATATACAATATAGATTTGGTTTTTTACTGCTCCTACTTTGTTTCCTCTAGTTACCTTTCCTCACTTCACTTGTGAACCAAATGACAGCATATTACACTATGTATATATTGTTGCAGCACACCGATTGGCTCATTGCTTCTTCATAATTTGAATCTTGGTTCTAAAATTCTGCCGAGCTGAAACAACATTCGGTTAAGCTGGGGGTTGAAATTTTCTGCTTTCGGGGATAATTGATCGGACGAGCTATATTGTCTTACCGTGTTCAAGTCTACTAATTAAATAAATCAAAGTTTTGCTTACTACTTGAGGTTTCTGGAACTGATTAAATACGGATGAACCAATCAGGATGAATATAATTATCAAGGTTTGTATGTGAGTGTGAGGATGTATAAAGAAGTATAGTCGCTTATGGGTTTTAAGTAGAAAACCTGGACAATTCTAAGTTCTTCTATTTCCCCATCCCCCACGTCACATATTATGCCCCAGTCGTCAGTCTGTATGTTAAAACCAGACACCTCTTTCATACTGTGAGCCAATGCAATGCTTTGGGAACACTCCACAACCTTTCTATGTCTCCTGTCCTACATACCTAATCATATCTGCCTCTCTCCTTGAATGCCCTGTTCCTTTATCGCCTTCTTGCACACTTACATTTTGCTTCTTCTCAGCTTATAACTTGTCACTTTTTCTTCTGTTTTCATTCAATGTCAATGTCTCCATTTTATTTCATCCACCAAGACAAATCAGTTGCCCCAAGCACTAGTTTTTGTAAAAGTTCCTTAAAAAAAAAAAAGAGATTAGTGCGGCCAACTCCCACGTGGTTATCACAAGTCTACACCCTCCTGTAATGTTTGTAATCATTTTTGTTTAAGGTGGAGGCTGGTTACACCCTGTGGTACTTAAGAGTTAAGGAAAACCGTGATGTCCTTTCCCCAGGTAGAAAAAAAAATGAATCAAGAACCCACTAAGACACTATGAAGACGTTTGTCGACTGCTGTGTGAGCATTTTTAAGTGTCACCATCATCCGTTTTCATCTAATTTTTCATATTGCACTTTAAAAGCTGCCTGTAGTTTGTGTGTTTTGTCGTTTTTCTATCTGTTTATTGTTTTGTCTACATGTTTGATTATAAAACGGAATGAAAGATTTTAAAGAATTGCGCAATCTAGGTAAACGGAGGACTTAGCATTTTTGAGACATTTCAAAGAACGTATCCCTCTTTTGTAAACTGAAATATGATTTTATTTTATTCTGACCAAAGACAACATGAAAAGAGATTGTTACTTATATTTACACATACATTCACTTGATAGATTCTTGTTTGGAGATGGCTAATAAATATATTTCTGAAAATTTACACAATTTGTTTATCTATTCATCCAGCCTTTACAAAAAAAAGTATGGGGGCAGGGGTAAAAATATTATTTTGTATCTTGCAGTATTCCAGAAAGGGTCTTAAATATTACCACCGAAGATGGAAAAAAATATTCTGTCACATAAAGACAAAGATAGATTTAAAAAAAAAAAATTATAGATACTGCTGGTATCTGTGGGAATGCAGCTTCCCAAAAACGCTACCAGTAAAAAATAATGTATCTTTGCAATCACAGTTACAACTTTAAACTCTTATGTTTAGCTGTGATTGAAAGGTCATCGAGTAATTAGAGAGATGCGTGGGAAACTGATCCCACCTACATGTTAAAACATATTTATGAAGTATCTTTTTCCCCAATTATTTATTTCTCTTTTTTCTCATCAATAATCCTTCTTCACTTGCGACTTTCACATAACAGTTTAAGGGAGGAGGACAGGGAAAGTGGTATTAAACTCAAAAGAACTCGATATTGTTTATTAATATTGTTGGAGATGATTTAAGCTGTGCCCTGCAGGAGAGACCGGAAAACCATTATTTATTACATTAATGAAACCCAATTACATAAAACATTGTATTGAGACAAACAACACTTTGGTTTTGTAAACAACTTTCAGATTAATATGGCTAACGAGTAGTCAGGTGTGAAACAATGCTGGACATTTGTGTTCGCAAGAAAGCAAACTATTCTTTAGTATTAGAGTGTTTTAATGAAATATTTATGTTATGATATATATATATATATATATAATATACATATATATACTGTCAGTAGTGATGTCCCGAACTGTTCGCCGAACGGTTCGCGAACGGATCGCCACGAACGGTTCACCGCGGACTCATCATTGAGTAAACTTTGACCCTGTACCTCACAGTCAGCAGATACATTCCAGCCAATCAGCAGCAGACCCTCCCTCCCAGACCATCCCACCTCCTGGACAGCATCCATTGTGAAGCTGCATTCTTAGTGAGCTGTCCAGGAGGTGGGAGGGTCTGGGAGGGAGGGTCTGCTGCTGATTGGCTGGAATGTGTCTGCTGACTGTGAGGTACAGGGTCAAAGTTTACTCAATGATGAGTCCGCGGCGAACCGTTCATCATTACATCACTAACTGTCAGTTATCTGACCCAATTCTCGCTATTTTGCACTCTCTGTTGCTTTAAGCGTAGTAATCCACGATATTATGTTGGTGGTATGGTAGTAAACTTGCGCATTCTGCTTCAAATCAACTGCATTTCATCCTAATTTTTGCTGATCTGGAGGTCGTCCAAATTCCTTAACTCTAAAAAAGTGCCATATGGATTCATCACAATACGAAGAAAATGGACAAACCGTTTTATTTGTTTCCCGAGTTCCGTCTGCTGCAAAAAAAAAAGAGATGATTGATGGGGAAAAAAGAGGATTGATGCATAGGGGACAGACAATAAATGTTGATTTTACTGACAGATCAAACGAGAAGTGAGCAATACAGGGAGAGCAAATGGAGCGATGATACTAAAAATCGAAATTTATATATATATATACAGTGCCTTGCAAAAGTATTCACCCCCCTTAGCATTTTTCGTGTTTTGTTGCCTCACAATCTGGCATTAACATGGATTGTTTGAGGATTTGCATCATTTAATTTACAGAACATGCCCACAACTTTGAAGATTTTTTTTTTTTTATTGTGAAGCAAACAACAAATAGGACAAAATAACAGAAAAACTCAATGTGCATAACTATTCACCCCCTGTAGAGCCACCTCTTGCGGCAATCACAGCTCCAAGTCGCTTTGGATAAGTCTCTATGAGCTTGCCACATCTTACCACTGGGATTTTTGCCCATTGCTCCTTGCAAAACTTTCTTTGAAGCAAACCAAAAACACACTTTCTACAACCCCTACACACACTACATCACTTATACACACACACACTACAGCCCGTATGCACACATTCGCTACATCCCCTATACACAATTAACCCCACTATACACACACTCTCTACAGCCCCTAGCCACACATATTACACCACAAACACGACTGAAACTGACCTATTTACACAATACCACACCACAATCAGCTCACTCTACACACACGCCAGGGCTGTCTTTAACATTGATTGGACCCTGGGCAAGCATTTGCTTGGGCCCCCTGGATCCTGCCCTTCCCCTCCACACATTTCCACCCCCTGGCATGCAGTCATGCCCTCCACCCCAATACAGTGGCATAACTAATGTAGAGAAGGTCCAGGTGCAAGACATTTTTTTGGGCCTCCCATCTAGCACAATAATGGAGAAAAGATAGATACTCATCTGTTGTACAATTCCCACGATGCTATGCCAGTTGGGGATCTACCATTTGGTCATTCTTGCAGGGCTGTATTTGTGAGCAATGTTTGTAAATTTGAATGTGAGCATGTTGTTGTATAGAGTATGTGTGTGCATGTACGGTGTAGTATTGGTGTTAGAGTGAAGGGGTGTGTTTCTATATACTTTTTGAGTTTGAATTCAGGGGCGTGTTTGTATGTAATGTTTGTGTTTGCAGGGGTGTGTTTGCATGTTGTGTTTGATTGCTTGGATGTATGACATACATTCACAGATATCCATACACATTAGCACACTGATACATGCACACATCTGGACACATGCACAGACTGATACAAACAGACTGGCGTATACACACACAGACACATACATACATACACACACACACTGATACAAAGATAAAAACACTGGCACATCCACACACAGAGATACACACTTACACACACTGACACAGATATAGACACACATTAAGATGCACACAGACACACGGGTACACATGCAGGGGTGTATTTGTGTGCATTGCTGGCGAAGGAATGCTGGGATGTATGCATTGCCACACAGATGCACACTTACACAAACACTGAGATACACACAGGAACACAGATACACATGCAGTGGTGTATTTGTGTGCAGTGTTAGCGTTGGAATGTAGTAGTGTATATGTGTGCAGTGTTGGTACTGGAATGATGGAACGTATGCATTGCCACACGCATAGATACACACTTACACAACCTGACACTCATATACATACACAGACACGCAGGTACACATACAAACTGACACACAAGTACACGGACACAGGTATACATCCACATAGATACACATAAACACTGACACAAAGGTACACATACACTGACACAAACACAGCCAGATACACACACACAGCCAGATACAAACGCACACACATACAGATACACACGCATAAAGTCAGATACACACGCATAGTCAGATACACACGCATAGTCAGATACACACACACACAGTCAGATACACACACACACAGTCAGATACACACATACAGTCAGATACACACACATAGTCAGATACACACATACATAGTCAGATACACACACACACATAGTCAGATACACATATACAGTCAGATACACACATAGTCAGATACACACATACATAGTCAGATACACACACATAGTCAGATACACACACATACAGTCAGATATACACACATAGTCAGATACACACACACACACATAGTCAGATACACACATACAGTCAGATACACACACATAGTCAGATACACACACATAGTCAGATATACACACATAGTGAGATATACACACACACACACAGTCAGATACACACACATAGTCAGATACACACACAGTCAGATACACACACACATAGTCAGATACACACATACATAGTCATATACACACATACAGTCAGATATACACACATAGTCAGATACACACATACATAGTCAGATATACACATACATAGTCAGATATACACATACATAGTCAGATACACACATACAGTCAGATACACATATACAGTCAGATATACACATACAGTCAGATACACACACATACAGTCAGATACACACATACAGTCAGATATACACACATAGTCAGATACACACATACAGTCAGATACACATATACAGTCAGATATACACATACAGTCAGATATACACACATACAGTCAGATACACACATACAGTCAGATATACACACATAGTCAGATACACACATACAGTCAGATACACATATACAGTCAGATATACACATACAGTCAGATATACACACATACAGTCAGATATACACACATACAGTCAGATACACACATACAGTCAGATATACACACACATAGTCAGATACACACATACAGTCAGATATACACACATACAGTCAGATATACACACACATAGTCAGATACACACATACAGTCAGATATACACACATACAGTCAGATATACACACATTTATATCAATTTAAGTCTAGCCACCCTCTTGTCTCCTTACCTTTAGAGAAGGGTGGCTTCCCTGGGGTCCAGTGGAAGCTGGATGGCTGAGGTTGATGGGAGTCTGATGAACATGTTTACCTCAGTCCCTCTCCTCCTGTGTGTGCATCCTCCCTCTCCTCCACTTCCATGTGTGTCTCCTCCTCCCCAGTGGTACTCTGTTACTTGGGAGGAAGTGATCTCACCTCACTTCCTCCCAGCAGGCATACAGACAGGGGCCCGGTCGGGTGCTCAATTAAAGGGCCGGGGGCCCTGATTACTTCACTTGCCGCAGCCCACCGGAAGATTTCTCAGTATCCCGGTGGGCTGTTCAGTCCTGGCTGCGGGCAGGGGGCCCACGGGACAGCTGCTTTGGGCCCCCCAGGAGCAACTGGGCCCGGGGCAGCTGCCCCGTTTGCCCCTTGTTAAAGACGGCCCTGACACACGCAATCCCACAAGCAGCGCCAAGCACCTGCACGATATGCTTTTCTAGCCCTTTTGTCCTCTGGTATCCCACTTATGGAGACACCAGATTCAAGTTAAAAGCAAACACAGTGCAAGCATGTTATTAAATTTGCGTGCACTGCGCAGAACAAATACAGGGCCTTTTTCTTATGCCAGAGCTCTTTAGCAAAGCTCTGCACATGGTCTTCCATGCAAGAGGATTGAACCAACTTGCTCACTTTGAGAGGCGGCGTGCTGTCATTTGTGATGACAAAACACACTCTATCTGGCCCCGCCCCATTCCCAGGGGGCCGCTGTGATTGAAAAATGAGTGGGCCTAATTTTTTTCCCAGTCCGGCCCTGATAATGAGCCAATCAATGTATTGCAAAATATATATATAATATTGCTTTATTCCATTGTCGTGCCCTTTTGGTTTGTCCACACTTCTTTTTCCCAAAACCTTCACGTTGACTAAACCCGCCTGAGCCAAAACACCACATGGACGAATTTTGATCCACAGAAACTAGAATCAAATTAATATTTCGTACGAATTGGCCAAACCATATTCTCCAGCATGCACAAGTCTAGTTTGTGGTATCAATGATAGGCATGCTAGATTTGATTACTGAACCGCGTTACCTCCTGGTGGAGCAGTAAGTTAAAATCATTCCGTCCTTGATGCAGCATTTTCACAAAATAATGTTAAGTGTTTACACCAGAAAACAATGTGAAAAGAAAACTCTTGAAGTAACCACTACGGTTAAACAAGTGTTGGCGAAACGCACCGGGTAGAGACTTGGCTACACACCTAAAGTGTCTATTGTCCCTGTCAAGGTTGGGTCTCACAGTTTGGCACAGTACTCACTGTTAGAGTAATGCATCAGCCAGCTCTGTGGTATTTTGAGCAGCAGATTGGGAGTTTTAAACGTTGTTTTTATATTTTTGTTCACTGTGTGCTGTTACTTTCGGCATACACTGATACCTTGGTTCGAGCTACCTTTGTGCTGTTACTGAGAAAATGAGTCACAATTCTGGGCAGCGGCCCAAAGAATGGTTTGTGAGTGAGACTTAACATACAATCGATTTTCTCCCCTCTTATTAAACCTGCTCTTAGATTTACTTGTATTAACTGTATTATTTGTCTCATTTCCTTTCAATAAACTCAGCTTGAATTATTGTTTTGCTGGAATGTTATTTATTTAACCCCTTAAGGACACATGACATGTGTGACATGTCATGATTCCCCTTTATTCCAGAAGTTTGGTCCTTAAGGGGTTAAACTTTTTTATATCTCTCTTATCTAACACTGGTAGTATGGATTCCCTTCGACTGTGGCTTTTGTGAGAAACACTTCACTTTGAAGCATCATCAATGTAGTAATGGTTGCACCTTGTGCATCCCTTGCAATATTTAAAGGGACACTCCAGGCACCACAACAGCTTCATTGGAGGGAACTTGTTATAGTGCCAAGAGGTCTCAGGCACCAGCTTACCTTCAAGAGTTTAATTCTTAACAAACGGTTTAACCTTAAAGTCTTATGACGGAATCCGGACAGCTTTGCCAGCTTTTCAGCTGCAGTGCAAGGCATCGAATCAGAAGTCTCGGACAGGGGCAACTGATATTCTCAGCCTATCAGTAGCTACCCATTCACAAAACAGAGTCGCCTTCTTGCCTTCAAGTGAGATTTTTGTACATTTGAAAAGTTTAATACATAAGGAACAGAGTGTGTCATCTTTTTATTTTACAAAAAATGCTGATTTTGATAGAAATTGGCTCCTGTAGACACTAAACCTTTTACATTCCCCTGGCTCTCAATCAGACAAACGGTCCTGTTACTCTCTAGTTAATTAGCTCAGTGGAGCTAAACTCAAGAGGCAGCAATTGCCCAGAGCACCTGCCTTGCAAAGACTTCTCATTGAGCTGCATTGGGGAGTCTGTGATTGGACAGCCACAGCAAGTCTGGGCGGGGTTAGAAGGGGAGGGCTTGCAAAGGCTGTAAAGAAAAGGTTTGCAGCTTTTGTAAACTGTTTTTTATTTCATGTACATTTAATGGGAGATATATAGCTACTAAATAATGATTTTTCATTGTTTATTTTTTTATGCGGGCAGTAGAGTGTCCTTTTAAGATAAACCTCGAGAAATCCTCACATCATGACAACATCATTGCAATAAATTTGTTATGGAGCTGAGAGTATTCCTTTAAACCATATTGAAATTTTGTTGAATGAAATTTTGAATACCTATCTCACTAAATTAGGACACAGCGCCAAAACTTTGTATAGAATGCTACATGAAATTTAAAAATTAAAATTAAGCAAATTTACAGATTTTTTTCATAAAATTTGTAAATCTTTTACGATGGAGAAGTGTGTGAAGTTCATAGTGAAACAATATGGTATTCCTAGTAATATCATCCATTTTCCATTTATAATCCATAGTTTTGGAAGCAGATTCTGAAAGCACTGTATTTGCATAACTGTATCAGAATCTCTAGTGCAGCAAATAACGAGGGTTTACTTCTGTGATGGTGAGCTCTGAGCTCACCAATGATTCCTAACTACATTACCCATGATGCTCAGTTAAGTGAACATTTTCTGCCAAGTGATATACTCTGTCTGGCTTTATGACCTAAATTTTTTGGTTTGGTTGTCAATGTATTATTTAGTAAATAGCCATATTTCATACTCGATGTATATATCTATGAAATTTCTTATTTATAGAAACGTCAGCCCGTCCCATAGTAAATGTCTTTTTGATGATATTTGCGCGTTGTTACATCTTCCACGGAAAGTTATATAAATCAGACATAAGATTAAAACAAAGAAATTAAAACGAGTAAAACGGCGAATAAAGAAAGACAACTGGGGGAAATAGAGGCAATAGCATACACTAAACAATATGATATAATAGGCATAACTGAAACATGGTGGGATGAGACACATGACTGGGCAGTTAACTTAAATGGGTACACGTTATTTAGGAAGGATAGGAGAAACAAGAAGGGTGGTGGGGTATGTTTATATGTCAACCATGAGTTAAAGTCAAATCTTAGGCATGTGGAGTGTGACGAGGAAAATGTGGAGGCTTTATGGGTAGATATCTGCTTGGGGCAAACAAAGGGAAATCAATTATTGGTTGGGATATGTTGTAAACCACCTAATGTAAATATTATTGAGGAAGAACAGCTGTTAGAGCAAATTGAGAAAGCTGCAAATCGAGGTAACACGTCAATTATTGGAGATTTTAATTACCCAGACATAAATTGGGATAGAGGGACTCGTACTTCAGCAAGGGGCATCAGGTTTTTGAATGTGTTAAATGACACCTTTATGTCACAACTGGTACAAGCACCAACTAGAAAGGATGCTTGTCTGGATCTCGTGATAACAAACTATGTTGACCTTTTAACCAACATTCAAGTAGGGGAGCATTTGGGAAATAGTGATCACAATATGGTAACTTTTGAAATAAACTCGCAAAAGCAAGTGGGGCATACTAAAACATATAATTTTTAAAAAGCCAATTTCAATAAGATTAGGGCAGCTCTACAACATATCGACTGGCATTTGATATGGTTCCTCACAATAGGTTAGTCTTCAAACTAAATTAAATTGGTCTAGATGAATATTCTTGTTCTTGGGTAGAACATTGGCTTAAGGATAGAGTACAACGAGTTGTAATTAATGGTAAATTTTCAGGCTGGACAAAAGTGGTAAGTGGTATCCCTCAGGGTTCTGTTTTGGGACCACTTCTATTTAACATATTTATAAATGATCTTGAAATAGGCATTGAAAGCCATGTATCAGTGTTTGCAGATGACACAAAACTTTGTAAAATAATACAATGTGAGCAAGATATTGCTTTGCTGCAGAGGGATTTGGATAGATTGGGGGACTGTACACTAAAATGGCAGATGAAATTTAACATTGAGAAATGCAAAGTTATGCACTTCGGGGTTAAGAATGCACAAGAAACTTACACACTAAATGGTAGTGAATTAGGGATAAACACACACGAGAAGGATTTGGGAATTGTTATAGATAACAAATCAGGCAGCAATATGCAATGTCAATCTGCAGTTGCTAAGGCTAGTAAGGTTTTGTCATGTATAAACAGGGGCATAAATTCTCGGGATGAAAATATAATTTTGCCTCTTTATAAATCACTGGTAAGACCACACCTTGAATATGCTGTGCAATTTTGGGCGCCTGTTCTAAAGAAAGATATCATGGCACTAGAAAAAGTCCAGAGACAAGCTACAAAATTGATAAAAGGAATGGAGCATTTTAGTTATGAAGAAAGGTTAAAAAAATTTACTCTGTTTAGTTTGGAAAAACGGTGCCTGAGAGGGGATATGATAACTTTATACAAATATATTCAGGGCCAGTACAAACCTTTATCTGGAAATCTATTCATAAACAGGGCTATACATAGGACACGAGGTCACACATTTAGGCTGGAAGAAAGGAGATTTCATCTAAGGCAAAGAAAAGGTTTTTTTACAGTAAGAGCAATTAGGATATGGAATTCTCTGCCTGAAGAGGTGGTTTTGTCAGAGTCACTACAGATGTTTAAACTGCAATTGGATAAATACTTACAAAAACATAACATACAGGGATATAATTTCTAATTAGTGGGGTAATAGCTGCTTGATCCAAGGAGACATCTGGCTGCTATTTTGGGGTCAAGAAGGATTTTTTTTCTAGTTTGTGGCAAAATTGGAAGCGCTTCAGACTAGGTTTTTTGCCTTCTTTTGGATCAACAGCAACAACATATGTGAGGAAGGCTGAACTTGATGGACGCAAGTCTCTTTTCAGCTATGTAACTATGTAACTATGTAACTCGCTCTCTATGGCTCCTGGACACAAAAAAGAAACAAAAACATATTACTTCTCAGATACAAAATACCTTTAAAAACACACAAAGCATCGCACCTTACAGGTTCTGCATACTCTGGCACTTAGTCATAGTCATTGTAAATGTCATAAAGCAATGTAGGACATTAAATTATAAAATTTGACAAATGTGGGGATGTTCTAGGAGTTCTTCAGAAATCTAATTCTGGACAAGAGAAGAACACGTAGGTTGATCCACTAAACATAAAAAAACAAACTAACAATAAAATTTGCAAACTCATTCGTAGTCATTGGTTATTGTAACTTGAATTTTGCAATCGGGTTTTCAATTCACCATTATTCACAGTTTAGTGATTAAACTTTGTATCACTAATTGCTAGCAGGCAAAATGTTAGCCCCCTCCCTGACGTATATATATATATGAAACCAGGGGGCTGCACTCACCTGAACGTGCATAAATGGGGTGCACTCACTTATCCACTAAACAACAACTTCAATGTTGACAGATTTCATTCGTTTTTTTTAGAAAACACCTAATCTAGGCAAAACCCCCATTATTTTTGCCTAGATTTGGTGTTTTTTTAAAAAAAACTAATAAAATCTGTCAACATTGAAGTTGCTGTTTAGTGGATAGGTTAGGGTAGGGTTAGGTGCCCGGACTGCCACCACAACCACTTACACAATTATAGTGTTCCCAGTGCAAGGAATGAGCTTATTGGTCAAGATTCATGTCATCATTCACGTAATTCTCCCTCCCTCTCTTGTTTTGCCACTTTTCAGAAATCTGAAGCACCTTGGCACTTCCGAGATTCGGCACTTCGGCAATATGGTTCGGCACTTCTGAAATTTGGGACTTCAGCAATGCAGCACTTCGGCAATTCGGACATTCATAAGCATCTTGCCACCACAACCACTTACACATCTGTAGGGCTCCCTAGCCCCTAACCCCACCCCTAATTCTACCCCTAATTCTACCCCTAACCCTAAAAAAAATTTAAATTCTGGACAGAGAAGAACACGTAGGTTGATCCACTAAACCGTGACTTGAAGGAAATTAAACAAACAAACAAACAAATATCAAAATTCTCAAACTCATGCAAAGTCATTGCTTATTTTAACTTAAATTTTGTGATCTGGTCTTCAATTCATTGCGTTTATAATTTTGTTCAGTATATATACTGTCATCAGGTGATTTTAGATCATTTTCAAGGAAAATAAAAATGTAATCAGGTTTTATTTTATGTTGTAACCCAGTGCCTCCATTTTGTTTTTCTCTCCCAGTGCCTCCATTTTGTTTTTCTCTATGTGCCTCCATTTTGTATTTCTCTCCCAGTGCCTCCATTTTGTTTTTCTCCATGTGCCTCCATTTTGTATTTTTCTCCCAGTACCTCCATTTTGTTTTCTCTCCCTGTGCCTCCATTTTGGATTTCTGTCCCATTGCCTCCATCTTGTTTTTCTCTCCCAGCACCTCCATTTTGTTTTCTCTCACTGTGCCTCCATTTTGTATTTTTCTCCCAGTACCTCCATTTTGTTTTTCTCTCCCTGTGCCTCCATTTTGTATTTCTCTCCTAGTGCCTCCATTTTGTTTTTCTCTCTCTGTCATTGGTACAAACTATGTACTGTGCATTTGGCAGTCAGAAAAGAAAGATCACAGAGAGAGATGGAGAAACAGAAACAATACGTGTGCCCTGGTAGTGATGCCAATTGCTAAAGGAACACACGAGACCCTCAAGCAATTTAGCTTAGTCTGTCCTTTTTTTTCCAATTACAAAAAGTAATGATTACAATAAGAATTGTTCACTTTTATAAATATATCTGGTTACACCCCCTGTCTGTCAATCATTCAACAAGTTCAGTTTCTTCCTGGTTTGTTTATCTCAGTGGAACTAAATTCAAGAGGCATCAATTGCTCAGAGCACCTGTCTTGCAAAGACTTCTCAGTGCAATGCATTGGGAAGTCTGTGATTGGACAGTGGCAGAAAGTCTGGGAGGGATCAGAAGGGGAGAGCTTGCAAAGACTGCAGACAAGAGGTCTACAGCTATCACAAACTGTTGTTAGATATACCACAATTAAAAATGCTTAATTAAATGCATGCACGTTTTCATTATGGGTATATCAACAAAATATTTTTTGTTTTTTTTATTTGAGCAGTGGAGGGTCCCTTTAAGTTAAATTTGCCAGATGCCGGATTGACTTCCTCTCCTCTGCCTGCTCACAAAGGCTGAAAGTATTATCTGGTACTCTTTGCCTATCACTGGTCATCCATAATGAATAATGCTTCAGAAAAGTACCTAACGTGTGGGGGTCTTGATTGCCCTTTCAAAATGGCTGTTAACATAGCTTAAACTCATAATGGAGAACCATTTTGGAGAGACCGTTTCTCTACACTGTGACTTTTACGTAAAAAGTTATGACGGACAGTTAAACATGTAATTTCAGGGATCTATTACAAAATAATAAGATATGGTCAGTGGTCAATTGGCAAACAAACGTGTCTAATTTTTAATTTTCCTATTTTTTTCCTTAATTATACATGCTAACACAACTGTTCTAAGTTCTAACACTTAATTATGAACATATCCTCATTGTTTATCTAGTGTACACACACACGCTAAAGACCAATAACTATTATGTCACGCCGTTGTCCACAGTACATGGATCACCGTTTTAATCTATTAAACCCGTTATTCTGGGAATCGTGACGCCATGTCATCTTTATCTCCCTGAAAAATCTGTCTTTGGATCTACTTTACTGTTCTGTAAGATAAGACATGAGATAAATGGGATTTACTGGAAATTGTCTAATTGTTTTGTCAGCTAAAAAAAATATTTCATGAATGGCCTCCCTGGGATGGCCGAGGATCATGATGAGAGCTCTACCAAATGTTGCCAAATTGTCACAAGGCATATTTTAAGCTTCAAAATATCTCTCAGCATCTGTCTAAAAATGAGAAGGAGAACATCCTCGATCTTCATTTGAAAGACGCAGAGCAGATGTGAACTCTTTTTAATAAAGAACACATGAATGCCATAAACCAACTGCTCCCCATCAAGGTTATAGAATGTTTATGACATAGGTTTCATCTAAAGAGCTTGTCCGTCTAGAAGTATCAAGAAAACCACAAACACTCTTTTTTGCATTTTTTAGATGCCAACTATTTTACGGGAGATCCTATGTAACATTTTAGTTTCATGGAAACTCCATAGCTTCATGGAAACTCCATAAATTAGTCTAATCTTTCGTAAAACAGTGTTTTTGTACAAGAACACACTCTAATCCCGTCTCAGGAAATGTGCAAAACAGATGATTGTGTCAGGGATATTCTCAATATAGGGACATGTTAAAGCCACAAATACATTGAAACAACTCTAATCTACACTGATCAGCCACAACATTAAAACCACCTGCCTAATGTCATGTAGGTCCCCCTTGGCTGCCAAAACAGCTATGATGCGTCGAGACATGGACTCCACAAGATCTCGGAACGTGTCCTGTGGTACCTGGTACCAAGACAAGTCCTGAAAGTTTCAAGGTGGGGCATCCATGGATCGGGTTTATTGTTCCTGCACATTCCACAGATGCTCAATCGGATTGAGATCTGGGGAATTTGTAAGCCATTCCTGAACCATTTGTGCATTGTGGCATGGTGCATTATACTGCTGAAAGAGGCCACTGCCATCAGAGAACACCATTGCCACTAATGGGTGTATGTGGTCTGCAACAATCTCTAGGTAGGTGGTAGGTGTCAAAGTAACATCCACATGAATGCCAGGACACAATGTTTCCAGATGAAACATTGCCCAGAGTATTGAACTGCCTCCATTGGCCTACCTTCTTCCAATAGTGCATCTTGCTGCCATCTCTTTGGCCAGGTAAATGATGCACACGCACACGGCCATCCACCTGATATAAAAGAAAACATGATTCATCAGACCTTCTTCCATTGCTCCATGGTCCATTTCGGACACTGATGTCCCCATTAAAGGAGCGGTGTATAGGGGTGAATGTGGGCACGCTGACTGGTCTGCAGCTACGCAGCGCTCTACATAGCAAACTACGATGCACTCTGTGTTCTGACACCTTTCTATCATGGTCAACATTTTTTAGCAATTGTGCCACAGTAGCTCCTATGTGTGATCGGACCAAACGGGCTAGCCTCAGGGTCAGATTGGCCCACCCGGATACCGGGAATTTCCCGGTGGGCCAGCGGACTTGGGGCCGGCAGTGCAGCAGTTGACATATTTATTTTTCCCTCCTCTGAGTTTTTGTTTGGGGACTGGGGCAGACAGTTACCTAGGTGGATTCTAGAGGCTGGTACACAGACAGAGGTGGCAGCCAGCTGCAGTAGGGAGGAGTGAGAGTCTCTCACACATTGCCAGCTCCTCTGCATGGTCAGTCTGGTATGATCCAAACCCCGCACTGGAGCTCCACCCACCAGCCTCAGCCTCAGCTTGGGGAACTTTCACACAGGAAGAGGAAGTACAGGAAGCACCTCATGAAGGATCCACTTTGCCAGTGACAGGTAATGGTATGATTCATACTGAGAGAGAGAGAGAGAGAGAGAGAGAGAGAGAGAGATTGTCTGTAGTGTGCTTCTGTTTGTCAGTGAGCTTGTAGTGTGCTTGTGTGTGTCAGTGATAGTGTGCTTGTGTGTATCAGTGATAGTGTGCTTGTGTGTATCATTGATAGTGTGCTTGTGTGTGTATCAGTGATAGTGTGCTTGTGTGTGTCAGTGATAGTGTGCTTGTGTGTGTATCAGTGATAGTGTGCTTGTGTGTATCAGTGATAGTGTGCTTGTGTGTGTATCAGTGATAGTGTGCTTGTGTGTATCAGTGATAGTGTGCTTGTGTGTATCATTGATAGTGTGCTTGTGTGTATCAGTGATAGTGTGCTTGTGTGTATCAGTGATAGTGTGCTTGTGTGTGTATCAGTGATAGTGTGCTTGTGTGTATCAGCGAGCTTGTAGTTTGCTTGTGTGTGTCAGTGATCTTGAAGTGTTTTTGTGTTTGTCAGTGAGCTTGTAGTCTGCTTGTGTGTATCAGTGAGCTTGTAGTGATGTGTGTGTATCAGTGAGCTTGTAGTCTGCTTGTGTGTATCAGTGAGCTTGTAGTAAGCGTGTGTGTATCAGTGAGCTTGTAGTGATGTGTGTATCAGTGAGCTTGTAGTGATGTGTGTGTGTGTATCAGTGAGCTTGTAGTCTGCTTGTGTGTATCAGTGAGCTTGTAGTAAGCGTGTGTGTATCATTGAGCTTGTAGTGATGTGTGTGTGTGTGTGTCAGTGAGCTTGTAGTCTGCTTGTGTGTATCAGTGAGCTTGTAGTAAGCATGTGTGTATCATTGAGCGTGTAGTGATGTGTGTGTTTGTGTATCAGTGAGCTTGTAGTCTGCTTGTGTGTATCAGTGAGCTTGTAGTAAGTGTGTGTGTATCAGTGAGCTTGTAGTGATGTGTGTATCTGTGTGTATCAGTGAGCTTGTAGTGTGCCTGTGTGTGTGTCAGTGAGCTTGTAGTAAGCGTGTGTGTATCAGTGAGCTTGTAGTAAGCGTGTGTATATCAGTGATCTTGAAGTGTGCTTGTTTGTATCAGTGAGCTTGCCTGTAATCAGCTTGTGTGTGTGTCAGTAAGTTTGCCTGTTGTGAGCTTGTGTATGGGGCAGGGAGCTTGTGTGTGTTGGTGTGCTTGTCTCAAGTGATATTGTGTGTGTTAGTGAGCTTGTAGTGTGCTTGTTTGTGTATCAGTGAGCTTGTAGTGAGCTTGTGTGTGTCAGTGAGCTAGCAGTGTGCTTGTGTTTGTCAGTAAACATGTAGTGTGCTTGTGTATATAATTTAGCTTGTAGGGTGCTTGTGTGTATCAGTGAGCTTGCCTGCAATAAGCTTGTGTGTGTTAGTAAGTTTGACTGTTGTGAGCTTGTGTATGGGGCAGGGAGCTTGTGTGTGTTGGTGTGCTTGTCTGTAGTGAGCTTGTGTGTGTCAGTGAGCTTGCCTTTAGTAAGCTTGTGTGGGTCAGATAGTTTCTGTGTGTCAGTGAGCTTGTGTATGGATCAGGGGGCGTGTGTGTGTCACTGAGCTTGCCTGTAGTAAGCTTGTATGGGTCAGAAAGCTTCTGTGTGTCAGTGAACTTGTGTATAGATCAGGGAGCTTGTGTGTGTCAGTGAACTTGCCTGTACTAAGCGTATGTGGGTCAGAGAGCTTCTGTGTGTCAGTGAGCTTGTGTGGGTTATAGCACTTCCGTGTGGGTCAGAGAGGTTGTGTTTGTAGTGAACTTGTCTGTAGTTAGCTTGTGTTTGTCACCAAACTTGTCTGTAGTGTACTTGAGTGAATGTTTGTCAGTGAACTTGTGTGCGGCAGTAAGCTTGTCTGTAGTGAGCTTGTGCATGGGTCAGAGAGCGTTTGCGTGTATCGGTGCGCTTATCTCTAGTGAGCTTGTGTGTGTCAGTGAGCCTGTCCGTATTGAGCCTGTGTGTGTCAGTGAGCTTTTCTGTAGTCAGTGTGTGTGTGTGTCATTGCACTAGTGTGATTTATTAATGTGGAACCTCCTTTTAATATATATATTTGCTGAAATTATACACTTGACACATTGATGCCGATATGCTGATATCGGCATGGAGTATTTCCCTGCTTAAAGAATTGTCCCAAAGCAGAGCCAATCACAGCGGACAGGGGGCGGCCTGGAGGGTGGGTGTTACAGCACTGTAACACGCATGGATCACCTGGAGCGAGGGGCTGCAGGTAAGACAAAATTCTTCCAAAGCACATACATACAAAAAAACACAAGCATACTATGTACACAATGAATTAGAGGTCTGGAATTATTTATTTCCAGGGCTGCTTTCTGTTCCCAGTCTGGACCAGGCTAGCCTTCACTCTCCGTGTGCATTAATGAGCCTTGGGCAACCATGACCCTGATGTCCTTCCTTGCACCTTTTTTGGTAGGTACTAACCACTGCACTCCGGTCGTTTTAGAGATACACTGACCCAGTCTCCTAGCCATCACTATTTGGCCCTTGTCAACGTCACTCAGATCTTTTCGCTTGCTCTTTTTTCTGCTTCCAACACATGAGATTCAAGAACTGACTGTTCACTTGCTGCCTAATATAACCCACCCCTTGACAGGTGCCATTGTAACAATATAATCAATGTTTTTCACTTCACCTGCCAATGGTGTTAATGATGTGGCTGATCGGTGTATGAGCACTGAAATGCTGCACTTACCATCAAATTTGATAGACCATTAGTTCAAGAGACACCAGTGGCGGATCCAGGGGGGGCAACGGGGCAATTGCCCCCCCCGAGAAATCCGCCGGTCTCCCTCCCCTGCCTGCACATGCAGGTGCTAGCCCTGCAATGTGCCTGCGGACCGGAGGGAGATCAGAGCTCTCCCTCCCCGGTCCGTAGGCACTGTGCTGACAGCCGGCAGGGGAGGGAGAGGGAGGAGAGAGGACCCGGGAGCTCAAACTGCAGCTCCTCCGGGTCCTCCTCTCGCAAGAGTGAACTCTAGCCCGGGAGCGCGGGCTAGAGTTCACTCTCACCACTGGGACCACCAATGAATCACCACTGGGACCACCAGGGAACGAAATCTGTCCCCCCTCCTCCCCAGTAAAGGTAAGAAGGGAGGGGGGACATAGAATATTTATTTATTTTAATTAAATTAAAAAATATTATATAATTTAAAAAAAGCCACCATACCCTGATCACACACACATACATTGCCCCCTATACTGCCCCCCATACACACAAACTGCCCCCCCATTCACACACACTGCCCCCCCATTCACACAAACTGCCCCTCATACACACAAACTGCCCCCCATACACACAAACTGCCCCCCATACACACACATACTGCCCCCATACACACATACTGCCCCCCATACACACACACTGCCCCCACACACACACTGCCCCCCCATTCACACACAAACTGCCCCTCATACACACAAAACTGCCCCCATACACACAAACTGCCCCAACACACCGCCCCCATACACACACATACTGCCCCCATACACACATACTGCCCCCCCCATACACTGCCCCCATACTCAAACACTGCCCCCCATACACACACACCCCTATCCACCCACACTGCCCCCATACACACACACACACTGCCCCCATACACACAAACTGCCCTACCATACACACAAACTGCCCCCATACACACAAACTGCCCCCATACACACACTGCCCCCATACATACACACACTGCCATACATACACACTGCCCGCCATACACACACTGCCCGCCATACACACACTGCTCCCCCATACACACATACTGCCCCCCATACACACACACTGCAATACTCACACACACTGCAACTGTTACACACATACACTGCATCCCTGACATACACTGCCGCCCTCACTCACACACACACACACACACACACACACACTGCACCCCTTACACATTGCACCACTCACACACCACTGCTCCTATACCCTACTACAGCCCCATTTCCCAGCAGATCTCAGGTAAGTTGTCAAACTGTTCTTAAACGGTTTGACTACTTACTGTGGGAGGGGGTCCCGGCACTATTGACACCATAACCACTACACTGAGCTGTAGTGGTTATTGTGTCTGGATTATTTCTTTAAATAATCTACAAGTGCCCCTCCCGAGATCAGGCTCTGGATCCGCCACTGAGAGACACAGCAAGTCCAACTGGCCAAATTGATTAGGGACCACACATATAGGAGCATTAAATAAATCACAAAATAATGACACTATGAAAAACACGAACATCGCTACATCAGGGGAAAACAAACAAATAGGTACTTTGAAGACCAAAGGCACAACCAATTTAGGAACATCACAAATTCACAAAATTTTAAAAAATTACATAGACAAAGCTATGTAAGATTTAAAAGTAAATATTATGAGGCATGTTAATTTTAGGACGTATAGCTTCGCGGTTTAAGTTTGACGGCAGGTTGGGGGCTAAAAAAGAACACCCCACCACCCCAAAAAATAAACAAAATAAAAATGATGGATATATTTTATATTTTTGCAATCAATAATGTTCAAGAAGAACATGCCCTTAAGAACCCTGATAAACTCTTGGTGCTAATTAACCCTTTAATTGGCACATGTGAACCAAGGGATTGTCAGGAATGCATTAACCTACAAAACAAATCTCTATAAAATCAGAGAGGAGTGAAATGGGCCTCTTCTGTCTTTGGTGAGGATAATATGATAACTGGAGATTATCATGTCTTTTAGTAACTAGGGGTCACCATTGCATTTCTCCATCCTACACTACTGCCAGCTGCTGGGGAGTGTATACTAAGGAAAACTTATATCATCTTCCAATACCTGAATCTATGGAATAGGACATCATTATTGGAAAAACCAGAGGGTTCCCAATTCTCTGTCCTATAATAATGTGTCTTTCCCCTTTGACCAGTGGTTCAGTCCATGTTAAAGACTCCAGATTTATTTAGAAGTTCTTTGTGATTGATAATAAATATCACAATAATGAAAAATAACCTGGACCAAGAATACAAAGATCAGTAAAATTAGAAAACTAAGACAAGTAAAATTCAGAAAAATATAAAAAATATATATATATATATACGCGCAAAAATATCTGTTAACAAATAAAGAAACCACAATAAGGTTAGAAAAAAATGAGCATTTCAATAATTAATGGAAGCCAAGATCATGAGTCATTATGGAGGGTCGACCTATATAATTTTTCCAGAGCCGATTAAGATTATCGGTCACCATTCTGGACGATTGCCGATAACTGGTGCCAATATTCTGTACATTTAACGTTTTGAAAAAGCAACACAATCTCTACACAAATCAGGCATTAAATGAACATGCTGTCAACAATAACACTCCTATCACTCTGTCAGCCAGCCCAGTCCCTGAAGGGTAAATGTAGGTAGAGAGGAAGGCATGCAAAATGTCTGACTAACAGAAGTCGGATGTCGAGGAGACAGCACAGTTATGAAGCGGAATGCAATGATGGCCATGCATTGGTGGCTGTCAAGGTAGAGGTAGGAAGATGTAATTCTTCTTGGCACAGTTTGTGTCTGGTTCAGTGGCATTAAATCTATGCCTGCATAAGACATATCTCGTAACCGAAGGGTAAAGGTGTGTTATCGTCAAATCTCCTGCTTATCTATGCCATTGACCTCTAAATTAGGTGATGGCTTTTACCATCCAAAATCCAAAAATTAGACTTAAAGTCTCTGTATCACTCATGCCCTTGTTAGAAATACTCAATTACGCAGGACTATCCATTGGATGTAACAATGATTGGACTGCTGTTTTTTAATGTATAGCAAGGCATTATCTCTTAGCAGATGTAATCCGAAACAAACAATCAGCGCTTTTCATAACTCTCCATGGGTGGCCAACTATAAACTTCTAAATATTATTTTCCATTACGCCAGTTCTGTTGATTGTTTAGTTCCATAGGTTCACTGACCCTCTGGCGTACAGCGAATGCCTATAACGACAAACGTTTAACTGTTATACTGCCAATGATGTTGGTACCACCAGAGATAACTATTCTGAGTCATTATTATAAATGAAAGGTGACATCATTTATTACCATTTCAGAAATATACAGATTATTTTTTAATATATAACATACTTAACGTCTTACTGCAGAACCTGACCACGAGGACTCCTTCCCTTAAGGCGTCTCTGTCAAGGCATACGTACCTTACCTCAACCGATTCTTCTCGTATTCCTGTCTCTCATTCCCATCTCCTATTCTTTTTCTTTGTTTCTTTTCTCTTTGTCTAAAAGTACATGAGACAAGTAGGGACTAATTTTCTTGTGTATTTTTCATATCCCTCACAAAACTTGTCAGGCATCATCAGTAGTTCGACTCCCAACCCATGGGAATCTCTCTATTGAAACCAATAACAAGGTGATTGATTACCTTCTCCGAAATCTACACCACTAATTAATACATATAACTTGTATTAATATTTTTTTATGAGAAGCTCCATTTTCTTTTAATTTCATATTAAAGAGTTAACAAATGCCATCATAACACAGTTCAGACAAGGCACAGCCAGGGCAAACAATGCAAATGAGGAGAAATAAAAACATTGTATCGTTTTTTGTTTTTTTCTCAACGCTGATTGCCAGGTGCAAAGGACAGAGCTTCTAAAAATGATTTGCAGGAAGATAAGTTGGAGTTGCCCAGTTGCAGGATAAGTGACAGATTTCTACGTTTAAGTTTATTTTCCACTCTTCATAAAAAGATATGCGTTAAATATATGGATAGGTAAACAATATTAAAAAAAACCTTAGAAGTGGCAATTCCCCTTTAAGTTGGTACACTTAAAATAAAACAGAGTAGCACAGAGTGCCACCATAAGGCTGTGAGAGGTACTGCACCTCTCATTCCAATTCCGAAAAAAAATAATTTTTTTAAATCTCTTTTTATGGTGAGGGATCGGCAAATTGCAATACATCATTTTGGTTTTTGGAAAGTCATGAATTAGTTAATTGATGTCCAATCAATTTGCTTTAGACTGTACAGGTCAATAAAAAAAAAAGAAATTACATTTTGACCTAAATTGCCTCTTAAACTGGACGGTATTGTAAAAAAAAAAAGAAAAAGATAAATTAAACTGCTTTTTATTTTAGACGCCACCAAAAGTTTCTAAGCGTGCTCGATGCTCAGATAAGTAAGTACTGATTATTTGGTACCATTTGCAGCTCTCTCTATAATCCTCTGGGTAGAAAAGCTACAGGAATGATCTGTGTTAATGGAGCGATGCTCTTTTGTTAGTACATTTCAATGATCGCTGTTAGCCTGGGGGAGAATGAAATGACCAGTTCAGTCATCGAGTGAGAAACAGTTTTGATTTTCAAAAGGGTGGATTAGTGTCACTTTTTCTATGGTGATGTGTCACATTAAACCACTGAGACTTAATGTTCCTTTCACGAAAATCACTGGCTATCATCACACCAGAACAAAACACTGCCATGAAATGATTATTTTAGCTAGGAGGCTAAATAGTAAATAAAGCCAATTTAGTCTCCGCTATTTCACATCGTGACATCTACTTGCTCCTAGGTGAAAAAAGAGATGCAGGAATTCCTGTTGGGTAAAAATATAGTAACAGACCTTCGTCCATTAAAGATCAATCATTGATTTTCTAAACAGACAGTGGAACACCAACCATTGAAAGGGCCCGAAACCACAGTCAGTCTAATGATATTTCTTAAATTTTCTCGTGGGATCCTGAGCAATTCATAGTTTACATTAAAGACTTGAATTGTTTTCAGTGAGTCCTTAGGTGTAATCTCATGGTCATTAATGTAGTCCACGTAGGGGAAGATGGGATGACCATGAGTTGGTATCCACTGAGGATTTACGTTATGTTCTAGATCATGGCTCTCCAAACTTTGGCCTACCAGATATTGCTGAACTACATCTGACTTGATTCTCTATCTATTTCATTCAAAGAATTATGGGAGTTGTAGTTCGGCAACATCTGGGGGGCAGAGTTTGTAGAACCCTGTTGTAAGAAAATTGTAGGAGATGAAGTCCAAAACATTTGGAGTGGGAAAGATTGCCTATCCCTCTTCTAGATGGATACCTTATAGGATGTCTTTGAAAGCTTTACAGGTGGCATCAGGTTGGAATTGGTTGTGGTCCTAGTTAGAGATAATTATAAGATGATCGTGAAATATTTGTGGGTGGCATCAGTTGGGGATTGCGTGAGGTTCTAAATTGATACATTAAAGAACAACCATGAAAACTTTTTGAGGTGATGTCAGCTGGGGATTGGTTGAGATCCTAGATGGATATTTTATCAAATGACCATGTAAGGTTGAGAGATGGTGTCAGCTTGAGATGGATAAATCATAAACTTCTTTGTTTTGGGGAGTCCTGAAGGGCTTGTTGAATGTTGAGAGAAAGGTTGTGAACTGGTAGTTATGAAGTAATATGTTTTAGAGCTAAGGTGTGGCTCTAGAAAATTCATGATGAGAAGGATGGAGTGATATGGGAAGCTGGTGGCATGGCTTAAGATGAGGAATATAAGAGCTGGAGGTTTTCAAGAAATGTCGATGGAGACAATGTTATGGAAAAAATAAAGCATGAGTTTTTTCGATCTAGAGACATCTTCTTGTGAAATAAATGATAATGAACTGATGACAGCAGATTCTCAGGTCTAAATAAATCTTGGTATGTTTTTTTGGTATTGGTCTGACGTGCTTTTACCTACTTTTACCCTCACATTAACCCTTTTTAATGGTGGCTTTTAGAAGTCACTATCTAGTTAGTAGACAAACATCTAATATCTCCATTAAAGGGGGATAGAGAAAAGACAATACAATAGTGCAGACCAATGCTTATATTCTACATTTCTATATTCTGAAAAGAAACAAAAAAAAACTGTTAGTCACTGTGAAAAAGCACTAACATATCCTGTGGTGTTGTGCAAAAACAGCACAGATTTCAGGAGATAATTAGTTTTCATTTGACACTAAAAATCTTTGAACCTTTTTTTTTTTTTTCTCACAGTGGTTGATAAATCATCAAATGAAACACTATAGCTATTGTATCTAATGTACAACGAGTGTGCTGCTGGCTACATCTATCAGAGCGCCTATTACCCAAATACCTCCAGCTTACAGCTAAAACCTTTTAAGAGATTTTAATGTCTTTGAAGCAAAGTCCTTCGTCTGATGTCCTGCAGTTCTAGCTGTTAAATGCCTCCGATGAGATTTGTTTGGTCTGTATGCTCGTGCCAGTTACTGTTACCAGTCACTATTGGAGCCTTGAGGGAGTTAATATGCCCGTATTAAGAAATTCATATTTAGTTATTTATTTATAAAATATGTTACCAGAAAATTAAAAGTTAATTTTTAACTACCATAGAGGTCACTGGACAGTTCTGCCTTTCCTTGTTTGCCACTTATTCCTAAGGGTTATCCCCTATTATTTCTGTCCAGTATATTTTTGAATTGCTTCAAAACCCCCCCTTTTTTGTATGTTACCAGGATGGCTACATTGAGATTTCTCTCGTTTTCAAATAAAATGTTTAAACGTTTATTCATATAAGTTATACAAGTGGACCTTAAGAGTGAATTTCAAATTTTAAGCAAAAGAGCCGACGTAAAAACAGTTGACTTGGAATTGTTCCCCACCTTTGCTATTTTGGGTTGAAATCTGTAATTTTTCTTGCGCGATCCCTGTGACAAATTCCCCTTCCCACATGAGTTTGCAATGAGCTCCTGGAGGAGCCTGCTTGCCAGCCTCCTGCCCACAGACTATGGGCCCTGCAAGGAAACCTGTAAAAGACCATTTAACTGGCTTGGTTCGTGGAAATCTCCTATGCTGTTCAGGAACCGAACAGCTGCACGAAAAATGGACCCGGAGCTTGTTAAGTCTAATTGTTACATTGTAACAATCTTAACCGCAGTGTTCTAATGGTTCGTCTAGGTGGCCGCCGTTTGTATGCACGAACACATGATGGCGGCCATCTTGTTCGCACAAACGCAGGCACCGGTGTTTGGTCGTTGAGTTGATGAAACTGAAAACAGATACTGAAACTCCCGGACACCGCTGGGCTTCCATGATCCCCTGCATTCGGTTTTGTATAACTTAGAAGAACACTGTTCAGTGAGATCATTCGTCTGGATGAAGGGAACAAGTTTCATGGTATGTCAATGGATTCTGTTTGGTAGTTTGTTCTCTTTTTAGCTACCGAACTTGACTGACCGTTACCACTCTTACCCTGGAACTATTTTGGGCAGGAGCCTCATGTGCGGTCAGTCAAACTATGACTTCCATGAAAATCCCGAACCCCTAGACTGATATGGGTGATTTTTGGATATGTTGGTTACCCAGATCGGGGCTATCAGGGGATATAACTTTTGTGCGTTTTTCATGTAGTTTAAAAGGTACTTTTGGGGTGTCTGTGAAATGTGTGTTTTTTGTGCCTGGAGATAATTGAGTTTTGTACAGTTCCTGACTCAATTATCTCCCAGGCATAGGGGAGGGATTATCCTGTTTGTGTGGGAGTGTCAGAGGCATGCTTAACTGTGTCTGAAATTGTATAAAAGCAGGCCATCTGGTCAGATTGAAAGATTCCAGCTTGTACTCCCAGAACTATGTGTAGTCTGGTTACTGGGAGGCGAAAGGGATAATCACTGTTCCAGTGTGGAGGATTCAACAGGGAAAGTCCTTGTAAGGGCTAGAGCTCCCTGGACTGAGTGTCGTCCAGTGCCTGGGGGTGGATAGAGTGAGTTCCCCATTTGGCTCCTGAGGGGAGCAGTTCCAGGACCCCAGACAAGCCCCGGTGACTGTAGGCAGAAGTACTGCGGTTTGTCCCCTGTTCGAGCTAGGAAACGGTCCTTGGTGAAGGTACCCAGCCAGGGGTACAGGGAGCTCTGTTACAATCCCCAGCACCCAGTTCGTTGAATCCATCTCTCATTACAAGCAATAGCCACAATGTGAGCTGTCTACTGGAGGGCCCATGCAGACTCCGGTATGTAGAAAGGACTAGCAGACCGTTAAAAGTTAGGTCGAGGGAACATAGTTATACTATCAAAAGAGGCCATTCAGGCCACAGTGTATTAGCACAGTTTGTATCGTACCACGAAAGAAACCCCAACAAATAAAAATGTAATGTCATGATTGGAAAGACGTGTAAGTGGGGGGGAGGGGGGATACCAATAATAAACTTGCAATGGACCTTTAAGATATGTTAATCCCGAAAGGTCGTAACTTAGAATTTGAACTAGTTCTTTTTTTGGAGTAAAAGAAGGTTTATTATATATTTATAATTTATATATATATATATATCATTTATAACTTATATTTTTTTTCTCTACCTTCTCCATTCTGGTATGGCCCATATGATATTAAATTGCATTGTGATATCAGGCTCAGGTTTAAGTATTCCTAGTGCAGACATATCTTTCATATGAATTTATTATAAATTTGCAGCGTAATGGTTTTTATATGATTCGAAGCATATCTTTATTCCATAAATAGATTTTTCTTACTACATGGGATTTCATGGTGTGATATCTGTGGGACAGAGTGTGTGTCCCCCTGACAAGGTGAGCAGTATGATTTTCAGGGTACAGCTGGCCACGGCATAAATATATATTACACTATTGCAGAGTATCTTTTTTAGGATGGCCTAGAAAGTCCAACACGCTTTTATTGTGGACTAATACTCCTGGGAGTAGATCCGGTGTCCCAACAGAAGGTGAGGATCATTACCCACCGGGTGCGTGGTGGAAGTTGTGCCCGTTTATCAGACATGCTACGCTACTACCATTTTTTTTCCTCCTAAGATTTGTGTTATCTCTGGAAACATATCTCTTACTGGTACTATGGAAAGACCAAGCTATTGATGTTAAACTTATGGGTGTGTGTTTTTTTTTTTTTGATGCAGGGTCCTTTGCATAATTACCATTTACCATTGTGCTTTCTAATGGTGAATTATACTGGGAAATTTGGTTTATATTTGTTTATAATTTATTCAGTTTTATATATGATGACTAGAGAGTACTTAGCGCCACAGTGAAATAGAATTCACAGATTCAGTTCTGTTTACTGAATAATGAATGGCGAGCTCACTTGGGAAAACTAAATGAACCCACTTTATTAGTTGAGACACAGACACAAGTGTGGCGGACTGCCTGGCACCTCCACGACTAAGTGACTCTGCCAATCGGTGCTTCCTAGCAACACTGAGTACTCCTAAGCACTCCACCAGACACCATAACCACCGTAAACCCCACAGCCAGCATCACAGCTTGGTTGGGGTCTCACTGTCCTCCACCCAACCTGGACCCAAGACCAGGTTCCAGCTTCCAGTGGGTAGACCTCTCCTAGTCCAGAGAGTGAAGCAGGCTGCTCTTACAAGAGCAAGTGTTGTAATCCAAGGGAGTATAGTGATTATAGCAATCCCCAGAGTGAATATAGCTGTCCCCTGAGGGTAAAGGGGAACTTGTTTATTGGCAGCCACAACTGGCCTTATAGGCAGGTCCCCATACAAGGGGTTTCCAGTTACATATTCCAGAGGCATTCCCCACTGGACCAGAGAGGGGACTATGGCAAAGTACACACTTTACTTATATTGGCTCTCAGGTCCAGGACACACCCACAAAAAACTAAATAATCCCTCCCCTGTGCCTGGGAGATAATTGAGTCAGGAACTATACTAAACTCAATTATCTCCAGGTACAGAAAGCATACATTTTAACAGCCTCCCGAAAGTACCCCTAAAACACATGGAAACCCCACAAAGCACACATCCTCTGATAGCCCCGATTTGGGGGACCAACATATCCAAAAATCACCCAGATCGGTTCAGGGTTTCGGGATTTCCATGGAGGTCATAATTTGTCGGTCTCTTTCTGGAATTCACAATACAGTAAAAGTTCCGAACATAGCAGTTCGTGTGTACGCTCAATCTAGGTCCCTCGTTCGGGAGCTTGCTCCCACCGAACGCTGCTCTTCTCATATATTCCAGCCGAACGTACGAAGAAATGGAATTCCAAGTGGTGTTCGTGCCGTCAAGTGTCCTATTATAGTTCCATGCACTCGACGACCCAACATCACTGTACGTGTTCGCGGCTAAAGATGGCCGCCACCACGTGTTTGCACATACGAATGACAACCACCCAGGCAATCACCCATTAAGTTGCGGTTTACAGGTGTTAATAGGGGTAATGAGCTTCACACTCCACTTACGGGTGGTCCAACTGTTCGGTATCCGTTCGTGCCTTTTAACAGTCCTGAACCAGGGGCCATAGTCCTGAGGCAAGAGGTTGGCCAGCAGGCCCCTCAAAGAGCCTGTGGCGAGATTACTTCCGCCACACCAAGTATAGCCGTTCAGTAAATGCTTTAGACCCTTTTGGGGACTGCTCTTAAGACCTGAATATGTGCAATAAAGTAAATTAATTTAAAAAAATTATAATTAAATTGTGAAATGTAATTTAGCTATGAAAACCAGTTTGTATAAATATCTAAACAAATAAAAAATTGTGTTACTTGAAAAAAATAATAATTCTATTCTATTAGTTTTTTTATATTTACTGATACAACATGCATGCTAGGATGACGGGCAGCACTGCGAGTACCCATGGGCAGAGCTCTTCTGCAGACCTCTTTTATGGGAAGAAAATACTAATATTGCTTCATTTGGCAAATTTATCACCAAAAACCCAAGTTACTGGCTACTACTGTTCAGCAACGTAATGAAAATGTAAATATAAATATACAGATATACACCCTCTTGATCCCACTGCGATACTGTGATGTAATCTCTCCTGTAGCGTCCACCCTTATAAATGTCATATTAAATGAGAGCTTTATACAAACGTACAGAGTTCTGTAAATGAAATATGTAGCGGGGTGATTATCCCAGATATAGAAACAGCGTTAACCCGTCTAATGATATTGTACAAAGCTCGAAGTAGACGATTAAACCCATCACTAAGTGTTTATGAATGACATGCTGATGAACTCAAGGCAATTTCAGGTATATTATTAAGCAATTAATTTTTTTTCCGCTGTTTTTGTTTCATGGCTATAACTGTCATTGTCTTTATTTAAATTGCTGGAAATACGGGTAACATCAAAGAGATGATAATAACAGCTAAAGGCAATTCTTTAAATATGTTCCTTTTTTTCCCCTGGTTGTTGGGTGAGTCACTTTTTTTAAAGAGCTGAGATTTACCTGCGGTCAGATAAGTTAAGCGGAATGTTTCATCAGTGAGAGAGTTCTAAGTTGAGATACAATGTAAGCAGGTGCTATAAATGTCTGTGAATAGATGGGTAACTAGGGGCTCAGTTTAAACAGTGTTCTAAAACGCAAGGGTTGTTAAAGAAACACTCCAAGCACCATAACCACTACAATGTACTAAAGTGATTGCAAGGAGTCAAACTGTTATAGAATAGCTGACGTGTTACCTAGAGTCCACGGGGCTCCGCTCCTACCTCCTTTGCTACCTCCTACCACAGGGCTGAACAGTAGTGGAATTGGCAGCATAATCACTACAGAAGGCTACAGTGGTTATGGTGCAGCTATGGTTAACGTTGGCACACTGTATGCAGGGCCACCATCAGGGGGTGACAACGATAACGGTTGTCACTGGCCCAGCGGCCCTGGGGGGCCTGGCCGCCCGTGCCCCACGTGCAGCGGTGGAATTGCCGCCGGTGCACTTGCACTGGGGCCCGCACGCTTAGGGCCACCCGATGGGCCCCATATCTTCACGGCCCGGTCAGCGCTGTGGCCGTGGTATAGCGCGACCGGGCCCCTTTAAAAAAAAAAAAAAGCAGCCACAGCAAGTGCTGCTGGGAGGAAGTGGTCACTTCCTCCCAGCTCACTCCGTGCAGGAGGAGCACGCGCCCGGCAGTGAGGGAGAGCCAGCCGACTACTCCTATCAGCCCCAGCCACCCTCCTGCAAAGAAAAGGTAAGAAACAGGAGGGTGGGAAGAAAATGAGCTTTGTGTGTGTGTATGACTATGTCTGTATGTCTGTCTGTATGCATGCATGTATGTCTGTCTGTATGTGTCTGTATGTATGTCTGTATGCATGTCTGTCTGTCTGTATGTATGTCTGTATGCATGTCTGTCTGTATGTATGCATGTCTGTCTGTCTGTCTGTATGTCTGTATGCATGTCAGTCTGTATGTACGTATGTCTGTCTGTCTGTCTGTATGTATGTCTGTATGCATGTCTGTCTGTCTGTCTGTATGTCTGTATGTCTGTCTGTCTATGTATGTATGTCTGTCTGTCTGTATGTATGTCTGTCTGTATGCATGTCTGTCTGTATGTCTGTCTGTATATATGTATGTATGCATGTCTGTCTGTATGTATGTCTGTCTGTATGCATGTCTGTCTGTCTGTCTGTATTTATGTATGTCTGTATGCATGCATGTATGTATGTCTGTTTGCATGTATGTCTGTCTGTCTGTATGTATGTCTGTATGCATGCATGTATGTATGTATGTATGCATGCATGTATGTATGTCTATGTATGTATATATGTATGTCTGTATGTCATTATGAATGTATGTCTGTATGTCTGACAGTATGTATGTCATTATGAATGTATGTCTGTATGTATGCATGTATCAATGTATGTCATTATGTATGTCTGTCAGTATGTCTGTATGTATATATGTCTGTGTGTCTCTCAGTATGTATGTATATATGTCTGTCAGTATGTATGTATATATGTCTGTATGTCTGTCTATATGTATGTATGCAAGTATCAATGTATGTCTGTATGTCATTATGTATGTCTGTATATATGTATATATGAATGCATGACAGGCGCACAGTCGGATTTGCCGGCATATGCGCTAACCTTACCCAAACCCCCATTAAAACACGGACACAGGTTATACTGTTGGAAATAATTCGTCCACAGCTTTATTAAATTATTAATAAAATAATCAAGGAATAACAAATGGGGTCATTGCCAACAAATCTTAATAACGTTAACATCCCCCATATACATAACATACCCCTAGCAATGACCCCACAATAATAACAATAGATAACAATCTAAATAACATGTTAACACAGAAACTGGCCGCCCAATTTGACCACATTTCCACCAGGTTAAATTGTAGGGGTGTACCGAGACACCGCTACCCACCATATCCATTGTAGGGGTGTACCAAGACACCGCTACCCACCATATCCATTGTAGGGGTGTACCAAGACACCGCTACCCACCAGTTCCACCAAGACCCACCAGGTTCGGAGCCACCGACGGGCTCGAACCTACCAACCACGTGCAACACTGCCCAATCCACACTAAACCTCAGGATGCCCACTTTCTCCTCCATCTACCCTCCGATTTAACCAGGCCATTCCCCGCTGCTGTGAAAAAACGGGAAATCAACTAACCTAACCAAATACAGGGAGGGTGGGAGGGACAACTGACAGGTAAGCTTAGCTTCAGTTAAAATGGCCACTTCCTATAATGGCTGGTATAAATACTCCCCTTATGGCTTTGCCCTACCCAGCATGCTAGCTGTCACTAAATTCCTGTGGCTGCTGTGCCTACCTCCTGGCTCTGTCAAGGCCTATTCCTCTTAGCTGCGCTGATCCATGGGCTACATGTATGTATGTATATATGAATGTATGCCTATATGTATGTATGAATGCCAGTATCAATGTATGTCTGTATGTCATTATGTATGTATATATGTATGTCTGTATGTCAGTATGAATGTATGTCTGCATATCATTATGAACGTATGTTTGTGTGTATGTTTGTATGGATGTCTGTATGCATGTATGTCAGTATGTATGTGTGTCTGTCAGTATGTCTGTATATATGCATGTATGTCAGTCTGAATGTATGTATGTATGTATGTCTGTATGCCATTATGAATGTATGTCTGTGTATGTCTGTATGCCATTATGAATGTATGTGTGTATGGATGTCAGTGTCTGTATGTCTGTCAGTATGTCTGTATGTATGAATGTATGTATATCTGTATGTGTGTATGTATGTTGGTGTCTGTATGTATGTCAGTGTGTATGTATGTATGTGTCTTTATGTCCTCATGCATGTGTGTCCGTATGTATGTTAGTATGTGTCTGTCTGTCCCTATGTATGCATGTGTGTCTGTATATGTGTGTATGTCTCAGTATGTGTGTTTCAATATGTATGCCGGTATGAGTTTATGTCTGTTTCAGTATGTGTGCCTGTTAGTATGTATCTGTGTCCTTTTGTATCAGTGTGTGTGTTTGTGTCTGTGTGTGTATTCCAGTGGGCGGTATTTGGAGGCGGACCCTGTGGGCGGTGTTTGAAGGCGGGCCCCAGGGGGCCCGACCCTGAGCTGCTGCACCCAGTGGACGTTAGACCGTTTTGGATCACAGATGGATCAATAATCCTGAAAATGCTACATAACAGCACAGACTGACTTTTAGAAAACATTGTAACGTACTCAGGGCCGGTGCAAGGATTTTTGCCGCCCTAGGCAAAAGTAAAGTTTGCCGCCCCCAGTGACATCAGTGTACCCATATGGCCTACCATGTTAACTAAAGCTAGTGCTGCAGTGCCGCTGTGTTTACATTAAAAGGCCTGCACGGACAGGCTATAGACACCAGGACCACTACATTAAGCTGCAGTGGTTCTGGGGACTATAGTGTTTCTTTAATGTGAGGTAAATTAGAGATTAGTGCCACGAATATTATACTAGATTACCTACTTACAAGCAGATGAGGATGATGATGGGCTCTAGCTGCAGTCTGGCTCCACTGGTCTGGTGTATAACAGGATCTCTGGAGGCTGTTTGTAACTGTGGTCACACAAATCAATGTTCTGGGAGAGCGAGAAGCAGCTCCATTTTTTGGGGGCCCTTTACACAGCTCAAGGTCTGGGTCCCAGGGTCCACCTTCATTTTCCACCAATGAGTTTGTTCACAGGGGATGGAGTGTGTAGGGGATGTCCTGATTTGTGTGTAAGGAATGCATTGTGTGAATCTGTGTTTGTATGTGTAAGGGATGTAAGGGATGAAGTGTGTGAGTCTGTAAGGGGTGCTTTGAGTGTGTTTAAGGGGTGCATTGAGTGTGTGTAAGGAATGCATTGTGTGTTTCTGTGTGTGTAAGGGATGCATTGTGTGTAAGGGTGTGTAATGCATTGGATGCATTGCGTGTGTGTGTGTAATGCATTGTGTGTGTAATGCATTGTGTGTTTTTCTGTGTGCAAGGGGTTCATTGTCTTTGTGTGTAAGGGGTGCATTGTGTGTGATTGTGTGTGTGATGGATGTCAGTCTCTCCCCCCTCCCTTGTCACTCTCTTCTCCCCCCCTCCCTTGTTACTCTCATTCCCCCTCCCTTGTTACTCTCATTCCCCCTCCCTCCCCTGTCACTCCCCCCTCCCTGTCAATTTCTCTCTCCCCGTCAATTCCCCTCCCTGTCAATGTCTCCCCCCTCCCTGTTAGTTCCCCCCCTGTTAGTTTCTTCCCCCCACCTCCCTGTTAGTTTCTTTCCCCCCACCTCCCTGTTAGTTTCTTTCTCCCCCCTCCCGTCAGTTTATTTCTTCCCCCCTCCCCTCCCTGTTTCTTTCTTCCCCCTCCCTGTTTCTTTCTTCCCCCTCCTTCCCTGTTTCCTTCTCCCCCCTCCCTCCCTACCTGTTTCCTTCTCCCCCCTCCCTCCCTACCTGTTTCCTTCTCACCTCCCTCCTTTTCACCCTCCTTCCCTGTTTCCTTCTCCCCCTCCCTCCCTGTTTCCTTCTCCCCCCTCCCTCCCTGTTTCCTTCTCCCCCCTCCCCTCCCTCTCTGTTCCTTCTCCCCCCCTCCCTCCTGTTTCTTTCTTCCCCTCCTCCTCCTGTTTCTTTCTTTCCCCTCCCTCCTGTTCCTTCTTCCCCTCCCTCCCTCCTGTTTCCTTCCCCCCTCCCTCTTTTCTTCCTCCCTCCTGTTTCCTTCTCCCCCCTCCCTCCTCCCTGTTTCTTTCTTCCCCTCCCTCCCTGTTTCCTTCTCCCCCCTCCCTCCTCCTGTTTCTTTCTTCCCCCCTCATCCTGTTTCCTTCTCCCCCTCCTCCTCTTCCTCCCCTCCTGTTTCTTTCTCCCCCTCCTCCCTGTTCCTTCTCCCCCCTCCCTCCTTCTTCCCCCTCCTCTTCTTCCCCCCTCCTCCTTCCTTCTTCCCCCTCCTCCTGTTTCTTTCTCCCCCCTCCCTCCCTCTCTGTTTCTTTCTTCTCCCCCCTCCCTCCCTCTTTCTTCTCCCTCCTCCCTCCCTCTTTCTTCTCCCCCTCCCCCTTTCTTCTCCCCTCTCCCTCCCTCTTTCTTCTCCCTCCTCCCTCCCTCTTTCTTCTCCCCTCTCCCTCCCTCTTTCTCCTCCCCTCTCCCTCCCTCTTTCTTCCCCCTCCTCCCCTACCTGTGTAGTAGTGTGGCCGAGCCCTGTATAGTCCGCGGGTACAGGGAGCTGTTGTTTCCTGTACCCGGCCGGACTAACAGGAAGTGAACACTCAGTGTTCACTTCCTGTTAGTCCGGCCGGGTACAGGAGACAGCTGCTCTCTGTACCGGTCGGACCATGCCATAGAGGGCTCGGCCACGCTACAGAGAGGGAGCTGACAGGAGGGAGCGCTGAGCAGCGCTTCCCTCCTGTCAGCCTCTCCTCAGGCTGCGCCCGGGCGGTGCGGTCCGCCCTCATGGACGCACCGCCCGGGCAAAGCTGCAGCCGCCTGAGGCTCTTTACAGAGCGCTCGGGCGGCTGCAGCATTAGGGGGGCCGGCGCTCCTGGCGGCGCCCCTTCCCAAGGGGCGCCCTAGGCGGCTGCCTAGTCCGCCTTACAGGTAGCGCCGGCCCTGAACGTACTAACATAGTCATTAAGATTCTAGAATGAAAAAAGAGACTCAAGTCCATCAAGTTCAACCATTCACACATCTGTTTCTGTGGAATGATCCAAAAGGAAGAATATAGAAAGTTTGAAGAAATTTCAAAATGTGCCACAAACACGGGAAAAAACTCCTTATTCTAAAATGGCAATCGGGTATCTCCTTGGATCAACACGCTGTTACGACCTACATTACATAATTACATATCCTACATAATTAATATATCCTGCGATATTCTGTGATCCCCAAAAAAATTATCCAGACCTTTTTTTAAATTCTCGAAAGAATCTGATAAAACGACCTCTTTAGGCAGAGATTTCCACATCCTTCGTACATAAGAGGTCATAAAAAATACTTGTGGGGTAAGCCGCAGTAAGTACTATAGCTACCATAGGAATTGTTAGTTCAGGGACCAAAACTAAGAATGTAGCAGCGTCAAAAACGTAGCAAGATGAAGCATCAACAAGCTAGCAGTAACTTGACAGAGAGTCAGCAGCTGACACTGAACAGTGTAATTAATCTATTTTATTTTTTAATTTTAGTTTTTTGTTTTTTACTGTAGAACATCCTTGTATATTATTTTCTGGTTCTCAAGGGATTAGTCTTACAGACTCTACTAAACTGACATAAAATTAACATTTAAAATAAAAATATTTAAAGAAAGAGGAAAACTTAAGTATCGAGTGTTTCTAATAGCTGGAGGTGATAAAGAATTCTCACACCTTGATGCTGTTTTGAGAACGGTTCCCTATTAAATGTCACAAATCTAGTGAAAGATGTCAAAACACTTTTTCGATCTTTCAACATTTCTTAAAATTATTCCCGGGACATACATATTATTAAAAAAAATAAACTTTCTGAAATAACCTAAAATATGTTTTCTTTCTCTTTTCTGCATATCTCCTTTTTGCTTTGTTTAGCTTTTTTTGGTTTTCTCCCTTTATATCTTTTTTTTCATTATCTTAATTTGTTTGCCAATAAAAACAACAAATTATATTCATTTCTCTTTTCAATATAAAAAATCTATTGATATACTAATGACAAATAATTGTCACGTGTATTTTCACAGGACAGATAAATAAAATTAATATATATTTTATTTAAAGTAGCAGTACAACAAATTAGCAAATATTAAAAAAAATAGAAAAAAAACCCCTGCAGTTTTATCTCGAAATACTCCCCCACTCTCCTTCCGACCCTACTGTTTCTCCTGAAAGTGAAATGTTCGAAGGCTACCAAGAAAGATCCAACCCTTGTGCAACTAAAGATTCCATCAATGGCTTGTGAGTCTTCAAATTTTGTCAAACGTCTATTGGTTTCCATATTTCCAGATCACAAAACCTACACTAATTTTCTAGAGGTCATCTGCCTGTGAGAAGCCAGGTCCAAGGCAAGATCTCCATCCATTTTACTGTATTAACATATGTAAAACATCTTAGAAGCCTCCATAAACATCAATAAATGTCATCTAAGGAGTCATTTTGTTATATGAATCCTTTTGTTTTTTTTTGTATATATTAAAAACAAACAAAGGCATTGAGATGGAAACATGGTCCCTTGTTGAATATTTTAGTTGAAGCCATAGTACATGTAGAGCAGGCCATCACTTATACAAAATGAATACAATTTGTGCTATGACAGTATATTTCATAATGAAGGTTACCAATCAGCACCATGAACGTGAGGTTCCTATAGACATACAGTGTAGTTTGAAATAGAGTGTTTCAATTCACAAGTTTGTAAAATATCCCACTGAGATCAATTCAATATCAACTCAATGTGGAAAAAAATCCTTCTGCTTTGATTACACATGATAAGTTTGTGAATATCTACAGATCAGTTAGGTCATCTTCAAAGGCCTTCAGTTCCAGCTAGTCAACATAACTATTGGTATAGATCCCTGAGGATTTATTTTTTTTGTTCTGCTCTATGACATGAACTGGCCTTCTACACGATGGCTCTTCCACTGATCTCAATCTGAAGATCTCATGGTTCCCACCATAGTGAAACTAAAACCAGATGTTGAGTTGTAGGGCAGAGGTAAAGTGCGTCGCCTTATGGCTCACTGCTGTCCCAAGAATTTTTTCTCTGATTGGTCAGTAGTCTGGTTTATATCAGTGACATTCTTCATTTTCAGTACTCTGAGACAAACTGTGTATGGCTTTCAAATTCTCTAGTATGAGATATATTTCTGCTTTCTGTCCTCCGAGAGTCATTCAACTCTTTCATCTTACAAATAGCATTTTTTCTTACAATCAAGCTATATGCATTTATACAATAGGGAGAATAGATTGATATTGTCCAATTAAATTATATTTCTATGTAAATAATCTATTCCTCTTATCTGTGAAAATAGTTGATTGCAGTTGGTTTCCTGCTTATATGTTGTCCTGATGTATGGACCCATTTAGTGCTTTTTTATGAGTGCTATGTAATATTAAGACTTTGGAAGTTAAATAATAATAAATAAAAAAAAGTGATATTATTTTTAACTGGGAATATATATGACTATTATAATGTTAAATACTAAATCACAAACATTTTTTATGATAAGCCACTTCTGGGATAAAGTAAGCATGATTCAATTTATTATTTTTGGAAACGTTTTTCAAATTAATTGATATTTTTCGATACTTTTTTAGAATTCTTTTTTTCAAGTATTAAAATAGCAAAAATATATCATTCTATTTTTCTAAATATTAAATAATTGAAAAGGTTTATCAAAAAATCTGAAATCATTTGTAAAGCTTATCCAAAAATGTTAATTCTTAGGGATATATTTAAGCTCATGATAATAAGGAGCACTCTTGTACCAGAAGGGACCTTTAGATGGGGTAAATATAACCCCATTGGAGGACAGTTTTTCTCTAGTAACCTAAAGCAGGAATTGAGATCGGTGATCCCGACTTTTCTTTCTCTGAATGGATGCCGTAGCACAACAATCCATAGAACTGTTAAAATTGCGTTTAAACCTTCGATGGTAGACAAATGATAAAAGCCCTAATGAAGACCATTGATGACAAGAACAGCAAGTTCTTTAGAAAACTCAAGAAACTAACAGAGATTTCTTTAACGAAACAACCATTTGTGTAGTGGTCCACCGCTAAAAAGTCTGTACCCATAAATCTTGCTGCTGCGGATGAAATCTGAAGCCATATGTATCAGAAAGGTAGTCTGTAGGAGAAAACCTTTAAAGGTTGTGAATCGAGGTAAAGATAACTGTTATTATATGTATTAACAGAAGCCAGCTGCTCCAGACACAGATAGAGTAGAATGTTCTATCTCTCCTGACTGTTTATCTAAGCAAAGAAAGAACAGTTTGGTTCCATATTCCTAAATTTGATTGCTGATGTCAGAAAAGTCAGACTCACAATTAATTGAGCCTCCTCTTACCTTGGTTGCTAATTTGCAGCACTGTAGTTTACAATTCAGTAGACTCAGGTGTACTGTGTGAGAGCATTGCACAGCCCATTACAGCAGGACTTGATTGGAGAAAGATATTTCACAGGTGAGGTGAAGTGTGATGTTGAAACTGAGATAATTAAGTATTTTATTTACAGTGTAAATTCACTGTAGGAGAAATTAAGTGTTTGTATGTTTTTTGTCGTTAGAATGCTGACCTAGTTAGGAGTTATCCGCCTACACTCTGTGACTTTTACAGTGACTTTTTGAGTTTTAACCTTACATAGCACAAAATACCACATAGTATAGGTCATGTTTGCACACAAATTAAATTACAAAAAAAAAAAAATTAAATAGGTCCATTTCGAAATAATCTACAATCCCTAATAAATGCTGTAAGTCATGGTGAATGTCATGGTTTCAAAAGTAAAAACATGCAATATTATCAAAGTCAGTTCAAGGTAAAAATGTGTAATAAAACTGGGACATCTCCCTTTCAACCAGCCATCCATGAAGGCATGTTTGATTGATAAGAAATCAATTTTAATAACTCAGGTAGTGATTTGGAAACTCGACATCAGCCAACCAGTAAAGAGGTAAATAATCGAGGTATGGAATGTGTGAATTTGAGAATCAGGACATACACCTTGAGAACTTGAGATCAGGGTCAGCTCTTGAGCTTTCCCAGGTACGGTAACATGCCCAAGGCCGAAATACCAAACTGAGTAATGTTTGAAGATTTAAACTCCGTGTAACTAAAGAAGAGGTGAGAATGCATTGCCCAGCGATACTGTCACAGTTTGAAACTAATCTTAAATATTTTCTTTAAAACAAATTACGAGTCGTATTGTGATTTATTAGATATTTATTGGGTGACACATTAGAAGATAATTCATGTAGTTCATTTTAATATTAATTGGGTTACTGTAGGAAAAACTTGAAACTGGTGAAAATAAAAAGGGAAATAAATCACTTGGGGGAAAAAAAGAAAAAAACAACCACAGTCAGGGTAATTGAGTAAAGTGAGAATTTCAAATAAAGTGAATTTCAAATTTAAGGCCAAAGTTCCCACGTCAGCTAGACTTCCACTTTGGCTATCTTGATACAAAATTTGAAATTTACTTTAAATTCTCACTTTAGTGAATAACAAGGATACATTTTCCCCATCATTGTTTTTATTATAAGCAGGTAGAATTAAACTATTAAACCAATAAGGAGATATATCTACGGGGGAGGCCATCTTGTTTCTTACTGATCTGTAACGAGGTTTCTTGGGTCATACCAATAACTCCAAAATAACAGGGGAGCTAGGAGAGTTTAATCATTTAACAATATATTGAGAGATGAGAATTATTAACAATTTCACTCCATTGTTTCAACAAATGCATGGTCTGTTTGCTGAGCTGTTTAGCCATTTCGGACAATTTCAAAGGAGTCTATTATAGAAGGCCTTATTTTAACATACCTTTAAAATTCAATAAGGAGAGAAGAGGATAGCGAAAGATTTTATTTATCGAATTAAAAAAATATATAGTCAAACAAATACGAAACAAAAAAATATAGAAATTAAAGATATCTCATTATTATTAATTATTGAGTAATGCTTTCCTATGGGTGGTTTGAATGCTCTGTGCGGCTCTGGCCGCACATGCGCATTCGGCTCCACTCGGGAGCTGACGTCGGAGGGGGAGCAGAGGTCACCAGCACCGAGGGAGCCCGGCACTGGATTAAGGTAAGTGGCTGAAGGGGTTTTAACCCTTTCAGCCTAGCGGGAGGGGGCCCCTGAGGGTAGGGGGAACCTAAGGACTATATAGTACCAGGAAAACGAGTTTGTTTTCCTGGCACTATAGTGGTCCTTTAATTGCCTACTTCTGAAGGTCTGATTTTAAGATATCTATCTATATATCTATCTTTATATCTGTCTATCGATTGATCGATCGATCTATCTATCTAGATCTACACATGGGATAAGTAAAATTGAAACGATTTTGAAAGGAATCAAGCAATGTGACATTTTTAATGACACAGGCTGCCCTTTGTTGTTTGAGTGAGTCTGCCTAAAGATGATCTCGTATCAATGCTGTCATCAGACACTTGTCACTTGTCACTGTTTTCTTTGCAAACAAATGAAGTGGCCGGTGTTTGGAGAATCAAAGCTACGCCGGCACTCTTGATCAGCTCATTCTGGCACTGGCTTTTTTTTTGCTGTTTATGGTCTCAGAAAATACAATGACAGGTGTCCTTTGCTCATATTTAATGCCTGGAGCCATTTTTTGGGGAGGGAGTCACCTGTGTGTACTATGTTGATGGCAGAGTTTTGACATATTTAGAAGTTTAATCCAGCTCTTGTATTGGCTGGCACAGAGAGGAATTTAGCACGCAAATAGATTTGACATCACACAATCGTCACTTGGGATTCCGAACATTATAAAAGGGACACGCACTCTTTAAAATATGCAACGTTGTCAAATCAGTTTGCGAAGATTCCTTCTTTGTTAAATTTACACCATGTGACAGTCCTTAAAAATGATAGCTAGACACTTTTTATTCTTGATGTTTAAAATCTGCACATTTTGTAGTTTCCAGATTGATGGGTTTAAAACCATTTTGTTCTTTTTTTTGACTGTATCACTTCAGGCTAAATTTCGCTTTTTGAAAAATCATAAAGCAATTTTGGAAACCAAAGCAATTATTACAAATATTTTATTTCATTTTATTTAAAATCTGAATGTAATTATTGGTAGGTTAAATAAGTTGTTTGTGACATGCCCTAGTTTTGACGTTTTTCTGCAACATATATTTATAGACTGATTTTATTCCGGGATATACACTAATGCAGAGAAAGATTCCACAGCCCCAGTAAAAAATATTTTAAGTTTGTTCCCCCCCCCCCCTTCACATTGGGATGGTAAATGGGGCCAAGGAAATTCATGGTCTCAGGGGCCCTGTCTAACCTCTGGGCCCTAGACAGATGCCTAGGGTAATCTTATAGTTAATCTTGCTCTGTACTAATATGTAATTTGCCAGGTATGCAAAGCAAATTCTAGATAGATTTCATATTTTAGTCTAAACTGGCCAGATCAGACAATATGCAAAGTAATCTATTTTTTTTTAAATTTATTTAAGTTTTGACTAGATTGACCTAAAATTAAAAAATCACTTTGAATTCCTGGCAATTAACATTTTAGTGAATATTACTGTGCTTAAAAAAGAAGGATAAATCTCTAGGGTCGCCAGGAGAAGTGCATAACACTTTGAAAGAAAAGAGAGGGCAGAAGGTGTTACACCATAACCACTGCATTAAACTACAGCGGTTATGGTACTTAAATTGTCCCTTACTATAATAAACATTTAGATTTGCTTCCCAAATGCGTCAGTGTATCTGGTGATGCTATGTTCATAATTTAAACAAATCAGTTGTGACTGCATTCATAATCTAAACCAGTTTCAGAATATTCTGTCCACAAACAAAATATCAGACACAATCGCTTGAAAAGGGTAAGGGTTATTGTCATTGTCCTTACTCAGTTTTGGATTGTCAACTCAACCGTTTATCTTTCTGCAGTTAATAACATGAGTACTATCAATTTGGGTAACACAATTACCAGTTTAAATACTGATAAAAGTTATATCTCAGCCTCTTCAAAACAAATTATTAAAAATTAGGGGATTAAAGACATTTCGCAGGTAAGATTTCATGATATAATAATTTTATAAATAATTGTTTTGTTAAAATGGAAGAAATTAGCTTTCTAGAAACTGCAATTTGGTCGAACTAGTGCCGATCAGGTGACCGGTCGAATTACCTAACTCAGAGCCAAAATGTATCAGAATTACAGACGGACCGACACTCTCAATGGACGAGCATGTTCGTTTAGATTTTTTGATCCTGAATTCCACCCATGTTGCCAAAAGAAGTGATGATTGATGGGAAATAAGATTATTGATGTTTAGGGAAGAAAAGGTGGATTAGTAAAAAATATATAATTTATTAAAAAAACAAATATAGATATACTTTTATATTATATTATATTATGTATATGTTTTGCAGTACACCTGCCCATTTTTTTTGCCTTTATGTTTTATCTGATTCAGTGACCGAACTAGTTTTTTGGTATCTAAATTCTACTGAGCCACACCAACATACGGTTACATGTTGTGTGTCCCGAAAGAAATTCTATTTTTGGGAAAAAAACTATCCCAATCGTCACTTTTGTTCTTATTTATTTTATGAGTCCTGATATGATCTACTCCAGATACTTGTGTATTTACCTATAAATAGAATATCAAAATGTAGGGGACGGTAACCAAGGGAAGCCATGAAACTGTTTCCAGTTACTGTCAGAGCTGAATTGCTACAACTTCCCAAGAAGGTCGTTTAACAAAGTAAAGTCCATTATTTAGCTGTTTATGATTCAGAGAGGAGCGCAGGATATTGATTGACATTTGGGAACTGAAAGGGTTAAAGAGCTCCTTTGTCTTGTATTTTAACAAATGGAGGAACAAGAAGAAAAGGTAAGAGAGAGATCAGTCCATGAAAACTGATGCTCAGATACCTCTGTTTGGGGTCAGGCAGGTCTTCAGAGAACATTCTGGTTGTACTAGAGGAAGCAGTTGGACAAGTCTCTGCAAAGCATCAATCTCTGCAGACCTAGATATTCTGAGAATTCCTCGCATTGCGTGCAGATCTAAAGAACATGACAGTACCTCCTCCTTTCTATATCAAAGACAGGCTAGAGACGCAAAGCATTAAAATGAAAATAAAAATGTTACAGAAGGCTGGATTGGCTTGTAGCCATTCGTAGTGTGACAAAGATGGCCTGAGATGCCCCATAACAAAGAGACACTGTCTGTGTAGGCTGAATATTGGGTCATGTCCCCTGGTCGGAGAACAGTAGAACAAAGAATGCCCAGCAATGGTGCTGATTAGACCTGTGCATTCTGTTTCCAGTGAGCGGAGATTGGTCTAAGTTTTAGACAATCGGAAGGGTTGTCCGAATTCCGTACCTCTGAAGTGCCACATGGACGTTTCACAAACAATCGAAGCAGACTATGGACAAGAAAGAGTGGACACTAAAAGGGGGGGCAGAAGCTAAAGGGGGGGCAGCTGCTATAGAATGGACCACATGGGCTGTACAGGGGGACACAGGGGCTGTAGATGAGGGTGCAGGGGCTATAGAGGGTCAGAGACAGACAGGCAGAGTTAAAAATTTGACTCTTAGCGAAATAGTTTATTTGTTGCTTTTAAACTAAATGGATTAAATACAAAATAGAAAATCATATTCCAAATCTATTTAGAATCTGTTGGACTTCAAATTACAACATCTCCCTTGGTTTATTCTAAGATAGAGCAGTGATTTATGGGAATCAAATTACATCCATGGTGTATAATAAACCATTTTATTCAGCATAATATAATAAAATATATGATCAAATTAATTCACTAAAGCCCCTTCATGTCACTATTTCCAATGTCAGTGGGGGATCTTCACTGCTCAAGAGGAAATTAATATATTGAGGGCAGCCAATGTGTTTTACGATCAATGGGGGGGCATGAAAATATCTTGAGGACCCAGGTAATAGAACTCCAGGGTAGGGGTGAACCTACAGGGAGTGCAGAATTATTAGGCAAATTAGTATTTTGACCACATCATCCTCTTTATGCATGTTGTCTTACTCCAAGCTGTATAGGCTCGAAAGCCTACTACCAATTAAGCATATTAGGTGATGTGCATCTCTGTAATGAGAAGGGGTGTGGTCTAATGACATCAACACCCTATATCAGGTGTGCATAATTATTAGGCAACTTCCTTTCCTTTGGCAAAATGGGTCAAAGAAGGACTTGACAGGCTCAGAAAAGTCAAAAATAGTGAGATATCTTGCAGAGGGATGCAGCACTCTTAAAATTGCAAAGCTTCTGAAGCGTGATCATCGAACAATCAAGCGTTTCATTCAAAATAGTCAACAGGGTCGCAAGAAGCGTGTGGAAAAACCAAGGTGCAAAATAACTGCCCATGAACTGAGAAAAGTCAAGCGTGCAGCTGCCACGATGCCACTTGCCAGTAGTTTGGCCATATTTCAGAGCTGCAACATCACTGGAGTGCCCAAAAGCACAAGGTGTGCAATACTCAGAGACATGGCCAAGGTAAGAAAGGCTGAAAGACGACCACCACTGAACAAGACACACAAGCTGAAACGTCAAGACTGGGCCAAGAAATATCTCAAGACTGATTTTTCTAAGGTTTTATGGACTGATGAAATGAGAGTGAGTCTTGATGGGCCAGATGGATGGGCCCGTGGCTGGATTGGTAAAGGGCAGAGAGCTCCAGTCCGACTCAGACGCCAGCAAGGTGGAGGTGGAGTACTGGTTTGGGCTGGTATCATCAAAGATGAGCTTGTGGGGCCTTTTCGGGTTGAGGATGGAGTCAAGCTCAACTCCCAGTCCTACTGCCAGTTCCTGGAAGACACCTTCTTCAAGCAGTGGTACAGGAAGAAGTCTGCATCCTTCAAGAAAAACATGATTTTCATGCAGGACAATGCTCCATCACACGCGTCCAAGTACTCCACAGCGTGGCTGGCAAGAAAGGGTATAAAAGAAGAAAACCTAATGACATGGCCTCCTTGTTCACCTGATCTGAACCCCATTGAGAACCTGTGGTCCATCATCAAATGTGAGATTTACAAGGAGGGAAAACAGTACACCTCTCTGAACAGTGTCTGGGAGGCTGTGGTTGCTGCTGCACGCAATGTTGATGGTGAACAGATCAAAACACTGACAGAATCCATGGATGGCAGGCTTTTGAGTGTCCTTGCAAAGAAAGGTGGCTATATTGGTCACTGATTTGTTTTGTTTTGTTTTTGAATGTCAGAAATGTATATTTGTGAATGTTGAGATGTTATATTGGTTTCACTGGTAATAATAAATAATTGAAATGGGTATATATTTGTTTTTTGTTAAGTTGCCTAATAATTATGCACAGTAATAGTCACCTGCACACACAGATATCCCCCTAACATAGCTAAAACTAAAAACAAACTAAAAACTACTTCCAAAATATTCAGCTTTGATATTAATGAGTTTTTTGGGTTCATTGAGAACATGGTTGTTGTTCAATAATACAATTAATCCTCAAAAATACAACTTGCCTAATAATTCTGCACTCCCTGTATGGTATATTATGGGAGAAATAATAATAGGTGTGTTAGGTGTTGAAGTGTTTTTGACACATTGTATTTTTGAGTAGTTTTTTTTTGTTGGTTCTATCAGGCTGGTTATCTTGTTAGTTGTCATCACAAGCACTTAATTTCCAAAGACCAGAACGTTTTCAACACACACAGCACTGTGCCCTTAGGAATGAGACAAGTGCTGATCTGATGAAAACCTCATTGAAGAAGACATCCCGGACTCCAGTCATCCTCTTCACGGTCACTCATGCTTAGTAAACATCCCAGGAATTAGCACCCAGGTGGATAGAGTTCACTGCAAGAGAGGTGTGAAGCTACACACAGATCATAAACCATTAGCCGACGAGGAAAGACTTCTAACTGCCTGCCACAAATAAATGAAGCCTTCAATGTAATGAGTAAAACCACAAATGTAATCAGCGGGATCAGCATCCTAATGAATGCATTATAAGTATTCTAACAACCAATCCCAATCTTCCAATAATCACAGCATTCTAACAACCAATCCCAATCTTCCAATAATCCCAGCATTCTAACAACCAATTCCAATCTTCCAATAATCACAGCATTCTAACAACCAATCCCAATCTTCCAATAATCCCAGCATTCTAACAACCAATTCCAATCTTCCAATAATCCCAGCATTTTAACGACTAATCCCAATCTGCCAATGATCTCAGCATTCTAATGAGTGCATTATAAGGAACCCAGTATTCTAACAATCAATTCCAATCTTCCAATAATCCCAGCATTCTAACGACCCATCCCAATCTTCCAATAACCCCATCATTCTAACTACCAATCCCAATCTCCCAATGATCACAGCATTCTAAAAACCAATCCCAATCTTCCAATAATCTCAGAATTCTAAAAACCAATCCCAATCTTGCATTAATCCCAGCATTCTAATGACCAATCCCAATTTTCCAATAATCCCAGCATTCTAACAACCAATCCCAATCTTCCAATAATCTCAGCATTCTAACGACCAATCCCAATCTTCCAATAATCCCAGCATGCTAACAACCAATTCCAATCTTCCAATAATCACAGCATTCTAACGACCAATTCCAATCTTCCAATAATCCCAGCATTCTAAAAACCAATCCCAATTTTCCAATAATCCCAGCATTTTAACGACTAATCCCAATCTACCAATGATCTCAGCATTCTAATGAGTGCATTATAAGGAACCCAGTATTCTAACAATCAATTCCAATCTTCCAATAATCCCAGCATTCTAACGACCCATCCCAATCTTCCAATAACCCCAGCATTCTAACTACCAATCCCAATCTCCCAATGATCACAGCATTCTAAAAACCAATCCCAATCTTCCAATAATCTCAGAATTCTAAAAACCAATCCCAATCTTGCATTAATCCCAGCATTCTAATGACCAATCCCAATTTTCCAATAATCCCAGCTTTCTAACAACCAATCCCAATCTTCCAATAATCTCAGCATTCTAACGACCAATCCCAATCTTCCAATAATCACATCATTCTAACAACCAATCCCAATTCTAATATCCAACACCAATGGTCCAGCAATCCCATTATTCTATCAACTGACCAGGCCCATCTTTAATATTGATTATACACTGGGCAAGATTTTGCTGCCGTAAAGGGGCCCGGTCGCGCTGTTAAAGGGCCACAGAACCCGACCGGGTCCTTGCTGAACCATGCTCACCGGGTGGCCCTATGTGTATGGTGTATGTATTAGTGGGGCGGCTGGGCCACGGTGCACCTGCATTGTGCCCCCTAGGTGTAACTGGGCCTGGGGCAGCTGCCCCGTTTGCCCTGCGTTAAAGACGGACCTGCAACTGACATCAATATTCCCATAATTTTAGCATTTTAACAACCGAGACCATTATTCCAATAATTCCAGCATTTTAACAGCCAACATCAATATTGCAATAATCCCAGCATTTTAACAACTGATAGCAATAACCCAACAATGCCAGTATTCTAACAACTGAATGAATATTCTAATAATTCCAGCATTTTAACAACCAATCTTTCTCAATATTCTAATAATCCCAGCATTCTAACAACCTATCTTTCTCAATATTCTAATAATCCTAGCATTCTATCAACCAATCTTTCTCAATATTCTAATAATCCTAGCATTCTAACAACCAATCTTTCTCAATATTCTAATAATCCCAACATTCTAACAACCAATCTATCTCAATATTCTAATAATCCCAGCAATCTAACAACCAATCTATCTCAATATTTCAATAATCCCAGCATTCTGACAACTGATAATAACATCCAATACCAGTAATCCCAGTATATAACAATTGACGTCATTATTTCAATAATTGTAGCATGCTAACATTGAATGCAATATACCAATAATCCCAGCATTCTAACAACTATCATAAATATTCCCATAATCCTAGCCTTTTTACAACTGAGACCAATATTTCAACAACCCCAGCATTCTATCAACTCAGACTGCTATTCCAATAATCCCAACATTCTATCAACTCATACTGCTATTCCAATAATCACAGCATTCTAAAACTCACACCAATATTCAAATAACCCTGTTGTGTGACTTTTTTTATGAAATCAGTATTCCAACCAGAGATCACATTTCTAATAAGATTAGCTTCAAACAACAGAGCTGTAATGGTTATGATGGATAGAGTGCCCCTCAATGAACATAAACTAACATTCTACTGCTGAGACTAATATGAGACTAAAAAGATGACTGAAATGGTCAGCATTCTAACAATTTAAACCAATACTCCAAAGCCAGAGATGGAATATTGGAATAAAAATGTTCTGACCAGTATTTTGGTGAGAACATATCTTAAAGGGCACCTAGATCACTTCATCTCACTGAAATTATCTGGGTGCCATATCCCCTCCTTTTAATCCCGCTGTTGAATACATTGCCACTCTGAGGTAACGCAAGGGGTTTAAATGTAGCCTCTAGTGGCTGTCACATAGATAGAGACAATCTGATTGGCTCGGCGCTGTGTTTTGCCGTGCATTCACACAAGCCTCGCAATGCTTTCCTATAGGAAAACACTGAATTGGCTGAGATCATCGATCTTGACGATCTCAGCCAATGAGTGGAGCTTCCCTGTGAAGACTGGCGCTGTAAGGGGGGGAAGTAAGCAAACAGAATTTGAATCGATATGGAAACCTTCAGAGAGAAAGCACAATATTAGAAATCCGAAACTTCAATGAAATTGTTATTAATTATTATAATTATTATTAGCATTTCTATTCTGCAGCCTTTTACAATTATATAAAGGGGACATTTAGAGGTAAAAAAAAAAAGGCCCAGCTCAAACCAGCTTACAAATTTTTGAGGATAGCAGTTACAATTAAAAAAGGGGATATTTAGAGGTAAAGAAAGCCCTGCTCAAACAAGCTCTCAATCTGTGAGGATAGCAGCATTTTTATCACTGATACTACATTTATAAACAAAAAGCGCTCTAATAATATATTAACAGTTCTTCTATTGAGTGAGACATTCCTAGACCTGGGACAATGTTGAGCTTTTCTAATCGGAGAGAAAACATAATTGTTATGTGCGATCATGTCGCTTTCTAACGAGTGCAACTAATATTGAAAGAGCCGAGCGTTTTAATACAGTGAAGTGACTTTTTCATGCATCAGACAAGAATTTATATGATATAAAAGTACTTTCTGAGCCGGCACCATTTTAATTAATTATACCAGCTTTCTAACTATTGAAATGTTTCTACTATGGACAAAGCCTATGCTTGCATCAATGCATGACACCTTTATAGTAATAAAACAGTTTAGTGCGTTTTGTAGCCTGCTCGAGGGACTTTTCATGCAATCGAAACCAGTTAATAGAATGCGCACCCATCTTCCTAAAATCTCGAAGACACTGTAAAATTGATAGCGAGCACACCCCAGGCCCGCTTAAAACTCTTTAATCTATTACAGCATCTTAATGGTTCCTAAGTGGATCCAATGCAAAATGTACAGTGTCGGGCCTCTTGCTGCAGTTTGTTTAAAGACTTGTCATCTGATTGTCTCTGTGCTTAATGAGGGGGTTTGGGAAGATTAAGGGGTTAAGGACAAAGTGGTGCGGTGCAAGACAAGAGTAAGTCTGCAAACAACCACCTGCCAAATGATCTCCTTTCAAGTAGATATTTTGAAATATTTTGCTTACTCTGACTGACACCTTGACATGCATTAAGTTACTGGGTTCTTTTATGTTCAAAGCTGTAATTTTCACTGGGAAGGGTAATGTTCAGCACTGCCTGTCAGACTGACAAAGCGTTGCCCCAACTAAAAAAAAAAAAAGGAGGGGGGGTGGGAAGAAACATTTTTGACATGTTGTCTGACGAGATGTAACTTTAGGAGTTAACGTGGCTTGTGTCTCGTTGTTTTCTGGATACACTGTAGAAATCTGCTTCTGTCGCGGTCTGTTGTTGAGGGAGTCCAAAAGTTGCCCTGTGAATTATGGGATTGTAGTTCTAGGACAGGAGTTGGGTAGCTTCTGACACCCGTGAGCTATGGAATTCTGGAAAGTGTGGTTCAAGAACATGTTGAGAGCCAACCAGGCTAAACTGGTCAATTAAATTGTTAATGAATTACTCCATTCAGGGGATTGAACATACGCCAACATTACACGTCTTCCATAGTGTTTTTTTCTTTCAGTTTTCATTTTCTTATGCCCTTTGTATCTTAAAGGACCACTATAGTGCCAGGAAAACATACTCGTTTTCCTGGCACTATAGTGCCCTGAGGGTGCCCCCACCCTCAGGGACCCCCTCCCGCCCGGCTCTGGAAGGGGAAAAGGGGTTAAAACTTACCTTTTTCCAGCGCTGGGCGGAGAGCTCTCCTCCTCCTCTCCGCCTCCGATCCACCCCGTCGGCTGAATGCGCACACGCGGAAAGAGCTGCGCGCGCATTCAGCCGGTCACATAGGAAAGCATTATCAATGCTTTCCTATGGACGCTTGCGTGCTCTCACTGTGATTTTCACAGTGAGAAGCACGCAAGCGCCTCTACTGGCTGTCAATGAGACAGCCACAAGAGGGAATGGGGGAAGGCTAAACCCATTGATAAACATAGTAGTTTCTCTGAAACTGCTATGTTTATGAAAAAATGGGTTAACCCTAGAAGGACCTGGCACCCAGACCACTTCATTCTGGGTGCCTAGAGTGGTCCTTTAATGATTACACTCCCCCATTGCATTTATATTTAATATTGTTACTTTGTTCTCTTCAATCCATGAAGTATCTAGTTCACCTTTCGGCAGAATTCTTTTGACTGATGGATTGTGGGTAAGTTTAAGCTCCGCCTAAGCTTGCCAAAGATCACGTTCCCCATGAGAAAAAGTATCAAAGTAATCAAAGAGAAACAGAGGAAAAAATAAGGATTAATGTAAATGCAAAAGTCATATAGGGACTTGAACTCAGCCACTTTGAATCTACTGAACAATGAACTCAGCCGCTTTGTATCTACTGAACAATGAACTCAGCAGCTTTGTATCTACTGAACAATTAACTCAGACGCTTTGTATCTACTACCCAATGAACTCAGCCACTTTGTATCTACTGAACAATGAACTCAGACGCTTTGAATCTACTGAACAATGAACTCAACCGCTATGTATCTACTGAACAATTAACTCAGCCGCTATGTATCTACTGAACAATTAACTCAGCCGCTTTGTATCTACTGAACAATTAACTCAGCCACTTTATATCTATTGAACAATAAACTCAGACGCTTTGTATCTATTGTACAATGAACTCAGCTACTGCCGCTTTGCATCTACTGAACAATTAAATCAGCTACTGCCGCTTTGTATCTACTGAACAATGAAATCAGCCACTTTAAATCTACTGAACAATGAGCTCAGCAGCTTTGTATCTACTGAACAGTGAACTCAGCCACTTTGAATCTACTGAACAATGAACTCAGCCGCTTTGTATCTACAGAACAATGAACTCAGCCACTTTGAATCTACTGAACAGTGAACTCAACCACTTTCAATCTACTGAACAATGAACTCAGCCGCTTTGTATCTACTGAACAATGAACTCAATTGCTTTGTATCTACTGAACAATGAACTCTGGGATTGTAGTTCTAGGACAGGAGTTCTGTAGCTTCTGACACTATGAGCTATGGAATTCTGGGATTGTAGTTCTCAGCCGCTTTGTATCTACTGAACAATGAACTCAGCCGCTTTGCATTTACTGAATAATGAACTCAGCTACTGCCGCTTTGTATCTACTGAACAATGAATTCAGCCACTTTAAATCTACTGAACAATGAACTCAGCCGCTTTGTATCTACTGAACAATGAACTCAACCACTTTGTATCTTCTGAACAATGAACTCAGCAGCTTTGAATCTACTGAACAATGAACTCAACCACTTTGAATCTACTAGTGAACTCAGCAAGGTTCTACAGATTTAGCAATTAAACCTGAAGCTCTGTATAATGATTAAATATTGACCTAGTAACTACATCAACTGCACTTTGAATTCTATAGCTGTCTCAATAGATTGAATTCTGAACCCAGAAGCACTATTTAGACTGAGGATTGAACCTTGCTGTCTATAATGGTTTTGATGCTGGATTGATGCTTTAATATGAAACCCTGCAATTCAACATTCACACACTCTCTGCAAAATATTGAACTCTGGAACCCCCCTTGAAAGAAATATTGAACCTTGTAGATCTCCGTTACCTAATACTGAACCCAGCATCTCACCATAAACACAACATCAAAGTCTCCATAGACTCAGCAGTGAAACTTGCAGCTATTTATTGAATGACTAGACTTTCCGATAACTGACCACCGAGCACTGAGAATTGTATTGACCAAGGCCCAGCGCCCACCAAGTGATCATAAATCCCAACTGTCTTGTTATAGCCTTTTCTTTCTCTGTATCCGAAGTTGGTCATTACTCAATCCAGTTTGGGATGTGTGAGGACTCTTAGGAGCGAGTAGTGTGGTCCATTTTAGCAGACATGTCGAGTTTCTTAAATCAGTTATTTCCTGTGAGATAAATTATTTTTCTCTGCCATCTCCGTCCTGCCAGACAAATTGCAAATTGAACTTATTACTCTAGATACCTCAAAACCCAATTTTTCATGATGCTCATTCTAAAGGCGTCAATGCTTGCTGAGAATTATGGGAAATGTAGTTGGTGAACATTTGAGATGCCAAGACGTGCCATCACCATAGAATGTCAGAAAAATTGTTTAAATCTAAAGCACCTAACTAATCATTGACGGTATTTATAGCGTTCATGTTTTTTAATTCTTTATTTTGAATCTCCATAGTGGTCAATTCTTTAACCCCTTAAGGACACATACCATGTGTGACATGCCATGATTCCCTTTTATTCCAGAAGTTTGGTCCTTAAGGGGTTTAAGATAATCTTTTTGTGTTTGTTACATATAAAGAACTAAGAGTGGAGACATTCCATTGGTTTATTTTCTTGCGTCAGAACGGCTTTTGCTACGGAACCCCCGATGTGATAATGATGTAAATCAACCTGTTACAGACATAAACCTAAAAACAAAAATTGACTTAACTACATCTCCAAATAGGTGAATATTTTTAGATTAACTTTTTTTTTTATTAAGCACCGTAGCAGACAGCTGCGGGATGTGTGAGCTCTCTTTATTACTGTTTATCTAAGAATTGTTGGTTTTTAGAACTACCTTAAGATAGCCCAAGGCTGTAATATTCACTTGGACAATTATCTTAAAGTGGTACTGAAGTTATAATCCTTTAATAACCAAAATCGCCAGTAATAGTTATTAACCGCATGCATTGCACACAGTATGTAACAGAGGCATCGCTGCTGAAAATTCACTAAAATAAAATGGCTTTCATATTGCTAGAGCCCAGGGCTACTTACAACACCTTACCTCACCCCCTCTCACTTTGAGTGATTCCAGGAAAAATAGAAAATCAGCCCCTTATCAATACTTCATGAGAATTGTAAGGAATTCAAAATTAAATTGAATTTCAAATTTCATGCTAAATTAGGCTAATTGAAAAAAATTCTAGGGTTATTTACTAAACTTCGAACATAGCGAATTAAAGTCCTAATCTCAAAATTTATAGACAGGGTTATTTCTTAATGTTAGAATTCAAAGTGAATCTCAATGTTAAGTCCAGAGTAGCGGAACGCGCTGAGAAAACGGACTTTGAGAATTCTCTCCTGTTTTGGGCTTTTTTGAGCTTACACTTTTAAATCATCTTGAATTTTAACATGTAATGAATATCCTTGTTAGTCTGCAGCTCTCCGAAAGTGCAATGTTCGCAGCTGCTGGATTAAAAAGACAGGGACAGTGCACCCACACCACTTCAACGAGATGAAGTGGTCTAGGAGCCCATAATGTCCCTTTAATGGATTGTCCAACAAATATTTTCTTCTCTGTAAAATTGACCTGTTTGAAATGTATTTTGAACGTCTTTATATTTTTTGGGAGAAAAAAAAAATATATATATATATTTAATTAACAAAAATATATATTTTTAAAAACCATAAAAATCTAAAGTTTTCTATGAAGTCTACACATTTTAATTAATGATAATGATAATATCATTATATCTGTATTTTATGAGTTTGCAAGTTTCCTTGCAACTGCGCGATTGTACTGTCTAAGTTTCTCATTTTTTCTCTTTTTTTCTACCAAATAATTTAAATCGTCTTAAAAAGACAGCTGATGCTACTGGGAATGTTGAAAACCAGTTTTCTGGGACGCTGCGTTTTGACATGATAATCTGTTCATTTTCACCACCCAGATATGTCAAAACTTCAGACACTTCAAAGCAGGTATGCGATTGCCTCGGGGTAATTTTTAATTAAAAATTAAATAGCATATATGAAAAAGCATCAATTTGTAGCTCTCTCTCAGAGTATTTTGCAAGCATAATTTTCACCCCCAGGTCTTTAGATGTAACAATTATCTTGCGACTTTTTCGCAGTGTAACAGTAATAAGCCATTAATTTGTTAATGAATGTACAGCAGAGAGTAGGCTTTGTATATACGGCGTGCATCGGGCAGAAAGTGGTAATTTGATCCAATTTATTAAATAAACAGCATGTTTGCATTAATAAAGGGTCAGCTTGATCCACGTTCAACAGAACTGCCCCGTCTTAATGTGGTTAAACCGTCTGAAATGCATTAACATTTGCATTGTTTAGGTTGGACTGAATTTCTAGTTTGGGAAAATAGGTAACTGCCAAAGGCTCTAAAAATACAACACAGAAGAGATTTTTTTAATATAATATTACGTATTTCAAATGGATTAGAGACTATTTTTTTTTTAAAGCACTTATCATTTCCCAGGGTAACAACTGAGGTGGTACTCATTGGTTGGTGTGGGGATTTATGGGCAATTATTGCCCAATTTTGGCAAATCTTCTCTAAACTTGGTGGATGCAGAGATCAGATGAAATGCTATATTTATTTTCACGCATTGCACAGTAGCTCATTTGAATTGCTATCATTTATCAGGCTTACTCTATTCATGGTTTATATATAAATTCGACAAACAAGAAACATCTGAGGTTCGAATATGAAGCTTCACAAGGGCTCACAATTCTCAGGATGAAGTGACAGAGTCTCAGTTCCTCATTGTAAATGGTAAAATTCTGAGGATAAATTGGTGGATTTTAGGTGTCTCTGTATTAATGATCATGTCATCAGATTCCAAAAGTGAAGATAAATGTTCTCAAAGTCTCTCGGCCAATGGTCAGAGTCTCATTGTGTCAGTAGTATGTAGCTGTAGATTCTCTGGATCTCAGGGTAAAGATGACAATCTTGATGGTCTTAAGATAAATGGTCAAATTGATGGGTAATTGTGCAGATTATCAGAGCATCGCAATAAAAGGGTAGATTAGCAGGATTTTGTGGGGAGTAGACAGAATAGACACATCATCGGGTGAATGGACAGTAGACATGTGCATTCATTGAACTCCTAAACTAATTGATTTGTTTGCCAACTAATTGATTATTTTGACATAGAACTCCTTTTTATTTATTTTTAAACTCAAACAAATTGATTAGTTTAAGTAAGAGTGCAACGAATGCACATGTCTAATGGACAGATTCCGAAGGTGTCAGGATAAAGGGGTAAGTTTTCAGGGTCTGTTGGTGAATGAGTAGATACTTAGAATAAAAAGGAAGATTCTCAGGGTCTTTAACTGAATGGGCAGATTCTCAGGATCTCACAATCCATAGGAAGATTCAGTAAGTGATTTGGCAGGTTGCAAGGGTCTCACAGTCCATAGGCAGATAAGGTGGGTGATTGGCAGATTCTAGGGTTCTCGCAGTCCATGGGCAGATTCAATGAGTGAATGGAGATGACTCATTTTACTAATTAAACACAAAGCCTGTTTTTATAGCCCCTGCTTGATCAATGACTGCTTAAATATGTCTTTTACTCATTTTGTTGTATCTTGATTCTAAGTGACATTCCATATCAGCTGTTCATCTAAGGCCATATTGTGTCAGATTTGTATATAAAATTGAGAAATCTTAATTTTTATTTATGCACAGAAAACCAATCCAGTCTGACAACCACAAAAAAAACTGCCATATTTTCAGAGGTGTTCAACATTGGTTCAATTCTGAAACAGCGATTCTAGAATTCTCTCCAATTAGTAACAACCAATGAGTTTCTGGAACATGTAGTCTAGCAACAGACAGAGGACCATGATTGAATAATGATACTTTAAATTAATCAAGCCCAGGTTAAAATGTAACACTCTTCTTCCTGACTTTTGAAAGTATCCAATCAGTAAAGACATCCTTGGAACAATAGCTCACGTAAGCGTGGGACAGGAAACTTTATCTACGACCTCGATGGCTCGGAGGGATATACAACGTGTCCATAATCATGAGGTAATATTTCACGTTTTGTTCAGTTCTCAGAAATGTATATACCAATTTTGTCTTAAAGAAACTGATGTCATGCACGTGAAACTTAATCACTGGTACTTATAGATGTTGTATGGAGTAATCAGTCACTCACAATTCACGGCAGGCGCTGATATTTTATGGTTAATAATATATCGACTTGACTCGGATGACAGATGCAAAAGAAAAAAAAAATTCTAACTGCCACTTTAGATAAAAATGAATACTTCCTATGACTGCTACTGTTAATCTTTGGTGGAAACGTCTTATCGACTTCTATAAACACAATTTTTTTTGTTTTGTTTTGTTTCTTTTGCCAGACAGTTGTGACGAGGATTGGCAGGGTTAGAATGGCAACAGTTTTGTTTAAAAAGTAAAGACAGGTTTATTGCTCGGATAAACCACTTTTACGTTATATCATGACAAGAAGGATTAGTCGTTTGGCCAATTATCAAAGCCAACTAATTCCGAAACATGTTAGAACTCTGCTGCCGGGACAGTAAGAGGTAGGTGTTGCCCCAATTTGAGTGAAGGGAAGATTTGAAATGATTTCATAGGACGACTTTCAGTTGCATTAAACAAAAAAGAATGCTAGTTATGGTAGCTTTACGGCATGTGGAAAACATCTCAATAACGCCTGGGACTGGAATAGTCCATCTAAGTCAACGTCTTTGTTGGGTTATTAGTTTCTCTCTCTTAATATTGGAAGATAAACATGTGTGTTCAATGTATCTCTTTTAAAATATATACCTGATCACTCGTGGCACCTAGGCAACTGAAATATACCACGTGTTTCGATAACAACAGTTCAAAGACATTTCGTACATAAATATTTTTGCTACCTTCATTTAAGGGACAGAACAGAAATATCTGGAGAACAGATATTGAGATCATTATTATAAATTCACAATGATGCATGGTAAACACTGTTACAATGGTATTGCTGCCTCTAGGCTGGATTGCCGAAGCATGGGCCATGCTGACTTCCATTCTCAATATATTTTGAGCAGACGACATGGGCAGTCGTGTACCGTAACTAAACAATTAACTATGTGTCATTCCCTGAACCTTCTCATGCTCTTTGCCCATATTAACTGAACCATCAATAGAGGAGAGTTTGTGGTTCTTCGGCTGCCATTTTGAATATGGCAATATTTATTAAAAAATTATTCTGGCCGGGAATCGGCATGCAATAATGAGAAGTGTCAGACAAATAATTGAGTCAGTTTCAATCTTAAGCCAGGACTGTGTTCCATAGGCTTATCGTCTCTGTGTCCTAACAGAACATTATTAATTGATTTAAAGTGAATATTTCCCGTTCATAAATGTGCATCTCCAGACATCTCATTTATATCAATGGGACATATTCACTCTAAACCAGTTGGCAGAGGAGAAACATTAACAAAAACTATTTTTTGTTAATAAAACTGAAACTACCTAATGCAGTCATCTATCTCCCTACACTAATAATATGGATGGAGAGAGTGTAATTATGTTCTTCAATGTGTCTGAACTGGGTGGATTCATCTTCCATTGCTATAATTCCCTAAAACCTCTGCTACAATGTCTACACCCACTCCCTATAACTCCTGTACTAACTGCTCCTGTTCCCACTCCCTAAAATTCCTCCTCCAACTGATCCTATATTCATTCCCCAAAACCACTCCTCCAACTGACCCTATATCCACTACCTACAACCCCTGTACTAACGCTCCTATGCCAACTCCATATAACTCCTTATCTAATAGTAACTTTACATAATATCCTGAAACAAACAAAAAAAAAAAATATTAAGAACAATTACTCCACTCCACCAAAACTACTACCAAAACTGCCTCCAGCATATTTGTTCCTTACATCACAACATTTATCAAACACCAGCTCTGTCCTATTTAATTCTTCAAACTGTAAATCCCACTTCTCCAAAATCATTCATTGACTTTTTCCAGTGTCTTCACAATATAATCCACAGTAATTGCAGTATTCTTACATGGTGATAATTTTTTAGACAGATAGAAACAGAATTGGATAATTCATTAATTAGCTTCCAAAAATCAGCGTAAGACCTAACTTTTACTCCTACCGCCTCAGAATTCATCTATTAGTTTATAAACTCTACCTTTGCCAAAGGGGTCTCCTAGTTGTAGATTTTCCGTCCCCTAAGGCAGTAAAGAGTTAACTTAGCTAATATAATAGTAATATAACTAAGGTTTTCACTTTTTCTCTCCACTGCCTCATTAAGTGGGCCTGTTGCCTTAATGAGACCATAATGAGATTAAATTGTTAAATGATTACAATGCGATTGACAGGATCTGGTAGCATAACATTTTGGCTTAAAATAAGACAAACCCCACCCATCTTTTTCCCTTAAGGCACCAGATAAATACTTTCTGCATATAGTGTTTGCAAAGATCTGTCGGATTAATAGGGCTTGCACAATTAAATGTACTAACCAAAACTGGGGCTGTGTTGGAAACTTTAAGTTCGTTTTTTTCATCAGATTTCATCAGGGTGCAGCATACACATGTCTCATTATGTACACTTATTGCATTTATACATTTTATCTTTGTTGTGTTTGAAAGTATGTTACAAGATGTCATCAACGTACCCACAATTATTTTACCAGTAGCTCTTGTTCTACAGTGATTAGTCTCAGGAAATTTGCATTAGGATTAGGGTGAGCTTTCTTTAAAAGAGATATTTAAGGATATACACTTATTGACATGTAATTAATATCTACAATGCATTTTAGAGGTATTCATTTGTTTATTTTTTGTTTTATGTTAGTCTCTCAAACCGCACGGCCTAAAGGGATCTGTAATAGTTTTGACAATCATTACAATGCAGACCTGTTTAGTTTTGATGACAAACAGTGCATTCATTCCCCTTTGTATAAAAAGGATCCTAAACAAGATTACCCCTCACAGGTACCCCAAAAGTCAGGAGCACAAAATAGTTCACAGGATGTCAGAAGAAAGCATGTAAACTATAATCTTCAGCATTATTATACATCGGTCTGATAGTGACATGAAGTTCGGTGTCATTTTACTTGATATAGTGTAACTTAAAATAAATTTAAGATAAGTAATAAGGTTCTAAATCTCAAAATATAAATAAAAATGACTATTTTTAAACAAAGATGCTATAACACTCATGTAAAATATTCCTGAAAAAGTTTGCAAATGGACTTGAATGTTGTGTTTAATTTTGAATCTTTTCTCTTTTTTTAAATTGTTATATTTCCTATATTATTTTTATTCTCTTCGATTAATGTAACTTTTTATGATTTTATTTATTATTAATTTGTTTGTTTATTATTTTGTTATTCTTTTCTTTGTTTTTCATTCTTATGTGTGCTTTTTTGGTATGCACATCAAATAATTAAACAGGAAAACCATTATCTGCCAATTACCTGGTATTAACAGGGTGGACATATTCACTTTTTTTTTTTTTTTAGAATTTGTCGTAATGCTGAACCAGAGCAGGCTAGAGATTAGCAATAATTGGGGAAACCTCTTAACCAAGGTGATTCAATTGCTAGTACAAAAAAATGTTCTATTAAGGATTTTTTAGTCAGTTCTAGACCTCATTTAAGAAATACTCCAGATGATTAAACAAGATATACTTTGTAAATATCTTTTGTATTATATACTTTGTACATATATGTTCTAGAGGTCTGTCTCTGTGTCTGACAACAACAAAATATCCTCCCACTTGATAGAACAGACAGGCACTGATACATTTTACTGGTAACTCAAATTCTGTACTCATTTTACTCTCGCAAAATGGGATGGAGGAGGCATTTAATAAATTCTCACATTGAAAAAAATAAACATGTACTGCAAATCAAATGGTTGTGGTGCAAATACCCCAAATGTATTTTTCGAAATGGTAGGAATTGCGGAGGTCAGGAATCAAACCATTCAAAAGCTGATTGCCTACTAACAATAGGTGGGTGCCATGGCACTCCTGGCACCATAACCACCGCAGTTATATGAAATCGACGTAGTTGCCCCTTCTCCCCCAGCCGAGATCTTCATTACTGATGTCTCAGCCAATTCAATGATTCCATAGGAAGATTTTTTTGTGTGGGGGCTAATCCTCATACACAGAAATTGCTGCACTGTGCCAATCTGCATCGCCTCATAGAGATGCATTGACTACGGAGAGCATTCGGCCTCTTCGTGCTCATATTAATCTTGTAAAGATTCCAGAAGCACACAAGGAAGGGCTTGTTTGAGTGACAACCACCAGAAATGGCCCTCGGATTAAATGTAAACCCTGCCATATCTTAGTAAAATTAGTGTTTACAGCTGTCAAACTGCAGGGACAGGCTCTAAACACCATAACCACTTCATTAAACTGTAGTGGCTCTGGTGCTTAGAGTATCCCTTTAAATAAAGTGTAGACATTAACACAGATATATTAAGCTCTTTTCTAGAACTGGGTGCCTCCATGTTGACTTCCTGTCAGTCATTGTTTTAAAGGGACAAGGTATACACTATAATTATTTTAGCTCATTTAAGTGGTTATAGTGACTGTAGACTCCTGGCACTGTCCGTCCATTCAGTGTCAAACCATTTGTAAGAAGTCTAGCACTAAATAGCCCAGCCCCTGCTGGAGGTGTGGCTAAGGCAGAGATTAAACCCTTACTTCTAGTCATACCGATTCATACCAGCAATGGACATTGTGATAGGCTGAAAACAGTCAGCTGACATTCTCAACCATTGCATTGAGGGCATGGGCTGCTGTGGACTCTCGTTTAGCATGAAATGGATGGATGGTGCCAGGGGTCTCCAGGTACTATACGCATTTCAGTGAGATGATGCAGTTACAGTTTCTATAGTGTTCCTTTAACCCCTTAGGCACCAAACTTCTGGAATAAAAGGGAATCATGACATGTCACACATGTCATGTGTCCTTAAGGGGTTAAGCTTTATCCTCTGCACATGGCAGTCAGCATAGAACACACATAGAGAGGAGGAGAAACAGAATGATAGCGAGCCCCTCTTTTTCTTTCAGTGCTACTTTCATAAATGCAGGCTGGGTGCAGAGTGCAGAGTATCAGTGATGCAGGCTGGCTGCACAGTGCAGAGTATCACTGATGCAAGCTGGTGGCACAGTGCAGAGTATCAGGGATGCGGGTTGGGTGCACAGTGCAGAGTATCAGGGATGGGGGCTGGGTGCACAGTGCAGAGTATCAGGGATGCGGGCTGGGTGCAGAATGCAGAGTACCAGGGATGTGGGCTGGGTGCACAGTGCAGAGTATCAGGGATGCAGGCTGGGTGTCCAGTGCAGAGTATCAGGGATGCGGGCCAGGTGCAGAGTGCAGAGTATCAGGTAGGCATTCTGGGTGCACAGTGCAGAGAATCAGGGATGCGGGCTGGGTGCACAGTGCAGAGTATCAGGGATGCGGGCTGGGTGCACAGTGCAGAGTATCAGGGATGCGGGCTGGGTGCACAGTGCAGAGTATCAGAGATGCGGGCTGGGTGCACAGTGCAGAGTATCAGGGATGCAGGCTGGGTGCACAGTGCAGAGTATCTGGGATGCATTCTGGGTGCACAGTGCAGAGTATCAGGGATGCAGGCTGGGTTCACAGTGCAGTGTATCAGGGATGTAGGTTAGGTGCAGAGTATCAGGGAGGCAGGCTAGGTGCACAGTGCAGAGTATCAGGGATGCAGGCTTGGTGCACAGTGCAGAGTATCAGGGATGCAGGCTGGGTGTACAGTGCAGAGTATCAGGGATGCTGGCTGGGTGCACAGTGCAAAGTATCAGGGTGCATGCACAGTGCAGTGTATAAGGGATGCAAGCTTGGTGTCCAGTGCAGAGTATCAGGGAGGCAGGATACTTTGTACAGTGCAAAGTATCAGGGATGCAGGCTGGGTGCACAGTGCAGAGTGTCAGGGATGCTGGCTGGGTGCACAGTGCAGAGTATCAGGGATGCGGGCTAGGTGCACAGTGCAGTGTATCAGGGATGCAGGCTGGGTGTCCAGTGCAGAGTATCAGGGAGCCAGGATATTTTGTACAGTGCAAAGTATCATGGATGCAGGCTGGGTGCATAGTGCAGAGTGTCAGGGATGCTGGCTGGGTACACAGTGCAGAGTATCAGTAATGCAGGCTGAGTGCACAGTGCAGTATGTTAGGGATGCAGTCTGGGTGTCCAGTGTAGAGTATCAGGGAGGCAGGCTGGGTGGTGCACCGTGCAGAGTATCAGGGAGGCAGGCTGGGTGCACAGTGCAGAGTATCAGGGATACTGGCTGGGTGCACAGTGCAGAGTATCAGGGTGGGTGCACAGTGCAGTGTATCAGGGATGCAGGCTGGGTGCACAGTGCAGAGTATCAGGGATGCTGGCTGGGTGCACAGTGCAGATTATCAGAAATGCGGGCTGGGTGCACAGTGCAGAGTATCAGGGATGCGGGCTTGGTGCACAATGCAGTGTATCAGGGATGCAGGCTGGGTGCCCAGTACAGAGTATCAGGGAAGTAGGCTGGTTGTACAGTGCAGAGTATCAGGGATGCTGGCTGGGTGCACAGTGCAGAGTATCAGAAATGCAGGCTGGGTGCACAGTGCAATGTATTAGGGATGCAGGCTGGGTGCCCAGTGCACAGTATCAGGGATGTGGGCTGGGTGCACAGTGCAGTGTATCAGGGATGCAGGCTGGGTGCCCAGTGCAGAGTATCAGGGAGGCAGGCTGGTTGTACAGTGCAGAGAATCAGGGATGCAGGCTGGGTACACAGTACATAGTATCAGGGATGCTGGCTGGGTGCACAGTGCAGAGTATCAGGGATGCTGACTGGATGCACAGTGCAGAGTATCAGTAATGCAGGCTGGCTGCACAGTGCAATGTATTAGGGAGGCAGGCTGGGTGCACAGTGCAGAGTATCAAGGAGGCACGCTGGGTGACTATCAGAGAGGCAGGCTGAGTGCGCAGTGCATAGTATCAGGAATGCAGGCTGGGTATACAGTGCAGAGTATCAGGGATGCAGCGTGGGTGTACAGTGCAGAGTATCAAGGATGCAGGCTGGGTGCACAGTGCAGAGTATCAGGGATGCGGGCTGGGTGCACAGTGCAGAGTATCAGAGATGCGGGCTGGGTGCACAGTGCAGAGTATCAGTGATGCAGGCTGGGTGCACAGTGCAGAGTATCTGGGGTGCATTCTGGGTGCACAGTGCAGCGTATCAGGGATGCAGGCTGGGTTCACAGTGCAGTGTATCAGGAATGCAGGCTAGGTGTACAGTGCAGAGTATCAGGGATGCAGGCTGGTTGCACAGTGCAGAGTATCAGGGATGCTAGCTGGGTGCACAGTGCAGAGTATCAGGGTGGGTGCACAGTGCAGAGTATCAGGGATGCAGGCTGGGTGCACAGTGCAGAGCATCAGAAATGTGGGCTGGGTGCACAGTGCAGAGTATCAGGAATGCAGGCTGAGTGTACAGTGCAGAGTATTAGGGATGCAGGCAGGGTGTACAGTGCAGAGTATAAGGGAGGCAGGCTGGGTGCACAGTGCAGAGTATCAGGGAGGCAGGCTGGGTGCACAGTGCAGAGTATCAGGGATGCAGGGTGAGTGTACAGTGCAGAGTATCAGGGATGCAGGCTGGGTGCACAGTGCAGAGTAAGAGGGATGCTGGCTGGCTGCACAGTACAGAGTATCAGGGATGCGAGCTGGGTGCACAGTGCAGAGTATCAGAGATGCGGGCTGGGTGCACAGTGCAGAGTATCGATGCAGGCTGACAGTGCAGAGTATCTGGGATGATTCTGGGTGCACAGTGCATGTATCAGGGATGCAGGCTGGGTGCACAGTGCAGTGTATCAGGAATGCAGGCTAGGTGTACAGTGCAGAGTATCAGGGATGCAGGCTGGTTGTACAGTGCAGAGTATCAGGGATGCTAGCTGGGTGGACAGTGCAGAGTATCAGGGTGGGTGCACAGTGCAGAGTATCAGGGATGCAGGCTGGGTGCACAGTGCAGAGTATCAGAGATGCGGGCTGGGTGCACAGTGCAGAGTATCAGGGATGCGGGCTGGGTGCACAGTGCAGTGTATCAGGGATGCAGGCTGGGTGCACAGTGCAGAGTATCAGAAATGCAGGCTGGGTGCACAGTGCATTGTATTAGGGATGCAGGCTGGGAGCCCAGTGCAGAGTATCAGGGAGGCCGGCTGGGTGCACAGTGCAGAGTATCAGGGAGGCAGGCTGTGTGCACAGTGCATCGTATCAGGGATGCAGGCTGGGTGTACAGTGCAGCGTATCAGGGATGCAGGCAGGGTGTACAGTGCAGAGTATAAGGGAGGCAGGCTGGTGCACAGTGCAGAGTATCATGGAGGCAGGCTGGGTGCACAGTGCAGTGTATCAGAGATGCAGGCTGGGTGCCCAGTGCAGAGTATCAGGGAGGCAGGCCGGGTGCACAGTACAGAGTATCAGGGAGGCAGGCTGGGTGCATAGTGCAGAGTATCAGGGATGCTGGCTGAGTGCACAGTGCAGAGTATCAGGGAGACAGGCTGGGTGCACAGTACAGAGTATCAGGGAGGCAGGCTGAGTGCACAGTGCATAGTATCAGGAATGCAGGCTGGGTGTACAGTGCAGAGTATTAGGGATGTAGGCAGGGTGTACAGTGCAGAGTATAAGGGAGGCAGGCTGGGTGCACAGTGCAGAGTATCAGGAAGGCAGGCTGGGTGCACAGTGCACTGTATCAGGGATGAAGGCTGGTTGCACAGTGCGGAGTATCAGGAATGCAGGCTGTGTGCACAGTGCAGAGTATCAGGGAGACAGGCTGGGTGCACAGTGCATAGTATCAGGGAGACAGGCTGGGTGCACAGTGCATAGTATCAGGAATGCAGGCTGGGTGTACAGTGCGGAGTATTAGGGATGCAGGCAGGGTGTACAGTGCAGAGTATAAGGGAGGCAGGCTGGGTGCACAGTGCAGAGTATCGGGGATGCAGGCTGGGTGCACAGTGCAGAGTATCAGGGATGCAGGCTGGGTGCACAGTGCAGACTATCAGGAAGGCAGGCTGGGTGCACAGTGCAGAGTATCAGGGAGGCAGGCTGGGTGCACAGTGCAGAGTATCAGGGAGGCAGGCTGAGTGCACAGTGCATAGTATCAGGAATGCAGGCTGGGTGTACAGTGCGGAGTATTAGTGCAGGCAGGGTGTACAGTGCAGAGTATAAGGGAGGCAGGCTGGGTGCAAGTGCAGAGTATCAGGGGATGCAGGCTGGGTGCACAGTGCAGAGTATCAGGGATGCAGGCTGGGTGCACAGTGCAGAGTATCAGGGAGGCAGGCTGGGTGTACAGTGCAGAGTATCAGGGAGGCAGGCTGGGTGCATAGTGCAGAGTATCAGGGATGTGGGCTGGGTGCAGAGTGCAGAGTATCGGGGATGCAGGCTGGGTGCACAGTGCATACTATCAGGGAGGCAGGCTGGGTGTACAGCGCAGAGTATCAGGGAGACAGGCTGCGTGCATAGTGCAGAGTATCAGGGATGCGGGCTGCCTGCACAGTGCAGAGTATCAGGGAGGCAGGCTGTGTGCACAGTGCATCGCATCAGGGATGCAGGCTGGGTGTACAGTGCAGAGTATCAGGGATGCAGGCAGGGTGTACAGTGCAGAGTATAAGGGAGGCAGGCTGGGTGCACAGTGCAGATTATCATGGAGGTAGGCTGGGTGCACAGTGCAGTGTATCAGAGATACAGGCTGGGTGCACAGTGCAGAGTATCAGGGAGGAAGGCTGGGTGTACAGCGCAGAGTATCAGGGAGACAGGCTGCGTGCATAGTGCAGAGTATCAGGGATGCGGGCTGCCTGCACAGTGCAGAGTATCAGGGATGCGGGCTGGGTGCACTGTGCAGAGTATCAGGGATGCAGGCTGGGTGCATAGTGCATAGTATCAGGGATGCGGGCTGGGTGCAGAGTGCAGAGTGTCGGGGATGCAGGCTGAGTGCACAGTGCAGAGCATCAGGGATGCAGGCTGGGTGCACAGTGCACAGTATCAGGGAGGCAGGCTGGGTGTACAGTGCAGAGTATCAGGGAGGCAGGCTGGGTGCATAGTGCAGAGTATCAGGGATGTGGGCTGGGTGCACAGTGCAGAGTATCAGGGATGCAGGCTGGGTGCACAGTGCAGAGTATCAGGGAGGCAGGCTGGGTGTACAGTGCAGAGTATCAGGGAGGCAGGCTGGGTGCATAGTGCAGAGTATCAGGGATGTGGGCTGGGTGCAGAGTGCAGAGTATCGGGGATGCAGGCTGGGTGCACAGTGCATACTATCAGGGAGGCAGGCTGGGTGTACAGCGCAGAGTATCAGGGAGACAGGCTGCGTGCATAGTGCAGAGTATCAGGGATGCGGGCTGGCTGCACAGTGCAGAGTATCAGGGATGCGGGCTGGGTGCACAGTGCAGAGTATCAGGGATGCGGGCTGGGTGCACAGTGCAGAGTATCAGGGATGCGGGCTGGGTGTACAGTGCAGAGTATCAGGGATGCGGGCTGGGTGCACAGTGCAGAGTATCAGGGATGCGGGCTGGGTGTACAGTGCAGAGTATCAGGGATGCGGGCTGGGTGCACAGTGCAGAGTATTAGGGATGCAGGCAGGGTGTACAGTGCAGAGTATAAGGGAGGCAGGCTGGGTGCACAGTGCAGAGTATCAGGGATGCGGGCTGGGTGCACAGTGCAGAGTATCAGGGATGCGGGCTGGGTGCACAGTGCAGAGTATTAGGGATGCAGGCAGGGTGTACAGTGCAGAGTATAAGGGAGGCAGGCTGGGTGCACAGTGCAGAGTATCAGGGATGCAGGCTGGGTGTACAGCGCAAAGTAAATGTTACTATAACCGCCTATCAAAGCATGAGGACGTCAAATGCCCGTTTGCATGCAGGAAGCGCCTGGTAGACACTAACAGCCACTGGAGGCTGGCTTAGTGCTGCAATGTAAACATTGTATTTTCTCTGGAACAGCAATGTTTAACATTGAAGCACTAAGTGCCAAAGGTAGACTGCACCCAGACCACCTCAATGATCTGATGTGGTCTTGGTGCCTGTAGTGTCTCTTTAGTCTGAATACAAACTTGCATGTTATAAAAAAAAAAAAAAAAAACATAAAATCTCCAAGGTTATCTTGTACTAGCATGTATTTGTATGTATTATATTAAAAAGTCACACATTTGTAACTTTTGATTTCTTGAAAAGTGGGGAAGAAATTTCAATGCTAAAATTATTTGAAAGAAGTTCACTTCTCAGTAGAAAATGTATATGGTGACTAGCAAAATAAATAATAATGAAAATATAAAATAATTTGTCATCCATCCTGTCACCTAGTGGCTGGGGCACACAAATGCTGGTATGGGCTGTGTCTTTGGAATACCTACCTCACTTGTTATAGTCACCCCTTTTCTATTGGCCAAGTAATATTTAGAAGGGCACATCATGGCCGTCTTCCGATCCCGCGTCTTATTTCATTTACCAGTGAGTCTTTTGTCTCTGTGATAATCCAACAGTTAAAACCTTACTGGTAAAATATATCAAATCCAGTTTGACAAATGAAAGCGTTGGGTTTTTTTAGAGTGACTTCCACAGAATGCTGGATTTTTTAATTTAGTTTATTTATTTTTACAAACATTTTTAACATCTATATAACTTTGGAATAAGTCTGACCTTAAACACTAGAATGGACACGGCAAGGCTAAAATATTTTCAGTTTTGAAGTCCGTTCCTTGAAGTGATTTGTTTTATTAGAATTACAATTATTTATATAGTGCTAACATATTCTGCAGTGTTGTACAATATATAAACCAAGACAAACAATAAATTCTGGCAAAACGTGTTTGACATACGACCAGTAAATGAAGACAGCCCTGCCCAAAGGAGCTTGCAATCTAAAACGATTAAAAGAATTAGTATGAATATATTTGAGTCGCGTTGCTAGGTTTAATATCAGGACAGAGATCATGTGGTCTCAACAAGTCACAAATGACAATAAGATTGCTGGATGACCACCTTCTTACACTCCTCGAGACTCTGTCATGTAAACATAATCTAGTTGGTACCATGCTTCCTTACCAGTCAGATTGTCAATACAAATGGATCAGATGTGTAAGTTAGAGGTGACTCCAATTGCTGGCTTTTCCATGTTTTCCTTCACCATCTCAAATTCATGATTAGGGGCTTTGGAGCTACATGGCCATACGGTAGAAGAACTGGGGGGGGGAGGGGGTTACCCTCTCTTGTCGTAAAACTTCAAGCTAAATTGCATTTTTACAAAATCTTCCATTAAGTTTAAGCCTCTTACCACGGAAACGTATCAATACGCTGGTACCTAGTTTCCTTCAAGAACTTCGAAATAAACAATAAAATCACTGTGTGTCTGTAACAACAAACAATTGGTCCGTCTTTAATCCTCTACTGGATTTGGGGCCACATATGGTCACCATATTGTTTAGTCCTTATTTTTTTTCATCATATCCAATGCATTCCATACAACAACAAAAATATCCTTACAAAATAAATCGAGTGCTTGAGGCTCTTCCATGTACACCGCAAGTTTATTAAAGAATCAAGTATTGTACTGTAAAGTGGAATTGTACGTTGAGTCTTCGTACCGACTCCCTCCAACTTCCAAGCCTACAGACATCTTGGCCCAATGTGGTTCAGAAACAGTTCATACAAATTGTGGCATCAAAACACAAATAGCCTCTAAAAACATTGTTTAAATTCAGAACTTTCAAACTCCCGCTTCTGACTTGGAGTGATTCGGAGAAACTGGCACTGCCAGCAAAAAAAAGATGTCGTCAACGCAAGTCCCAAAAATAAGGCAGGAATTGCTAACACCACTGTTACACTGTGTTTACTCAATTATACATTTAGAAAGTAGCTAATATTGTTATTCAGGGACTTTGCAGTACAAAAGTTTAGTTTTCCCACTGTGCCCACCATTAAAGCCAGCCGGGCAAATAGACTGTGTGCCACGGGTTGTCAGTGTTTCTGTATTGTGTGCAGACATGATGAGACCTATCTACAAAGTCATAACAGTTAAAATGGAAATGTTAATAACTAAATAACTAACATCTTTGTGGCAGTTCCCTGGATCCTAAGCCAACCAAGAAGGTTAGTGCCCTCTATTCTTGTGTACTGTGGAGTATGGGCTCTGACTTCATCTAAATGAGGTTGTTATGGTGCCAGAAGGCCCCTTGAGAGGTTCTTACTTCAGGGGCAGATAACTGGACAGAGGCATGATATATACACCAACACTGCTTCATTAAACTGAAGTTCTTTTGGTATTGAAGTGTCCCTTTAAACTAAAGCATTTTTCACGATTGGCTATTTTTACATGAAATTTGAAACTTCCTTTTGAAGTCATCTTTGCTTTCATTTCAACTACTCTGGCCTTAATGCTGAAATTCACTTTGGATTCACTATAATTCTCAATTCAATAAACTCTTATAGTGATTAACCCCTTAAAGGACGGAGCCAATTGTACAAGTTGTGATCAAAACAAAACGTAAACAAAACCTGGAATTTGCGCTTAATGTGGTTCAACCGTAATTCACCTCTGTCATATTAAATGCACCCACACTTACTGTGTATCATTTTGATCAGGAGAAATAGGGCTTTCATTTCAAATCAGATATTTATATATTAAACGTAATTTAATATGAATAAAATATAAATAAATGTGAGAAATTAAGAACATATTTTTTTTTTAGTTCTGCAAGGCATTTTAACTGTAAATGTCATAATATTATTAGCTGTAACTGCAGAAAAGTACACTTATTTGTATTAAGCGATGTCTTACGAGTAGAACAGTACCCCCTATGTACAGGTTTTATGGTGTTTTGGGAAGTTACAGGGTCAAATGTAGCATGTTACATTTTCAGTCAATACACATTGAAATTCGCCAGATTGGTTATGTTCCCTTTGAGACCGTATGGTAGCCCATGAATGAGAATTACCCTCCATGATGACATACCAGACTTTTTTAAATGACTTTAAATGACGAAAAGACTTAACATACCCCATTTGCAATACCTTGGGTTGTCTACTATTGCAAATGGTATGTCATCATGGGGGGTAATTCTCATTCCTGGGCTACCGTACTGTCTCAAAGGCAACATAACCAATCTGGCAAAATTCAATGTGAAAAAACGGAAATGCAAGCCTTATATTTGACCTGTAACTTTAAAAAAAAAAACATAAAACCTGTACATGGGGGGTACTGTTATACTCAGGAGACTTCGCTACAACAACAATATTGTCAGTCAAAGTACTGTTTGTGTGTGAAAAATGAAAAAAAAAAATGGCACTTTCACTGGCGATATCATTGTTGTGATATGTTTTACTGTTTTAAAACACTAATATTTGTGTTCAGTGAAGTATCCCAAGTAAAACAGTACCCCCTCTATGTACAGGTTTTATAGTGTCTTGGAAAGTTACAGGGTTAAATATAGGGCTTGCAAACCAAATTCTCTGGACTTTCTGCCTGGGTTGTCAGGCAAGTCCCTCAAATCGTAACTAATTAAATTACTTAATTATGTAAAAATATTATATAAATATATATGTAGAATTTAAATATATATGTATATATATAAATATATATATATATATTTATAGCTATATGTATATATACAATATACACAATGCAGATATGTGTGTATATATATATAAATGTATATATAGATGGATAGATATATAGATACATATAAGCATTTATAACGTCATTCTAAATGTATTTTGTTATTAATATATATGTATATTAATATCAAAATACAGTTAGAAAAAGATTAAACTGGTATATCATTTTATTTTTATTTTTTTTCAAATGTATTTATTAATTCTTTTTATTTCATATATATATATATAATTATAATTATATATATGTATATATATATATATACATATATATATAAAATATAATTCTAAAATACACTTAGAATAATAGTGTATGTATGTGTATGTGCATATAAAAGTACTTAGATTATATAGGAAGAAACCCAAAGGTGAGTGAGCAGCATGGGAATAAAGGGAACCTAAACTTTATTAGCAACCTAAGGATTAACAAAAATACACTCACTCATCAAAAAGGAATAAAATACTAGAGGTGCACTAAAGCCAATCTAGAGAAAGGGAGCAAAGGTCTTCGAGGCCTGTAAGTGGGAAAACCAATAACGGTAATGGAGAATAAACTATTCAGATCAGGGTCAAAAAATCCCACCGTATCTGTATCTTATCAAAAGGGGAAGTAATGCATTAATCAGGTATCAGGAAACATAGAGACAAAGGGGGGGTAAGGTGGGGTAAGGTAAAACCCCACCACTAAACTCTAAAAAACTAATAGCTAGTCCCCCAATAAGATGGTGGAAGTCCACGATGATAATAAAGCTAATTCACTGTTTCCGCAATATGCCTCCATGACAAAAGGGGGTAAAGTAGGGAGAGAAATACAAAATGGAGGCACTGAGAGAGAAATTCAAAATGGAGGCACTGAGAGAGAAATACAAAATGGAGGCAGTGGGAGAGAAATATAAAATGGAGGCACTGAGAGAGAAATACAAAATTGAGGCAGTGGGAGAGAAATATAATATGGAGGCACTGAGAGAGAAATTCAAAATGGAGGCACTGAGAGAGAAATACAAAATGGAGGCACTGGGTTAAAACATAAACCAAAACTTAAATACATCCATCTATTCAAATCCACAGTTCTGGGTTGGTTTTATTTTTGTGTATTTTACTAAGCAAAAAGTATTAGAGGAAAATTAAAACAATTATTTTAACTTAAATGTAATGTGAATTCTATAAAGAATTGACCAAAAACTCTTTGGATAATCAAGAGCTTGTCTTCATTTACAAAGTGCTGGACATCCTAAAAATGCCTTCTACAACGATTCCTCTAAATGTGTACAGTGGTATTAAATATATTTACTATATATATACAGCAGAAGGGGCTAACATTTTGCGTGCTAGCAATTAGTGATACAAAGTTTAATCCCTAAACAGAGAATAATGGTGAATTGAAAACCTGATCGCAAAATTCAAGTTACAATAACCAATGACTACGAATGAGTTTGCGGATTTTATTGTTTGTTTGTTTTTTATGTTTAGTGGGTCAACCTACGTGTTCTTCTCTCGTCCAGAATTAGATTTCTGAAGAACTCCTAGAATATCCCCACATTTGTCAAATTTTATAATTAAATGTCCTACATTGCTTTATGTCATTTACAATGACTATGACTAAGTGCCAGAGTATACGGAACCTGTAAGGTGCGATGCTTTGGGTGTTTTTAAAGGTATTTTGTATCTGAGAACTAATATGTTTGTGTTTCTTTTTCGTGTCCAGGAGCCACAGAGAGTGAGTCGTCTTTCTTTATTCGCCGTTTTACTCGTTTGAATTTCTTTGTTTTAATCTTACGTCTGATTTATATAACTTTCCGTGGAAGATCTAACAATGTGCAAATATCATCAAAAAGACATTTACTATGGGACGGGCTGACATGTTTCTATAAATAAAATTTTTATCTATATACATCAAATATAAAATAAAGGTGGGAGGCTATTTACTAAATAATATATTGACAACCAAACCGAAAAGTTTAGATTATAAACCTAGACAGAATATATCACTTGGCAGAAAATGTTCACTTAACTGAGCATCATGGGTAATGTAGTTAGGAATCATTGGTGAGCTCAGAGTTCCCCATCACAGAAGTAAACCATCGGTATTTGCTACACTATAGATTGTGATACAGCGTCTCCAGGTTCTATCAACTGTTTAATTTATAATTATTGTACACTAGCAAACTCACATGTGTAGATGGGACTGGGTTCATTGTACTTAGTTAACAGAGCAAAAGTTAATTAAAATAAATAAATAAAAAAATCATTTTATCCCGCTCCTGTACTGGTAATCATTTGACGGAGACACTAATTGCTTGGTCAGTTGACTTAATGCAGCATCTACCTGTCCACTTATAAACTAACATTGTACAGGAGCCAGATCAGCTCTATCCACAGAGCTTTGTCAAAAGCAGCCAAGAAAGAAGGAAGCAGAGGATGCTCTGCGACATTTCGATACCTGCTTCTAGCTGCCATTGTGATTTTATGCAAGTTATGCAAATACAGTGCTTTCAGAATCTGCTTCCAAAACTATGGATATACCATATTGTTTCACTATGAACTTCACACATTTCTCCATCGTAAAAGATTTACAAATTTTATTTAAAAAATCTGTAAATGTGCATAATATATTTATTTATTTTAATTATTCCTGCATAGCATTCTATACAAAGTTCTGGTGCTGTGTCCTAATTTGGTGAGAAAGTCTTCAATATTTCAATATATATTAAAGGAATACTCTGAGCACCATAACAACTTTGTTGCAATTAAGTTTTCATAGTGTGAGGAGGTCTTAGCTAAAATGGACACTTAGCTGCCCAAATGAAAGAAACAACAACATTATTTAACCCATTAACGCCTTAACGGCTTGCTATGCCGTCCGGCGTTAATGGGCTTAAACGCCTTTACTGCGGCATAGTACGCCGCAGTGTTTAAGCCCACCCACGTTTCCCCGATCCCTCCCAATCTGCAGATCACGGTGGCCAATCCGTAGTGATCTGCAGTTTGTGATCGCAGTGACAGCCAGTCACAACGATCACTGTTACAATGTGTCAGCCAATGATTTTAAATTACTGGCTGACACATTGTCTCGGCCCCTGTCCTCACCTCACTTCGATCTGAGAGACAGAGGCAGAGAGATCGTTGCTGGAGAGCTCTGTAGGAGAAAGAGTTGTCAAAAATAAAGAAAAAGTAAAAAAAAATAATGTAACCCTTCCAGTGCTGGTCACAGCATTTAACACTGTGATCAGCCTGTTTAGGGATTTTAGTACATTTGAACTATTCTAATTTTTTTTCTTTTTTTTTGACCCTTTGTCAGCCACAGCAACCCAAATCACCCTTAACCCTTTCCCCGCTGCCGTGATCATTGTACTGTACAGTATCGCTACTGTACAGTATTGTACCAGTGATCACTGTGATCAGAGGGCTCTCTGATCAGGCTGACTTTTTTGGAGGGTTATTTTTATTAAAAAAAATAAAAAAGTAACCCTTTCAGTACTGGTCGCAGCAGCCTAAACTGCGATCAATACATTTATTTTATTTTTTGTGGGTTTTTGAGGGTGGGTAGTAGGGTGTTAGCAGGGGAGGGCTGGCAGCCTTAGGCCTAGGGGGCAAAATCAGTCAAGTGGCCCATTGCACCACCAAATCAGTGCAATGGTGCCCACCTTTTCCTGGTTTTATAACGGATATTGATGTTATGCTAATCACTAGCTCTTTGCCATACCCGCTCCTTCACGGCTCTGACTTTCAATGTTGTCAAAGCGCAGGCTGAGAATCTCTGAGCGTGTGCTCTCACTAACTGAGCGCCGGAACCACGAGGGAGAGGCTATAATCTGACTGCACCTACTGCTGGTGCGTACCAGTGGACCACCAGCGAATCGTTTAAATTGAATATGCTGGTGTCCCCAACTTGTGAGCTGTGTTGTCCGCCGGGCGCCTCTGTTGTGATGGCACCCTGCGTGACCGCACAGCGTGCACACCCCAACGGCTGGCCCTGCTGACACACACTGATGTTACTACTTAGAAATCCCTCAGTATTAATACAGACATCAGAGTAAACACCAATAAACTGTGGAAACAGAGCT
>OW240917.1:250249258-250318950 GCA_933207985.1 Pelobates cultripes | reverse complement strand
CAGGCTGGGTGCAGAGTGCAGAGTATCAGTGATGCAGGCTGGCTGCACAGTGCAGAGTATCACTGATGCAAGCTGGTGGCACAGTGCAGAGTATCAGGGATGCGGGCTGGGTGCACAGTGCAGTGTATCAGGGATGCAGGCTGGGTGCCCAGTGCACAGTATCAGGGATGTGGGCTGGGTGCACAGTGCAGTGTATCAGGGATGCAGGCTGGGTGCCCAGTGCAGAGAATCAGGGATGCAGGCTGGGTACACGGTACATAGTATCAGGGATGCTGGCTGGATGCACAGTGCAGAGTATCAGGGATGCTGACCGGATGCACAGTGCAGAGAATCAGTAATGCAGGCTGGGTGCACAGTGCAATGTATTAGGGAGGCAGGCTGGGTGCACAGTACAGAGTATCAGGGATGCGGGCTGGGTGCACAGTGAAGAGTATCAGAGATGCGGGCTGGGTGCACAGTGCCAAGTATCAGTGATGCAGGCTGGGTGCACAGTGCAGAGTATCTGGGATGCATTCTGGGTGCACAGTGAAGCGTATCAGGGATGCAGGCTGGGTTCACAGTGCAGTGTATCAGGAATGCAGGCTAGGTGTACAGTGCAGAGTATCAGGGATGCTAGCTGGGTGCACAGTGCAGAGTATCAGGGTGGGTGCACAGTGCAGAGTATCAGGGATGCAGGCTGGGTGCACAGTGCAGAGTATCAGAAATGTGGGCTGGGTGCACAGTGCAGAGTATTAGGGATGCAGGCAGGGTGTACAGTGCAGAGTATAAGGGAGGCAGGCTGGGTGCACAGTGCAGAGTATCAGGGAGGCAGGCTGTGTGCACAGTGCATCGCATCAGGGATGCAGGCTGGGTGTACAGTGCAGAGTATCAGGGATGCAGGCAGGGTGTACAGTGCAGAGTATAAGGGAGGCAGGCTGGGTGCACAGTGCAGATTATCATGGAGGCAGGCTGGGTGCACAGTGCAGTGTATCAGAGATACAGGCTGGGTGCCCAGTGCAGAGTATCAGGGAGGCAGGCTGGGTGCACAGTACAGAGTATCAGGGAGGCAGGCTGTGTTTATAGTGCAGAGTATCAGGGATGCTGGCTGAGTGCACAGTGCAGTGTATCAGGGATGCTGGCTGGGTGCCCAGGGCAGAGTATCAGAGAGGCAGGCTGGTTGTACAGTGCAGAGTATCAGGAATGTAGGCTCGGTGCACAGTGCAGAGTATCAGGGAGACAGGCTGGGTGCACAGTACAGAGTATCAGGGAGGCAGGCTGAGTGCACAGTGCTTAGTATCAGGAATGCAGACTGGGTGTACAGTGCAGAGTATTTGGGATGCAGGCAGGGTGTACAGTGCAGAGTATAAGGGAGGCAGGCTGGTGCACAGTGCAGAGTATCAGGAAGGCAGGCTGGGTGCACAGTGCACTGTATCAGGGATGAAGGCTGGTTGCACAGTGCGGAGTATCAGGAATGCAGGCTGTGTGCACAGTGCAGAGTATCAGGGAGACAGGCTGGGTGCACAGTGCATAGTATCAGGGAGACAGGCTGGGTGCACAGTGCATAGTATCAGGAATGCAGGCTGGGTGTACAGTGCGGAGTATTAGGGATGCAGGCAGGGTGTACAGTGCAGAGTATAAGGGAGGCAGGCTGGGTGCACAGTGCAGAGTATCGGGGATGCAGGCTGGGTGCACAGTGCAGAGTATCAGGGATGCAGGCTGGGTGCACAGTGCAGACTATCAGGAAGGCAGGCTGGGTGCACAGTGCAGAGTATCAGGGAGGCAGGCTGGGTGCACAGTGCAGAGTATCAGGGAGGCAGGCTGAGTGCACAGTGCATAGTATCAGGAATGCAGGCTGGGTGTACAGTGCGGAGTATTAGCGATGCAGGCAGGGTGTACAGTGCAGAGTATAAGGGAGGCAGGCTGGGTGCACAGTGCAGAGTATCGGGGATGCAGGCTGGGTGCACAGTGCAGAGTATCAGGGATGCAGGCTGGGTGCACAGTGCAGAGTATCCAAAGAGATGAGCTGATGCACAGGCTGGGTGCACAGTGCAGAGTATCAGGGAGGCAGGCTGGGTGCAGAGTGCAGAGTATCAGGGAGGCAGGCTGGGTGCATAGTGTAGAGTATCAGGGATGCGGGCTGGGTGCACAGTGCAGAGTATCAGTGATGCGGGCTGAATGCACAGTGCAGAGTATCAGGGATGCAGGCTGGGTGCACAGTGCAGAGTATCAGGGATGCAGGCTGGGTGCACAGTGCAGAGTATCAGGGAGGCAGGCTGGGTGCATAGTGCAGAGTATCAGGGATGTGGGCTGGGTGCACAGTGCAGAGTATCAGGGAGGCAGGCTAGGTGCACAGTGCAGAGTATCAGGGATGCAGGCTGGGTGCACAGTGCAGAGTATCAGGGAGGCAGGCTGGGTGTACAGTGCAGAGTATCAGGGAGGCAGGCTGGGTGCATAGTGCAGAGTATCAGGGATGTGGGCTGGGTGCAGAGTGCAGAGTATCGGGGATGCAGGCTGGGTGCACAGTGCATACTATCAGGGAGGCAGGCTGGGTGTACAGCGCAGAGTATCAGGGAGACAGGCTGCGTGCATAGTGCAGAGTATCAGGGATGCGGGCTGCCTGCACAGTGCAGAGTATCAGGGAGGCAGGCTGTGTGCACAGTGCATCGCATCAGGGATGCAGGCTGGGTGTACAGTGCAGAGTATCAGGGATGCAGGCAGGGTGTACAGTGCAGAGTATAAGGGAGGCAGGCTGGGTGCACAGTGCAGATTATCATGGAGGTAGGCTGGGTGCACAGTGCAGTGTATCAGAGATACAGGCTGGGTGCCCAGTGCAGAGTATCAGGGAGGAAGGCTGGGTGTACAGCGCAGAGTATCAGGGAGACAGGCTGCGTGCATAGTGCAGAGTATCAGGGATGCGGGCTGCCTGCACAGTGCAGAGTATCAGGGATGCGGGCTGGGTGCACTGTGCAGAGTATCAGGGATGCAGGCTGGGTGCATAGTGCATAGTATCAGGGATGCGGGCTGGGTGCAGAGTGCAGAGTGTCGGGGATGCAGGCTGAGTGCACAGTGCAGAGCATCAGGGATGCAGGCTGGGTGCACAGTGCAGAGTATCAGGGATACAGTGCAGAGTATCAGGGAGGCAGGCTAGGTGCACAGTGCAGAGTATCAGGGAAGCAGGCTGGGTGCACAGTGCACTGTATCAGGGAGGCAGGCTGGGTGCACAGTGCAGAGTATCAGGGATGCAGGCTGGGTGCATAGTGCATAGTATCAGGGATGCGGGCTGGGTGCAGAGTGCAGAGTGTCGGGGATGCAGGCTGAGTGCATAGTGCAGAGTATCAGGGATGCGGGCTGGGTGCACAGTGCAGAGTATCAGGGAGGCAGGCTAGGTGCACAGTGCAGAGTATCAGGGAAGCAGGCTGGGTGCACAGTGCACTGTATCAGGGAGGCAGGCTGGGTGCACAGTGCAGAGTATCAGGGATGCAGGCTGGGTGCATAGTGCCTAGTATCAGGGATGCGGGCTGGGTGCACAGTGCACTGTATCAGGGAGGCAGGCTGGGTGCACAGTGCAGAGTATCAGGGATGTGGGCTGGGTGCACAGTGCAGAGTATCAGGGAAGCAGGCTGGGTGCACAGTGCACTGTATCAGGGAGGCAGGCTGGGTGCACAGTGCAGAGTATCAGGGAGGCAGGCTGGGTGCACAGTGCAGAATATCAGGGAGGCAGGCTGGGTGCACAGTGCAGAGTATCAGGGATGCGGGCTGGGTGTACAGCGCAAAGTAAATGTTACTATAACCGCCTATCAAAGCATGAGGACGTCAAAGGCCCGTTTGCATGCAGGAAGCGCCTGTCAGACACTAACAGCCACTGGAGGCTGGCTTAGTGCTGCAATGTAAACATTGTATTTTCTCTGGAACAGCAATGTTTAACATTGAAGCACTAAGTGCCAAAGGTAGACTGCACCCAGACCACCTCAATGATCTGATGTGGTCTTGGTGCCTGTAGTGTCTCTTTAGTCTGAATACAAACCTGCATGTTATAAAAAAAACAAAAAAAAAAAACATAAAATCTCCAAGGTTATCTTGTACTAGGGAAGAAATTTCAATGCTAAAATTATTTGAAAGAAGTTCACTTCTCAGTAGAAAATGTATATGGTGACTAGCAAAATAAATAATAATGAAAATATAAAATAATTTGTCATCCATCCTGTCACCTAGTGGCTGGGGCACACAAATGCTGGTATGGGCTGTGTCTTTGGAATACCTACCTCACTTGTTATAGTCACCCCTTTTCTATTGGCCAAGTAATATTTAGAACGGCACATCATGGCCGTCTTCCGATCCCGCGTCTTATTTCATTTACCAGTGAGTCTTTTGTCTCTGTGATAATCCAACAGTTAAAACCTTACTGGTAAAATAGATCAAATCCAGTTTGACAAATGAAAGCGTTGTTTTTTTTAGAGTGACTTCCACAGAATGCTGGATTTTTTAATTTTGTTTATTTATTTTTACAAACATTTTTAACATCTATATAACATTGGAATAAGTCTGACCTTAAACACTAGAATGGACACGGGACGGCTAAAATATTTTCAGTTTTGAAGTCCGTTCCTTGAAGTGATTTGTTTTATTACAATTACAATTATTGATATAGTGCTAACATATTCTGCAGTGTTGTACAATATATAAACCAAGACAAACAATAAATTCTGGCAAAACGTGTTTGACATACGACCAGTAAATGAAGACAGCCCTGCCCAAAGGAGCTTGCAATCTAAAATGATTAAAAGAATTAGTATGAATATATTTGAGTCGCTTTGCTAGGTTTAATATCAGGACAGAGATCATGTGGTCTCAACAAGTCACAAATGACAATAAGATTGCTGGATGACCACCTTCTTACACTCCTCGAGACTCTGTCATGTAAACATAATCTAGTTGGTACCATGCTTCCTTACCAGTCAGATTGTCAATACAAATGGATCAGATGTGTAAGTTAGAGGTGACTCCAATTGCTGGCTTTTCCATGTTTTCCTTCACCATCTCAAATTCATGATTAGGGGCTTTGGAGCTACATGGCCATACGGTAGAAGAACTGGGGGGGGAGTTAGCCTCTCTTGTCGTAAAACTTCAAGCTAAATTGCATTTTTACAAAATCTTCCATTAAGTTTAAGCCTCTTACCACGGAAACGTATCAATACGCTGGTACCTAGTTTCCTTCAAGAACTTCGAAATAAACAATAAAATCACTGTGTGTCTGTAACAACAAACAATTGGTCTGTCTTTAATCCTCTACTGGATTTGGGGCCACATATGGTCACCATATTGTTTAGTCCTTATTTTTTTCATCATATCCAATGCATTTCATACAACAACAAAAATATCCTTAAAAAATAAGAAAATCGAGTGCTTGAGGCTCTTCCATGTACACCGCAAGATTATTAAAGAATCAAGTATTGTATTGTAAAGTGGAATTGTACGTTGAGTCTTCCTACCGACTCCCTCCAACTTCCAAGCCTACAGACATCTTGGCCCAATGTGGTTCAGAAGCAGTTCATACAAATTGTGGCATCAAAACACAAATAGCCTCTAAAAACATTGTTTAAATTCAGAACTTTCAAACTCCTGCTTCTGACTTGGAGTGATTCGGAGAAACTGGCACTGCCAGCAAAAAAAAGATGTCGTCAACGCAAGTCCCAAAAATAAGGCAGGAATCGCTAACACCACTGTTACACTGTGTTTACTCAATTATACATTTAGAAAGTAGCTAATATTGTTATTCAGGGACTTTGCAGTACAAAAGTTTAGTTTTCCCACTGTGCCCACCATTAAAGCCAGCCGGGCAAATAGACTGTGTGCCACAGGTTGTCAGTGTTTCTGTATTGTGTGCAGACATGATGAGACCTATGTACAAAGTCATAACAGTTAAAATGGAAATGTTAATAACTAAATAACTAACATCTTTGTGGCAGTTCCCTGGATCCTAAGCCAACCAAGAAGGTTAGTGCCCTCTATTCTTGTGTACTGTGGAGTATGGGCTCTGACTTCATCTAAATGAGGTTGTTATGGTGCCAGAAGGCCCCTTGAGAGGTTCTTACTTCAGGGGCAGATAACTGGACAGAGGCATGATATATACACCAACACTGCTTCATTAAACTGAAGTTGTTTTGGTATTGAAGTGTCCCTTTAAACTAAAGCATTTTTCACGATTGGCTATTTTTACATGAAATTTGAAACTTCCTTTTGAAGTCATCTTTGCTTTCATTTCAACTACTCTGGCCTTAATGCTGAAATTCACTTTGGATTCATTATAATTCTCAGTTCAATAAACCCTTATAGTGATTAACCCCTTTAAGGACGGAGCCAATTGTACAAGTTGTGATCAAAACAAAACGTAAACAAAACCTGGAAATTGCGCTATATGTGGTTCAACCGTAATTCACCTCTGTCATATTAAATGCACCCACACTTACTGTGTATCATTTTGATCAGGAGAAATAGGGCTTTCATTTCAAATCAGATATTTATATATTAAACGTAATTTAATATGAATAAAATATAAATAAATGTGAGAAATTAAGAACATATTTTTTTTAGTTCTGCAAGGCATTTTAACTGTAAATGTCATAATATTATTAGCTGTAACTGCAGAAAAGTACACGTATTTGTATTAAGCGATGTCTTACGAGTAAAACAGTACCCCCTATGTACAGGTTTTATGCTGTTTTGGGAAGTTACAGGGTCAAATGTAGCATGTTACATTTTCAGTCAATACACATTGAAATTCGCCAGATTGGTTATGTTCCCTTTGAGACCGTATGGTAGCCCAGGAATGAGAATTACCCTCCATGATGACATACCAGACTTTTTTAAATGACTTTAAATGACGAAAAGACTTAACATACCCCATTTGCAATACCTTGGGTTGTCTACTATTGCAAATGGTATGTCATCATGGGGGGTAATTCTCATTCCTGGGCTACCGTACTGTCTCAAAGGCAACATAACCAATCTGGCAAAATTCAATGTGAAAAAACGGAAATGCAAGCCTTATATAAATGCAAGCCTGTAACTTTAAAAAAAACAAAACATAAAACCTGTACATGGGGGGTACTGTTATACTCAGGAGACTTCGCTACAACAACAATATTGTCAGTCAAAGTACTGTTTGTGTGTGAAAAATGAAAAAAAAAATGGCACTTTCACTGGCGATATCATTGTTGTGATATGTTTTACTGTTTTGAAACACTAATATTTGTGTTCAGTGAAGTATCCCAAGTAAAACAGTACCCCCTCTATGTACAGGTTTTATAGTGTCTTGGAAAGTTACAGGGTTAAATATAGGGCTTGCAAACCAAATTCTCTGGACTTTCTGCCTGGGTTGTCAGGCAAGTCCCTCAAATCGTAACTAATTAAATTACTTAATTATGTAAAAATATTATATAAATATATATGTAGAATTTAAATATATATGTATATATATATATATATATATATATATTTATAGCTCTATGTATATATACAATATACAAGATGCAGATATGTGTGTATATATATATATATAAATGTATATATAGATGGATAGATATATAGATACATATAAGCATTTATAACGTCATTCTAAATGTATTTTGTTATTAATATATATGTATATTAATATCAAAATACAGTTAGAAAAAGATTAAACTGGTATATCATTTTATTTTTATTTTTTTTCAAATGTATTTATTAATTCTTTTTATTTCATATATATATATATATAATTATAATTATATATATGTATATATATATATATATATATATATACAAAAATACTCTTGGCACTCACCCATTAAAAACTTTTTTCTTTTGATATCTTTGCCTGGGTGCAAACCTCAGCGTGAATATGTATATTTTTCATAGAAAAAAGGTGCACTCACAGGACTTCTTCCATCAGTGATTTTATTCTAAGTTGTGCATTACATTCGTAATCTTCAATCAACGTTTCGACCCCTAAAGGGTCTTTTTCAAGATCAATATAACAGTGAAATGAACATATATATATAGGTAGATAAATGAAATAATCACTTACCCAACAGGTGTGTGGAGATGAACTCCCGCCCGGCCGCCCGAAACCCGGAAGTGAGTAGGTGCGACCACGTGACTAAGCGTGATGACGCGTGTCGCAAGTGTCGTTGCTAGGCAACGTAAACAAATCCTTCGTGATTATTTATTTTACTACGAGCTCAAAGACAGCTCGAAGAGAGAACATCAAATTGTGTGCCAAGTGCCCAGTGAATTTAAAATAAGTCCTAAACCAAAAGGACACCCAAAAGTTTATAAACAATACCATGAAGAGGAATATATACAATGTGGCCATAAATAAATAATCACGAAGGATTTGTTTACGTTGCTTAGCAACGACACTTGCGACACGCGTCATCACGCTCAGTCACGTGGTCGCACCTACTCACTTCCGGGTTTCGGGCGGCCGGGCGGGAGTTCATCTCCACACACCTGTTGGGTAAGTGATTATTTCATTTATCTACCTATATATATATGTTCATTTCACTGTTATATTGATCTTGAAAAAGACCCTTTAGGGGTCGAAACGTTGATTGAAGATTACGAATGTAATGCACAACTTAGAATAAAATCACTGATGGAAGAAGTCCTGTGAGTGCACCTTTTTTCTATGAAAAATATACATATTCACGCTGAGGTTTGCACCCAGGCAAAGATATCAAAAGAAAAAAGTTTTTAATGGGTGAGTGCCAAGAGTATTTTTGTATGTATTTATGGTATTGCGTAGTACCATCTTGAGCACCCCCAATACACTTAATTCAAATTTTGAGTCTTACTTACTAAACGGTGTGTTTAGTTAATAACAATTTTTCAAGAATTTTGTATCATGGAGGATTTTTTATCCAGAGCTGGAGCTCTGGCGGACACTGCAGAAACTCTAACTATCACTGATATTCAAGCACAAGCAGTATTATGGCCTGGGACGGCTAGTGAATTAACTCATACTAATACCGCTAAAGATTTATATAACGACCTTATGAAATTAAAGAGACGGGAGGTTGATCTTGATCTACATGGCATTTTCATTTCCGATTACTATCGATCCAAGAGGATACCGAGAGGTTTCAGGATAAGAAATGCACCAACAATAGGGAGACAGAATCCAGATTTCTGTAAAAAATGGATGAATATTGCTAACAAATGTTCCCTAGATTGGATGGTTATAGTGGTCGAGGAGGTAGGTAAAGAATTGATTATGGTAAAGAATTCCATTCAGGAGTTTGAAATTGCCAATGCATTACCTCTGCAATCTTCAGCAGTAACTTCTCAAATGTTAAAGCTACAAGACGACATTAACAAATACAAAAATGAACTTATCAGGTTCAAAAAGCAAAAATTAGCTAAAGTCAATCATGACTATCAATATCATCAGGTTTACAGATGGCTTAGTGGCACATCAACGTCCAATAGGGAACAAGTACCAAGATATAGACATCGGATCAGAAAACCTATTTTTCAAACTGTGGACATCAGCTCTGGGGAGTCAGCGTCTGATGCTGATAATAGAGAGGATAAATTACAGAGGGGATCCGAACATTTTTTAGAAATGGACACGGCATCCCAAGAGTCTCCGGGGATATCCCGAATGGACACCAGAGGTATAAGAAGAATAGAGTCCCACGTAGAGGACAGAAGGGAACACAGAAACATAAGTTCCAAGGGCAAGCCACCCGTACGAAAGAGGTAACCAATGTCTTTAATCTTTCCTACAAAATTTTGACACCAGATCATTATTCAGTACTCTCCAAAGGATTAACATTTGTTCCAGTGTCTAAACCAGATCCTTTTAAGATGGAAGTGGAGATGTATCAACTACAACGGACGCTTATTAATAATGAACATCGGAAAGAAGTTCAATCACACATTTTGAAGAATCCATTTAAAGTAAAATATACTTCGGAGATGAAAACATCAAGTAACTCTATTAAAACTTTCATGCAAGTTTTAAAGAAAGATAATGAACGTATCATTAGGAAACCACCGGATCACAGACAGAACCTTACCAAAGGAGAATGGGCAGCACTCAAAGATCTAAAACAAGATGCCGAGATTATTATTCGGGCTGCAGATAAAGGCGGAGCCATTGTCATCATGACATATTGTCAATATCGAACAGAAATTATGCGACAATTGACAGATATTACCACTTACCGACGATTAACTTTTGATCCTATTATTAAATTTCAAAAGAGGATTAAGGAACATATTATGATAGGTTTACAAATGGGTTATGTAGACATATCAACATCGAAATATTTATTTGTGGAACATCCGATACATCCAGTATTATACACCATCCCGAAAATTCACAAAGATACCAAGAACCCCCCAGGCAGGCCCATCGTGTCTGCCAGAGGAAGTTTGCTTGAACCTATAGCAAAATATGTGGATTTTCATATTAAGGATAGTGTCCTGGAACTACCCACATGTATTCGGGATACCAAAGATCTATTGAACAAATTACACAAAATTTCGTTCCACGAACAGGACAATATAATACTTGCTACCTTAGATGTACAAAGCTTATACACCATCATACCCCATATGGGAGGTATAGAAGCTCTCAAAGAAATACTCATGATATCTGACAAATATAGAGGACCACCAATTGAGTACCTTCTGGAGTTTTTAGACATTGCACTCACTTGTAATTACTTTAAGTTTGAAGAGTTATTCTATTTACAACTTACGGGGACAGCGATGGGAGCGGCTATGGCACCCTCATATGCCAATGCCTATATGTTCCAATTTGAACAACGGCACATTTTAAAACCAACTCAGACCAAGATTCTGGCCTATTATCGCTTTGTTGATGACGTATTCATTATATGGAAAGGGCCATCTAAAGAACTGGAAGACATGGTACTCCATCTTAATAATCTGAAGTCACCAGTTAAATTTACACTGGTATACAGTGAGAAAGAAATACCCTTTTTGGACGTCACCATATATAAAGATGGAAATAAACTTGGTCACACACTCCATCGCAAAAGCACAGATAGAAACACTCTTCTCTCAAGCAATAGTTATCACCCACAACATTTTAAAGACGCTTTGCCTATATCCCAGTACATGCGGGTTTTACGATATAATAGTGATAAGAAAAAACGAGAAATACAACTACAAGAAATGACCCTTAGGTTTCAAGAAAGAGGGTACCAGATTCAAACATTGGAGAAAGCAAAATCCCGTGCCATTGAGAAATGGACACAGGAGAAAAACAACATACAAGTTAAACCTAACTCAGATCCACCTAAAATTTATCTACCTCTCACTTACCATACAGGTACTACACAAATTCGTAAATCCATTGAAAAACACTGGGATATACTCAATTCGGACAAACTTCTACCTCCTATTTTCAACAGGAAACCTATTATCAGCTACAGAAGAAACAGAAATCTAAGAGATATTCTAATCCGCAACGATCCCATACAAAGTTACCAGAGAAAAATAATACACAAGAAGCCTGGATGCTACAGATGTAGCGGTTGTGTTACGTGCAGTCATATGGTCTCTGGGAACACGTTCGCTCACCCTCATAGTGGGAAAAGAATGAAAATTTCACATCACATCACATGCACTACAGATCATGTGATTTATCTTATTACCTGTCCTTGCGGGTTATCCTATGTAGGGAAGACGGATCTCACTCTTCGTGATCGCATCCGAGGCCATAGATCTGGCATCATGACAGCCTTTAGAGATTTAAAAACGGACAAACCAGTAGCCAAACATTATCTGGCGGCTTCACACAGACTTCCCACACTGAAATTCATGGCTATAGATCATGTCCCCCCTTTACCTCGAGGGGGTGACAGATCTAGAACATTGCTCCAAAGGGAAGCATATTGGATTTTTGCTCTGGATACAGTTACTCCCAGAGGTTTGAATGAATATAATACGTATTCGATGTTCCTATGAATTGGACATGATCACTTGGATTTAGATATGATTTACTTTGATCTGCAGGTTATTTAATCAAACAATGTAATATGGTTTGGTTATTGAATCTGATATATTGGTAATTATTGCATGTTATATTTGTGCACGTTAGTAGTAGATACTATATCTCCGAAGTTGCCAATGTATTTATTTGGAGGTTAGATGTATCAAATGTTTAGTCTGGGTATAATATAGATTTCCAAAACAAACTTTTAGTCCCTTATTATAATAGGTTGCTCTATTGTTAAGGAATATGGATAATATTGCCATATAAGTTATTCACTAATGTTTAAGGCTAGATTCTGCTATAAATTTAGTAGTAATAACAGCACTAAGTTTATGGTAATTTTTTGCATAATGTGTTTTTTAGTAACATAAATAGACATTCAGCTTGCTCTATAATAGTGGTTGTGTATAGATTTTCACATAATTATTTCATTGTGCTATGAGATTGAATATTTTTTCTGACAGTTTATATTTCCAGAGTTATTTGGCATTAGGTTTATTTTTGACTAACATAAATTTGCACATTAGTAGCACTTGCTGTATCATCTGTATACAGTTTAGCTGGTGTATGCTGTCAGTCTATAATCTCAGATGGCCACATTGTATATATTCCTCTTCATGGTATTGTTTATAAACTTTTGGGTGTCCTTTTGGTTTAGGACTTATTTTAAATTCACTGGGCACTTGGCACACAATTTGATGTTCTCTCTTCGAGCTGTCTTTGAGCTCGTAGTAAAATAAATAATCACGAAGGATTTGTTTACGTTGCCTAGCAACGACACTTGCGACACGCGTCATCACGCTTAGTCACGTGGTCGCACCTACTCACTTCCGGGTTTCGGGCGGCCGGGCGGGAGTTCATCTCCACACACCTGTTGGGTAAGTGATTATTTCATTTATCTACCTATATATATATGTTCATTTCACTGTTATATTGATCTTGAAAAAGACCCTTTAGGGGTCGAAACGTTGATTGAAGATTACGAATGTAATGCACAACTTAGAATAAAATCACTGATGGAAGAAGTCCTGTGAGTGCACCTTTTTTCTATGAAAAATATATATATATATATATATATACATATATATATAAAATATAATTCTAAAATACACTTAGAATAATAGTGTATGTATGTGTATGTGCATATAAAAGTACTTAGATTATATAGGAAGAAACCCAAAGGTGAGTGAGCAGCATGGGAATAAAGGGAACCTAAACTTTATTAGCAACCTAAGGATTAACAAAAATACACTCACTCATCAAAAAGGAATAAAATACTAGAGGTGCACTAAAGCCAATCTAGAGAAAGGGAGCAAAGGCCTTCGAGGCCTGTAAGTGGGAAAACCAATAATGGTAATGGAGAATAAACTATTCAGATCAGGGTCAAAAAATCCCACCGTATCTGTATCTTATCAAAAGGGGAAGTAATGCATTAATCAGGTATCAGGAAACATAGAGACAAAGGGGGGGTAAGGTGGGGTAAGGTAAAACCCCACCACTAAACTCTAAAAAACTAATAGCTAGTCCCCCAATAAGATGGTGGAAGTCCACAATGATAATAAAGCTAATTGACTGTTTCGGCAATATGCCTCCATGACAAAAGGGGGTAAAGTAGGGAGAGAAATACAAAATGGAGGCACTGAGAGAGAAATACAAAATGGAGGCAGTGGGAGAGAAATATAAAATGGAGGCAGTGGGAGAGAAATATAATATGGAGGCACTGAGAGAGAAATTCAAAATGGAGGCACTGAGAGAGAAATACAAAATGGAGGCACTGAGAGAGAAATACAAAATGGAGGCACTGGGAGAGAAATACAAAATGGAGGCACTGGGTTAAAACATAAACCAAAACTTAAATACATCCATCTATGCAAATCCACAGTTCTGGGTTGGTTTTATTTTTGTGTATTTTACTAAGCAAAAAGTATTAGAGGAAAATTAAAACAATTATTTTAACTTAAATGTAATGTGAATTCTATAAAGAATTGACCAAAAACTCTTTGGATAATCAAGAGCTTGTCTTCATTTACAAAGTGCTGGACATCCTAAAAATGCCTTCTACAACGATTCCTCTAAATGTGTACGGTGGTATTAAATCTATTTACTATATATATATACAGCAGAAGGGGCTAACATTTTGCGTGCTAGCAATTAGTGATACACAGTTTAATCCCTAAACAGAGAATAATGGTGAATTAAAAACCTGATCGCAAAATTCAAGTTACAATAACCAATGACTACGAATGAGTTTGCGGATTTTATTGTTTGTTTGTTTTTTATGTTTAGTGGGTCAACCTACGTGTTCTTCTCTCGTCCAGAATTAGATTTCTGAAGAACTCCTAGAATATCCCCACATTTGTCAAATGTTATAATTAAATGTCCTACATTGCTTTATGACATTTACAATGACTATGACTAAGTGCCAGAGTATACGGAACCTGTAAGGTGCGATGCTTTGGGTGTTTTTAAAGGTATTTTGTATCTGAGAACTAATATGTTTGTGTTTCTTTTTCGTGTCCAGGAGCCACAGAGAGTGAGTTGTCTTTCTTTATTCGCCGTTTTACTCGTTTGAATTTCTTTGTTTTAATCTTACGTCTGATTTATATAACTTTCCGTGGAAGATGTAACAATGTGCAAATATCATCAAAAAGACATTTACTATGGGATGGGCTGACATGTTTCTATAAATAACATTTTTATCTATATACATCAAATATAAAATAAAGGTGGGAGGCTATTTACTAAATAATACATTGACAACCAAACCGAAAAGTTTAGATTATAAACCTAGACAGAATATATCACTTGGCAGAAAATGTTCACTTAACTGAGCATCATGGGAAATGTAGTTAGGAATCATTGGTGAGCTCAGAGCTCACCATCACAGAAGTAAACTCGGTATTTGCTGCACTAGAGATTCTGATACAGCGTCTCCAGGTTCAATCAACTGTTTAATTTATAATTATTGTACACTAGTAAACCCACATGTGTAGATGGAAATAGGTCCATTGGACTTAGTTAACAGAGCAAAAGTTAATTAAAATAAATACATTTAAAAATCATTTTCTCCCGCTCCTGTACTGGTAATCATCTGACAGAGACACTAATTTCTTGGTCAGTTGACTTAATGCAGCATTTACCTGTCCACTTATAAACTAACATTGTACAGGAGCTCTATCCACAGAGCTTTGTCAAAAGCAGCCAAGGAAGAAGGAAGCAGAGGATGCTCTGGGACATTTCGATACCTGCGTCTAGCTGCCATTGTGATTTTATGCAAGTTATGCAAATACAGTGCGTTCAGAATCTGCTTCCAAAACTATGGATTATAAATGGAAATAAGGATGGTATTACTAGGAATACCAGATTGTTTCACTATGAACTTCACACATTTCTCCATTGTAAAAGATTTACAAATTTTATTTGAAAAATCTGTAAATGTGCATAATATATTTATTTATTTTAATTATTCCTGCATAGCATTCTATACAAAGTTCTGGTGCTGTGTCCTAATTTGGTGAGATAGTCTTCAATATTTCAATATATATTAATGGAATACTCTGAGCACCATAACAACTTTGTTGCAATTAAGTTTTCATAGTGTGAGGAGGTCTTATCTAAAATGGACACTTAGCTGCCCAAATTAAAGAAACAACAACATTATTTAACCCATTAACGCCTTAACGGCGTGCTATGCCGTCCCGGCATTAATGGGCTTAAACGCCTTTACTGCGGCATAGCACGCCACGGCGTTTAAGCCCACCCACGTTTCCCCGATCCCTCCCAATCTGCAGATCACGGTGGCCAATCCGTAGTGATCTGCAGTTTGTGATCGCAGTGACAGCCAGTCACAACGATCACTGTTACAATGTGTCAGCCAATGATTTTAAATTACTGGCTGACACATTGTCTCGGCCCCTGTCCTCACCTCACTTCGATCTGAGAGACAGAGGCAGAGAGATCGTTGCTGGAGAGCCCTGTAGGAGAAAGAATTGTCATAAATAAAGAAAAAGTAAAAAAAAAATAATGTAACCCTTCCAGTGCTGGTCACAGCATTTAACACTGTGATCAGTCTGTTTAGGGATTTTAGTACATTTGAACTATTATAATTTTTTTTATTTTTTTTTGACCCTTTGTCAGCCGCAGCAACCCAAATCACCCTTAACCCTTTCCCCGCTGCCGTGATCATTGTACTGTACAGTATCGCTACTGTACAGTATTGTACCAGTGATCACTGTGATCAGAGGGCTCTCTGATCAGGCTGACTTTTTTGGAGGGTTATTTTTATAAAAAAAAATAAAAAAGTAACCCTTTCAGTACTGGTCGCAGCAGCCTAAACTGCGATCAATACATTTATTTTTTTTTTGTGGGTTTTTGAGGGTGGGTAGTAGGGTGTTAGGCAGGTAGGAATTTTGTAATTTCCCCCTTAGATTTTTTTGATTAATTATTCAGTAGTCCCCCCTAGAATGGCACGTCGCTACTCGGCCTAGGAGGCTTACGCCATTCTGGCAGGCAGTGATAGTGACACTCTGCAAGACAGTGACACTATCACTGCCTCTGACATTGAGGCTATGACTGACTCCTCTAGTGATGGTGCCCCACCACCACCAACAAGAGGACGCTCAGCAAGCCCAATGCCAGATGGAGACTGGGTGCCCCCAAACCTGACGGCCCCAGATATTCCCCCATTTACAGCGACCCCTGGCATCACTGTTATGGTGGATGCTTGGGAGCCCCTAAAATATTTTGATTTGTTCATGTCAGAGTAAGTATTTCAGTTATTGGTTGAGCAAACCAATTTATTTGCCAACCATTATCTGACTGCGAATCCGGGGTCACATTACAATCAGCGTAATATGTAGCACCCCACGGATCTCGCAGAAATGCGCAAATTTGGGGCCCTAACTCTAGTTATGGGCATTGTCAAAAAGCCGAGTATCAGGTCCTACTGGTACAAGCACCCCATCCTGGCTACCCCTCTTTTCCCTGGGGTTATGAAGAGGGATCGCTATGAGCAGCTGCTGTGTTTCCTCCACTTCAACGATAACACACTGTGCTCCCCAAGAAACGACCCATTGTTTGACAGGCTCTACAAAATTCAGCCCCTAATTGAACTCCTGTCAGACAAATTCTCCCAAAATTATGTCCCTGTAGAAAATATTTGTATAGATGTGTCCTTAATTAAGTTTAAGGGTAGATTACTTTTTAAGCAGCATATCCCTTCTAAACGGTCCTGATACGGTGTAAAATTTTATAAACTGTGTGAATCCAAATCTGGATATACATGGGCGTTTCGTATTTATCAGGGGAAGGATAGCCATCTTGACCCACCAGGATGCCCTGATTCTGTGGGTACATGTGGAAAGATAGTATGGGACCTAATCCTTCCTTTGTTAAATAAGGGATACAGGCTATGGGTTGACAACTATTACACAAGCATAGAGTTATTTAAAACTCTATTTTGCTTTGAGACCGTAGCCTGTGGCACAGTGCGTAAGAATCGTAGAGGTTTCCCCCAAACCCTGGCAAGAGGTAGACGCAGTAGAGGCTCCCTTTCAGCGCTCCGCCAGGATGAGTTGCTTGCGTTTTGCTTCACCGATAGGAAAGATGTGTACATGTTGTCTACAATGCACAACGAAACTTCAGTGCCAGTGTCTGTGAGAGGTGAAACTGAGCAGCTGGAGAAGCCGAAGTGCATTGTTGACTACAGCAAGCTTATGGGGGAAGTAGACTTGGCTGATCAGTGCATACAGCCCTATCTGGTTAACCGGAAGAGTAGGACCTGGTACAAGTAAATTGCAATCTACATAACCCAGATTGCACTTTTCAGTGCCTATGTGCTTTAGAAAAAGGAAGCCATAGGTAGACCATGCCCATTTCTGGAGTTTATGGTCCAAATTTTGTCTCAAATTATATTTGCCCAGACCCCAAATCCTAAACCTCATTTGGAATCAGAAGGTTTGCAACGACTTTTCAGCAAACATTTCCCTTTCCGAATTCCCCCCACACCCTGTAAAAGGTCATCCCAACGAAAATGCCATGTTTGCTGGAAAAGAGGAGTCCAAAAGGACTCCAGTTATTATTGCCCCTCCTGTCCATCCCTACCTGCCCTCTGCATAACAGACTGTTTCAAAGTCTACCATACAGAGCTGAACTACTAAATCACTCTGTATGGTACTTTGGCAGTTTGTTTGCTTGATTTCCTTGGATTCCCTGACCTCGGCTTGTCCTGACTACGCTTCATTAGCTGCTTGTACCGACCCACTGGCTTGTTTTACCGACTACTCTGACTTCTGGATTCCCCTGACCTTGGCCTGTCCCTGTTTATGCTAGCCATTCTAAAGTGGCTACACCAAACAACTCAAAATACTACATTTGTAGTACTTGAAATGTGCCTTCACAATAAAAGCAAAAAACTAATCACAGGGTTAATGCTATAGCATCTGAGTCAAAGATCTATCTGCCTCGCTCTGCCTTCAGATCAAAGTGTATGTGGGGGTACTGTACTATTCCTGTGATATACTAAAAACCTGGAAACATTGTACATGTAGGTATTGTTATATTCAGAAGACCGTGTTAAATAAAATTACTGAGGTTTTAGTGCACTAACTAATACCAGGATTATGACATTTCTAGTGAAAATGCAATCTATGTGATTAAAAAGACAAAAATAAAAGTAGAAATTGCTACATGGGCCCATCATTTCTGTTAAAATGGCTAGACCAAACATCTCAAGGTCTGCCATTTGTTGTACTCTGGGTTGTCTACTTTTGAAAATGGTATGCCATAACGGTGGAAATGTTATTACACAGGCTGCCATGCTCTCTAAATAGCCACACAGGCCCAGCAAATCAACAGACATCTAACATATTTGTCCCTGTGACTTCCCCCCAAAAAACAGAAAATCCTGTACATGGGGGTAGTGTTATATTCAGGAGACAATGTTAAAAAAAATAGTGAGGCTTTGTTGCAATAACTCCTACCAGGAATAGGAAATGTCCTGTGAAAAGAGAGTTCATGTGTGGAAAAAAGCACAAATAAAACTATGACCGGTGTATAGTCACCATATGGGCAGTCGGACTCCAGGACAACCCTCCCACATACCTAACCCAATAATCGCACTGACACTCGGGTATATGGGAAAATTTGTCGACAGCTTTACTAAACAATCTCAAATAATAATAACAATATATTCATATGTAACATAATAATAATAACAACGTAACAAATAAATATGGGTCATTGCCCCCATACTCCGCCCTCGCATCCGACTCCTTCTGTTAAATAAAAGGCAATGACCCCCATATAAATAACACATATATATAACATATACCGACATTATTCCAACATACCAACTTAAAGTGCCAAACATAAGTTAACCATGGCAGGGGTATAGCCGGATACCCCTACCCCACCAGGTTCTGAGCCACTGACAGGACTCGAAACCTACCAACCACCAATGACCACAGTTTCCTTTTCTGTCACGTTCATCCTAGGGAGCCTATTCCTTCTCCTTCAGCTCCCTATCCCGCCGCTGTGAAAAACGGGATATCCCCCCACCAGAAACAATATACAGGGAGGGTGGGCGGGACAAACTCGGTCAGGTAGGAAATTAGAAGTGAGCTCATTTAAAATGGCTGCCTATTTAAATATCCCAGCCTACTTACCCATAACTCCATACTTCCTTCCCTCCTCCTATGCCCGCCTCCTAACCCCTGTCAAGGCCCTTTTCCGCTTAGCTGTGCTTTGGCTACATGGGGCTACATTACCGCTATGTGGGCCTTTCATTTCTGATAAAGTGGTTAGATCAAACATCTTAAAATGCACCATTTGAAATACTCTGGGTTGCCTACTTTTGAAAATGGCATGCCATAATAGTGGAAATGTTATTACCCAGACTGCCATGCTCTCTCAAAGGCAAGATAGGCCCAGCTTTTATGTGAAAAATGCAAAAAAAAACAAAAAACCGAACACTAACTTTGGCTAGAATTTGTGCCCAAGTGGCTACTACAAAAGACTGGCCATACCCCATTTTGAATACCCTGGGATGTTTACTTTTTCAAATGGTATGCCATGATGGGGTAACTTACATTTCTTGGCTGCCATACAGTCTCAAAGGCAACATAGGCCCAGCAAACCAATCTGTGAAATTTCTATGTAAAAAATAAATAAATAGACACGATGTATATTTGACCCTGTAACTTTCCAAAACACGATAAAACCTATACATGGGGGTTACTTTTTTACTCATGAGACATTTCTGAATACAAATATGTATGTTTTATTGCATTAAAACCAAACAGTTTTGTGACATTATCAGTTAAATTGGCATGCAGAAATTGAAAAATATCAACATTTCTTAATTTTTCTTAACTTTTTTAGATTTTATTCATATAAAATGGAGTTCTATATATGATTGATGAAAGCCCTGTTTCCCCTGAATAAACTGATATATAATAACTGTGGGTGCATTTAATATGAAAGAGGTAAATTATAGTTGAACAGACATAGAGTCAAATTCTGTGGTTTGTTTACATTTTGTTTTGATCACAACTTGCACATTTGGGTCCGTCCTTAAGGGGTTAATAGATATACCCAAATGAAATACACATGCACAAAAAGCAGTTACCCAAAGCTGCAAAGCTCTTGTCTGCAGCCTTTGCAAACCTACCCTTTTAACCCCACCCAGACTTTCTTTGGCTGTCCAATCAAAGACGTTCCAATGCAGCTCAATGAGAAGTCTTTGCAAGACAAGTGCTCTGGGTAATTGCTGCCTCTTGAGTTTATCTACACTAAGCTAATCAAACCAGGAAGTAACAGGACCAATTTGACTGACAAGCAGGGGGGTGTAACAAGGATCATTTATAAAAGTGCCACTTTCTATTGAAATCTGCACTTTTTATAAACTGCTTTAAGTGTTTGGACAACAAATACGTTAATTAATGTTTTAACCCTAAATCTAGAAAATGGTGCTATGTCGCTCTGTCCGTCACTTCGTCTAAATGTCCGAGTCATCAATCAGAACACCTCCAAGCAGGCGCTGCTGATCACATGAGAGTGTTACCTGATGCTCTCAGCCTACCACTAGCTCCTTATTCAATATAGCGAGTAAGGTAACGAAAGACAGTGCCCAGGACCTACTCCATGGCAACTTCATTGCGATTAAGTTGTTATGGTGCCTGGAGAGTCCCTTTAAGGACTTAATAAATTCAGTAAGAAAGTTTAAATAATGTTCAAGGATCCTATTATCAGAAATATAACTCTCTCTCCTGCACAATAAAAAGACGTATAAATGGATAAATCGATGGATAGACAGGTAGATTTATAGATGTACAGATAGATAGATAGATGGACGGACTTAACTTTAAAAAGACTGAAATATATCAAGAAACACGACAATAAATACATTTTCTTGAAAAATATATTTGTTTTATGTTTTTTATAATCTTTAGTTGTTACTTATTAATTTTTTGAATCTTCCCTCGTTTTTGCATGTAATTATCAACAAACATAAATGCAAATATAAAAGTGAAAACAACTTCTTTAAAGGATCGTTGTGGCGTCTCCCACGAGAAGTTTAGCTAAGTAGGTAACTCCTGTTTGTCGGGAATTACCAGAATATTATCCATAAATTAACTGATGTGGCCAAACGCAGTAAAAGTGCAGTTCAATTTAACCCCTGAAGGACCAATAGGAATAATTCTGTCGTCATCAACTAGTCTCTAAAGAGTCAATACAAAAAGCCCACTGATTTAATGATCGCAGGACAGAATTGATCTACAAATGCCAAAATAGTCAGGAAAAGCACTGCTAGCATGTTCTTTTGGGGGGGCACATTGTGACCCTTTAGACTTGCAAGGGTGCCCAAAAAATGTCCCCAGATATTGTAAAACTACAAATCCCACGATGCTTTGCATGCTTTTAGAATGGCTTTAAAAAGAAAAATCTGGGAATCTACCTATGGGGTACCCCGGCTTTAAATGTGGTCTTTAAGGGGTTAACAGACATCAGATTTAGTGACTTTCATTTTGCTAAAAGCGTGAAAGAGTTAACATAACAATGAGAATAAATAAATAAATTAAACCTGGCACTATTTCAAACCGTGCAATCTTTAAGAGAGAGAAAAAAACCCACCTTTGTCTGAGTTACGTTTACGCCTTGCTAATCCGGAGCAAACACTGTTACAGTATATTAAGGCCTGAGGGCATTCTGCCATGATCATATAGGGAGCTGTGAAAAATTATACATTGTATTAAGTTACAGGTAAAACTGATACATTATAATAAAGAATGACATTCCACCATGGGAATTGAATAAGCAACTCAACAAACGTAAACCGGGAAAGTATCACTAATCAGGAATTGTTAAAAAAAAAAAATCTATATATTGAAATTTCGACTTTTACTAATATTCATGTCTTGTTTAGTTAAATATTTAGCATTAAAAAAAAAACCAACAACAATTAAATGAATCCAAAATGCTAATTTAGCTATTACAGGATACAAGTAGGATCCGGATTTGAATTGCTAACCTCTTAATGGATTTCTAAATTAAATAAAAATCAGATGTAGAAAGTTATGTAAATTTGCAGACACATTTTTTTCTAAATAAACAATTTTTTTTATGCATATACAAATATTCCTTAAATGATGTTGGGAATGAAATGATTAAATAATCAAACATTACGTTTATTTTTTAAATTTGCAGCATTTTATTTAGTGTGTTGGTTAGTTTTGTTGTTTTCATGTAATTATTATTCTTCTGATTAAACTATTGTTAATAAGTTTAAATTTTAGAACCTTCAGGATTCTATTTTGGCAAATCCTTAGTTACTGAATATCTCCTGATGTGTTATCTCCCCTGAACAAATTAAAGTGTCTTATATTTACACCAATTACACAGGTTTTTAATATAATAGGTCTATTCATTAAAGGGACAATATAGTCGCCAGAACAACTGCAGCTTAATATACTGGTTCTGGTGACTACAGCCTGTTGCTGCAGCCCTTTTCATGTAAATATTGCCTTTTCTGAGAAATAGCAATGTTTACATTGCTGCATAGGAACACCTCTAGTGACAGTCACTCAGGTGGCCACAAGAGGTGCTTCCTTGTCTAGTGCTGCGCGCAGTGAATGTTCCCCGTAGAGATGCATTGATTCAATGAGATTCTGATTGGTGCAGCACTGCGTTTTGGCGTGGATTTGCTGAGATCATCAAGATTGATGATCTAAGCCATGGAGGTGGGGCCAGGGAGCGAGATCAGTGCAGTGAGGGACAAAAGGTGAGTAAAAACACCTTTCCCATGCAATCAGAGGGGAATGCGGTCACCTAAATAGTTAGTTACACACTATAGTGTCAGGAATCCATGACTGTATCACGGACACTATAGTGTTCCTTTAAGCATTTATTTATAATAAACTTAGATATGAGAGTAGAAATTTTTGCCTTGTTTCACTACTTGATAAATGAACACCAATGCTCACATGCTGTTTGCGATTTTTTTTCTTTATTTTGATTTAAGGCAATTGCATCAATAAAGAAATAGAGTTGTTTATTGTTTAAAAAGTAAACATTTATTTTTTGCAAATTAGCATAATTGTATATGTCTGCCTCTACTCAAAGGAAATGCTATTAAAGATCAGCAATGTCTAACATGCATCCAGTTACAATAACATCACATTAACTACCGATCTCTCAATAAATATTTGTTTTATTTGAATATACATAATTTTATCAAAGTTTATATTTTTTTCTTTCATTTTTTTTCCCTTATGCCTTGCAGAAATAGATGTTAACTCTTCTCAATGTATCAACAAAATCAGATGTAGAATTAGGGTGATACAATAATTTAACCCCTAAAGGACCTATGCTGTTTTATGGTTTCCACTCGACTTGGCTCCTAAAGACCCCAGGCCAATTATAAAAATGGTCTACTTATTTCTAATTTTTTGAATTTTACAGCCTTCCCGCTGTTAAATGGATGGGACATTCCATTCTGATATTCACCTTTTTATATGATGTAATTGTGTTGTCAGTGGTCCACAAGGGGTTAAAACTAATTTCTAGCTAACTAACAGAAGAAACGAAATCTTAAATAATAAGGAACTGTGATTTAATACTCATCATATTTATAAAAAAAAACCTGGTGGTTACGTTTAAAAGGGCTGTGGAAAACAATTTAATATTCTGCCAATTTGTTCAGCCTTGGGCCGAAAAGGACTTGGCTTCACTTTGCTATGTGTGACCCTAAATGAATATTGCTAAGAAAGAGCTATTAATTCCGTCATTTATGATAATAACATAGTAACATCATTAAAACAAACACTTTTATGGAGTCCAGATACAGGAGTTCTAAACAAAACAATTATATACATAACAAGACAGTCTGAACTTTGAAATGAAACGTTTATTAACATCCAGATCAATGCAGTATCTCCCACTGCAATGAAAATTACACAAAGTACACTTTGTTTTTTTTACAACTATAACGCATAATGAGTTCTGTATAATTATGGGGCAATATACTAAAATCAGAGCAATTAACAGAAAGATTACGACTCTGTGCTGACTTTTAAAGTCATACCCATAATTACTCCTGTACATAACCACGAATGTCTTAAATATATCTATAAAATATTATTATTAATGTATAAATAATTCATTATTGTTATGTTATTTGGATCACACTGTGATCAAACAGCATTACATTCACACGACGTGCACTGTTTACATACAAACTGAAATTCAACATACAGAGATTTGAAATTTCGGGCGATTTGGTTAACGTGAAGATTTTTTTTGCCTTTTAGCTATTTCGGATGAAAAATACTTGTATTGGCTTTTAATTAATTTTAAACTCCTAATCATTTAACTGAACAGTAGGTGATTAACGCATGTTATACAACAGTGAAGCTCCTGACAAGAGACTTATATGTGGACTTAAAGGCTTACACTCTTTCTACACTTTGAGATTTTGAATTTGAAATATTACACATTATGAACATACATACAAAAGCTTGTGGCGCCCTCAGCTGGTCACTTTCTTCACTGCAGCTTTAAGCTGTTTTGGGCCTAGCTACGGTAACAAACCGTCTGACGTGAAAGTAAAGCTTTAAAAATATTAGTTATATTGATTAAAAAGGCATTATAATTTATTTATTATTCACCTGGCATGTCAGCTACAGTTTGAAAAAGCGATATTAAGAATTTAGTTAAGAGGAAGATTTTCTTAACATTAGGAGAGCATGAAACAAGATTCGTTTTAGTTCGCAAGTATAAGAAGAAATCTTGTTCGGGACTTTTAACTTAAAAACTTGTTAGGTTTCTCAGTCATGTGAGGCAGTTCATGTTTATAGAATGTTGTTTCATAGGTGAACGCATCACCATGGAAACGTAACTTGTATTTTATCTTATTTGATGCACAGGGGCTTCTAAGGTGAAATATTGTTTGTTGTTTTGCTAATGTTCATTCTACATATTATTATTATTATTATTATTATTATATAATTTATATATAATTTCTCAGTACTTATATTATTTTACTCTTAAACGTCCTCACAGTTATCTGCTTTATTTGATAAAAAAAAAACTGGAATATTTGAATTATTTGCCAATTAAAATCCCCTCTTTTGTGATCCGGGACTATTCCTTACATTTTGGAGTGTTTGGATGTTGTATTTTGTTCTTTGACCAGAAAGCATTTAGCTTTAGTACATTTTTATATATTCTTTCAGGCACTAACACTAATTAACTAAACAATTAATTGTTTAGTGACGTGTCCGTCAATTTAAAACATTGTAATAAACACTGCATCTTAGCCAATTGGCTATCCAACCTGATGTTAGTATCAGGGTAGAAAGTGGCTAAGTGCAAAATATAATACCTAAAAGGGTACAGTAGCTATAAGCAGGTGAAACAAAGAATTTTCCCAAATCCAATACATACAATGCGAATGAAAAATTGTCAGCGCTTAATAGATCTTCCCCTTTAAAATTGTGTAAGGGTATACCAAATAAGAAAAAAAATATATATATATATATATAAAACAATATGTGATATGGTAAAAGTCCACAATCTCTAAAAGTCACTTAGAGCCATAATACGAATCTGGACTATTTTCTCCCCGTAAGAGACTTTAAGTGACTTTTAGAGATTGTGGACTTTTACTATATCACATATTGTTTTATATTTTTTTTATTTATTTTCTTATTTGGTATACCCTTGCACAATTTTAAAGGGGAAGATCTATCAAGCGCTGACAATTTTTCATTCAATTTAAAACATTGATGACAACTGGGAAGCAATCCACAAATCAGAGTTTTACAACTCGTCCCTTTGACCTAGATTTTGCAAATTGGTTCTCAGTTCACAGTTTAGTGAGAAGACCTCATACATTTAGATACTTTGTATTGATATAAAGTGCAGATCATTCAGTATCAGGGCATTAAACCATTGTTGCTCAATCTGTCCTCTGAAATTTGTTGACTTTTCTAAACCAACTTCTGTAAGATTATTATTATTATTATTATTATTATTATTATTATTATTATTGCCATTTATATAGTCCCAACAGATTCCGTAGCGCTTTACAATCCCTGGAATGTCAAACTGGCCAAAGTGACCCGTATTTATGGAAATTCTAACCTTAGCTGGTTTTCAATTTTCAATTGGTTTAATTCAGAGCCAGATACACAATACCAAGACCAAGGAATTTTTCTTAAAGTCGAAATAGACATGATGGGCAGGTCCACAGAATATACCTGATTTTGAAAATTAAGTTCTACTCAATTCAGTTAGAGAATTAAGTCAATCCTGAAGTCAATGTTCATCTTAATAAAAAAAAAGGTGAACATAAACAGGTCCACTGCCAAATAGACCCCAATGTCACGATACCCACTGGCTCTTACCTGCCTGGCATCCTAAGAGCAGATACTCAGACACCTCCACTTGGCCAACATCACAACATGTGGGAAGGATCGAGGAGGACCTGTGGGTGGGAGGTTTGGATAGACAGAGCGGAGGAGCTGCTGAAAAGCCAAGATGGCTCTCCTCCTTTATAGACATTGGTGGCTCCCCCTGCATGGGGTGAAAGCCAGTAGCATGACTTCCTCTCCCTAAAAAAATGGCAAAGCACTACACTTAGTCAGTGCTTGGTTGTTCTTGTGCTTGCTCTCAGTATTCAGGCATTCTTGGTTCCTGATCCTTGTCCTTGTTCCTGATCCTCGTCCGTGTTCCTGATCGTGGTCTGTGTTCCTGATTTCCAGTTCCTGGTTCTAGATTTCAGGTAACACTTCTTGGCTTCTGACCTTTGGCTTGACCCAAACCACACTCTTGTCTCCGACCCTTGGCTTCCGATGTCCTGCTCTCTATTCATGGACCTCCTGACTTTTGACCTTCAGCTTGACTCTTGACCTCGTTTTTTCCTGCCAGCTCTGACCATCGGACCACCTGACATCATTTACAGCCTCCTCTTTTCTGGCTTCTTTGCTGCTTCTGTAAATAAAGGCACCCATGCCCTCCTAGATCTCCCAGGTTCTTGTATCACACCTTTAGGCACCTGGAAAGGTCGTGTTTGCAGGGGGTTCCGCTGTTCCGCTGCAACTGAGTTCCTTTCCAAACAAACCAACCGGTAGGTTGTCAGACACAAAAAAGCTCCATAAAATTCGGTATTAGAGTTTAGTCAGTCTTGAAGTCAAATAGTCTCAATAAGTGTGTCAACAAACTAGAAATTCAGTTAATGTGTTGGGTCCATTGGGAACTTCTTGAACAGATCAACAGAGGAACTCACTGCCACACTGACCACATAAAAGTTCAATTAATAAAGTTATAAAGTTTGGCCAGGGTTTGGACAAATGGCACAGAACTCAGATTTATGAATCTCCTGAGAATTCAAAGTCCATTGATTCCGTTTCAGCAAAGGTATCGGAATACTTAGATAAATTGTTGCAACCTCTGGTTGTATGTAACCCCGCCTATTTAAAGGACACTATACATATTTTGAAGCTTTTAGAAGAGATTACTTGGAAAGAGGGTAGTTTTTTGGTTACGTGTGACGTAACCTCCCTCTATAGTATCATACCTCACAAGATTGGATTGGAAGCTGTGCAATATTTTTTAAGAAAACATAATTTTAAAGAAGAACAGACCCAATATATTTTAGAAGGTATCCATTTGATTTTAACAAACAATTTTTTCTGGTTTCAAGACGTCTTTTATCTACAAATTCGAGGAACGGCGATGGGCACCAAGTTCGCTCCCAGTTATGCAAACTTATTCATGGCGTATTGGGAAGAGAAGTTTGTATATAGAGGACATACCTGGGTGACGGACTTGGTATGCTATCGTCGTTTCATCGACGATATATTTTTTATCTGGACGGGAACTAGGATAGAACTGGATGTTTTTATTACTTTTTTAAACAACAATGAATGGAACATTGTTTTAACGGCACAAATAAGTGAAGAAAGTATCAACTTCTTAGATCTTGATATCAACATCATCAATACTGGCATTACCACAAAGAATCATTTTAAGGAAGTGGATGCAAATGGATATATTCAAAAAGAGAGCTGTCACCACACACCCTGGCTATTAAATGCACCTAGAGGACAATTTTTGAGAATCAGGCGAAATTGCACTAATGATGAAGACTATTTGTCACAGGCAGGGAGAATAAAGACCCAATTTTTGCAAAAAGGATATGCAGAAACAGATTTGCAAACTGCTCTAGAAGATGTCCGTATAATACCTAGGAAGAACCTTTTAATATACAAAGATAAAAAGGGGAAACAAAAATGGAATAGAGATGTTCCGTTCATTTGTAATTTTAATGGGAATCACAAAAAAGTCAATAAAATCATAAATAAATACTGGCATATTTTGCAAGATGATCCGGTCCTAAAAAACATTTTGCCAGAAAGACCTAAGATCATATATAGGGGAGCAAAAAATCTCAAGAGCACTTTAGTACAAAGTAGTGATAGACAAATTTTGGTTGATAAGAATTTTTTAAGGCAGAATAAAGGTTTTTATGGTTGCGGTCAGTGCCTAGCGTGCAGAAACACTAAAAGCAGGAAGCGCCACATAACGGATATGAAGCCTTGGATAAATCAAAAATTTCAAATTCGAGACCATTTAACTTGCCACTCTAAAGGGGTTATTTATGTTCTGAAGTGTCAGTGTAACCTCCTATATGTAGGGAGAACCATTAGATGTCTGAATACGAGAATAGCAGAACACACAAGGAACATAAAAAATGGATTGGAGTCACACAGTGTCTCCAACCATTTTAAGACATTCCATAATCAAGACCCCGAAGGAATGTTTTTTTGTGCAATAAAATTGGTTAAGAAAGATTGGAGAGGAGGAGATTACATTAGAAAAATAGGAATAGAAGAAATGAGATTTATTTTCAGTTTTAACACTATGGCACCTCATGGTTTAAACCAAGATTTCGAACTATGTCATTTCATGAACTGAACTCCCCTACTATTTATTATGGAAATATATATTTTTTAGTAAATATTTTTTAAATTTTATGGATATTTTTAATATGGATACCTTTTAAAACAATTAGTTTTTTTTTCTGAGTTTTTGAAATGATATGTTTTTGAATATGATTATGGAGACTCTGGAAGCACTACAAGAGCACTTTAAAGGAAAATATATAAGAGCACTTTAATGAAAATACACAAGAGCACTTTAAGGAAAAATATTTATATTGCCAGATCACCTTTGGGATATCTACACTATCTTTATATTGAGAAGATATTATAAGGAGAAATGTCCATATTATTATCATTTCTATATTGCAGAAGCATTTTAAAATGTTTATATCATGCTCATGTTAAAGAAGTTTGATATATTAGATAGGCAAAGAACTCTTATTATATATGTGAAGTTTATTGATACATATATATAAATGTGTAAAAACAGACTTCCATGGTTTAATATTGCTAATACACATGTAAAGTTTATTAATATATGTGCATATATAGGTAAAACAGACCTCCATAACTGGATATTATGTGGACTAATTGGAATGGCAGAGATGCCGAAGTACAATGTCACTGGAACGCATTGTGCGTTCCAGCCGATCAAGATCGAGATCCGGAAGTGACGTAATAGGAAGTGACATCGCTGGAACGCACGATGCGTTCCAGCGAACTGAAACAGAAATCCGGAAGTGACACAACAGGAAATGACATCGTTGGAACGCATAATTGCGTTCCAAATGGACAGAAACCGGAACCCGGAAGTAAAAACAAACGGACTTTTAAAAATTGGAAAAAGACTGAACAGTGAAAAAAAGCCGACTGAGGAAGCCTGTTTTACCAGGCGAAACGCGTTTTGGCGATTTTTAAGGACTATATAGCCCTATTTAAACCACAAATTGTTATATTTGAATTTATTTTAACATTTTTTATTATAAGTTTTTATTTTGAATAAAGCATCACCCTTTTGGAAATTTACCACTGACCTGGCACTTTTGTCTGTGAGTTGGTTAAAGGGGAAGATAAACGGAATCCTGCTTGAAAGAAGGATTTGGGCATCCTGAAATGGTCCAAAGGCATACACCATCCGAGTCATATGAGATTATGACTCCAGGCTTGTGAGTGAAAAATCTACTGTATATACATTTCCAATTTCCTTTGCACTACTGTATTGCGCTATTGTTTATATTTTATTTTCCAGAATATCTGTTTCATTGCCATTTTAAGAAGCTCCATCTTGTTTTTGTATGTATACAGTTAGAGAATTAAGTCAATCCTGAAGTCAATGTTCATCTTAATAAAAAAAAAGGTGAACATAAACAGGTCCACTGCCAAATAGACCCCAATGTCACGATACCCACTGGCTCTTACCTGCCTGGCATCCTAAGAGCAGATACTCAGACACCTCCACTTGGCCAACATCACAACATGTGGGAAGGATCGAGGAGGACCTGTGGGTGGGAGGTTTGGATAGACAGAGCGGAGGAGCTGCTGAAAAGCCAAGATGGCTCTCCTCCTTTATAGACATTGGTGGCTCCCCCTGCATGGGGTGAAAGCCAGTAGCATGACTTCCTCTCCCTAAAAAAATGGCAAAGCACTACACTTAGTCAGTGCTTGGTTGTTCTTGTGCTTGCTCTCAGTATTCAGGCATTCTTGGTTCCTGATCCTTGTCCTTGTTCCTGATCCTCGTCCGTGTTCCTGATCGTGGTCTGTGTTCCTGATTTCCAGTTCCTGGTTCTAGATTTCAGGTAACACTTCTTGGCTTCTGACCTTTGGCTTGACCCAAACCACACTCTTGTCTCCGACCCTTGGCTTCCGATGTCCTGCTCTCTATTCATGGACCTCCTGACTTTTGACCTTCAGCTTGACTCTTGACCTCGTTTTTTCCTGCCAGCTCTGACCATCGGACCACCTGACATCATTTCCAGCCTCCTCTTTTCTGGCTTCTTTGCTGCTTCTGTAAATAAAGGCACCCATGCCCTCCTAGATCTCCCAGGTTCTTGTATCACACCTTTAGGCACCTGGAAAGGTCGTGTTTGCAGGGGGTTCCGCTGTTCCGCTGCAACTGAGTTCCTTTCCAAACAAACCAACCGGTAGGTTGTCAGACACAAAAAAGCTCCATAAAATTCGGTATTAGAGTTTAGTCAGTCTTGAAGTCAAATAGTCTCAATAAGTGTGTCAACAAACTAGAAATTCAGTTAATGTGTTGGGTCCATTGGGAACTTCTTGAACAGATCAACAGAGGAATTCACTGCCACACTGACCACATAAAAGTTCAATTAATAAAGTTATAAAGTTTGGCCAGGGTTTGGACAAATGGCACAGAACTCAGATTTATGAATCTCCTGAGAATTCAAAGTCCATTGTATACCCGTTATACGTGGATTTCTCAGATCTTATCTGAGCTACCTTAAATTCCTATTGTGTATATATCACACACCCTAACATTTATTTCCTGCGCTATTAGTCTCTTACAATAATCTGTGCACCCCTTCTTTCTTTGATGTCTTTACATCCTATCTATATATTCACACACGGCGATGATTAAACAAACAGGAGATTTACTAAATATAAATCATTAAAGAACCATTCAAATGAAGTAAACACAGGAAATGCCACATCAGGTCCTGTTTAAATGCCTCACCAATATCCTCCCACAACCAAATCAGTGACGGCAGATTAAGTAACAGTGCTGGACCCCTGCAGTGCGCAGAGATCCCCTGCAGACAAACACGGTTCAGAACAAACAAATAAACAAACAGAAAATAGTTCATACACAAAACTAACTCTGTTCACAGTGTTTACTTAGAAATGATCAACAAACTACATAGTTTTACTTTTTTTCCCTCTGTTTTCCGGTGGAAAAAAACCTCACTCTCTTAATAAACAAAACCAGAGTTTTATACTCCTGCCGTCTTCCGAGGGGGCAAGTTGGTATCCATTAACCCCCGTGTTGCAAGATTGCCATAATTGGTAGAAGATTACTTCTCTGTCATATTACAGGATCTAAATATCAAAAATGACATAATATCACAAAAGTTTCATATACTTGTAATATTTAATCATTTCAAAAGTTTATTTATAAATTATTATTTTTTTGACAATCGGATTTTTTTGAAAGTACAAAAGATACAGAGAGGGTGGCATTGACAACTGTGCAAAAACATATGAAATTTTTCTATGTACATTTGAACAATTTTGTACAGCGTAGGTATGAACTACACATTAGCAATGGCAAGTAGACAAACCCTTACAAAACACCAAAATGACTATTGTCATCCACTTTAGATATATTGGCACCATACATGGTACAGGGATCACCAAGAGTCATTGGTGAGCATCCGGTCAACGTGAGCTGAACTATCAATCCCGATATGGGAGAAACAACACGCGGATGGGTTAGTACCTATGACCTATTGGAGCACTTCCGGACCAATGGACAGTAAGCCACGAGAGACCATTGTATTTGTAAATATTAAATCATTTTAAGAGCTTATCTAAAATGATTAAATTGGAGCCTAACTTGGAAAACTAAGACCAACTTATTTGAAAAAATTGAGAGCAAGAAACAAGTTGCAAGAGAATACTGAGAACAAACAACAGTTTAAGTAGCTTGCCCTTCGGTGGGTCCCAAGCTGGTTTTAGCTCATCTTGTACCATTACAAAGATGGCCTAAGCCATTTACATATCAGACTGATCCCAGACAGCATCATGGTCCAGATCTGAATTACATACTGTCTCTCTCTCAATGAGAAATACAGAAACCCCAGATGATCGTTTTGGCCTCGTTTGGCCTTGTCAGTGAGGTGTAGCTGATAAGCCTCTAGGAACGGTGAGCAAGGGGTCCACATCTGGATTACCCTTTAAAATTGTCTAGGCTCTCTCTGTAATGGCACATGTGAGCCAAACCTATTTTGATACCAGAGCATGGAGTTACAGAAGGGCTAGCTACAGAGTTTCTCTAAGCTTATATGTATAAACTATACCTCGCTGACGAGGCCCAAAGAAGGCCGAAACGAGAGTCCGTAATGGCTGTATCTCTGGCTCAGACTGTCATGCAGTAACACTTCCGGGTTCGGCACTCCGCTGTGCGGAGCCGGACCCCGCCCCCCTCTGACGCAGCTCTGATGGTATTTAGGGAGACCGCGCCAGAGAGAGGGTGCTTGGTGATACTGGGAGCTACTTCTGCCAGACTTACCTCTCCACAGGCTCTGGCAATGTGGGACCTACTTCCGGACTTACACGCCGGTTCCATAAGCTCTGACAAGCCGTTCCAGCCTTTGAGCCAATGCATGGATTGCTGCATGCCATAAAGGATTACTGGAGAACGGAAACTCACTTACTTTACAAGTGGATCATATATCTGAACTATTGGAGGGCTACACATATTAACCTTAAGTATATCGTTCAGCTATTTGTCTACAATATCATTTAATAATGAACTAATGCTTGCTTACTAAATCTTCACTGCTTCAAGCTACTAATTATATGGAGGACAACTCCCATCATGTTTATTCACTATGAACTGTTTCTTGCTTTGCAAAGACACTCATTGCTTCAAGCTACTAATTATATGGAGGACAACTCCCATCATGCTTATTCACTATGAACTGTTTCTTGCTTTGCAAAGACACTCAATGCTTCAAGCTACTAATTTTATGGAGGACAACTCCCATCGTGCTTATTCACAATGAACTGTTTCTTGCTTTGCAAATACACTCAGTGCTTCAAGCTACTAATTTTATGGAGGACAACTCCCATCATGCTTATTTACTATGAACTGTTCTTGCTTTGCAAATATTCTCAGCTACTTGCTTAAAGTTACTATTGAAGATTATTCTCATTAACCTAAAGAATGTTACTTAATGCATCTCTAAGGAAATACTTAATAACGAACTTTGTGTTGTTGATTACTTGCACTTCCTCTTATTGGATTATTGCCTAAATGCAATTCATTTAATGTTAACACTTATTAAAACTTAGTTTGAATCAAGTTACCAGCAATGCTCTCTTTTCTTAAAGCTACAGTATTGATACTTTAAAGTTTCTCCGTTTCTTCACAATTGTAATTAGGGAGTTTTACAAGCTGCAGTTGAGTTCCAATCCAAATCACCCAAGTAGCGTAACACAGACATAATTTGCCGGCATTTCGGTTTTGGACTGCCCTCACGGGTGGGATCAGTTGATGTGCCACAGAATATGTTCTCTCTGTAATGGCACAAGTGAGGAAAAACTATTTTGAGGTCTGAGCGGGGATTTACTGAAGGGCAAACAATTGAGTTTCTCTAAGCTTTTGTCTGTTCTTATACTTCTCATATTCTTTGTTTTTGTTGCAATGCTTTAACTTGGCTCTTCCCAAGTTAAAAGGGTAATCCAGATGTGGACCCCGTGCTCACTGTGCCTGGAGGGGTGTCAGCTAAACCTCACTGACGAGGCCCAAAGAAGGCCGAAACGATAGTCCGGAATGGCTGTATCTCTGGCTCAGAGAGAATTTGCCGGCATTTCGGTTCTGGACTGCCCTCACGGGTGGGATCAGACGGTGTGCTACGGAATATGTTCTCTCTGTAATGGCACAAGTGAGGAAAAACTATTTTGAAGCCTGAGCGTGGATTTACAGAAGGGCCAACTATCGAGTTTCTCTAAGTTTTTGTACTTTTTAGTTGAAAAGTACTCAAGGTGCTTTAACAAGACACTGTATCCAAGTCAGTTCTCATCATCATAATTTACTGTTTAATGAATAACCCCTTTAGAGGCCATATGCAGCAGACTTAACATAACTGAAACTGGGTTTGATAAGTTTTGACATGTTTTTATATCAGAAATGTGTCTATATGTTATTATGTATACATTTTTAGATCTTTCTGAAATTATAGGCTTCTCCTCCGGATAAAAATATCGCAATGTGAATTGGGTTCCTCTTGCTATGATGTGTACTTGATTGAGACTCGCCTACAGTAAAGTAACAGGAAACGATTTGTGAGTAAAAGACGGTGTGCTTAAAGGGACACTCCATGGCCCAAACACAAAGAAAATAAAAAATCAATATATATAGCAGATATATCACAACGAAAACACGCATGCATTTAATTAGACACTTTTTCAGTGGGGGTATATCTAAGAACAGTTTGCAAAAATCTCTTGTTTGCTACTTTTGCAAGCCCTCCCCTTCTACCCCCGCCCAGACTTTCCGTGGCTGTCCAATCACATACTTCCCAATGCAGCTCAATGAGAAGTCTTTGCAAGGCAGGTGCACGGGGCAATTGCTGCCTCTTGAGTTTAGCTCCATGGAGGATAATTTATTAACTTTATAACTGAATAGAAACAGAATATTAGATTAATAATATATTTTGAACTCTGAAATTGAGTTACCAGTAGAAACATTGCCAATAACCTTTCAAAGAAGATTATCAGCCCAACGCCAATCTTGATAACGCCTAAAAAATTGCTCCAACCTACCTTTTTACTAACCTACCAACTGCCCATATCCTCTTCAACCTACCTTTTTAGCCAAGAATTACACTGCTCGTGACAGAAGCGATTTTTTTTTATTTTAAATCTTCACAACATTTCTATTCATTACTTGCGTGAGAATTTGTCACACACCTGCAAATATAGTTTGACATTCAAATTTCCTTATCTCCATTGTGTGTCCTAAAATAATACACAAGTCAGCGAGTACATCTTGTGAGTCATTGTCTGTGTATGCAAAGCAATATCTAAAATTAATTTTAACATACACGGTTTTAATTTTATACAACTTGTTTAAACATGAACCACAATTTCATATTTGTGCTGCCCGCGTGAGAAAATTAATTAGGAGCTCAGAGCAACAGTTTAACCGCTTGTTTGCTGGAAACATTGCAATTAATCAGCCCTGGGGAGAGACCATAGATAGAGATTTAATAAACGAACACGATAGTATTTTATGAGACGATCAACATTTAATCTAAGATTTGCATTGAAATAGCAGAACGATGTGTTTTGAAGAGCAAAATCAATCAAATTAAAAAGGGTATTTTAAATATTAAATATATGTTAAAGAAATGATTTATGTATAATGGGAAATTATGAGGGTAACAGAGATTGGAAAATCTTTCTTTATTGAAAAATTTGTAGCTTTACAATAATAATCACACTATGCATATTCGCAGAGTTATAAAGTCCATATTTCTCTGATATAAAATATATTGTGGTTTTGGTTAATTGCCCCCTCCAGTGTGATCAGCTGTGTTCCCTGAGTATTCTACAGACAGCAGTCGGTCTGTCTAACTGTATTGCTTAATCTCACTGACAACAGACAGAGACTGTAAATGAGAATAAAATACGTAAACTCACTAATTTCTTCTGCTCAGTGCCCTGTCGTGGTTTCCCTTTGCTGGTTATCCGAGAGTGTGTACCTGATCGAGTTTCTTTGGTTATTGACTTTGGTTTCGTTCTGACTTCGCTGATTTCTGGTATCCCTGACTATTGGCTATTCCTTGCAACTGTGTTTCCGTCTGTGCTCCTGACCCTGGCTAGTAGTTAGACTATTCTCTTATACATTAAGTCCGGTCATTCTAAGGTCCGGTTAGACGTTATCATTATTCCTAAGTGTGATACTAATACTGCGTGTTGGATCAATTGTAATCCTGGCATTATGACAGAGCCATGAGCAGAAGAAATGAGTGAGTTTAAGTATCCCTCTTGTGAATCCGATTGGCCGTATCCGGTCTATGACCCCAAAACGTGCACGCGCATCCTTTGCGTGACGTCACTCGCACGTCAACGTCGCCACCATCGTGGTGGTCTGACCTTGGCTTGTACCATGAAACCATAGTTGTCTCTTTTTTTTGTCTTTTTTTTCCATTATGGTTCTTGCCTATAAATCATTAGCTTGGTGCTCTAAATTCAAGCCAATGGTAGAACCAACAATCCATTGGAAGACCACATGTTGTCCTAATGGACGTCCTTTGCGTGACGTCACTCGCACGTCAACGTCGCCACCATCGTGAACAGACGTGGGGCTACATAACAGTGTGGATCCACAGAGGCCGGCATCCACTGGCATGTCGCAAAAGCCCGGTCTTATGGCATAAGACCACCGAGCAGCACTTCTCCTATTCCTGGAAAGTTAATTTATGTTGTGCATTGCATATGGAGAGGATGAAAACGTGACATTATCCCCCTCCCCCCCCCACCTGAAGATCGCCCACCGGGCAGGCAGGACCAGGTTTGAGAGGAAATTTGGTGTGTAAAGCACAAGTATTGCGGCCAGCATGCATATCAGAGGCAGGATCCCAGGAAAGATCAGCAGGCCCATAACCCTTCCAATCAACCAAGTATTGTTCCTGATCGTGTTTCTTTGGTATTTGACTTTGGCTTCGTTCTGACTTCCCTGATATCTGGTATCCCTGACTATTGTCTATTCTTTGGAAACTGTGTTTCGTTCTGTGCTCCTGACCTCGGCTAGAATTTCGACTATTCTCTTATAAAACGAAGGCTATAATGGCTGATCTGGAAAATTCTCCAATTAAGCTACAGTAACAGATTGCGTATTTTTTCCCCAAATTTTGTCATTTACTTTTTGATTCACTGTAATTTAGTGGTTAAACTCCCTAAAATATGTCAACTTGCATTGTACTTTCTGACGTTAGACTCTGCCAACTGGTACCTAGGTCTGCTAATTCGATATTGTGTCATTCGGACATCCCTCGATGCAGTTTATCATCTCCCCCCATATAGTTTTACACAATGTGTTTCTCTGTTTTTCTTTTGGTTTTAACGCAGGTATGTCTACTTTTCCCAGAATCCTAGACTTCACTTGTATTACAAAGCTGTGTATCTCTGGTGCTCTGACCTTGGCTTGTACCATGAAACCATAGTTGTCTCTTTTTTTGTCTTTTTTTTCCATTATGGTTCTTGCCTATAAATCATTAGCTTGGTGCTCTGAATTCAAGCCAACGGTAGAACCAACAATCCATTGGATGACCACATGTTGTCCTAATGGGCAACTGGAGAATTCAATAAGATTTAACGATGATTTGTTTATTTTTTCTTTATTATGTTACGGAACAAGAAGTAACCGACACCGAGACGTTTCCTTAGAACTCACAAAGCATACTTTCTTCAATTGCCATTAAATCAAGTTTTCCTTGCGTACATAGTGAGAACCAGAGCACGATTTAGGACAGGATATTCTCATGCTAAGGATGTTTTGATCATTTCAAACTATTTATCGCAGTATAAAAGGAATATCATTTCAGTATCATTCCACAGGTGTCATTTAAAAAGGAACCTATGCCAAAACTGCAGAACAAGCCATAATGAATGAGGCTAAATGGAATTCCCAGTTTTTAAACTGGCCTGTACAAGCAAGCCGTATGAATGGCTTCATTGTGGGAGACAGACTGCTAAGCATCTTCGCCTTGTATATGGAGACTGCATGGCTTTTGGCCAAACCAAAGGAAACACACATCTTCCTGCTCTCAGAGATCCAAATTAATTTCCCTCATAAAACACTCTCTTCGTTTCCAGTGGTTTGATCGCAATTTAACAAACTTTAATTGATACGTAGAAATCCCGGGGATGTGAATGGATCCCTCCAGGCATCGAGACGTGTGTCCTATACAACAAGAATGAAGGATCAGTTTATATACACAGTGCGTGTATCTGTATTAACCAGAACAAGGATGATACGTCGATAGAGAAGGAAAGAAAGAGAGAGACAATGAAAGAGAGAGAAAAAAATGAGAGAAGGAAAGAAAGAGAGAGTAGGAGAGAGAGAAAAAATGAAGTAGAAAGAGAGAGGAAGATAGAGAGAGACAGAGACACAGAGAGACATACACAGACAGACAGAAAGATAGATATTCTCAAATATGAGTTGAAAAGGCTAAGCTGTATCAAGGAATAAGAAAAATATATATTTTCTAGAGAAATACATGTGTAAAAGTCAGGGCCGCCATCAGAAATTTTGGGGCCCCTAACACAGCTCAAAGTCTGGGCCCCCAGGTGCCCGCCTCTAAGCAACAAATCCTGAAACAGACATACACACATACAGGCATACTGACACACACATACTGAAACAGACACACACACATATACAGAAACATACAGACACACACACGCATTCATAAGGAGATACAGATACACACACACATACATACTGACATACAGACACACACACACTGACATACATACATACTCACATACTGACACACACACACACACACATATACATACCATACATACTGACAAACAGACATACATACAAACTGACCTACATACACACACACACATACAGATAGATATATACATAGATACAGACATACATACTGACATTCATACACACATACAAACTGACATAAAGACATACATACACATAAATACGGACTGACATACATGCAGGCATACATACTGACATACACACACACACACATACAGATAGATATACACATACATACAGGCATACATACTGACATACAGCCATACATACTGACATACATACACACATACATACAGGCATATATACTGACATACACACATAGACATACATACATACTGACATAAATACATACACACATACATACTAATAGATAGATAGATAGATAGATAGATCGATAGATATACATACATACAAACATACATACACACAAACAGACACACACACACACAAACAGACATACATACATACAGACAAATACATACACCCTGTTCCAAATTATTATGCAAATGATATTTTTCTCATTTACCTAAATAATTGATGTAAATAACGGTCAGCATAATTCTCATGTTATCAACTATTAAGACTACAATTCAAATTTTATTGAACAAACCTCCTAATGATAACAGTATTTTTTTAAACATAAAAAACTTACAATGCACTGTTCCAAATTATTACGCACAATAAGTTTCAAAACACTTTATAGGTTGTAAAGAACTGAAAATTGTCATTTGTTGTGTTTGCAGCATATTTACTGAAATCAAAAGCTATTTCAATCAAACTTATAACAACATTTTAACTTTTTAAACATTTTAACAGGTCACGTTACATTTTAACATAGGACCCCTTATTTGATAGCAGCTTCACAAGTCTTGCATCCATTGAACTTGTGAGTTTTTGGACAGTTTCTGCTTGAATTTGTTTGCAAGATGTCAGAATAGCCTCCCAGAGCTGCTGTTTGGATGTAAACTGCCTCCCACCCTCATAGATCTTTTGCTTGAGGATGCTCCAAAGGTTCTCAATCGGATTGAGGTCAGGGGAGGATGGAGGCCACACCATGACTTTCTCTCCTTTTTTCCCCATAGCAGCCATTGATGCAGAGGTATTCTTTGCAGCATGAGATGGTGCATTGTCATGCATGAAGACGGTTTTATTACGGAAAGCATAGTTCTTCCTTCTGTACCAGGGAAGAAAGTGGTCAGTCAGAAACTCCACATACTTTGCAGAGGTCATCTTTACACCTACGGGGACCCTCAAGGGGCCAACCAGCTCTCTTCCCATGATTCCGGCCCAAAACATGACTCCACCACCGCCTTGCTGACGTCGCAGCCTTGTTGGAACAGGGTGGCCATCCACCAACCATCCACTACTCCATCCATCTGGACCATCCAGGGTTGCACGGCACTCATCAGTGAAAAGGACTGTTTGAAAATTAGTCTTCATGTATTTTTCTGCCCAATGCAGCCGTTTCTGCTTGTGAGCATTGGTTAGTGGTGGCCGAATAGAAGGTTTATGCACAGTTGCAAGACTCTGGAGGACTCTACACCTTGATATCCATGGGACTTCAGATGCATCAGCAGTTTCAAATATCTGTTTGCTGCTATGTAATGGTATTTTAGCAGCTGCTCTATTGATCCGATGCATGGATCTAGCAGAAATCTTCCTCAATGTGCCTTTATCTGCATGAACCCGTCTGTGCTCTGAATCAGCCACAGATCTCTTAATAGTGCGATGATCACGCTTAAGTTTTCATGAAATATCTAATGTTTTCATATCTCGTCCAAGGCATTGAACTATTTCACTCTTTTCGGCAGCAGAGAGATCCTTTTTCTTCCCCATATTGCATGAAAATGGTGCTCTGCTTAATAATGTGAAACACCCTCCTTTAGTAGTTTTTCCTTAAATTGTGCTCACCTGGCAATCTAATTATCACAGGTGACCGAGATTGTTTTCAGTGATCAAAAGAGCCCTGAGACACAATGCCATCCATGAGTTAAACTGAAAAGCAAAATATTTAATCTTTGTGGCACTTAAATAGAATTTGTATAATAATTTGGAACAGGGTGTATATACACACACCTCATTTTTCAGCCACCCTCCTCCTCCTTAACTTTTTGTTGCAGGAAGGTGGCTGGGGATGATGGGAGAGGATGCCTCTCCTCTCCTCGGCTGTCTCTTCCCCCCGCGCATAGTAAGCTGGGAGGAGTGACCGGCCGTCACTTCCTCCCAGCAGCACTTGTGGTGCAGCCTTTTTAAAGAGGTCCGGTCGCGCTATTAAACGGCTGCAGCGCTGACTGGACCCCTGAAGATATAGGGCTCATCGGGTGGCCCTAAATGCTTGGGCCACCTGATGGGCCCCGGTGCAGCTGCACCTGCGGCAGTTTCGCTGCTCCACGTGGGGGCCCGGGCGGGCAGCCCCCCAGTGCCGCCAGGCCCGTGACAACCGTCATGGTTGTCACCCCCTGATGGCTGCCCTGGTAAAAGTACAGATCAGTTTAACCCCTGAACGACTAACAGTAATAATTCTGTCGTCACCAACCAACTGTAAGGCTTCATCACAATATAGAAAGTCCACTCATTTAAAGGAACACTACAGTGTCAGGAGCACAAACATGCATTCCTGACACTATATATAGTCTTAGAGTGGCTAGATAGATAGATTGATAGATAGATAGATAGTGTAGCGGAGCCCTAGTGGTAGCCGAAAATAGTTCAGTTCCAGGAGAATAGGTGCCCTGACCGGTCTCTGTTCGTGAGGTTCCTGTGCGAAAACCATACAAGGGAATCTCTTGCTTTCATGATACAAATGCTCCTTCTGTTCAGTACTTTTTATCTCCCGAACGCCATTCATGTAGGTGGTCGGGAACAGGAACGGGCAGGGGTCGACAGTTTACAGGTGTTCGTGCAAGTTCCAAGCCGAAAATAGTTCCAGGCACCTTATGACCAAGTACCGCTGCCTTTGTTCGGGAGACAAGATGGCCGCCATTCTACCAGCTACGTGTTCAGTTATACGAAATGGCGGTCACCCAGGAGAAGCACTCATTAATTGTTTCCCTTGCGGTTTCGCACTTAAGTGGTTGGTGTTAACATTCTAATGGGGTACAGGGGTGGTCCTCGTTCGGGAGGCAAATGGATTCCATTCATATGAAGTCTCCCGAATGGCCAAAGAAGAACCACACGAAATAACTGGGCAAAATACACCAAATAACAGTGGGAAGATATGGACAGCCAATATAGGGGATAAACATTTCCATTCTTACAAATGCCCATTCCGCGATAGATAGACAGACAGACAGACAGACAAGCTCACTGAGCAGGACCCTCAAACCCTCTGTTCCTATGCGTCTGTTTGTCTGGTTACAATTACGTGTCTTTTAGTCCACCCATTGTAAAGCGCTACGGAATTTACTGGTGCAATATAAATAATAAAATAATAATAATAGATACATAGATATATATATATAGATGGATAGACAGACAGACAGACTTGAAGCAGACAGCTCTCCCCACAGAAGCCAAGACAGTACAGCAGGAGAGACAAACAGCAATGCCTGCTGCAGAACTGACACAAATCACAACAAACACATGAATACACTAAAACCCAGTGTTGCGACCTCCATGATCCCTCTGTTATCTGTGTTAGTGTTCTCGCTATCTGTGATTGGTTCATTAAGGAATTAAAAAAACGTGTGGGGGTCTTGAGTAACCAGGCAACTATAGGAACCTAACATGCACAACGTGTCGTTCCCGTCCTATAAGCAAAGGGATTAGTAACAGAGCAGGAGACCGTACTCTAGATACCCCTTCTCTAGAAAACCATTCTCTAGAAACTCCCAGTCAATGTATACCTGCTCTAGATATCCTTGGTCTAGATAACGGTGCTGAAGATATCCCTAGTCTAGATACCCATAGTCTAAATACATCTGCTATACATACCCATAGTCTAGACACTCCTTGTCTAGATACCCCTTCTCTAGAAACCTGTAGTCTAGATACCATTCTCTAGATATCTTTAGTCTAGAGACCTCTGCTCTAGATACCTCTAGTCTCAATGTCTTTGCTAGTCTAGTCTAGATACATCTTCTCAACATAACCCTAGTCTAGATACCCCTGATCTAGATACCACTGGTCTAGATCCTCTGCTCTCTATAGCCCGATACCAGATACCATTCTCTATATTTCCCTAGTCTAGACACACAGGCTCTAGATACCTCTGCTTTAGATAACCCTAATCTCGATATTCCTGCTCTAGATACCTCTAGTCTAGCTACCCGTGTTGTAGATAACCCTGCTCCAGTTTACTCTTTTCTAGATTGTGTACCATTCGCCATTCTCTCTTTCTGCTGTAGTGAATGAGATCATAAAGTGACAGTGTTATTGCACAGTGCTGACATATTTGTTGTCTCCTACCTAATCAACAAATACTGTCAGGAATTATTCTCTCTGAGAATCTAGTGGGTTTAATATATTAAAAGATATAAGTTAACAGTGCAGTAGATGTAAAAATATATATAGAGTAAAACGCTTTCCTAATGTGTGAAAATCTATAGATAAAAAAAAAGCAATAGAATTAAATATGATGTATCAGAATTATGTAACGAGGCATTACTGAATGTATTTGTCTGATGGCATTAGATCTGGTAATTGATACTCTTATAAAGTTTAATATACATATTTTTTTTAAATAACTCTTTTCTCTGCAAGAAACTAAAAAATCATCAGTTCACATTCTTGTATTTTAATAGAATCTATCAATCACCTGTATCATCATTGTCATATTAATCATTTGTTACTGGCTGATATATTCTCTTTGGCCCCTAGAGGGCAGCAGAGTCCTCCAGGATTAACATTAAACTATGAAAATTACTTCTGCAAGGTTCCTCCATGTGCCATAATGCTCTGCTATTAGAAGATAAATTAGAATGGCGAGACGTTTAGTCCATTGCACCTAGAATCTTATCAGTAGTCAAACATGCATACCTCCCAACAGTCCTAGATCTGGCAGGACAGTCCCAATCTTGAACTCTCTCCCCTCATTTTTTTTCTGTATGAACTGTGCAGAGACATTTGCAGCTTGATACGATAAGCCTAGGCTGGGAGAACTGCATAAATATTTGCACTTTGAAGCTGTTGAGATTGATAGGAATTACAGTGCACAGCATCTCTAACTGCCCATTACATGCACAACGGTGTGCAAGGTATGGAATATTGTGGGACTTCCCCTCACTCACTGACAATAGAGAGATCGGAGGGCTAATAAAAACACTAAATATTTTATAGTACAGCGTTATACATTAATATATCCTGTAACATATGAAAAGTTTTTTTTTCTATGATTTATTTTCTTTTAATTGTAACTACATCAAATTTAACTCAGACATAGTTTGACAATGAAATTGCACAAAATAATTGTCAGGCAATAAAATGTATTATGTCCCATAAAACCCTTTGTTCTAAAGCATGTGCCAGTATTTTACATTGCCGTGCTCCGAATTCCTAAACGTTAATATGCTTAGCAGAATGAAACGCTTACTGGATCACTAGCAGAACATTACGCAAGGGCCTTGTACTACTTCAAATAAATGAGAACAACCGGGGAAATAATACTGTTTTATAATGAAGGTCGTCTCTTGTTTGTTGTTCTGGTTGTGTTGAAATAAGCTTCAATTAAAACTTTAATTACAAAAACACTATCTAACTTTTAATATCATTTTACACCACTCGGCTCACGCATTAACCGGAAAGCTGAGCAACATGTATTTTCATACTGTAGAACTAAAACTCTCATCATGCTTTGCCAGAATTCCCTTATTCGGATCACTCCATAATGATTATTTATAGTATTTGTCGGTAACAGCGGCCCCTATCTACTTTAAAATTCTTATTTTGGTGTATTCTGCTAGTTATTTAGACTAGTAATTACTTTATTGCACTGGAGAGTGATGGGAAGGAATCACTTCAAAGTGTTACAAAGTTATTTAAAAAAATTTTTTTGCTGAGGAACGTGAGGTGTCTGCGTATTCTGTATGAATAGGCACTTAATTAATATATATGTTTTGTCTTTGTTTGCAGTCGCTCTTTTAGGATAAGGTAAGGTGTTACAAACCTGCTACAATTGGTAGGTTTAAAGACGGGATTTCCCTAAATCCAGCTCCCACATTTAGAGATAATGTGTTAGGTTAGGTGCGACACATGCACTCTGGAAGAAATTGTCTTTCTATCCCGTAATATTCAGCTAAGATTTGCCTGGCTCAGAGTGATAAGAGTTACCCTTCTTCAGCATCTCCAGGTTCCACGTTAGGTTAGTGGACAGGCCACTGACCTAGCTTAGTGAATCGCTTGCACCCCTGAGCTATGAAAACACAGCGGTTAAATGCTGAGTGCTGAGTGCATCAATGTACGTCACGCTACAGTGACGTACATTGTCATACAGTGTGTGTGACTGTGCTTATATCACCTTATATATACTATCAGGCAGACTTGTGTAATTTGATTAACCGAAATCACTTCCTACAAAAATAAATATTTTCAGCGCAGACAATTTTCATCTATTGAAATGATTCAGGAGAAGCAATTAGGGCGAACTAAAGGGCCTGAAAATGGGTGAGCACATCAGTGTGTTGCAAATTATATAAATAATATAAATATTATGTATATAATGATAAATAATAATACATTTATAGTAAAAAATACGGTGTATATACAGCTTTATTTAACTTAAACACCAAATGCCAACAAACATATCACCCTGTCAGCTGTTGGGATGCTTTACCAACAGACAGCTCTACCATGAAATAATCCGAGTCCGGAGCAGCTTGCCCCCGCAATCAGCTCTCCGCAGCCTGCGAATCCCCAAGCCGCTATCTTCTTCAACTGTACTGCGCTGGCCAGAACTCCCGCCACCACGATGGTGACCTATCCCTTACCTAGATGCCATCGCGCCTCCGCTGACAGCGCAGCCTCAATACCGTCTGCAGGCTCGTATTAAATATGTCTAAACCAATTAAATTCAAGTGAACCCCATTGTTCCGCATCAGATGTTCTGGGGGTGGTAAGAGGACGAAAAAGACAATTCAATCCCTAATTGTTTATTGAAGGTCCTCCAAAACCGAGACACAAACTGAGAACCTCTGTCAGATACTATATTGTGAGGAATGCCATGCAGACGGACAACTTCTCGTATAATGATTAGTACCAGGTCTTGAGATGACAGCAATTTCTTGAGAGGAATAAAATGAGCCATTTTAGAAAAACGGTTCACAACCATGAGAAGTTCAACAATGAAGTCCATGGACAAGTGGGACCATGGGACCTCAAGAATAGGAAGAGGTTGTAACAAGCCACAAGGGAGTTTATGAGGCACTTTGGAAACCGCACAAACAGAACAAGCCTGCACATATTCCTTAACATCCCTCCTGAGGGAATCCCACCAGAATGACCTCATGATAGCAGAAGTGGATTTATTAATACCTGGGTGACCAGCATACACATTGTCGTGAAACACCTTCATGATATTAACCCTCTCCCCAATGGAACGAACAGTTTGTCCTGAGGTTTACCGCCGGGTGTCTGAGACTGAGCCTCCATGATGGAGCCAAGCAGCGGAGAGGACAATGAAAGGACAGTGGACGCAATGATACATTCCGGGGCAATGATATGGGACTTTTCTTGCTCTAGTATAGCCTCAGTATCAAACTGCCTGGACAAGGCGTCGGCCTTGACATTTTTAGAACCAGGTCTGTAAGTGATAAGAAAATTAAAGTGAGAAAGAAATAGAAACCACCTAGCTTGTCTAGAAGATAATCGCTTCGCATCTTCTAAGTAAGCCAGGTTTTTGTGATCAGTAATGATCAAAAGGGGGTCCTTGGAACCCTCTAAAAGATGTTGCCACTTCTTGAGAGCTAGAATAATGGCCAACAATTCTCTATTGCCAATATCGTAATTGCGCTCAGCAGGAGACAACTTTCTATAAAAGTAACCACAAGGATGTAACTGAGTTTCTTGGCTCTCCCTCTGGGAGAGAACTGCCCCTACCCCTGTCTCTGAAGCATCAACCTCCAGTATGAAAGGCTTACTGGTGTCAGGATGTATCAATATGTCAGCAGAGGCAAACCTCTGTTTGAGAGTTTTAAAGGCTTCAATAGCCTCCTTAGACCATATCATACTACTAGCCCCCTTGCGTGTCATATTGGTGATGGGGGCTATTACTGAAGAAAATCCCTTTATAAATCTTCTGTAATAATTGGCAAAACCAATGAACCTTTGAATGGCTTTCAAACCAGTTGGTAAAGGACACTGTAGAACAGACTCTATTTTTTTAGGATCCATCTGAAACCCCGAGGCAGAAATATTATATCCTAAAAACTGTACTTCAGACTAGTCAAAGATCCATTTTTCCAATTTACAATAAAGTTGTTTTTTAAACAAGGTTTGCAGAACTTGTTTAACGTGATCGTGGTGAGACTGGAGGTCAGGAGAATAAATAAGGATAGACCAAGACAAACGAGTAAATATAATCCTTGAGTACATCGTTAATGAAATCTTGGAAAACCGCTGGAGCATTGCACAACCCGAATGGCATCACTAGATATTCATAGTGTCCACTTCTGGTATTAAATGCAGTCTTCCACTCGTGGTTTTCCTTGATTCTCACTAAATTGTAAGCACTTCTAAGATCAAACTTAGTTAATACTTTAGCGCCTTGGAGTCTATCAAATAATTCAGCAATAAGAGGAATGGGGTAGGCATTTTTAATGGTGATTTTGTTCAATGCCCTATAATCGATACATGGGCGCAACTCACCATCCTTTTTAGATACATAAAAGAATCCTGCACCAGCAGACGAGGATGATTTTCGTATATAGCCTTTATTCATTGAATCCTTAATATATTCCTCCATTATTCTACTCTCCTGAGGAGATAGAGCATAGACTGCTCCCTTAGGTGGCATAACGCTGGGTAGTAAGTTAATGGAACAGTCATATGGTCTGTGAGGAGGTAGAGTATTAGACTGAGTCTTGCTGAATACTTCTTTAATGTCACGGTATTGTATAGGAATCTCAGGATTTTGAGGTGTATTAGTGGGTAATCCAATAGTGCCCACTCTTTTGGTGACATGCAATATGCACCTTTCATTACACTCCTTACCCCTTTCTAATATTTCCCCATTAGCCCAGTCAATGTGAGGGTTATGCTTGCTAAGCCATGGAAATCCTAATATGATACAAGAATGAGATGCAATCACCTGAAATATAATCTCTTCCTTATGTAAGGCACCAATGAAAATATTTATGGGTAAGGTTTCATGCGTTATGAAGTGAGATTGGTCTCCCATCAATAGCTTCAACGGCTAGGGGTGATAGTCTCTCCTTGATAGGTATAGTATTATCCTTGACAAATTGGAAATCAATGAAATTTCCAGCAGCCCCTGAGTCCATCAGGGCTTTCCATGAAAAGTGCTTTTTGTCAAGAGTAATCAAAATATCAATGAGAAGTCTATATTTATTCTTTTCAGAGGACGTCTCCATTAAACCTAAGACCTGTCTCCTTAAGGCACTTAGGTGCGGTAGTTTCTTCGGACAACATAGAAACATAGAAACATAGAATGTGACGGCACATAAGAACCATTCGGCCCATCTAGTCTGCCCAATTTTCTAAATACTTTCATTAGTCCCTAGTCTTATCTTATAGTTAGGATAGCCTTATGCCTATCCCACGCATGCTTAAACTCCTTTACTGTGTTAACCTCTACCACTTCAGCTGGAAGGCTATTCCATGCATCCACTACCCTCTCAGTAAAGTAATACTTCCTGATATTATTTTAAACCTTTGTCCCTCTAATTTAAGACTATGTCCTCTTGTTGTGGTAGTTTTTCTTCTTTTAAATATAGTCTCCTCCTTTACTGTGTTGATTCCCTTTATATATTTAAATGTTTCTATCATATCCCCCCTGTCTCGTCTTTCCTCCAAGCTATACATGTTAAGATCATTTAACCTTTCCTGGTAAGTTTTATCCCGCAATCCATGAACCAGTTTAGCAGCCCTTCTCTGAACCCTCTCTAAGGTATCAATATCCTTCTGAAGATACGGTCTCCAGTACTGTGTACAATACTCCAAGTGAGGTCTCACCAGTGTTCTGTACAATGGCATGAGCACTTCCCTCTTTCTACTGCTAATACCTCTCCTATACAACCAAGCATTCTGCTAGTATTTCCTGCTGCTCTATTACATTGTCTGCCTACCTTTAAGTCATCAGAAATAATCACCCCTAAATCCCTTTCCTCATATGTTGAGGTTAGAACTCTATCAAATATTCTGTACTCTGCCCTTGGGTTTTTACGTCCAAGATGCATTATCTTGCACTTATCATTAAATGTCAGTTGCCACAATTCTGACCATTTTTCTAGTTTACCTAAATCATTTGTCATTTGGCTTATCCCCTCCTGGAACATCAACCCTGTTGAATATCTTACAATTGTCTCTCATATGTCCATTACTACCGCAGTATAAACATAAACCTTCATTTCTCCTATATTGTTTCTCAGCCTCTAACAGTCTAGTGACCCCCAACTGCATGGGTTCATATTTGGACTGTATAGGAAGGTCAGGAACAACAGGTTCGAAGAGATGGGGTTTTAAAGGCATAGTCATACGTCTGGTATTCTCTCTGGTTCTTAGTCTATTATCAATTTGCATAACAAATGTGATGAACTCGTTAAGTTTCTTGGGTAGATCTTTAGCAGCAATCTCATCTAGCATAGTGTCAGATAGTCCCTTTTTAAATGCAGAGATTAGCCCACTGCTAGTCCAGTCTACCTCAGAGGCCATTGTACGAAATTCTGTGGCATATTCCGAGATAGACCGGTTCCCTTGTCTGATGTGCATCAGGGCAGTAGAGGTGTCTTCCTCCCTGCCTAAAGGTTCAAACATAAGTTTAAATTCCCGTAAGAAACTCCTGGTAATTGTGTGCCACACTCCTGTTACTCTCCCATAATGGATTGGCCCAAGCTAAAGCTTTACCTTTTAACTGATTCATCAGGTAACCAATTTTAGCTCTGTCTGTGGGAATCCCTTGCATTCTTGAATATTACCATCAAAATGTAGGGGAGGAGATAGTAGGTGCCTTGTGTACTATAGGTGGAGGCAGGGGAGGGCTGGCAGCCTTAGGCCTGGGGGGCAAAACCAGTCAAGTGGCCCATTGCACGAATCAGCTCACCATCCATTCCCACCTTTTCCTGGTTTTATAACGGATATTGATGTTATGCTAATCAGTAGCTCTTTGCCATACCCGCTCCTTCACGGCTCTGACTTTCAATGTGTCAGAGCGCAGGCTGAGAATCTCTGAGCCTGTGCTCTGACTCACTAACTGAGCGCCGGAACCACAAGGGAGAGGCTATAATCTGACTGCACCTACTGCTGGTGCGCACCAGTGGACCACCAGCGAATCGTTTAAATTGAATAGGCTGGTGTCCCCAACTTGTGAGCTGTGTTGGCCGCCGGGCGCCTCTGTTGTCATGGCACCCTGCGTGACCGCACAGCGTGCACACCCCAACGGCTGGCCCTGCTGACACACACTGATGTTACTACTTAGACATCCCTCAATATTAATACAGACATCAGAGTAAACACCAATAAACTGTGGAAACAGAGCTGATCCCCCCAAATTTATAAAGATTTGCTTAGTGGATTTGTTGTAAGATTAAATCATGCCTCCTCCTCTCTCTCTCCCATGCGCTGCTCTGTAGGCTGGGAGGAAGTGAAGAGTAATCACATTCTCCCAGCACAGCACCACCGGTGGCTGCATGGGGAACAGCTGTTTAATGTAATGATTGCAGGACGGCCAGCTGCCACAGAACCTATTTGTTCCCGTCTCGGCAAAGGGCTCCAGGCACTGCTTGCTGTGAGTGTGAGCCGCTGTAAATTAGGGGCAGAGGGCACTTGCACTGCGGTAAAGACGGGTCTGGGCAGGAGGAGAGTGCAGTGCAATCAGTGCACTCCCCTCCTGTGGGTCACCAGTAGACTGGTGCACCTGCCCAGGATCAGAGCCGGTGCAAGGATTTTTGCCGCCCTAGGCAAAAGAAAAATTTGCCGCCACCCATGTGACAACACAATGCCCCACCCATATGATCTGCCATATGAACTAATGCCAGTGCTGCACACAGTGTGTGTTTACATTAAAAAGCCTGCAGGGGAGGGGCGGAGCCAGCACCCGAGCTAACCGGCCGCACATTTTAACAGCTCCGTACGAGACACTGAAATTAACCCGCCCGGAGCCGCAATCTACGGGCACACCAAGCTCCAAAGCCGGCACACAGTATACTCACACTATGGGGAAGAAGTGTAAAAAGCAGAGAGTGGATCCGAGCACGGGGTCCGGAGATATAGGGGCTTTTCTCCGTGCTGCCTCGTGGCCTGCAGATTCCAAGAGGGCGCCCGAGGTCTATACTGCACAATCCTCGGACAAGGACAGCTATTATACAGAGCCTGCAGTGCCGAGACGAGAGCAACAGATACCTCAAAGACCCATGGACATGGGGAACGCTGCACCAGCCACCAAGGCAGATATTAAAGCTCTGGTGAAGGACATTCAGTTCATGGAGGTGGGCCTTGGGGACACCAAACTAGCGCAAAGCGCCACGGACGCACCGCTGAGCTCCCTCCGCAAACAATATGCGGCCCAACAAGCCCAACTGGCCAGCATGGAGGACTGGAACAAGGCAAGGAACATGTGGGTCCGGGGAGTGCCAGAGACAATCACCGGATCGGAATTGCCGCACTATTGCCGATGACTTATAGCTACGCTACTGACACCGTGACAAGCTAAGCTGGTCACAATAGACTCTTGCTACAGACTCACCAGGGCAGCCTCCACGCCACGCGAAGGAGCCAGCGATGTAATGATCAAGTTCATGCGGGACTCTGACAGGGGAATGTGTATGGGGGCTGTGAGAGGCTCCCCCACACTGACTTTTGAAGGAGCACAACTGGCGCTTTACAGAGACTTCTCAAAACACACCATGATGTGGCGGAAGACCTTTCGTCAGTCACTCAGCTACTCCAGGATCAAGCCATCCCCTACAAATGGGGCCCCCACCGTCTGCAGGCTGAAAAGGCAGGCAAGACACATAAGCTCTCCCACGCAACCGACATACCGGCCTTCCTGCAAGTACTTGGCCTCCCAGCGCTAACGACTCAAGCGACAACCCGTCCAACATGGACTGTAGCGGAGATTACCCCCTTTGTGCCCAGAGGAGAGGTTCAGAAAACCACTGCCTCAACAACCTGACACGGCAGCAACCAAGAGGGAATTGAATACCTTTTATCTGTTGCAGACAGCGGGAGATATGCATGTTCCATTCTACGTTTATTATCTCCTATGCTGTTTACATTGTTCACTTATTTTTCCTTTTTTCGTAAGATGTTTCTAATTACGCTCTTTCCTTGCCTTCGCAATACTGGCTCGGTAAGCCAATGAATTATCATATATGCTAAGCCACCCTCCCCCTTTTTTTCCCTTAGATTGCGCAAAGCAGCTTGTAACTTACCACTTACTCATTGCAGCTCGCAGCCTAGACAGTCCTACCCAGCTATGACAAACATACTCACCTGAACCCAACTGACTGAGGCCCCACGCTTCATATTACTATACCTAGAGGTACCTAAGATTATACTACGAGTCACACACTGAAAACAGGCATACAGGCACTTGATGCTTTACAGATAAAACCCCTACCCTACCAAACCAGTGTCAAAGCTCTGTAAAATAGGCGAGAGCGGGCTGACCAGGCCCATAAAATACAAAACCGGGTAGTCCTCATCCATGTGTAATGATTGTTATTAAGCTCAATGTTATCTGATTTGAAATGTACGCATAACACGTGATATGGCTTTTACTGTGCTGTACCCACAAAAATAAAGAATATTAAAAAAAAAATTAAAAATAATAAAGCCTGCAGGGACCGGCTATAGATACCAGAACCACTTCATTAAGCTGAAGTGGTTCTGGGGACTATAGTGTCCCTTTAATGTGAGGTAAATCATAGATTAGTGTCACTAATAATATACTAGATTGCCTACTTACAACCAGATGAGGATGATGATGGGCTGCAGTTTGGCTCCACTGGTCTGGTGTAGAACAGGATCTCTGGAGGCTGTTTGCAACTGTGGTCACAAAATTCAATGTTCTGGGAGAATTGGAAGCAGATCCATTTGGGGGCCCCTTACACAGCTCAAGGTCTGAGCCCCAGGGCCTGACAGCGAGTATACCCACAAGGCCCACTCATAAGTCCACTTATATGTTCCACCCACCCATGAGTTCGCTCACAGGGAGTGGAGTGTGTAGGGGATGTGTTATGTGTTATTGTAGAGAATCTAATATGTGTGCTTATGGTATGTAGTGTATAGGGATACCAGTTTGTGCAGGTGATGCAGTGTGTTTGTGTGTAGTGGAAGCAGTGTGTATTTATGTATAAGGGATGTATTGTGTGTTTCTGGTTGTGTATAAGGGATACATTGTGTGATTCTGTGTTTGTATGCATAAGGGATGCAAGGTGTGTGTCTGTATGTGTGTGCATTGAGTGTGTGTAAGAGATGCATTGTGTTTCTGTGTGTATGTAAGAAAAGCAGTGTGTGTGTTTGCATGTGTGTGTAAGGGTTTGCATTGTGTGTTTCTGTGTATGTGTGCAAAGGATGCATTGTCTTTGTGTGTAAAGGTTGCATTGTGTGTGTAATGGATGCATTGTCCATTTCTCTGTGTGTAAAGGAAGCATGTTGTGTTTCTGTGTGTGTAGGGATGCATTGTGTGTTTCTGTGTATGTATAGGGATGCATTGTGTGTGCGTGTGCGCGTAGTCTGAAAGAGCTCCCTGTCTTGCCCCGTGTCCTATAGAGCTGTCCGTTCTGTCCCCTAGAGCTCTCCCCCACCCTCCCCTAGCGGTCTCTTCTCACACTCACCCACCCTCCCTGTGCTCTATTCATCCCCCCTCCACCCTCCCTGTGTTCTTCTCACCACCCCCCCACCTGTGTTCTTCTCACCTTCCCCCTCCCTGTGTTCTCCTCACCTCCCCCTCCCTGTGTTCTCATCTCCCCTTCTCCTCACCCCCCTCCCTGTGTTCTTCTTACCCTCTCTCCTCCCTGTGTCCTCCTCACCTCCCCCCCTCCAAGTGTTCTCCTCACCACCAGCCCTCCCTTTTTTTCTTACTCTCCCCTCCTACCTGTGTTCTTCTTACTCCCCTGTTCTTCTTACTTCTTTGTTCTTCTTACTTCCCCTTGTTCTTCTTACTCCCCCACCTGTTCTTCTTACCCCTACTTCTTACTTCCCTTCTTCTTCTTCTTCTTACCCCTCTTTGTTCTTTTTCTTATCCCTTGTTCTTCTTATCCCCCTTGTTCTTACCCCTTGTTCTTTCTTGTCTCCTTCTTCTTACCCCCTTTTTCTTACTTCCCCTTCTTCTTACTCTTTCTTCTTTCTTACTCCCCCTTCTTCTTATCCCTTTTTATCTTTCTTTCTTCTTACCCCCCTCATCTTCTTATCCCTCCTTGTGCTTCTTACCCCACCTGTTCTTCTTACCCCTCCTTGTCTTTCTTACTCCCCCTTCTTCTTACTCCCCCTTTCTTACCCCTTCTTCTTACCCCCTCTTCTTCTTACCCTCCCCTTCTTCTTACTCTCCTTCTTCTTCTTACTCCCCTTCTTCTTATCCCCTTCTTCTTCTTACTCCCCTTTCTTCTTCTTACCCCCCCACCTGTTCTTCTCTTACCCCTCCTTGTTCTTCTTACTCCCTTCTTTCTCTTACTCCCCTTCTTTCTTGCTCCCCCTTCTTCTTCATCCCTTCTTCTTCCCTCTTCTTCGCCTCCTACCCCCTTCTTCTTACCCCTCCCCTTCTTCTTACCCCTCCTCTTCTTCTTACCCCTCCTTTAGATCTGATAGGCTGTAACCGGTCTTTGACCCCAAAGTCAGTTGCCAGGTTCCCATTTGCATAATTTCTGTTTAGCATTAACCCTTCTGTGGATTAGGTTGCTGCTCGGCACAACTTTTCCTGTGTGGACAGTAAATGTCATTAACCACATTTTTATAAGCGGATGAATACGTGACAAGGCCCCACAGTTTTCAGCTCCGCGACCGGCACCCCAAAATCCGCCTCAACTTCCTAGAAAGTGCGCAACAACACAAAAAATAAATCATCCAAGTAATGTGTGACCGCATGGACACCCGACGCCTGAACGGTGACCCATTCCAAGAATGACAAGAACATCTTGAAATAATAACATCATATGGCACAACCCATGGGAAGGCACATGTCATAAAAGTACGAGCCCTGAAAATGACATCCCAACAAAGGAAAACAATCAGGGTGCACCGGCAACAAGCCGAGTGCGGATTCAATGTCCGATTTTGCCAACAGCTTCCCAGACCCAGCTGCTGAACCAGCTCCAAAGTTCTATCAAATTATGCATATCGAACCCTACAGACCTCCTTATTGATGTCATTATTGACCGACCCACCCGAAGGGTAGGACAGATGGTGATTCAATCAACAGGACCCCGTCTCCTTCTTGGGGACCAAACCCAGGGGAAAATTAAATGGCCCAGCCATACGCCCCCGCCGCACCTCCCCCTCCAATTTACCCTGGAGGATGTCCTCCTTATCCCTTACCGGACGGAGATTATTAGCAAACTGAGGCTCAGCCAAAGCCACAAACGGAATCCAAAGCCTCAAAGAAAAACCATCAAAAAGAGTTTGCGTTTCCTCCGTTCTAGGATACCTGTCTAACCATCGTCCTGTCCTTGTGACGTTCACCGGTGTCCTATCTGCAAGATATGTCATCCCATCCTGTTCCCTTACGTGCAATTGTCCTTCCTTTCCTGAAGCATCGAAAGGCCCCCAACAATTAGAACATTCGTATTTGAACCTGCAGGAGCAAAGCCACCTGCAGTGGCTCTCATTGAAGAGCCAGCACACACCTTTTTTGTTACTCGCTGACTGCTCTGGGACTAACCTGAGAGAACTCCCCAGTACTGGCCATTGGACTTGGTAGCCTATCCAACACCACTTTTAGCAAGCACCATACCTCTTGCCCAATATCCTGACTAGCCCCTGAGTCCCCCCCAAGTGCTAGCGTAGGTAAACTTACCGAACCTCTGAGGTCACCATCACCTGCCCCACTGGATCCTCCTGCTCCACCTCTTCAGACTCAGAATCAGGCCCAGCCAGGAGTCTCCCAGTCTTTGTAGCATTGCTGCGGCCTGCAGTCTCCTGAGCTCCGGATCCTGCTTCCAGCTTCCTCTCCGGCTCCCTCTGTCTTCTGCCGACATTCTAACCTCCTTCCGGCGCCAGGGCCTGTCATTCGCGCCCAACTTCCAGCGCACTGCCCGACTTCCCGATGCATCCTGCTGCCGTGTCGCGTCACTTCCGGCTGCGCCGAACCTTGCCTGGGGGCGGACAAAGCATGACAGAGGCCTTGATCTCCTGACCCTCTGTCCGCCTTCTGGTAATTCATCCGCCGCCGCTGGGTCTCCAGACCCTCCCGGGCCCCCAACCACACCAGACATCACTTCCTCCAGGGCTCCAGCACCGTTGGCCTCGAGGTATGCCTGCAGCAAGGCTACCAATGAATCTCTGGATGTCGCCCTCCTATCTCCACCGATACCAGAAGACAGCAGGGAAAGGTACTAGCAGAAATGCCTAGCTTTAGACAGCTTCTCAAACGTTTTTTCTTCCTCTTTTTTTTTTTAAATCAGACGGTCAGCCAGGAAAGCTAGGATCCCCACACTTTTCCTGACAAACTGGTGCATCCCCTCCTACCTCCCACCTTTTTATCCCTTCTTTCGACTAGCAACAAATGTATCCATTTGGTCCCAACCCCTTAACTCAGGCATCAGTCAGGTCCTCCCTTCCTTGTCAGTTCAGGGAGGTACAGACATGCACTAACAGTCATAAATCACTCACATGTTTTCATACACTGACACACACACCTACATAGTCACACACACAGTAATACATTTAGACACATACACTCACATTCACAGCTACGCCCTCTGCTGTTGTCTTCCCAGCCTTGTGTCTCTCCAGTAACCCTCATGTAGCATACCTGGGGACTGGAGGACCTCTCTGCCTGGTTGCTGCTTCACAGCACTCCGCGTGGGAGGAGAGAGTGTGGAATGTGATGTCACTTCCCCACTCTGACACTCCTCCTCACACATACAGAGCGCTGCGCAGGGAGAATGCAGCAGTATACACTGGCACCACTATTAAGGGTTCGTTTGCCATTGTGCCTCTGTCATGGGGGTAATTATAACGAGTGGCCCTTGGACACCAAATTAAAAGAAAGTGAAAAAAGATGATGACAGCTGATAGGGCAAGTGTCGCCCCTATCCTGCTTCTGCTCTGTGGCCATGGCCTTGGTGGCCTTATGGCAAATCAGGGCCTGTACCAACCAGATCCTTCTGGAAATGTCCATATTATTAAAAAATGACTTTCCAGCCACAAAAATCTTTTTAATTTTAAAATTTTCCTTTTAATTTAAAATCTAAAAACAATTTGAAAAACAAAATCACAAATACAAATGAAAGTGTTCCTCCTAAATACCAAAGTGACAAATCTATTTCTTAATCAGTACAGCAAATGTCTGTGAAAATTAGCAAAAAGAATTTGACTGTCCTGCCAATGTGGCTCAATAAGAATTTGGGAGATTGCTCAACAGTTTACTACTAACAGTGAGCTCTTTGTGTCCCGTAGAGATATCGCTTTTTGAAAAACCCCGTGAAGCAGGGGAAAGGTGATACTCAATACCCTCTGTATCGGCAGGACATGTTTTTATGGAGAATCGTTTGTTGGCAAATAAGAAAATCACCGGCATCTCTTTATCAAAGAAGTGTGTTTTACGCTCTCAAAAACGCCTTTTCTTTCAGGTGGCCTTTAAAGAGGTCTGAAGATACTGTGTTTCCTGTTGGATCATCAAAGCCGCACTTCTTTATCACAGGCATAAGTGGGTGCGAAAATAAAACAGCTCTTTAGTGCTTGAGGAACGAGAGAGGAATCAGGTTAACACCAATAAAAAATAGAATGTAATTATAATCCTCGCCTAAAACTGCGTGGGGTGTACAAAACCTTTACCGGTGCCAAGAGGTTGTTTTAATTCCTTACAACTTTAAATTATTCTTTATATTATTTGCTTTAAAATGTCAAAGTCTGACACCTTGGTCTGCTGAATTACAAAATAATATTTAAAATAGTTTATATGAAAATTTAAATGTAATAAGGGAAAAAAATCTATTAAATGTTTTGGAAGGGATTTGGTTTTATATTTTTTATGTTGTATATGTTTTTTTTTGTAATATTTTTTGTATTCATAGAATTTCAAGAGCAATCATTATGTAGTATTAATACAAAGCATAAAATCGGTTGCTCTTGTAAGACAGAGTTTTGGTAAATAAACTCTTAAATATAAAGAGTACAAACTTAAAGGGACACTCCAGGCACCCAGACCAATATTGCCCATTGGAGTGGTCTGGGTGCCAACTCCCACTAACCTTAACCCTGCAACTGTAATTATTGCAGTTTTTAATAAACTGCAATAATTACATTGCAGGGTTAACTCCACTAGTAGATAGCCACTAGAGGGCACTTCCTGGTTTCTAGCACAGGAAACCTGTGCTAGAGCGTCGCTGGACGTCCTCACGCTGTGTGAGGACCTCCAGCGTCACTCATTTCCCCATGGGAAAGCATTGAAATGCATTTTCAATGCTTTCCTATGAGGAGCGCTAATGAGCATGCGCGGCCAGTGGATGGGATCAGTCTTGCCCACCGGCCAACGCAATGCAGAGGAGCGGCGGCGGAGGAGGAAGCAGCGACAAGGGACATCGTCGCTGCCTCGGGTAAGTCACTGAAGGGGTTTTTACCCCTTCAGCAACCGGGGATTGGGGGTGGGAGGGAGAGGGGGGACCTGCAGTGCCAGGAAAACGGATTGTTTTCCTGGCATTGTAGTTTCCCTTTAACCTGTGATTAGCCCCACTCAGATATCAAATGAGGTCATTACAGAGAGAACCTATACCGGTGCAACTGAAGAAAGATATACAGCTGTTAAGAAACACAACTTCCATGATGCTTTGCCAATCTTAAAGGAACACTACAGCATTAGAAATATCAATAGAATTCCTAACGCTACCGTCTCCCACTAACTACTCCAGCCCACCCATGCCTTAAGTCAAAAAAACATATTTACTTACCTTTTAGCCCTTGCTCTAACTCGCCTGCTGAAATTTTCGAGATTGATCATCAAGACACACACACACAGACACAGAAATAAAATAAACAAAAAGCCACCAGACATCTTTAGGTAAGATATTTTATTCCACATAAAGTGCACCTGGCCACGTTTCCACCCTTGAGGGTCTTTCTCAAACCTTGGCACTCAATGCAGGCATGAAGAGGAGGTAGATCTGAACTACCTATTGGCCTCTGCACTCTATTATTTGCATTGGAGAAATAATCCTTTATTATTTGTCTTATGGTATTGCCTTTAAGGCAAGGGGGACTCATAACACCACGGCTCTGGGTCAAAATAGAAACATTCTCCAGCTCTTTAGTAAATCTTTGTCAATGAGTCACAGTGACTGGGCAATAGGGCACCACAAAGATACAAATTGTCCACCCTTGGAATGTAGATTACAAGATCATTCAGACAGGGCCCTCTGCATCTACTGTTCCTATATGTCAAATGGGTTATGTTAGAATGTATTATTTGTCTTGTTTAGTAGTGATGTCGCGAACCCGAAATTTTCGGTTCGCGAACGGCGAACGCGAACTTCCGCAAATGTTCGCGAACCGGCGAACCGCCCGAAACGCCATTGACTTCAATGGGGAGGCGAATTTTAAAACACACAGGGACTCTTTCTGGCCACAATAGGGATGGAAAAGTTGTTTCAAGGGGACTAACACCTGGACTGTGGCATGCCGGAGGGGGATCCATGGCAAAACTCCCATGGAAAATTACACAGTTGATACAGAGTCTGGTTTTAATCCATAAAGGGCAGAAATCACCTAACATTCCTAAATCACAATCAATATGGATTGACACCTGACATATGACATATTGACACCTTGACATATGGATTGACACCTGTCCTCAGAGCCCCTGATGCACACGGACACAGAGCAGAATAGAGACTGGTCCCCCTACATAGGGTCACTTGGCAGATATGGATTGACACCTGTCCTAAGGATCCCTGATACACACTGACACAGAGCAGAATAGGGACTGTTCCCCTACATCGGGTCACTTGGCAGATATGGATTGACACCTGTCCTAAGGTTCCCTGATACACACTGACACAGAGCAGAATAGGGACTGGTCCCCCTACATCGGGTCACTTGGCAGATATGGATTGACACCTTGTTACAAACTGCTATTTGTAACGGGCCCTTTAAATGGCAAATTGCCCTGCTTCCCTGGGTTGTGGAGAAGCCTACTTGCCAGCCTCCTCCCGCATGACTATGGCCCCTGGGAGATTGTGAAAATGTATGCACTTTTATTTGGTGTGTATGGCCCTTTAAGACTGTCGGTGGGCATATTGGGGCTTATGGACTCTTTATGTGACTGGTGCTGGCCCTTTAAACACCTTTTTTGGGACATCAGGAAGATTGGGACACTGCCCCTTTAAGGCCGTGTCCCCAGACTTGTTGGGGACACGGCCCCTTTAAGACGGTGTCCCCTGTGTCCCCAGACCTGGTGCAAACCCTTTGTGCCTGCCTTGCTATTTCCCACTTGGTTCAGTAAATGGGAAATTATTTCAGCTGCAGAGACTAAGTCCCATTCGGCGATGGGACTTAGTCTTTTTTTCAGCCGTTTTTTTCAGCCTTATTTCAGCTGCAGAGACTAAGTCCCATTCGGCGATGGGACTTAGTCTTTTTTTCAGCCGTTTTTTTCAGCCTTATTTCAGCTGCAGAGACTAAGTCCCATTCGCGATGGGACTTAGTCGTTTTTTCAGCCTGAAATAGACCGACCTCACAGCCCAAATCTATGGAACTGTTTTGGGCAGGAAAATGTGCTTGCAGTCGGTCATAAAGGGACCTCCAGCTAACTTTTTTTTTTTTTTTCAAATGTCTGTTTTTTATTGTTTTGATACAACATAACAGTAAAACGGGAGTATGGGTACAGAAAGACGAAAAGGGTGGGAGAAATCATAATAGTAGGGGGGGGGGTACGGTTCACAATGATGCATATTCATTTACATAGACATAGCACATATACAGAGCGCATACATTCCATACGTTGAGGTTGTAAGACAACGTTGAGGTTATAGACTTTGTACGCGGTCGAGTTTGTAATAACCTTCATAGGGCTCTGCGTACAGACAGTGTGTTAAGCACGTTGCTGTTGCCATACGTGGTCGTCAAATTTTTCAGTTTTTTATAGTTTTACTATTTGCGTTTCTATTTGCCTGCTCCCTGCTCAGGGGTTTTGCTCCCTGCTCGTCTGCGGCTATGTTGCATAATCTCCTCGACTTCGCTACCTTTTTTTTTTTAAAGACCTTGTCGTCAACTGCCAGCAGTGGGTTACATACTGTTAGGGTGTCCTGCTTAGTCGTGTCGCTACTATTGTTCCTAGAATCATCTTAAAGTGTGTCTCATTCTCCTTCCCTTGAGGACCAGCATTCCCACTCCCGCTCCCTTCTGTGTTCATTACCCTGTACCCTTCCTGCCATTCGTTCGTAAGAGCAGATCGTGTCTATTCTTTGGCATATATTTTCCATCGTTGATACATTCTTACTTTTCCAATGGGAGGCTATATTAATTTTTGCCACGGTGAGGATATTTAGTGCCACTGTTCGGTTTGCGTGGTGCGCTAAATCGGGGGCTATGTGTAGAAGGTATCCTTTTGCATCTTTGGGGATTGTGCAGTGTGTTATGGTGCGTATCAGTGTGCCCACTCTATCCCAGTACTCCCCCAGGGCAGGGCAATCCCAGAATATATGTAGCATCGTACCTCTACTTTCCTCACATCTCCAGCAGGTCGCAGGTGCATCCACGTAGATGCGCGACAGCCTGTGCGGTACCAAGTACCAACGCATCGTTATTTTACAATATGCTTCCCACAGCGACAGGCTGCTCGATGCACGCTTAGTGTTGCGCAGCGCCTCATGCCATTGTGCTAAAGGAATCGAGGTGCCCAGTTCCTCCTCCCATTTGGTCATATAGGAAAGTTTCCCTGCATTAGGGCCTTGGAGAGTAATGCCATAGCATAGTGCTAATGGTTTCGTGCACGTGTGTGATAGTATTTGTTGCGGTTGTAGTGCCCCCTGGGAATTCGCGTCCAGCCCCCTGTTTAATGCCGTGAGGAGGACGCTTTTCACTCTTAGGTATAAGAACATGTCCCTCGTGCTCAATGAGTATTTCTCTTGAAGCGAGGGGAACGGTATGATTTCTGAGCCTTCGCATAGATCTCCTACCCGGGCTATACCTTTGTCAGCCCACGTTTTCAGTGACAGGTCGGTTGATAGAGCCCCCAACGTTTCCACTGGTGCAGATCTAAGTAATGTTACTGTTCCCACTATGTATTTGCCCCAGGCCATCCAGGATCGTATTTGGAAGTCAGTGCAACTTAGCTTGGGTTTAGTTGTTGGCGGGGGATAAGAATGTGTCCACAGAGAGTGGGTCAGGTCATATGGCCGCAGGCAGGCGTTTTCTAATTCTAGCCACAGTGGTTGAGAGCCGGCATTTTTTGATTGCAATAATCGAATACTTTGGGCTAATGTTGTAGCCCTATAATAACCCCTTATGATGGGAAGGCCCAATCCCCCCCTGTCGTAGGGAAGTCCCATGCTATTTTGCGCCACTCGAGGTGGTTTTCTCTTCCAGATGTGCCCGTTTATCGTAGATTGGAACCTGGTTATTAATTTGTTTGGCAGCGCTATGGGGAGTGTGCGGAATAAGTATATGATCAGGGGCAGTACCATCATTTTAAGCGTATTGATACGCCCCAGCCAGGACACCTCAAGGTCAGCCCATTTCTCTAACGTCTCTTTTATCTTATGCAGTACGGGGTAGTGGTTTTCTTTCTGGATTGTTTGGAGGGATTTGGTTAATTTTATTCCTAGGTAGGTCAAGTTATCCCGTCGCCAATCAAACTGATGCTGTTTTACTAGCTCGGATACCTCCTTTTGCGGGAGATTTATGGGAAGCGCCTGGGTTTTGGTGATGTTATTTTTATAGTAAGAAGTTTGACCATATCTCCCTAGGAGTGTCAGTAGCTCCGGGATGGAGGTGTCTGGCTCTGTAAGAAAGAGAAGTATATCATCTGCAAAGAGCGCTAATTTCTTTGTACCGCCTGGTGTATGCAACCCTTTGATATGCTCATTCTGCTTGATCAATCGTATTAATGGTTCTAGGCACAGTATGAATATGAGCGGGGATAATGGGCAGCCTTGGCGTGTGCCATTGAGGATGTCGAAGGGGTCCGAGAGAAAACCTGTATTGAAGACTTTAGCAAAGGGTCGGTGGTAGAGCGACATTATACTACGGACGAACTCGGGGGGGATATTCATGGCCGCTAGGGTACCCTCCATGTATCCCCAGTGCAGGCGGTCAAATGCCTTTTCTGCATCTAAGGCGAGGAGCAGCCCCTTTTGGGAGGACTGGTTGGCCCAGTCTATAATGTTTAGAAATTGTCTGGTGTTATCCCCCACCTGTCTTCCAGGTACAAATCCCGCTTGCTCCGCGGAGATTAGTGTAGACAACAGGGGCCGAAGCCTCGCCGCTACTAGTTTTGCGTACAGTTTTACGTCCGCATTGAGGAGGGAGATCGGCCGTAAATTGGCGCACATCGTGGGTGTTTTGTTGGGTTTGGGTAGGGTAACTATGTATGCTCCCAACATGTCCCGTGGTATGCCGCCTGAGGTTTTTATTGAGTTAAATAGCGTTGTTAGGTAGGGAGTGAGTTGTGGCGCTAGCTTTATGTAGTAGTAATTGGACAGGCCGTCTGGTCCGGGTGCTTTATGCTTAGGAAGTGTGCGTATCGCTAATTCTACTTCTTCCTCAGTGAAAGGTTGTTTGAGTGATTCCGCTTGGGCTGGTGACAGGCGGGGAAGGTTTGCTTGCTCTATGAAATGCTCAATTTCCACCCTGGTGGGTTGATGTGTTCCCGGGTCCCTACCCAGTTGGTACAGGTTTTCATAGTAGTGCGCGAGTTCATTTACTATGTCTTGGGGGTGGTAAAGTTTCGCCCCTAGTGAGGAGGTGAGGTATGGTATTTTGGATTGTATATATTTCTGTTTTAGTTTGTTAGCTAAGCGTTTGCCCGCTTTGTTTCCTGTCATGTAGTAAGTTTGCTTAAGGAAGCGCATGTGTCTCTCAGTTGTTTTTAGCTGTTCTGCTTCTAATTTTGCCCTTAGGGACATTAGTTGTTTATGAGTACGTTTAGTTGGGTTGGCTTTGTGTTGGGTTTCAAGCGTGGAAATTTCCCGCTCCATGCCCAGCTGTGCTTTTTGACGAAGTTTTTTTGTTAGGGAACCAATTTGCACAAGGTGTCCGCGCATGACCGCTTTATGCGCTTCCCATCGGGTCGTCAGTGGTGTCGTGCATTGTTCATGATCTGAGAAGTAGTGGTTTAGATGGGTGGCTAGTGCCTTGAGATGCTTGGGGGTGTCCAATAATGTCTCATTTAGTTTCCATGTGCCTCTACCTCTAGCGCGGTGGGGTGTTTTCATTGTGATTATCATGGGTGCGTGGTCTGACCAGGTGATGGGCCCAATCTGCGCTTTAAGCGCATGTGGTATGGTGCGTTTATCAAAAAGGCACAGGTCTATTCTGGAATATGTCATGTGAGGTTGTGAATAGAATGTGTAATCCCTATCTGTGGGGTATAGATTGCGCCACACGTCATAATAGTCATGGGTGTGTAGTAGGTTGGAAAGGTGGGATCCCAGGGAGATCGATCTGCTCTTTGGTGTTTTATAGTTCGTTCTACACATGTCCATGTGCGGGTCTGGTGAGCAATTAAAGTCTCCACATATCAGTGTGTGGCCCTGCTTGTACCGATCTATTTTCCGGAAGGCCGTGGTCAGGAAGGATTTCTGAGAGTCATTTGGGGCATACAGAGATGCCACCGTTAGCTGGAGACCGTTTAGGGACCCCACTAGTATCAGTAGTCTCCCATCTTTGCCTGTGTATTGTTTGGTGAGGGAGAATGCCCAGTCTCTATAGAAGTATATCGATACTCCCTTGGATTTTGTGTTGGCCATGGCGTGAAATTCCTGGGTATAGTGCTTTATCTGGAATTTGGGTGAATTGCGTTTGCGAAAGTGTGTCTCCTGTAAGCAGACTATTGCCGCTTGTGTTTTTAAAATTTCGCAAGCAGTCATCCTGCGTTTGTGGGGGCTGTTGAGGCCTTTTACATTCAGCGAGAGTAGCTTGAGTGAGTCACCCATTGTCTGTTGTTGGGTTAACGCTAAATAAGTAGCTGCCCTGGAGTTGTTTGATGAAGTAATTGGCATCACTAGTGAACCGATAGGTGAAGGGTTTTAGAGAAGGGTGTAAGGGGGAAAAGAAGTATTTACAGATTTTTAACGCCTCCCTAGGCGTTGTCCTCGACTGAGGTGTGAGCAGGTTATTTTGTCCCCTCATCACGATCAGTCTTGGGGGGGTTGTGTGGTGAGGAGTGGCGAATAGACCCTCTACCTTTCCTGTGTGCCCGCCAGTGCAATCCCACCTTTGGGAGCTGTACTTTTGTGGCTACTTCCTGCATGACTGCACCCTATTGTCCCAATCTCAACCTATCACTCAGTGGAGTGCGTGTTTGGTCGTGCGCTAATGGGGACATTCTTACCCGGGGGCTGCCAGTTTCCAGGGGCAGTGTCCTATATTCGCGGGCGTGGTATACGGTCTGAGTTATACCCTGTCTCTCTAGCATTCTGCCCTCCTCGTATACTATCAACATTTACAGGGTATTGTGATCATAGTCTCTGGAGCCATCCAGCCCGCCCACCCGGCCCTATGGTACATTTAACTGGGCCTTCACGCAAGCTCTGTGACAACATTGGACATGAACAATATTAACCATTTACAGAAAAAAAAGAGGATGTTCCTGTTTCACATAGTTCGTTGAACTTTTAGTCTTCCAATATGGCAGCTAAACAGGCCTTCATCCTCAGATACCACCAACATTTATACTGAGTTATATCATAGTTTCTAGGACTATCCAGCCCCTCTTTTTTGACACAATGGTACTTTTAACAGGGCCTGTGCGCAAAAGCTATAACAGTATTATAACACAGGCTATATTAATCATACCGTAGAAGGATATTTCTGTGGCACCCAGCGCGTTGCTCTGGTCTTTGCCTTTGAGCGGCTAAACGGGCCGTCATTTAACTGGGCCTTCACGCAAGCTCTGTGACAACATTGAACATGAGCAATATTAACCATTTACAGAAAAAAGAGGATGTTCCTGTTTCACATAGTTCGTTGAACTTTTAGTCTTCCAATATGGCGGCTAAACAGGCCTTCATCCTCAGATACCACCAACATTTATACTGAGTTATATCATAGTTTCTAGGACTATCCAGCCCCTCTCTTTTGACACAATGGTACTTTTAACAGGGCCTGTGCGCAAAAGCTATAACAGTATTATAACACAGGCTATATTAATCATACAGTAAAAGGATATTTCTGTGGCACCCAGCGCGTTGCTCTGGTCTTTGCCTTTGAGCGGCTAAACGGGCCGTCAGTTCTTTCGGGTCTTGCTAGGTGAGCCCACCATGTGCCAGTCCTCTTGCAGTCGTCGCTGCGGTGATCCTCTACTCACGTCAGGCTCCTTGTAAGGGAAGAGGCCCCATTCCGCCAGTAATCTCATACCCACTTCGGGTTCCTCTGCTATGTGATTCTTCCCCCCTTTCCACACGATCACCTTCGTGGGGTATCCCCAGCGGTAGGGTATATTGTTATTTCGCAGCGTTTTTGTTACTGTGATGAAGTCCCGTCGGCGGGCCATGGTGAGTGCTGACAGGTCCGCGTACAGTTGAATTGTTCCATAGGGGTCAGGTAATTTGGGAAGTTTTCGAGCCGCGGCTAGCAGAGTCTCCTTTGTTCTATAATAATGAAAGCGCACCACCGTGTCTCTCGGCGTGTCTTGAGCGAGTCTCGGTGGGCGCGGAAGACGGTGGGCCCTGTCCATAAGCCACTCTGATTCCGCAACGTTTGGTGATAGCGCCTTGCAGATTCCCAGCAGGTAGGCCATAAGCGCGTCCCGCGAGACAGATTCTGGGATCCCCCTGAATCGGACGTTGTTCCTGCGGGATCTGTCCTCCATATCAGCCAATTTCCTCTTAATTTGTTGGTGTTCCAGTGTTAGCTGATGCACTGTCTCTGCTAAATCATTTTGTTCTGCGCTGAGTTCGTCGGAGCGGGCCTCAAGGCGGTTGGTGCGCTCACCGATATCATTGATGTCTTTCCTCAGTTCGCTTGTGACTTTTTTGAAGTCATGCTGGAGCGACACTCTGAATTCTTGGAGCATGGTATATAATCTCTTTTCGGTTACGGGCGCATCTGTGTAGTGGCCTGTATCGCCCTCCTGTTCTTCTTGTGGCTCAGCTCCCTGAGAGGCCTGCAGACCCTCCTCGCCGTCTTGCGTAGGCCGCAGTTTATCTTTTTTAGCGCTGCGGACCGGGTCCGTGAGTTTTGTTTGCTTTGCCGGTGCCATCGTGCACAGTGAGGTAGGTAGTGCGTCTGGGGGCACTTTAGCGGCGTTATGCTGCGGTTTGTCACGCTGTTGGGGTCTTTTTTCGCCGGAGCTCCTACTCCATGCGGCCGTCCACCTCGGTAGTTGGCCACGCCCCCCAGCTAACTTTTTAACCCCTGGATGGATTTGGCTGATTTTTGGTTATGTTTATGTTTTAAGTGTGCTGATTCCAAATATGTAATTATGAAGATGGGATGTGTAGTTTTAAAGTTACAGGGTATGGCTAAAAACTGTATTTTTACTGCCTGTGTTTAATTATGTTAATCTCTTCCCAAACGTCATTTCGTTCAAAGTGGAGAGAATGTTAAAAAAATATATTTTTGTTCGGAGTGTGAGAAATGCTTTTCAGCCGCTTCTAATCTTAAGCATCATTTGAGGAGCCATACAGGAGAGAAACCTTATTTGTGGTGTGTTTAGTATTGTTCTGATCAGTTTAATACCTTCCGCGTCTCCTATCAGTGGACGTGTATATGGCAGCCATTTTAGGAACCGTACACCTGGGACCCGAGCAAGGTCACCTCGTTCAACAGGCGACAACATTTGTCCCTGGAAAACTATCCTGGACATTCTGTACAATTTGTATGGATATGGCAGTGATTTCTGTAACAGGGAGATGGAAGAAGATGCTTGGTCGGTCCTCTTAATTCAAATTTGGGGCACTGCGCGGTCAAGCTAATGTGCCACCAGATAGGAGTGGTGTGTTTAGTATTGTTCTGATCAGTTTAATACCTTCCGCGTCTCCTATCAGTGGTCATGTACACGGCATTGATTTTTGTAACAGGGAGATGGAAGAAGAGGCTTGGTCGGTCCTCTTACTGCAAATTTGGGGCACTGCGCGGTCAAGCTAATGTGACACCAGATAGAAGTGGTGTGTTTAGTACTATTTTTATCAGTTTAATACCTTCAGCGTCTCCTATCAGTGGATGTGTACACAGCATTGATTTTTGTAACAGGGAGATGGAAGAAGAGGCTTGGTCGGTCCTCTTACTGCAAATTTGGGGCACTGCGCTGTCAAGCTAATGTGACACCAGATAGGAGTGGAGTGTTTAGTACTATTTTTATCAGTTTAATACCTTCCGCGTCTCCTATAAGTGGTCCTGATACACACTGACACAGAGCAGAATAGGGAATGTTACCCCAACATCGGGTCACTTGGCAGATATGGATTGACACCTGTCCTCAGAGCCCCTGATACACACTGACACAGATCAGAATAGGGAATGTTACCCTAACATAGGGTCACTTGGCAGATATGGATTGACACCTGTCCTAAGGATCCATGATACACACTGA
>OW240917.1:250213506-250249158 GCA_933207985.1 Pelobates cultripes | reverse complement strand
TTTCAATATTAAATACATTATTGTATAAACACATTAATACTTTTTTGTTTTTAAATATGACGTTTTGCTTATTGTGTGATATTGCCACTATTTTATTAAATAGAAAGCATACGATAATTTCAGGTTTATATGTTTGCTGACTCCTTTAAAGACACAAATGTGAGGAGTGTGTTTCAGAGCTCCACATCAATAAAGTAATGGACATTGTGTATGAATGTATCGCAGAGCTCCACTGCAATAAAACTCACATTAATAAGCAATGTGTATCGCTTTATCACAGAGCTTACATAGTTAGAGACGTGTCCATGAAGTTCAGCCTTTCTCAAGACTGTTTTTGCTGTTGATCCAAAGTAAGGCAAAAAAATCCAGTTTGAAGCCCTTTCCAATTATGCAACAAACGAGGAAAAAAAAAATCCTTCTTGACCCCAGAATGTGATTTAGATCTCTACTTGGAGCAAGCACCTGTTACCCCACATTAAAAATTATATCCCTGAATATTGTTTTTGCATGTATTCATTCGGTTGCTGTTTAAACATCTGTAATGACTGAGATAAAACTACTTCTTTAGGCAGAGAATTCCACATCCTTATTGTTGTTACTGTAAAAAAAAACACAAACATTTATTTTGCCTTAGCCTAAATCTCCTTTCTTCCAGTCTAATTGCGTGACTTTGTGTCCTTTGAATGGTTTGTACTAGGCCTTGAATATATTTGTATAATGCTATCATATCCTCCCTGAGGCTTCACAGCAATAAAACTCACAGTAATGTGCATCACTACAACAATAAAATACAGAGTAATGCAAAGTTTGTATGAATGTATCATATATTTAACATCAATAACACTCAAAGTAACATGTGGTGTGTATGACTATCACAGAGCACGGTGGCAATTAAAGGCACATTGATGTATTTTACAATTTCTGCCAAAACAATCACTAGGATTTACACTAAAATGTATTTCTATATATCCAACCATCAAATCCATTAATGCATCAAACGTTATCGCTATAACTTGTTTCAAATTATTAACATTCACAATTGGAACATATTTGTAGATTTAAAAAACAAACAAACAAAAAAAAACAACAACATTGAAATTAGGTGTGAAACTGAAGCTTCGGAGAATAAAGCAAAAAATGGCACAATTGCAGTTCCGATACAGAAAACACAAAAGTTGTCAGTTGTTCCTTTCTAAATAACAACTTCTGCAATCATGTTATCAGATCCAGCCTCCGTATTGCAATTTATTGGGTAGGTACACTCTGGAAAGGTAGGTGGGTGAAAGGGAGCTCAGTGCTTGGATTTCTGCCTTCATTTTACATGCTGCCATTATTTCCAACTGCAAAAAAATATGAAGTAGCATTAGCCATGATTAAATTTACACGTTATTTAAAAAAAAAAAAAAAAAATGCTAAGTGTGGCCTATGGAAAATTAAACACATCTCAAAAAGGTCAGGTCCTCGTTGAATTAGCTTTAAACTGTGCAAGCTCAATGTATAGACAAAATAAGATTCTCTTTCATTCAAAACATGGGTTGCCAGATATTTTAGAACTACTGCATCTAGGATGCTTTGTGCCATTCTTAAAGATGTAACATGAAGAATTAAGCTTCCCAGCTCAATCTTTAGCAATTTGTTTTAGTAAACATTTATACTATATTTTGGGTGGGAAAGAATCTTTACTAAACATGATCATGTATTTTTATTGTCCGGTATTGTTTATGATAGGGATGTTGACTGTTAACTGTTGCAAACATGGTCCAGCTGTTGGAATACATTTTAAATCATCGGTATTAAACACAGACACAAACCTCTCTCTTCCACAGCGGTTGGGAGGTTATATAAGGTCTCCTCAGAAGACTGGATAATTTTCTTTGGTCAAAGGCAGTTAATGGAATCAGAGCAGTAGAGGGAATGTTTAACCTATAATAATGTTATATAAAGGGACAATTAACACATTTTATGCATTAAAGGACACCCAAGGCACTTAACGTGCAATAATGTATTGTAATATCCCTGGATGGGGCCAAAATTGTGCAATAGCTATAACATTTACTTGCATCTCACCACCAGCCTATTAATTGCAGCTTCTAAAAATAACTGGTGCGAAAAATACATTCATATAGGGGAATGAGGTTTAAGGGAAATTTATATTTTTCCATAGGCTTAAATAAAAAAAATAAAAAATAAACACTTGTGCAAGTTAATGGGAAAAGGGGCTTCCATTCACTTTGTATGAGGGCTTCTCATTACCTTTTTTTTTTTTTTTTTAAGCAAGTGCATCTATTTCTGTATCTTATGTATGACTTTCTGTACATATAACATGATCTGGTGTAGCAGAGACCCTGACACCCTTGCACAATCAGCTGGTCCTGAAGATTTATAAATAAAAATCAGCATGTGCAGGATTAAAACGCCAAAAGTTACTGCACCAGATACATGATCTATTTGTTATGTAACTCTGTTTTCCCATGAAGTTGGTGCTCACCTCTCTAGGTCAGATGGAAGCACGCCAAGCCACGAGATAGAAGGCACAGTCAGGTGATGGGCCTCAAATGACATGGACTAGAAGGAAAACAGGACACAATGGATGAAAATCACAGGGTTTAAGGAGGACCAAGATGGGGAAGTCAAACTGTGACATAATTCACAGATTATTGGGGTAGTGAAATTAAATCGGTTTTCAAAAATGCAAAAAACAAAACCATTGTAAGTTTGATAGAACACATTTACTCACCAGAGATCCGTACTTGCAGGTACACATTATTTCGATGCCTAGAAAACGAGAGGAGATTTTATAGCTTTGATTAGAACACTCGGTATCTGCATGCCATTGCACTGAACTGGCACATGCTCTCTCCCCTGGTCTGAATGTACAGTCTGAAGAAAATGACTCATGCAGAAGTGTATCATTTGTAAACTTCACAATAACCACTAGAGATCTGGTTCTCATTTAGGTGATTACCCAGTGAATCAAGGTCATAAATGCTATAAACCAAAGCCTGTTTAACCCGTTTAGCAAAGACCGTCAAGCAGTGTCATCCAAGGGGTTCATTATTTTCATTCGTCCTATAAGGCAGGACAATGTTTACATACATTCGTGACCTATTAAAATATTATATATCTCCTTTCAGCACAATAAAAGTGTCCTTACCACTTTCAACATACTGGACGTCCAATACCGGGCCCCATGAGCTGGGTGTTTCTCTCAGTACAATGCTGGCTGCCCATGATGTATGTTTGACATTCGCAGTGCTGTGGTTACCTGACCCTATCCATGTCATGGCTGAGCGTGCTATGACTGCTTAATATAGTTTTATACCATGTCATCACTCTGCATTATTATGTTAATTATCTATGGTGCCAACACTTTTCCTTTGATGGCATTTACAGACAGCAAAACTCTTCAGAAAATGTTACGCTGCACTTTTGAATACGCTGCTCAGGTTTTGGAATTTTAATCCATGAAGTGTTGTATTTTTTATGGTTTCTGATCGACATGGATTGGATCTATTAACTAATTCTATCCGTCCTGGGAAGCTCTGACTCCTATCGGCAGTGATCATGTAACAGTGACTGTCAGTGCCAATAAGGCGTTTGATTACCTGTCTGGAAAACAATCTGGACTGAGAAAAAAAATATTTTCCCCTTAAAGTAAAAGAAAAACATAAACACTAAAATATGATTTTACTTTATATGTTTATATTACTTCAACTTCCATTCTTGTGACAGGATACATTATTACCATGTGGGTCTGCATCAACGAGAGTGAAAATAGGAATATGAAAATGATCCCACAGCTTCCGTGTTAAACGCCTGGTGTTCACATCTGGAAATCCCTTTCCCTGCATAAAGATACAAAACATAGGCTTTCATGCACTTGTTGCACATATAGGAAACATGTTCATGTTACTTTGTATAAACATAGTATTTGGTGTAAGTATCTCTGCATGCGAATATGCCACCTCCTTCAAAGTTAATATTAAATATACTGCTGGGGGAACGCAGATGGGATTAGATGGAAACGCACTTGAACTGGGTGGGGATAACATCTGGCAATTCCTACTTGTATTCACTTGACCCACTGAAGGAACAATCAAGCACCACAACCACTACAGCTCACTGTAGCGGTTATTGTGTCAGGGGTGCCTTGTGCTCTCCTAGGTTGCGTAGTCAAGCTGTTTGCTAGCAGTTTGACAGCTTATCTGGGTTCCACTGATGCTGTTGGATGCTGCTGCACTGACCTAAGCCTGGCTGTACAGGTGCTCTCAGACAGTGAACCAGTCATGGCCGGCAGGGCTTAGCTCAGTGGAGCTAACAGAATCTCCGAGCAGGAGCTTCCAACTCCAGAAGAGGCTGTGACTGTTGGAGGACCCCAAGGTAAGTTGCCAACGCGTTCATAACCAGTTTGACTACTTACCCTGGGAGGGTGCTGAAGCACATCTGACACCATAACTATTACACCACAGACTGTTGTGGTTATGGTGCTTGGAGAGTGCCTTTAAACATTCAAAAGATACATAACTGACAAATAAACCAGAGATGAATTTGGGCCTATTAGAGCAAACAATTTAATCTTACCGTGATGAGAATGCATGGTCCAAACCTGGTACAGAATTCGTCATCGAGAAGCCTCTGAAATGTTGCATCCTTTTCGATAATCAGGATAAATTTTGCTTGTGAGCGCATGTCTCTTTGCATTAAGAATCAAACCTTTGATCTCTGGTGACTTACAATTATTAACTTTTCATGCCAGCATCACATTTAAAAGAAACTATCACATTTATTTTAATTCTTCCAAACCCTGCCCTCAATATACACAACCAATCCAGACTCTAGGCATTTCTCGATTTCTCAGTTCCAAAGCAAATACGGACAAAATCTAGTCTGTTGGTGTGTCTTGAGAAGTGAGCTGTAAATCACTGATCTTTAGGATGTCTTCCATGATAAATAATTTCCTTTAGCAATATGTAAATTTGACATGCTTACTGCTGTTTAAGCTCACAGGTCAAACACGTTTTGAAAGGTGAAGCAACAGTGGTAAATCTGTAAAGTCATTTAAATTTAATTATAATAACATCAAAGTGTTTAACACTCTGGGTTTTAGAAATGTTGTTTATATAACATACTTGTACTCTTTTAACAGACTCGTAATGATGAAATACTATCTAGAACAGGGCTTGACAAATTTGTTTGGAATCTAGGAGCCAGCTGAAAAAGTTAGGAGCCAGGTTTTTTTTTTAAACTAACGAAGTTTAATTAATGAGAAATATACAATTCTTAAAGAAACATCAGTCACCAGAACCACTACAGCTTAATATAGTTGTTCTGGTGCCTATAGCCAGTCCCTGTAGCCCTTTCAATGTAAATGCTGCCTTTTTATAGAGAAAATGCAGTGTTTACATTGCTGCCTAGTAGCACCTCTAGTGACAGTCACTCAGAAGGCCACTAGAGAGTCCTGTGTCAGTGCTGCAGAGTGCACAGTGTGCAGCACCTTTGTTCAGCGTCTCCACACTATGCACGCAGGTGCTGAATGTTACCCATAGAGAACATGCACAATATATTCCCAATGCTTTCCTACGGGAAAGCACAGATTTAGCTGAGATCTTAAAGAATGATTTTCTCAGCTATGAAGGCAGGACAAGCTGCTGAAAACTGGCACGGCGTGGGAAAGAAGGTGGGTTAAAACACCCTCTCATGATCGTAGGGGTGCAGGTACCCAAACACACACACACTGACAGAGACACACACACAAACTGACAGACACACTGACAGAGAGAGATACACACACACACTGACATACACACACACACACACAAACTGACAGACACACTGACAGAGAGATACACACACACACACACACTGACATACACACACACATACACAAATTGACATTTTCCATTTTAATCCACCCAGCCTCCCTACCTGGGAGAGCTGAGTGGACTTTCCCTGGGTTCCAGTGGAGTTGCTCGCTCATCCTGCGTGTGAGGGAGCTGTGATTTCATATTCCGGTTCCCGGTATCACTATACAGCAAGAGTGAGCAGACAGGAACTACAGGAAGATTACTACTCCCTCCCGCGTGGCCCAAGCCTGCTGCCTGCACCACCTCCCAGGACGGCCACCTGCACACTCCTCAGGGCAGCCGCCTGCATGCTCACTGAGCCGACCGGCCGGCCCCATTGTTCCCCCATCCTGCCTTTAGCTAAAGGGCTGCAAATCCCAGATGCCAGGGCAAAATTTCAAGTCGCCTTGGTGACCTGGTGCCTGGGATTTGTCGAACCCTGATCTAGAATGCCCCATACATGCCTTTTCAGAAGAATTGTGATGTCAGAACGCTGTGTTGGCAAATTAAATAAAATATATATTATTATTATTGCCATTTATATAGCGCCAACAGATTCCGTAGCGCTTTACAATATTATGAGAGGGGGGATTTAACTATAAATAGGACAATTACAAGAAAACTTACAGGAACGATAGGTTGAAGAGGACCCTGCTCAAACGAGCTTACATTCTATAGGAGGTGGGGTCTAAGACACGTTAGGACAGGAAATATCAAATAGGGTGGGAGTGAAGCAGAGCTGGAGGAGGGGGTAGAGTGCTGCCCTATAGGAGAGAGCAAAGCCCCATCATAATTGTCAGCACCAGGCCCACTGGGCTCTTAATCTGGCCCTGCCTTCAGAGTGTGCCTATACACACTACTTTCCCATATATAAAACATACTCCAGAATAGACACATACTAGCTCCCAGAGCCACCCTAACCTTAATACACAGAACACTATCAAGGATATAGTTTGGTCAGACCATGCTCCAAATATAATAACAATCTCAGAACAATTTACAACCAGGGGACACGCGCCATGGTGCCTTGATGAATCAATGTTACAGTATGACGGCTTTCGGGAAAAGATTGATTTAACAGCATTGAAGACACAACCCCTATTGCTTAGTGGCAAGCTCACAAAGCCGTGATGCGAGGACTCTTTTTGAGCCGTACATCCTTTCTCAAAATATCCCAAGCCAAATATACACAATTACTACGTGACTTGAGAGCTGCCACGCTCAAGCATTATATACGGCCCAAAAACACTTTACGAGTTACTATTGATAGCATATGCAAACAACTAAATGACATATCCATGAAGAAAACTGCACACCTATTACAACAGCTGAAAACGAGACACTACACCCAAAACAATAAGTCACTCAAATTGTTAGCAGTGCAACTGCGGCAAAAAAGGTCACACTCTAAAATCCCATACATAATCACAGCAACAGGGGAAAAACTCTACAATCCCCAAGACATTATTAGCAACCTAGCAACCTACTATACAAACCTTTACAACCTCCAAACAGATACGTCGCTACACCAACCGACAGGACTCGAGAAAGATGGCTGTCTGGGGTCTCTTTGCCTCCCCTTTCCCAAAAAAACAAGACCAAACTGCAAACCCTGCTAACAGAAACAGAAATCATGGATGTTATATGAGGACTACCACAGGGAAAATCCCAGGCCCAGACAGTTTCTCGAACCAATACTATAAAATGTTCGGGACCACCCTCTCCCCACATTTGCTAGCAACATTCCAACATATGATCTCTATGACAAATGCCTCATCTGACATGCTAACTGCTCACATCACGACTCTTCCCAAACCGTGGAAAACACCAGACAGAGGACAGAATTTGCGTCCTCTATAAATATTAAATACCGATATTAAGATTTTCGCAAAAATATTTGCGAACAGGCTGGCCTCAATACTCCCCACAATTATCAATGATGATCATATGAGGGAGACAGAAGGGTGAATGAACCAGAAAGGTTCTGAACCTGCTTCATACGCTGCATGGAGGGGGAGACAGTGTATTGCTCCACAAATGTTCATGGCGGTGGTCGGTACCTTATAAAGTAACCCAGTAGCAAAGGTGGTCAACAGCGGGTTTACCTCTACTATTCTGGAGAGATCGGGTATAAAGTATAAAAATGCATGATCAGAAATACAAACTCACGCTTTTTGCGGATGATGTCCTCCTCACTATGACCAAACCACACATCTCCCTACCGGCATTCACCACACTGCTACGCCACTACAGCTCATGTTACAAATTGAATGTACACAAAACACAGGCCATGGGGATCAGTATCCCAAAGGGGAGAATATGGAAATGAAAAAATAACACCCCTTTGATTGGAGAACAGATAATCTAACTTTCTTAGGTATTACATTTACACAGCACACACAACACCTATATAAATAATCTAAAACGTCAAGCAGACATCAAAGACAAAGAGATCATGGCAGGGGAAATTCCTCTCCTGGTCGGGACGCATTGCTGCGATCAAAATGGTTATTATTCCCAAATTGCAGTATCTTTACCGAACGCTAACAATTGCCATCCCAGCCTCCTACCTCAAGAATACCCAAAAAATTATAAACAACTTCATATGGGCAAACAAAATCCCACAAATAGCTGCACATACACTCAAAAACAAATTCACCCATTCAGGACTGAACCTCCCCAATATAAAATTTTACCACCAAGCGACAATTATTAGCTCCATAGTGCCGGCACAAACACAACACCACCCGCCACAATGGGTATGCATGGAACACGTAGCTTCGCAGGGGCATACCATCTTGACATTACTATAGTTACCAAAACACCTCAGACCAAAAAAGGTTCCAATGCTACCTACAACTGCCTCGACCATCAATATATGGGACACTTGTAGACATATACATAGCACTCAAGGCCCATACACGCTAGCCATGCCAATCTCGGCACTGAGATGTACCATCTCAGACTTCAACCATAAAATATGGGATAGGCACCATATCAGGTTTCTGTCTCAACTGTTCCAAAGTAATACTCTTATTGATTTTCGCACCTTACAAGACAAGTATAATCTCCCATCGATAGCACATTTCTCGTATAGGCAAATACAATCGTGGATTCAGGGACAACATAAACACAGAAAGGAAATTGTACATGAGCAGCAGCTGACAAGCTTCGAAAAAAATCTTGGTAAATCAAAAACCGTCAATTAAACTGATTTCTCTACTTTATTCGATAGATTACAATTGTACCGAAAAACACAAATTTGCCCTAGCAAAGGAAAAAGACCCAAACCACTCGCTTCCAGACTCCACTTGGAAACAAATATTTACAGCATACAAACAGTTAACACTATGCACCAACCACATTGAGCTCTCCAGGAAAATACTCTACAGATGGTACCTGGTACCAGCCCGTCTTAAGAATATTTATCCAGATGCGTCCGGTACTTGCTGGAGATGTGGAACAGAGCAAGACACAATGCTCCACATTTGGTGGCACTGTACAAAACTACAGCAGTTTTGGGTAGAAGTAGCACAACTTATAAACACAAGCCTCGGAATTACTATTCCACACACACTAGAATGTCTCCTGTTACAAAACTACCCACTGAAGTTTTCCTTTACAACCAGGTACTTAATATACCACATTAATATAGTCGCACTCACAATACTTAGCAGACACTGGCGTAACGAAAAAGTGCCCGACATATAACAATGTATACACCTTGTTAACACAAATAAAATATATGAAAGCTTTCTTAGAGCAAACACTGGGAAAAAACAAACATAGATATAAACAAGCATGGGAAATATGGGACGAAGCACACAATACTTTAAACACTGGTCATACTCCAGGAATGCAACTCATCACTGACAACTGATGGTTCTCCTTTTTCCATTCCCCCCCCATTTGTTCCTTTTTTAAATAAAAAAAAATAATTTAAAAAATTGAGAAGACTCGCCAGCTGCACTCATAGAGGGATATTAATGTACGATTACGAATGATGTCATGAAGCCTGAATACCATGTCAATAACATATCAATAAAATGTCAATAACGTGTCTATATTCGCAATCGTGGTACTGAATGTATAGCTCATAAGGTAACATACATATGTTGTACAATATAGAAGTTATTACACACGAAGGAACTGTGAATGTCGACGATCAATTACACCACCTCTATAGATGGGTTTGACGTATGATGCAAACTTGGATTGGTACTCATGAACCGACAAAGCTACAACCCACTAGAATCCTTCCCAAAACAAAACTCCCTCAACCCTCTCGCTGTTAATGTTATTGGTTATGTTCGATTTCACAATATTCTGTTTCAATGCATGCGAACCAGCGACTCACGCACGAACTTAAAATGCTCACAAACATGTCTGTTCAACCATGATATCTCTGTAATCATTGTGGAATTTCTTTTTAAAATGCATAATAAAAAAAAAAAGAAAAAAAAGAAAAAGAAATTAGCACTTTTTGTAAAATAAAAAAGAATGTACTCTCCACACATAAATGAGGAAAAAGATTTGCAAACACCTGGGATGCTATGGATAGCCTTAAACAGACAACGTGTTGTTATTTATTTCTTTACAGTTTGTTAGGATAAATAACAGATTTCACACTTCCTGGCTTGAATCCATAGTATATGTGTTGCCTATCTAAGTCAGATTACTGTCTCATAATTTTTTTCAAACAAGAAAATTAGAGACCCTCTGAGGGCCAGTATTAGACAAAACATTTTTTATTTTGACAGTTCTTAATCCTGAAGGGGTTAAAACGACAGAAAATGCGCAGACTGGCAGACGGATATTTGGAGCTTTGTGTTCACAAATCATCACATCTTATGACTGGTTTCATTAACGGATTTATTTATTTTTAAAGTACACCATGTAACCCTTCATTACACCGGTCTATCAGCCCTCTGCCCAGGCTGAATTCTCAGCTTGTATTTTCCATTTTTTGTGTTTGGTGCTAAAGAATAATAAAATACAGCAACATCAGTACAGCTGATCAATCATTTCCAGTTTAATCACTTTAAGGATACTTGTGATTCCTTCAATGTTAGATGGTACCAACACTCCCTGAAAAAAAAAAATACAAATAATGCATCATGTGTGGATTCCAGTGATCTCTCTGTGACTGTCCTAGCATATATGTCATTGTCTTCATTGTACCACATGGCAGTAGGCAAATATATTGCATTCTTTCTTTACCCCACCTCAATTAGCAGAAAACAAGAATAGAAGAAATATCAACCAATTATAATTTAGGAAAAATATATAATAGGAGAAGCACGTGGAATCACTTTCCCTTTCTATGCTGGTGCCTCCGACAGATCAGAATATGCTCTCCCTTTAGGGTTAAATGTGATACTCTATGTTTTATTATATCAAGTGCTAAATTATATACTGATTTATCTCTACCCTTTACACCTTTTGTTTCCCCCCCTTTCTGTCCCCCCACCCCCTGTTCATTAGATTGGGGCCCTTTTTGGTTACCAAAGGGTTTCTTCTGACACAAGTTTTCTTTTCCCCATTTATAGACCTTGCCTACAATGGACTGGGACAATTTCAGCAAGCACGTGGTTCTGTGGCTTCCTTCGCTACTCTTGGTCCATTATCAGTTGGCGTCGGTCATGCTATAGGTGCTGGTCCCGTGGTCATCTTATTGCTCACGTCTCCTGGCTATCTTGGTGCTCATGTGTGGTTAGAGCAATGGTTTTCAAACCAGTCCAGGATTTAGGGATTACCCAGTTGTGTCAAGGTGTTTTTTTTTTCTCCTTTCTAAAAACACCTTGTACACAACCAGTTAATCACTGAAACCTGTCCTAGTAGGTGTGCCTTGAGGGCTGGTTTGAAAACCTCCGGGTTAGAGGCAGCCATCGTATTTCGTCAGCTCTGCTAAATAAGGAGTGCTCTCACATTGAGTGGATTCTCTCACTGGGGTCAGCCCCCACTAAAGGTGCATACTGGAGTAAGTTCAGTGAGTGAGCCTACACACTAACAAAAGTACTGTAAGCTTTTTGGGGTGAGCCCACATTTTGCCCATACAATCATTGAACTCTTTCAGAGGTTTTACCTGATTGATCATTTGTGCCAATTTCATATTCAGGATTATGGAGGAATCTCTAACACACTCTGGGGATGTGCAAGCACTCATCACTGCAGCAGTGGAAAGGGCCTAGCCAAGGTGTTCCCCTAAATGCGCACCGAACCAGTGGCACCTCCAACTCCCACTCCTGAATTCCACTCTGCCGGTCCAGGATTTAGTACTGTTGCTTTTTTGGATGAACTGGCTCCAGTGATAGCTAAAAGACCAGGAAGGCCTCTCTTTGATCCGCAAAGGTGCAATGCAACAAGCTCAAAACTCAGGTGGATTTTTCAGCAACAGACTGGAGAGTTTCGACCGGTAATTGACTAGCAGGCGCTTAATGTGTTCGTGAATTAACACCATTTCAAGATGGAAGGGATCCATCTATTAAAGGTCATATTAACAGAGGGAGACTGGTTCACTCGCTTAGATCTCAAAGATGCCTACCTATCTGTTCCCATACATCCAGTAAGTCTCAGATTTATCTGATTTTGGTGGAAGGATGCCACCTGGCAGTTCACATGCCTCCTCTCCAGGCTGACTTCGGCCCCATGGTGCTTCACCAAGCTCTATGAACCGATAATGGAACATTTACAATACCTGGGCATAAGATGTATAGTCTATCTGGATGACATCCTACTCTTTAGAAAAGATCCTCAACTTCTTCAGGCTCAAACCAGTTACACCACAAACTCTTTATAGGGGTTGGGGTTCGTGGCCAACACGGACAAGTCTGCCCTGTCTCTGATACAGTCAATACAATTTCTAAGATTCAAAATATACTGTTTCCTGTGTACTGAAATTGCCTCACAAAAATATAGTCAAAATATGTCAAGAAATATGATTGGTGTTAGTAGTTAGCAGGTTGCGGCAATGTAATGTTGTGAAACGTCCTATTGCTGCTTTGACATGTGCCCATGTTTATGGGTGTAAATGCAGTCACCTATATTTTTAGCAATCCACCAGTTACTCACTGTTGAACTCCCACTGCAGTTCACTCTTGTTCCGTCTTCCTCCGTAAACCACAAATCTCCACTAAGACATCCCTTAGACGTAGTAAGCTGGCAAAAGACAATGTCAGACAGCTAAACAGTCTTGCTACAAGGTGATCAGGTTTATTCAATAAATTGTGTTTAATATTTAGCAAAGAATTACTGAACTAGGAAAGTTGGAGACTTTATCCTTCCAGGTTATTTTGGCCTGATTTCTTTTTAATTTGCCCTTTAACTCCACTGTTTAGTGATAAAACATTTTTGTATATTTTAATTGTTTGTGCTCCTACTCTCCCATAATGAGCAGCGTCTATGTTAGGAAATCTCAGATACACTTAAAATGTGTTGTAAAATGTAAAGAACGAAATTATCTGTTACAATAGGTACGTTAGTCCAATGACAAAGATGCAAACTAACAACAATATTGCACCTACCTTTATTATACTGGACCTACAGAGTTTTGAATTAAATAAGTATTTAGATTCAAAGGGACATGTCACAGAAATTTTAGAAAGCAATTTAGGTAATATACCCTCAAAGAAAACATTCATGTATTTTTTTCTGCATATTTTATTTTGGGGGTATATGAAAAAAAGCAATTTGCAAAAGTCTGCAGCCTTCATAAACCCTCCCCTCTTTTCCTGACAAACGTTCAGTCTGTGCCAGAGAATTTAAGAATCAAAGCCTTCTCATTGCATACCATACGAGCGTGCATACCATCACAGCTATCCTATGCTTCTCAATACACTGTAGTAAAGCTCATTGAGAAGCAGGGTAGGCAGGCACATCCTAGCACAGTGCGCCTTCTGCTAGCTTTGTGATGCTCTCCCTTTATAAATATTCACTAATATAGCAGACTCCAGCAAGTTCTTTATAGTGTCTGGAGTGTTCCTTTCAGAATACCCCAAGAACCACTACCACTTCATCCCACTGGATTCTACTGGACACCCATGCCACTTCCCTTTTTCTTGAGTAGGAGAAGCCGAATGCCGATATAAGCACGCATTCTGTTGCGTGTCAGATGGGTGTTCTCAGCCATGAAATGAGTCTACACTGAAAAAAGGCTAGTCCATCAAGTTCAACCTTGATCCCTAATCTTTTATGCTGTTCATCTAAAAGAAGTCAAAATTGTAGTCATTTCCACAAAAAAAGGGGGTGGGGGATCCTTCTTGACTTCATATTGGCAATCAGATTTCTCATTGGATCAACAACCTGTTCACATACAAATCAACTGTATCCTAGAATAATCTGGGGGGTGGGGCTTAGCACCCAGGCTTTAAAAAAAATATATATCTATAAAATTATTTAGTAACTATATTGAACATAGTTGACATCCGGCTTTTCCAGCTCAGAGAAAAGCTGACACCCAGAACGCACAGCCAAATGTCAAACTGTGCTAAAATGGTTTGACAGATGATGATAGAATGGTGCCAGGGCACAGAAAGCTGTAATGGTCATTGTACTTTTAAAGTTTCCTTTCAAAAATAAATAATCTTCTGAAAACATGTTTCAAAACTCTACTAATTCTATAAGATTAGATCACAAGATACTGCAATTTAAATAGATTTCTTGTTACCAAAACCTACAATATGTAAGCTTATTCTTGGGATCTTCAGCATACAGGAAACATCATTAATTATGTTGTCCACCACGATCTGGCTGCCGTAAAGCTGCACATCGTTGTAATATATATCCCTGAGGAGAAGATAACTTGTTACTGTGCTCAGACAACATCAGGAAATCCTTATTCCATGGTCATGCTACCTGTGGCCATTTAGAAATACAAATCCCACAATTCCCTGCAAGCCATACTTATGGTATTTAAAGAAAAGCAGGGATTGCTGGGAACTGTGAGTCATGTGATTAAGAAACACTTAATGTTTAATGGTTCAGGCTTGTAACTGTTAAAATTATTAGTCAGAATAGCCATGAAAGTTGTGTATTTTTACATGAGTATTTTTATTACAATGTCAAGCTGAGAAGCATGTTAATGTCCTATGTGTACTTCTGCACGTAGTGGCCCTCTATGTGCTCCCGCTGTTGGTACAGTATATATATATATATAAGCAGGGAATGTAGCAGTATGTGATTTAGAGGTGTGATGCTTTATGAATCCCTGAATGGATACCAAAGACTGGACTAGATAGCAGATGAGGTACAATGAACTGTAAACACCCACTGTTTATTATTACTGGCATTGATATAGCGCAAGCTTTCCAATTATATAGACGAGAAAATTTAACAAGAATGAATCCCATTGTAAAGTGCTACGGAATTTGCTGGCGCTATATAAACAATAAAAATAATAATAACGAGACAAATTATTACACCTTTTGACAATAGGTTGATGAGGACCCTGCTTGAACGAGCTTACAATCTAGAGGAGAAAATGATATAATATAGGGTTTCTGGTGACATTAAGGTATATAGTATAGCTTCAGGATTTAATTTCGAATGGCGTCTCTTAATAAAGTGACAACTTTAATTTCACTCCAGATGTTTCTGAACTACATTCCCTATAATACTCCATGTTAGCTGCCCTTGGTGAAACAACGTAAGCAGGAGTCATATCTTCAATGTCTAATGCTTTCATATATATTTCTGCACAGTTCTACAAACTTCTGTATAATTACAATTATTCTGTTGATTTTGGGGAAAGAAAATGAAACCATTTACAAATATAGTGATATTTATTTAGAATTAATGACATTTACCTCTTGGTGGCGTATGTGTTACTTTGCACCAGTTTGTGGATGACTGAGAGGATCTTTATTATCAGGGCTGCACAAATAAAAAGAAAAAAATATAGTGATTTATGGCAAGTCTCAGAAACCTACATTTCACAGAGGTACCGACATATTTAAGGCTGGGCCTGTAGTTGTGGGAGGACGCTCTTCTGGTTTTCCCCATGCCCTGTTCACGTTTCGTGAGTTTTGGGTCGCTTGGTTGCGCCTTTGTGATGGTCGCTGGTGTCTTCCGTGCTCTGGTTGCCAGGTCTCTGTTCCTTCTCCGGCATCACCTGCTGGTTCTAGGTTGTTTTCCTATGCCCTCCTTAGTTTTCCTTTTCTATGGTTCAGGCTCTGGTCGTTTCTCTGGGTGGCATGCTTTGTCCAACCGAGGTCCTGCCGGGAAGCTCATCCTTCTTAGCAGCGTTTGCCTTTCCTGCCTTGTGTCCACCAGGGGGGTAGGTCATTTTTACTTATTCCGGTCCACACTGTAGCATACGTTCTCAGTCATCTTTCTACATGGGTCCACGATCGGGCCCTCGTAGAGAGACATACGTGCTCAGTCACTATTCTAAATGGATCCACGAAATGGCTGGGTCCTTGACCTGGCCCACGCTGAGGTCCCCTATTAGCAGATAGTACTGGTTGTTAGGGATCTAGGTTCCCACTATGATAGGTTTCTGGCCTCTATGCCATAGCCTAGTGGTCCCGAGAGGCCAACACCCATCCTCTTGCTCGGAGGACGACGCCATCGGCCCACCGCATAGTTATTTGCCTTGCATTGTTGCATAGGGAGGGCCTCATCTGTAAACTTCCATTCTATCTTATGCTTTAGTAGTCACTGAGAGGCCATCACCCCACCACACGCGTCTCGGTGGCCTCTACCTCCCCTCAGGCCAACGCATAGATAGAGCCTCTCATGCCGCTTGGCAACTAGCAGGGCCTCACCTGTCACCCTCATTAGTGAAATTATTTGCCACTTGGCATTACGTAGCCTGCCGGTAAGTTATAAGGATCAAACTAATGATGGCTTTGTATAAATCGTATGCCTCGAGTTCCCAAGTCACTGGGGGCGCTGTTTCTACCCAACACCTCTGCTAGGTCTGGTGCGCCATCTCGCAGAGTATACACAGTTAGTCCGGCATCCCTTAGAGCTGGGACTACTCCACGAATCACGGTCCGACTCGGCAACCGCGGGCATGGGACGCTGGCAATCATCCTCTTATACATTATCTATACTGGAACCGGTTAGGGATTTGTCAGGCATATCGTGACTTCTCCAAGTAATTTTAAGGTATTGTAGAACAAATATATATTTGTATGTTACACTTATTTTTGCCCTCTTTATTACAAGCCTACTGCTTCGTCGGTTCCGGCACACCACAACCGGTGCTATTGACTGATAAAGATGTTTATTGCTTATTATGTGTTATCTAACTATTACGGCAAAAAATTTAAGGCTGGGCCTGTAGTTGTGGGAGGGGCTTGAGTCCCCTTTATAAGGGCATCCAATCCTCTCCCACTTTACCGTGGTTGGCCGGGCGAGTTACCCACCACTCCCTTTATTCACATCACCCTCTAAGGTGGGCCCTCTTTATTACAGGCCTACTGCATTGTCGGTTCCGGCACACCACAACTGACCGGTGCTATTGACTAAGATGTTTATTGCTAATTATGTGTTACGGCAAAATTGCCCCGACCACAAATAATATATTCCATTTAGATCCTGAGCAGATGGCATTTAGGATTGAAATAGATTGACTATATCTATGTAAAAGTTAAACTGGTCCTGTTTTTGAAGTTGCTAAGAACAGAGGCAAACAGAAAGAACAAGGCTGAGTCCGTTATATCCGTCACCCACCAGGTCATTAACATTAAATTTTGGTGATTTACACAAACATATTAAAACATCTGCTGAATTTAACAATCACTGCCCTATCACGTAGTCTAGTCTGTAATAAATCAGTTTGTGTGTATATATATATATATATATATATATATATATATATATATATATATATATATATATTTCCATTTTGATCCATAGGATACAGTAAATCATTAGCAGATAAAACACAAAAATAAATGAATTATGTGTCCTCACCAAACCTTTGTGCAGACCTTGGACTGTCACTTTTCACCTTTAAGGTGGTGCAACGTTTCACCATCTGTAATCCGACTGCATCGTTAAACCTGTTAGTAAAGAGTTATTTTACTGCCATTTGAAGAGCAGCCATCCCCACCTAGTTAACCTAAAGGCCAGAACAGACCTGCCTCGTTGGCTACATTTTCTCAGAAGATGAGGAGTTCCACGTGATATGTAGCAGTAAGTAGAATTCACGTTGCCAGAGGAATTCTATTGATCATAAGTATCCCATAGGAACTGACATGGTTAGTGAACTGATTTCCTCAGGTACTCTTTGAATTTTACTCACTGATGGGGATCGCTATTCATGTAGTTCCCAACAACTACTCATGGATGGCAGCTATTGTCTAGAACCAAACAACTTTGATTGCCAGATAAATTACTAATGGTTCTGCTACCTGGTGTTTACAAACATTAAGTACCAGACCTTTATTAATGTCATACTTACTCCACATTACCCCAGCTTGATCTGTTGTCCAGTGTGAGTACTGGGGCTTGGTTTTTGGAAAGGCTCTCCAACACTTCATGGATAATTTTCTCGATTGCTGCGAGTACCTGAGGGCTGACATAATTCAATGTGTATAACAGCAGCAGTCTGACAGTGTACATCAGCTGCTATTAGTTTATATAAAGTCTGCTGCACAGCTTAGTCAACTAGACTGCTTACATTGCCGTGACCCCGCTTGCTCTGTGAAGTGATACAGACAATTCTACCTCTGGTTGCCAGTCTTCTAGCTGCAGCTATTTTACAAATCACCGCAGTTACAAGCCATTAAAGTGCTGAGAGTGGGTGCATATCCCTGCATTGGTCAGTTCACTCAGCGATCCTGTGATGCTTGAAGACGTAGTGCGTAGGAGAGATTTATCATTTCTAGGACTTTTTAATGACACTAATAATAAAATTGACAGTATTTTCCACTTTTCAATTATTTTTTAAAGTTTGTTGCATTACTTTTTGTGTAGTGAATTCCAGAAATGCATTCTGTTTTCTAATGCTTGCTTATATTATTTTTTATCTTGGCACAGAAATTGAAGCAGAATACACACAAAATAGTCATACCATATTCTTTAAGTTAAAGGACCACTATAGTGCCAGGAAAACATACTCTTTTTCCTGGCACTATAGTGCCCTGAGGGTGCCCCCACCCTCAGGGTCCCCCTCCCGCCCGGCTCTGGAAGGGGGAAAGGGGTTAAAACGTACCTTTTTCCAGCGCTGGGCGGAGAGCTCTCCTCCTCCGATCCTCCTTCTCTCCTCCCGTCGGCTGAATGCGCGGCGGCAAGAGCAGCGCGCATTCAGCGGTCACATAGGAAAGCATTCATAATGCTTTCCTATGGACGCTGGCGTGCTCTCACTGTGAAAATCACAGTGAGAAGCACGCAAGCGCCTCTAGCGGCTGTCAATGAGACAGCCGCTAGAGGAAATAGGGGAAGGCTTAACCCATTCATAAACATAGCAGTTTCTCTGAAACTGCTATGTTTATGAAAAAATGGGTTAACCCTAGCTGCACCAGGCACCCAGACCACCTCATTAAGCTGAAGTGGTCTGGGTGCCTAGAGTGGTCCTTTAATGGTACATAATGGCTGAAGCATTAAAAAAACTCATAATATACAAAAAAATGGCAAAACTGCTCAGACTCCTTTTTAAGATTGCTTAATCATGCACAAATACCTTTTAGCAGGTATGAAAGGATCCAATTCATTTAATTTGTGCCCAAACAAACTCCTCAATCCTGGATTTACCTGGAGTCTTATTCAAAGAGTGCAGATTAAAGGGTTTTGATTCATTCACGCCAGCTGTAAAGCAGGCCTTTTGGGGTAGTCTATATTTCAAACATACTTTTGGGATTCCATATTCCAGGGTCATTGTATCAGCCTACACTTCCAGAGAATTAATACAGAGCCAGTAAATTAAGGCTCTGTTTATACCAGGGTTGGCCTAAAGGTAAACCCGCCCCAGGGTTTGCAGTACTACACGTGGTGGTAAATATAAATGTACAGAAGACAGAATTCTTGCCCAGGTAAAAAAAAGAAAAGTACAAAAATGAAACCGAGACGGGAATGATGTGCTAATATGTGTATCTTGCCTGGTGATTGATTCCTGGTGAGCAGGGGATGATTTGGAAAGTTGTTCTTCATTGATCTCCACATTCAGCAACAAGGATGTCCTGTGCTGCTCCATACAACGATAAAAGTCAGGAGAGTGCGGATAGGCCATGTCTGGACAAGACAAAAAGCAATGCAGAGTAACAATGTAACTGGAACAGATTTACAGGTGTCAGAACATAAGGGACTGCACAAGAAGCAGCTGCAAACCAAGCACTGGAAGACATAAAGATACAACTTTGAATAGTATATGTGGAACTGCACTCACTCCCACAAATCTGAGCCAGGGTGCTTGCTGAGCCGGAATCAAACACCAGATTTCCAAACATTGGTAAAGTAAGAGAAGTCCAGGCACTCCTTGGTTCAAGACAGGCACTTTATTAGGAACTGTTGTGGTTCCTAATAAAGTGCCTTTCTTGAACCAAGGAGTGCCTGGACTTCTCTTACTTTAATAAAGATACAACTGTCTGCTATGGTAATTATAGGAAAGATCTAAGCCATTATGGGCATATGTGAAAAAGATATTGTTTTACAATAAATCCTTCATTGAACATTCCAAAGAGAAGATGGAGACATTAAGCAGGAGGACGACATTCTACCCATAGTTTTTGTTTCTGAGAAATTTAGGCACAGTTTGGGTGCCCATTTGCCAAACTCTGCACCCAGAAAGTACACTTACTTGCCAGGAACTCAGCACCAAAATCTGTGACTTTGTATTGTACCCTGCAGCTCTCCAGAGACTCATGACGGAAACCCAAAGATCTCTATAGATGTTAAACCCTGCAGCTCTCTATAATTCATAGGGAATTCTGTACTGCTCTGTATGGTCTTAATATCCTATATGACAGTGTGCATCCAAGGATGAGCAGCAGAGGGCACCCTGGGCATCCATTCTAGAGTGAGGTTAGTAATGTGAATCCTGCTAAATGATAGACTATGTAGCTTTGCGTATAAACTAATAAGTTCCCTGATGTTTGAAAGCATACACCATGTAAAAAACTGTTACTCCACTTTTATGCGTTAGCACCTTTAATGCCCGCCTTTGCCTAATGTGCCAAAAAAAGCCAACTTTTTATTCTTCTTTTGGAATTTATTTTTTGCTGATGATTTTACAATTATTTACATTCATAAAATGAGAAATAGTACTAAAACAAAAGGCGCATTTGGAATTTGAAGGCTTTTAAAAAATACATTAAGAAACCATGACAGTCTGCAGCAGTTCGCTGAATGAAAATGTGCACTTTTGTCTTTTCATACACGGAAAGTGATACGTTTATGAGACACTAAAAAGAACCAAAAAGGAATCATTTGAAGCATTGTAGGGTACAAAGAGGTGCAATTACAAAAAAATAAATAAATAAAAAATTTGCACAAAACACTTTGAAACAGAAGTGGCCAACAGGTAGCCCCTTCAGCTGATGCTTCTAGAACTGAAAAGCATCATGGGAGTTGTAGTCCTACAACTTATGTTGAGTACTGATAAGATCTCCATTACATGATCTGCAGCTGCCACCTAGACATATTCCACAGGATGGATATAAAGCAAGAGTATTTGCAATATGTGTATATAAAGAGAAAAATGGTTTTAAATGTGTACATTACCAGCAAGATGCGCCCAATAATTTGTATTCACTAACTTGGAAATTGTCCATAATTCAAAGTGAATTTCACACTTTAGACCAAAATAGACAAACTGAAAACAAAGGTCATTTGAAGAATTTTTCCAATTCAGCTACTTTAGCCTAAAATTGTATATTCACTTTGAATTGCCAACAATTCTATCTTTAGTGCACTGGTGCTTAAACCCTTGGTCGGGACTCTGATGTGAGAATTTATATGAAGCCATGTATGTAAAAGTACATTCTTAGTAGCATAACCACTACATAGCACTAGAGTAGTTATGGTGCCAGCAGTGTCCTGGCGCTCTTCCAAAGAAAGTATTCAAATAGTTTAAGAATGGTTTAATAACTTACCTAGGGTCTGTTGGAAGTCTCTTTTGGAGCCTGGAACCACCTGCCACGCAGGGCCAACTCAGTGGTTGAGAGCATCAACCGAGCACTCTCAGCTAGTAAACTTAGTCCTGCACTGCTGGCAAACTCAGTGTAGGGAACATCCAGAGGAGGTGGTGGTGGGTCAGATATGTTTGTTGCACAGGAGGTGGTTGCAGGCCAGATAAGTTTGATGCAGAGAAGGTGGTGGGTCAGATAAGTTTGTTGCAGAGGAGGTGGTGATGTTCCAGATACATTTGTTACAGAGGAGGTGGTGGTGGGTCAGATAAGTTTGTTGCAGAGGAGGTGGTGATGTTCCAGATACATTTGTTACAGAGGAGGTGGTGGTGGGTCAGATAAGTTTGTTGCAGAGGAGGTGGTGGTGGGTCAGATAAGTTTGAGGGAGGTGGTGGTGGGTCAGATAAGTTTGTTACAGAGGAGGTGGTGGTGGGTCAGATAAGTTTGTTACAGACGAGGTGGTGGTGGGTCAGATAAGTTTGTTACAGAGGAGGTGGTGGTGGATCAGATAAGTTTGTTACAGAGGAGGTGTGTCAGGGTCTTACCTGAGGTGGGAGTCCGGTAGGCAGAGATTTGTGCTCACCCTTGCAGATAAACACAATCCAAGGTGATAAGGTTAGAAACCACCAGGACTGTGAATCTGTGCACAGGGGCTGTGCATGAAAGGTGCTTCAATTCGCAGCACAGACAAGGACACAAGCAGAAGGATTGTCGACGATGAGCCAAAGTCAGAGGATGCCAGAAGTCAGGATAAACAAGGAGGAATGCCAAGGTCAGGAGCCGGGGTCAATCTGGAGAACAAGTATCAGGAGACAAAACGGGAACAACTCACGATCACCAGAATTCAAGAACTGAACAAGTTCCCAGGGCAAGGCAGTGTTTAAATACCCGGTTGATTAGCGATCTGCCTCAGGTGAAGCACAGGTAGGTGGTGGTGGTGGTCCAGAAAAGTTTGTTGTAGAGAAGATGGTGACGGGCCCGATAAGTTGTCAAAATTGCGCCAAGGCAATTCTGGACCTTAACAACAAAAGAGGGCTTTAGTGGTTACGGTGTTTGGAGTATTCCTTTAAAGCCCTTTGTTCTCTTTATGAAACATATTTTCTTGAAATTACAGGAGTTCAAGAGGAGATTTTTTTTAATGATTTATATTTATACTGTAAACACATTTTTGAGGACACCGAGTCTGCTTATGATCAAAGTAATTCAAAGTAATACAGATCTCACTCATTTGTAAAAAATTTCAGTCAGTGTTCAAGGCTAGATTTGTATATTCTTCTATGGTCTTTAGATGCCTTGATTCTGTCAGCAGATAAAAGCCAAATGGCCCACCTACTCTGTCCACCTCCTATACAGCACAATAAGCTTTATTCTTAGTCTTGTTTCCTGATCCCATCAGCAATGTGTCTCCATCTAAAACCTAATTGAAGTCTTCTACTTTAGCAGTCTCGTTTGCTAAGAGGCTGTGCCACGTATCTCCAACTCTTTCTGGAACATCATACATTTTGGTGATAGTCCTAGACATCCCTTCATGGGTTGCATTCTCTTGCTGTAGCTACTCTCTTTCTGCTGAAAACATCACCTGTCGTTTTTTAAATCCCTTGAGATATACCTAACAGGCACAGATCTAGTGGGGGCGGGGCAACAGTGCAACTCTCCACTCCTTTAGTATCATTTTACAGGTACACGCATTGGCTACCAGAATTTTCTTTTCTTCTTCGATCAAGAGCGCCAGAAGACAAACACTGTCAGAGGTGGTTTAAGGGTATTTTTCTGGCTATTGTTACAGTATCCACACTTGTAAAGCAGTGTAGCAGAACCACTGTGTCACACCCACCTGGAGAGTCGTGGAGCGGATGGAACCCAATTTGCAGCGGAACAGCACTCCCTTACTATCACGACCCTTAGGAGCACCTGGAAGTGGAGACAGGGTCCCAAAGGGTCTGTGGTGGCGTGGAGGCCTTTAATGAAAAATAATAGTAAATTTCCAGAAGGCAGCAGCAGGAAAAGCAGTGTATCCACACTTGTAAAGCAGTGTAGCAGACACACTGTGTCACACCCACCTGGAGAGTCGTGGAGCGGATGGAACCCAATTTGCAGTGGAACAGCACTCCCTTACTATCACGACCCTTAGGGGCACCTGGAAGTGGAGACAGGGTCCCAAAGGGTCTGTGGTGGCGTGGAGGCCTTTAATGAAAAATAATAGTAAATTTCCAGAAGGCAGCAGCAGGAAAAGCAAACAAAAATGCAGTCTTGCAGCAGACAGAAGTAAATGATTAATCTGGATCTAGGTGAGGAATCAGGCTGTAGCAGTTGTCCAAGGAATCGGGAAGCAAGAACCGGGAACAGAAGCTGGAGAGTAGGACAAAAGGCAGGAAAAAAGCAAAATAACCAAGCACTGACTAGGAGGTGTGCTGGGTTTAAATAGGTAGCTGGGATCACATGACCAGCCACCTCCCACCAGTAGGTGGGGCACACAGATGTTACATAAAGAGGTCAGGGACTCGGCGCCATCTTGTTTTATTTCCTGGTCCCTGACCTGTTCCTCCCCAATGGATCTCTCAGGAGCAGTGAGAACTGCGATTCTGCCGCGAGGGCGGTGTGGGCGCCCAGGGGCAGGTGAGTACCTAGCTGTGCCATGACACACTGCTTATTCGTATGCTTCCTCTTGTATTGTGTGTAGAGCGCCCATACGAACAGAACTCATTCATCTCCCAAATGAGGACCACCCTGGAGCCCCATTAGAATGTTCACACCCAATTAATTAGAACACCCGTAACATAAGTGCGAAACCGCAAGGGAAATAATTAATGAGTGCTCCCCTGGGTGGCTGCCATTTCATATAGACGTACGCCAACCAGGGGGAGCATTCATATCCCGAAAGGAGACGCTTCCCTTGCCTGGGGTTCACACAAGAGCAGCGCGAACGGAGACCAGTTGGGGAAATGTACGTTGTGGGGGTTCATAAGGTTGGTGGGGACACTTTTGGGGCACTGACTAGTTTGGCGGGCATTCTGTGCCTGGGAGACAAGGCTGCGATCATTGTCGCCCTCATGGAGAGTAATTGCTTACTATGAAGAGAGCCCCTCGCAAGAGATCCTGGCCAGGTCCATCTCCGAGGTCGGGCAGCGGAGGTGCCCCCAGCTAGTCCGGCAACTATCGACCCAAAGCCCAAACTGCCCTACAATGCCTTCAAGACTTTAGCAGAATCTGAGGAGGGCATTGATGACTTTTTACAAGACTTTGAAGGCCTCTGCCTACTGTATAGCGTTGCCTCATCGGATTGGGTCCCTCTTGTGGCGGGACTGCTGCTATTCATGGGTTTTGCCCTTCTTTAGTATGTGTGTTACCTTTATATACATGTGATGTGTCTTCTCTGTTCGGGAGTGCTTTTACTAAGGGAACGCACGGGGACCCCCTCAATGAACCACTTAGAACGTCGATTAGAACGTTCACACTTCGCAACAAGGTGTCAAACCACAAACCGTCAGAGAAGCCATCAGCGCATGCTGCCCCTGGGTGGCCATTTCGTGTAGACGAACGCCAACCAGGGGGAGCATTCGCGGATGGTGACTCACCTTGTTCGGTTCCCAAACGAGGACCTCCCTGGTACCCATTGGAATGTTTACGATCAATCAATTAGAACCTTAACAACTCGCAACATAAGTGTGAAACCGCAAAGGAAGTAAAATTAGTGCTTCCCTGGTTGGCCACAGTTCGTATAAGTGAACGCCACCCAGGGGGAGCATTCGTAGCCCAAAAGGGAGAAGCTTCCCTTGCCTGGTTTCACACAGGGACCCCGCAAATGGAGGCGGCACGAGGCAGCTACCGTTATGGGGGTCCCTGGGATATTGGCAGGGTTAGGCATGCCTTCTGTAACTGGGAGTCAAGGAGGCGGGAAGCTTTTCCACGCTGTGACTCCCAGGTGCTGAGGCTCATGGGATAAGGATCCTATATTTGGGTGGGGGGAACAGGGGACAAAGGGGCTCCTGGGAAGAAGTTTATCCGGATGGGTTTACCCCGGGATATCGTCTCGGATCAGCATTAAACCAATCCTGAGCTCCCCATACCACCCCCAGGCTAATGGCCTGTGCGAGCACTTCAGGGGCACATTGAAGCAGATGCTCCGTACCTTTGCATCTCCTGTTCGTATATCGGGAGGTGCCACAGGATTCTATCAGTTCGAATTGTTATTCAGGCGGAGAGTTAGAGAGCCCTTAGACCTTGTCCGAGAGCACTGGGAGGGAAATGGGGATCAGGAAGGGACCCCCATCGTCCCATATGTGCTGGAGCTGCGGGACCAACTGGAGGAATCCACACACTTGGTGCATGGGAACCTCCAGGTGGCACAGGAGCGCCAGCACACTTAGTATGACCAGGGAGCCAGAAGCTGTAGCTTTCAAGTCGGTCAAAAGGTGCTGGTTTTGAAACCCGTCTGGCATGACAGGCAGCAGGCTGTTTGGCAGGGCCCATACCGGGTGGTGGAACGGAAATGTGACACCACCTATGTTATCGGTCCTTGCTCAGGTACAGTTAGACGCATGTTACATGTTAACATGCTAAAGCCCTACCACGAGCGGACGGAGGAGGTAGCTGCTATATGTGCTCCAGCCACGGAAAATTTTGACAATCTTCCCCTGTCTGACCGCCTAGAGGATGGGGTGCAGGCAGGGTCCATAGAGGTGGTCCACTTAGGGGACTGGCTGATCGAGAAAGAAAGCAGGCAATCGGATGCTGTCTGCAAAGCGAGAGACATTCTCCAACCTGCCAGGATTTACCCCACTAGCCAACCACAAAGTAGAGACCCCCGACCAACAACCTCTGCGGCAAACCCCAAACAGAATACCAGACTCGGTCCGGGAGAATATGAGGCAGGAGATCCAGGAGATGCTCTGACTAAGGGTAATCGGACCATTTAAGAGTCCCTGGGCCACCCCTGTAGTACTGGTGTCGAAATGACATGGAGCCAGCTGGTTCTGTGTAGACTACAGGAGGCTCAATGACAAGACGGTCTTAGATGCTCACCCCATGCCTCGGAATGACAAGCTATTAGACCGGATGGCTCAGGGCCAGTACCTCACCACTTTAGATTTGTGTAAGGGGTACTGGCAGATCGCCCCAGCGGCAGATGCTATTCTCAAGTTGGTATTTGTCACGCCATTTGGCCTATACCAATTTAAGGTAATGCCATTTGGAATGAAGAATGTCCGGCCACTTTCCAAAGGATTGTGGATCGGCTGTTGGATGGCCTGCGGGATTATGCGTGCGCATACCTGGACGACATAGCCATCTACAGCGACACTTGGGAGGAGCACCTGATACACGTGGGATCAGTACTAGACAGAATCAGGGAGGCAGGGTTGACGTTGAAACCCAGTAAGTGCCAAGGGATGGCAGAAGTACAGTACCTGGGACACCGGGTAGGGTGTGGGAAGCAGAAGCCCGATCCAGCCAAGGTTGAGGCAGTTGCTTACTGGCCCCATCCCCGCACTAAGACCCAAGTGATGGCTTTCCTAGGGACTGTTGGCTACTATCGGAAGTTTGTCCCCAACAACAGTGCTCTGGCTAAACCGACATGACCAAAAGGCAGGTACAATGGACCCATGAGTGTGAGCAGGCATTCCAAGCCCTCAAGCATGCACTGATAAATGCCCCTGTTCTGGCTGCCCCTAATCCGAATAAATGTTTTCTCATCCACACAGATGCTTCTATATTTGGATTAGGAACGGTGCTGAGTCAGGTTGGGGATGATGGCGGAGAACATCCCGTAGCTTACCTCAGCAGCAAACTACTACCCTGGAGGTGAGTTACGCCGAATCGAGAAGGAATGTCTGGCTGTGGTGTGAAGAGACTAGGTCCCTTTTCCCATGCCCCCAGGTACAGAGGATAATGGGATAGAAACCCCTGTGTCTGTGTGGAAGATCCCTTGCAAGGGGTTATGCATAAAAGCCGTGTGTGGCATAATAAAATCGTGTTGTACTTCCAGAGCTGTGTCTCGTCCAGTTAATGGGGGGAATGGGTGACTGTAAGTTGTTCCAGGGTGGCTGAGGGAAGGAATTAGCGGAGGTAACCGGTCGGATTACCCGGGGTCTGCTACAAGCGGTCTTGAATGAGAGGCAGAATACATACTCATCTCCTTCTTGTGTAGCTGTCCACAGGCTCCCACAGGAACAGAGGGGGCATCCTGGGCATGATGAGTGAGACAAATAGCCAGCAGAGAATGATCTGTGGCTGGCTCTCAGCCATTCTAGATATGATCTCTGTAAAGCTAAGGTGGCAATGGCAACTGTAATGTCCTCGTGGGGAGTAAGATGGACAGTGGATGGAATGGATTGGCATTATGTGGAATAAGATAAGGTGTGGTGCAGAGTACTTTGAAAATGATGGGGGTGGCATGGATGGCACTGTGATGAATAGGATGATAGGGAGTATATTGGATGGATTGGCCTTGGGGAATAATGTGGGGTAAGTAGGATAGTTACTGTGATGAGGTAGGTGGGATGGATTGTCCCTGTAAGGAATAAGGTGGATGGTTTGGCAATGTGAAGGTACAACAGAGAGTGGATGGTGGAGGGTGGGTACCATATAATTGCAAAGTGCTATGTAGCAGAGAGACCAGCTTTTCATTGCAGATACCTCGCTGATCACAGACGCAACAGTGTGCAGGAGTAGATAAAAACACACTGGACCTGGGCCTTTAAAACTTCACTCATTGGTCCATTACCTGACATCAGATGTAATCTATCCAAAGGTTTAGTTTTTACATTGAGATGTGCAATCTCTTTAAAGACACATTACTGTGTGTTTTATTGCTGTATAGCTCTGCTATACACTCAGATTCATTGAAAATGCATCCTACAAAAGGGAAACAGTACAATACAAAATGACAGGTATACGTGATAAGTATAGGGACTTCCCCTCCTAAATAAGAACACTTTGCAGGTATGGTTAAAATGCAAATCAGAAAACCATTAACATTTTTCAAGTCATCTGGTGTTAAAGATTGGCATTTCTTCTAGAAAGTGGTTTTATGTTAATTAACCTCTTGCCATTCAAAAATCTTGGCATGGTACTTGGCAGTTGGCAGAAGGTTCCATTGCACAAAGAAAGTATCTCTATAATCTCTTGTTACAAAAAATATTTCTCGTGGAACATAAAAATGTTTTTAAAAAATACAATTAAAAAGGGTCTGCTTTGGGCTGTCCACGCTATAAATCCTAGCATATCCGCTTAAAATAGTATTCGGGTTATTCTGCCAAAAAAGATTTTACCACCAGGAGCTAGTCACTGAAGAGATGGTTTGGCAACAAGACTTGCAGAGTATCTGTTCTGAATTCACCTCCCTGTGCAGGACGGTAATACAGCTTCGGAACATCAATGTGGAGAGGAGAGAAGCACATGTAAATATTATTGATAAATGTTCCACTAATCTTTCAGACAGAAAGGTTGAATTCCATAAGGATTACGGATCTGACTGGATTTTAGGCATGTAAAGGTTTTAATGTATATGCAGCAGAGAGTAATGTTTTAATCAGTGTGAAATCTTTCCTTAAATCCCTCTAAATGGAAAGAAGAAGGGGATTAGAAGATTGGGTCTGTGTCTGAAGGTAGGGAGTGTAGGTACATTTTGCATTAGGAATGTTTGTCATATCTCCCATGATAAAGAGGCATGGGAGTGTAATGGGAGAGGGACAGGGCCAGAGAAGTGACACGGTAACAAGGGTATGTCAGACCTGCTAACTAGCTCTCTCACATGCGCAGATGTCTAATCTTGACATTAGCATTTTATATCACATTTACTCTGTGCTTTCGGGGGATTTAAAACAGGAATGAAACTCCAGAATCAAATCCTGAAACTGGTCTCAAATCGGGATTGTCATGCTGGATTTGGGCCAGTCTGGAGCTATGGTTTGTGAGCTACATCTGAACTTATGTGCGCTAGTTCTGTTTGATAAGCTGTTCTTACTGGCTACCACTAGCTTTCTGTGTTTCGTTAAATGGATAGAAATCTTCAGCGTTGCAGTTACTGTGTACTCTATAATATATATTTTGCCAATGCTAGAAAACATACAAGCGTAATTTATTCTTAAATGGATTTTCTGGATCATGCAGTCTTTTTCATTGTTCTCATTATTCACTGAAATTGTGTGTTCTAAATAAAAGTAAACTTTGCGATCTTTAAGTGTAAATTACAAACTTGTGCGTTACATAAAAATCACACACGTCCACACAGGGTTTATTCACTGAACTCTGAACTGTGAACAGCTGATAAGGGCTTTTTAAATTTGACATAAAGGCAAGTTAGATCTTCTTTTAGTTTGACAATTTTGGCCAAAGATAGTCAATTTGTCACAATTTAAATTCCCAGTTTAGCGAATAAATCCCACACATCCCTGTGTGTGCTAGACTGGCCCCCGTGACATAAAGCAGTATAACACAAGGACAGGTCTGCTGCTGACTTATCAGAGCCATTTCCCTCACACCAGGCCCTCAGATAAACCAGGCACTTCGGGAATGTCTCGGCAGTTTACAGAGCTACTGCTCATCCTGTTACAATGAATCACCATTGCGTTCTTAGATTTCATAAACCGTTCCCGGCTTCCGACCTCTGTAATTGCTAATTGGTCTTTTGGTTTTTCTGTAGACAAAAAGCATAATTCTCCCGCTCTCAAGATTCCTGGTAATTTTTTCCTCATCACAAACGCAACAATGCCGAATATATAGTTAGACATCCTTTAATATTGCATAATTTTTACGTTTTTTTTCTTAGAGACAACTTAAAAGAAATGTATTCTCTGTGTAATTTACTGTGCACAAATCTACTCTTTTCCCCCCTCCAAGCTGACATGTTAAAATACCAAGTAACTTCTGTATACAGCTTTTAGCAAGGATTTTAAAGCTTTATTTACATTCAGGCTTTTCAATATTTACTGCAATTCACATTTATATCCCTTGTTTTGCCTTAAATGTTGGCAAGCTCTTTTTCCTAGGTTGCTATATGAGATTTGACTTCTCTTTGGTGTCACCCATGGCAGATTGACGATATTACCCAACATTAGTCTACCCTGAACACAACAATGTGCAATGTCAATCAGCAGTGGCTAAGGCCAGTAAGGTATTGTCATGCATGAAAAAGTGCATTCATTCTCGGGATGAGAATATAATTTTGCCTCTTTATAAATCACTGGTAAGACCACATATGGAATATGCTGTGCAATTTTGGGCACCTGTTCTAAAGAAGGATATTATGGTACTAGAAAAAGTGCAGAGGCGGGCTACAAAATTAATAAAAGGAATGGGACATATCAGCTATGAAGAAAGTTTATCAAATTTAAACCTATTTAGCTTAGAAAAACATCGCCTGAGAGGGGATATGATAACATTATACAAATATATTTGGGGCCAACACAAACCATTGTGTGGAAATCTATTCACAAACCGGACTTTACATAGGAGACAAGGCCATGCGTTTAGACTGGAAGAAAGAAGATTTCGACTAAGGCAAAGGAAAGGTTGTTTTTACTGTAAGAAAATGTGGATGTGGAATTCTCTACCTGAAGAAGTGCTTTTATCAGAGTCCATACAGATGTTCAAACGGCTACTAGATGCATACTTGCAAAAACAGAATATTCAAGGATATAATCTTTCAATGTAGGGTAATAATTGCTTGATCCAAGGATAAATCTGACTGCCATTCTGGGGTCAAGAATGATTTTTTTCCTAGATTGTTGCAAAATTTGAAGTGCTTCAAACTGTTTTTTTTTGGCCTTCTTTTGGATCAACAGCAAAAACAAATGTGAGGAAGGCTGTACTTGATGGACGCAAGTGTCTTTTAAGCTATGTAACTATGAACATTCGAAGACTTGCGCAAAGGCTGCAAAATTTAGGTTGGAGTATCTGAGTGGTCAAATACTTGTATTAGAGAATTATTCCAACACAGCTATTTTATTCTAACTTTGGTAACTAGGCTGTCAAATAAGAATAACCCACTACAATTCACTGTTTAGTAAAATAACGATTTGGCCTTTTGGTGCAATAAAAAGGGATATCATGTTTTTGTTTTGTTTAACCCCTTAAGGACCAAACTTCTGGAATAAAAGGGAATCATGACATGTCACACATGTCATGTGTCCTTAAGGGGTTAAACAAAGTTCTTACCAATTCCTTAACCCTTTAACCCCTTAAGGACAGACCCAAATGTACACGTTTTGATCAAAATAAAACAAACAAAACTTGGAATTTGACTATATATCTGTTCAACCGTAATTCACCTCGTTCATATTAAGTGTATCCACACTTATTATATATCATTTTATTCAATAGAAATAGGGCTTTCATTTAACATCAAATATTTAGTTATGAAACATAATTTAACATGAATAAAATATAAAGAAATGTGTGAAATTAAAAAATGTTTTTTTTTGTTTGTTCTGCATGACGTTTTAACTGTGAATGTCATAATACTGTTTGCTTTTACTGCAATAAAATACACATATTTGTATTCAGCAATGTCTCCAATGTAAAACAGTACCCCCTATGTACAGGTTTTATGGTGCTTTGGGAAGTTACAGGGTCAAATGTAGCATGTTAAATTTTTCAGTTTTTTCATATTGAAATTCACCAGGTTGGTTATGTTGCCTTTGAGACAGTACGGTAGCCCAGGAATGAGAATTACCCCCCATGATGGAATACCATTTGCAATAGTAGACAACCCAAGGTATTGCAAATGGGCTATGTCCAGTCTTTTTTAGTCTCAAAGGCAATGCAACCAATCTGTCAAATTTCAATGTGAAAAAACTGAAACCCAAGCCTTATATTTGACTCTCTAATTTTTGAAAACACCATAAAACATGTACATGAGGGGTACTGTTATACTCAGGAGACTTCGCTGAACACAAATATTAGTGTCTCAAAACCGTAAAACGTATCACAAGAATATCGTCAGCGTAAGTGCTGTTTGTGTGTGAAAAATGCAAAAAAAAAACATCACTTTCACGGATGATATCGTTGTAATACATTTTACTGTTTTGAAACACTAATATTTGTGTTCAGCAAAGTCTCCCAAATAAAATAGTACCCCCCCTATGTACAGGTTTTATGGTGTCTTGGAAAGTTACAGGGTTAAATATAGTGCCAGCAAATTTAATTCTCTGGACTTTCTGCCTGGGTTATCAGGCAGCTCCTGCAAATTGTAATTAATAAAATGCCTTATTATGTAAAAATATTACTTAAATATATATGTAGAATTATAATATATATATATATAATTTTTTAAAATTATTTTTATTTAGGTATATATACACACATTTATGTATAAAAATAAATATATTACTTCGTTCTAAGTGTATTTTGATATCAATATATATGTATATATACACCAATATCAAAATACAGTTCGAACGAAATTACATATATATTTTTGAATTATTAATTTTTTATTTTCATTTTTAACTTTTTTATATAATTTATTTTATATTATATATATATTTAATTAATATAATTCTACATGTATTTTGATATTACTATATATATATATATATATTAATATTAAAATAAACTTAGTGTATGTGTATGTATGTGTAAGTGTGTGTGTGTGTATATATATATATATATACTTAGATCATATATACAATATATGATCTAAGTATATATTATTTGATTTTACACTGTGTTTGAACTTTACTTAACTTTATTACAGGCAACCTGTCATTCCAGGCACTCCCCCTGCTGGCACTGCTTCCGTCCATGTGATCGTGAGGTCCTCGCAAGGCATGCCAGGTAAGTTCCCCCATCGCAATCACCGGCGAGCAGGTAAGTCCCCTGGACGGCGTGGACGTGCTATGCCACCCACCGGCGTTTAGAGCCGGGTCCCCAAGGACGGCATAAGGGGTTAAGGATCAATGATAGAATTAATCAAACATGGTTGTCTTTCCCTGAAGTACAAAATAAACAGAGTAATTCATGTGCTCTCAACTCTTTAAATGGGCATTTAAATCCCACAATGGTACAACCTGGGTGAGACAGGTATATCAATAGATACCCGGGCTCCCCTCTGTCAGTTATGGCCATATTTAGTGGTCCAAAACTGACTGATGAGCTGTATGCAGCGCTCAAACTTAGCCCTGCGTTAAAGGACCACTATAGTGCCAGGAAAACATACTCGTTTTCCTGGCACTATAGTGCCCTGAGGATGCCCCTACCCTCAGGGCCCCCCTCCTGCCAGGCTCTAGGGTGAGGAAGGGGCTAAAATCTTACCTTTTTCCAGCACCGGGCTCCCTCGGCGCTGGGGACTCTCCTCCTCCTTCGGTCGTCATCGGTTGAATGCACATGCGCGGCAAGAGCCGCACGCGCATTCAGCCAGTCTCATAGGAAAGCATTCTCAATGCTTTCCTATGGACGGCAGCGTCTTCTCACAGTGAAAATCACAGTGAGAAGCGCGGAAGCGCCTCTAGCGGCTGTCAATGAGACAGCCACTAGAGGCTGGATTAACCCATTTGTAAACATAGCCGTTTCCATCAGAAAGGGTTAATCCTAGAGGGACCTGGCACCCAGACCACTTCATTGAGCTGAAGTGGTTTGGGTGCCTACAGTGGTCCTTTAAATGTACCTTATAGTCACCACAACAACTTCAACTTAATGTAGTTGTTCTGGTGAGTATAATCATTGCTTTCAGGCATTTTCATGCAAACACTGCCTTTTCAGAGAAAAGGCAGTTTTGACATTGCCCCTAGGGACACCTCCAAGTGACCACTCCTCAGATGGCCACTGGAGATGCTTCCGAGGGCAGAGCTGCACAGTAGGCAGCACTGCCGTTCAGCGTTTCCACACTCTGCATGGGATAGCTGAATTTTCCTCACAGAGATGCATTGATTAAATGCATCTCTAAGAAGAAGTGCTGATTGGCCAAAATGGCGTTTGGCTCTGCCATCATCCTGCCTCCTTGCCGATTTTACATGCTTTCCCTATAGGAAAGCATTGGATTGGCTAGAAATCGGCAATTGTGATTATGTCATCAAGGAGGCGGATTGGGGGTAGGGCCAGCACCGGCAAACCCATGCGGTGCTGGAAATAAGGTGAGTTTTAATTATTTTTAAGGGGGCTATGGGTGGGAGGGCAGGCCTCCTAAATGGTGGGTTAAACACTATAGGGTCAGGAATACATGTTTGTGTTCCTGACCCTATAGTGTTCCTTTAAGTTCTTTAAATTAATTGAAATCACCATGTCAGAGTGATTCTGGGCTTGCAGGTTGTGTATGGGAGACTCCCAGTGTGCTGTGCTTTGCCAGTTTCCCAGCACTGATCACAGTATAATCGCACTGCTATTTTCTGTTTGACAGGGATCTCCCTGTCATGCTGAAAACAGCCACAAGATGGCAGTCACAGTCAGGGCCGGCGCTACCTGTAAGGCGGACTAGGCAGCCGCCTAGGGCGCCCCTTGGGAGGGGGCGCCGCCAGGAGCGCCGGCCCCGCTCATCCTGCAGCCGCCCGAGCGCTCTGTAAAGAGCCTCAGGCGGCTGCAGCTTTGCCCGGGCGGTGCGTCCATGAGGGCGGACCGCACCGCCCGGGCGCAGCCTGAGGAGAGGCTGACAGGAGGGAAACGCTCAGCGCTCCCACCTGTCACTCCCTCACTGTAGCGTGGCCGAGCCCTCTATGGCATGGTCCGACCGGTACAGGGAGCAGCTGTCTCCTGTACCCGGCCGGACTAACAGGAAGGGAACACTGAGTGTTCACTTCCTGTTAGTC
>OW240917.1:250173865-250213406 GCA_933207985.1 Pelobates cultripes | reverse complement strand
TTACCTCCCTGCTTCCTATTGCCTGACATCTATTTATCCTTCTCATATTGTAAGGTTAAGAAATATTAAGTAAATAGATAAATTCCTATTTCCAATACAAAGAAAATAGTTAGCCGTATGTTGTCGTCACCTGTCTGGCACGTTAAGTGTTAAGAAATGCATCATAGTTACAATCAGGTCTTTAAATATTTCTGTTCCTGTGTGCTCAGTCTTCCCTTACCCCAACCATTTCAATTTTATTCTATATGTCTCTCTCCACACCCCATTATTCTACATCTACCTTCCTCTCCAGTGACTCCCCCACCTCATCCCCTCCCCTCCATTCTCCCGGCCAAGCCTTTACAAAGCCTGCCTGAATGAAAAGCTTGTTAGGACTTAGCTGGTGCAACTGTTTACAGAGAAGATCATTAGGAACAGTTTAGTGAGAACAAAAGGATGTTTGTTCCAATTGTCTGCGCAGGTCTGACGTTTGTAAGCGAAAGCTACCAGCGGACAATGTGTTCCTATGGAATCTGTAGCACTACCGCAGAAAAACTTCCGGATCTGTCTGATCTTCTTTCATCCCTGATGAAACCTCCACACAATGAACTGAAGATTTTATAATCATTTTCTGGCTTTGTAACTACTTTTTTCTTTAACATCTTACACAACAGATTTTGCTTGGATGAAAAAAATGGTTATCAGAATCTAATTATTTTAGAAAATAAAAGCGCTGGTTCTATTACAGTCTGATTGTTTTGGCGTCAGACGATTTATTAGCGGATTCCCGGGCCTGTTTTGAGTTGTGGATTTTTTTTAATAGCTGGGCTGAGACCCCTTGGCCAGGACGACATAATAAATACAAGTTGACCACATTTCCTTTCACTACAGTTAACTCCAACTCCATTTGTCAGCTAAGACTAATGCTCAAAACATGAGATGGTTGCTCAACTTTGCAGTTTGTTTAAGGGATCTATTTAGGAGGCACAAAGGAAAGCTATTTTTTCTTTCAAAGTTTATATTAATTTGTAATTTGATATTCCTGAATGATCGTTGCAAAAATGTTTGCCCCAATAAAAAGCATATTTCTACCCAGATATTATTTGCCAAATTAATAACTTGCTGGTTATCAGAAAAAATAAATATTTTCCAATTATCTAAGATAACAGTTTACTCACCATTTTGCAGAGAGGCTTGGTGCCTAACATTCTGACCCCCAATCATGATTTCGAAGGAGGAACCAGGCTCATCCTCACCCCTGGCCAATTTATACAAAGGATGGCTGGCAGTGATAGGCTGAGTGAGCTGCTAGCTACCTTTAATATCGCAAGAGGCAGAGTATCTCCTCCCCTGCCATGGCATCATTGGGAGCAGGGCTGCAGGGTGCCAGGGACTGAGCAGCTCTGCTTAATGCGGAGTAAACCGTTTAATAGTGATGTTGGGCCTTGCTCCCACTGACTCCATGTCGGTTGAAATAGTTATGGTACCTGCAGTGTCCCTTAAAGTCTTGCAAAGCATTAGGAGTGTTGCAGTTCCATAATTTTTGGGTCTATCTGATAACCAATCCCTGATTTAGGCAATGTAAGTAAAGCCCAAAACAGCAGTGGTACTGGGGCTTGGGGTACCGGGGACCTGTGTCTTGCCACTAGCAGGGCATGCAGCATAGCCAATCTGTCAGAAGATGATGTCATTCTGTTCTTGATTCCTGTAGTCTCTTGCTTCCAAAAAGTGTGGAGCTTCCTTTCTCACTTCTAGGAAGCTGTACAAAGGGGTAACTAAAAGCAGGAGGATGCCCCTGATTTATCCCAAATGCTTTTGATTAATGAGCGGCTGGTGTGCAAAGGAGAAAGTCGAGGACCGCTTTGACAAATTAAAGAGATGTCAGGTAATTGGATTCATGGTGGCCTTTGAACTCAATCTGTTCTTAATCACTCTAATTGGCTGAATGGTCTCCTTAAAATACAAACTTTGCACCCTTGGGGTCAGCATTCCAAAGTCGCAGGGCAGGTACAATCAACCTGGCTTCACAGACTGCTGTTACTCAAATCCCATTCACTGGGGACATTTCTGGCACATCAGCTACCGCTGACAGCCATTACCATAACTAGACAACAGAGAGGCTGCCTGAGCATCATCAGAGTCATAGGAAAATGTTGTCTATTTGTATAATTGCATGCCAGAGATTGCCTATCTGTACCAAAGTACCACAGCTTGAAATGGGAGAATTTGACCAGCCTCACTCACCTGGTGACAGTATATGCCTGGTCTCACTAGGCACAGCATTTGCACCAGAATATAAAACCAATACCATCTAGTAAATAGATTTCACTTTTTATTGTTTCCCACTGTTAGACTGTGTCTGTATTTTGTGGAGGTGAGTTATGCCAGATAGTAAAAATAAAAGAGAAAGCCTCTGGTAAATTGAGTTCTTCAGTTTGTTTCTGTCACAATATGTTTCCTCCACCTTTTACTCAATGTACTCAGTGGAGTTGAAATTCTTGGCATTAGAGTTCCAGAGATTGCCTGTCTCTTCAACTGAATATCAGGTACTGCCACTAAATGAAAATATTCAGCTCTATTTTTTAACATAAGAAACAAAATAAGAGGCTATTTATCCGGATAAGAATAAGCACCAGGCTCCTGTACCAACATAAAGCTCCTTTATACAGGAACAGCTGGAATGTACAAAATTCTTTATCTGTACAGGTGTCCCTCTAACTCCACAGAAGGATCTTTGATCCTAGCTGATAAAAGAACCTCTTTCATTCATAGATGTGACTATGCCATGTCAGGAAAATGACCTAGTATTAACAGATTAACCACACGCAATCCATTCACCTACAGCAACAGTTATCAGAAAGTAAGAGGCAGTGTTACCAGCAGGTGTGGAGATACAATGACTACAATACCAGCAAGAGGAGCAGATGTAGAGATACAATGACAATATTAACACACGGCCTGCACATTCATAATTAAAGAAGAGTTGGCTCTGGAATGAATTGAATTAAACATTGACAAACACCTGAAGCCTGTGATAACCTTTTTCACATGACGTTCCATTTTCTTAAAAAAAATTTTTTAAGCCTTATAAAATGACATCACAAACTAATTTAGTCCTGGCATAGCTAAGGCACACATGGCAAATGAGGAGGAGGGCTAGACACACAACTCTCTCTATGCGGACAGAGTTTACAACAATTGTTTACAGTAAGCCAATGTGGAGATGCCGAGTTGCAGGACAATAGATGTTGATTTCCATAATTTTATTTCTCACACTTTACAAATAATTTTTCTGTTAAATAAGGATGATGCAATCTGTGTTCTGAGGGTAGGATTACCAGGCAATAATGGAGGAACGCACCACACAAGTGTTAAGTGTTTCACTGCTTCACACTCAACAGAGGAAGACACTGGGGCTGCAACTTTATTGTACTACAAACAAAGGAACATAATAAGGGCACATTAAGATTACATACCTATTGGGCATTGTTCTTTAGCCCCCCCGCCCCCCTCCACAAATGCTGAAAAAAAAGTTATAAGTCTAACTCACCTGACTTCTGGTGCCAGGCTTCTCAGCACGCCCCTCCTGTCCAATCAAAGGCTTCTCGTAGTGTTAGAAATACAAAGGCTTACCAAGTGTTAGAATACAAACATGCAGAGTGTTACACTAATAAGTTAGATATCAGCGCCCCCCCTTCTTTTAAATAAATTGTTTTACTCATCTTATTTTCCCTGTGCACCTGTTACCACTGGCTGTGATCATCAATACAGATGATCTCAGCCTATGTATGCTTCTCAATGCAGAAATCACAGTGCCAATCAGCATCTCCTCATAGAGATGTTTTAAAACAATCTTTGAAGGACTGCAACCTGGAAGAGTTTCTAGTGACCATCCAAAAATGTTGTTTACACTGCTGATGCTTCAGGGACTGCCTCTTTGCCTCCAGAACAACTACATTAAGCTGAAGTGGCCAGTAAATTTCTTTAAAAATGACTTATTCAATCAATCTTAGATGGACCCAGAAAGAGAATATTATGGGACGCATGCAGCCTCCCAGTTGGACTGCACTAAAATACAGTATAGTATTCTCATATTCTATATGCAATACACAAAGCACATATCTTTCACTTGTTAGGTTTTATCTGCCGGTACAAATCATAAGCTCAGTTGTCCTCAACCCACCTGGCACAATTGCAGGCAGTGTGTTAGGTATAATGACATCCTCTCTTACTATAACATAGCAAATATGAACCTCATGGAGAGAACCAAGGACATCCAGTTACAGATATGCTAAGCAACATTGAGGGTGGGGACCGAGATAAAATATACACTTAGGGCCCATCAAGACTTTCTTGTCTTTCTGGAAATAACAATATTGGAAATGTTATGTAATGTGGGAGACTCAATACTGACGTATCACCACTGCTGAGGATGCTAACAGTAACTAACTGATCTACACTATGTTCTGATTTCAATCAACACAGTTTATGGGAATCAAGCGAATATTTGTCCAGAAAAACATTCGACAAAACTATAAGTGTCCTTTTTTTGTTCTTGTATTGTCCACCCAGAACAAAGTTAGTGAGATTTGGAGAAGCCTGTCCAGTGTGTTTGGAACTCTGGTTGCCCAACATGTTACAGTAACTGTGCCAAAAGGCTGTTTTTGAGAAATGGAGGCTAAAACATGCCAATTTGTCTTTGGCTACAGCTATTGGTGCTGCTATTTTCAACCCATTCCCAATGTCCTCAACGAGAAAAGAAACTCACAGGATAACAGTTTTCAGTATTGTATGCCGTAGCTAACGGCAAATCTAATGTATAACATTCAATACTCACAAATGGCTGACAGTCTGTACATGGTACCAATTTCTGACTATATTTCTTATTTATGGAGTTAGTAACGTAAAACCACTTTGCCTCCTCGTGCAAACTGATTTTGGAAGCAACAGCTAAATTACTTCCATTGCAGGTCCGAATTTTTGCTGTTTAAGTTCATTTTAGTTAAACAGTCAGAATGGGAATCTGGAGCATATGGCCTGTGATGTTATCAGCCAGTTGGATCCGATCCACCGATCAGCAGGCAGCCAGATATGCAAATCACTATGTATCCCAAAGTGAAATTTAGAAGACGGCCGCTTTCAATGTGATACATTCTGCATAGAGGAGAATAGAATGACGTAACTAGAACTGAGTGTTCACTATTAATCCATCAACAAGGCATAACAAGCAAAGACAGAAAGTAGTTTAAATTTGCAGGACAAGGGTAACTTTATGCTGCAAGAATGTACTGTCACAACATGTACTAGAGGCCTAACTAGAGAGCCCAAAGTTATATCGTACAAACTAAACTATATACGCATTCATGAATCAATAAACTATAAAAGAAACGTGAAGTGTAAATCCATTTCATTTTCTTGTGATTTGTCCCTATATTGTGACCATTAATATTACTGGTAATACTTAATCTACACGTCAAGCATCATCATAGATAGTCCTTAAAAAAGACAGTGCATCAAATTCAGCTAATTTGATGTAAAAGAGCTTATTTTGAGATCTTCCAATGTACGGTATATGTAAAAATGATATCAGGCTTCATTTTACTGCTCTGTTAATTCTACATTTATAACAGCTCGGGGCTGCAGCTTACGGTCCATGATTCCAGTTATAGTTACATTTTGAAACACAGACTTTGAACAATGGCTCAGTTAGTTGTCTTTTCTCCTGCCTCCTAGTGCAGTTTGCACGAGCTGATATTGTATAGGTATATATTTGAATATGTTTTGGTATGGTACTTAATTTAAAGGCTATTTGAAAAAAGCATTATTGACTTGCACGGCGATGACAGGCAATCAGACACAATAAGGGTAATAGCTCTTCTCCTCCATGGTCTATGTTTTCTGGAGTTCATTGGTGCTTTAAAACACATGATTATAATGTATATTGCACATTTTTATATGAGTGTTTGAGAATGTTTGGAAGAAGTAGAGGAAAATTGAGTTTGTTATATTAAGAAGGTGTATTCACTGAACTGGGGGTTGTAGATAACTGACAAGAATATTACAAATATTCACTCAAAAAATGAATTGTCTAACTTGGCTATTTCGGCCTAAAATTTGCAATTCACAATTTAGTGAATGAACAATGTAAATCTATAAATGGCTTTTATCTATACCTATTCTCTATTGCCTTAATGTTTTCTGTTAAACCTGCCCTGCAGCACACTATGGGCATCTATGACTTTTATGAGACAATGTGGTTACTATTTGCAAACTATGTAAAAAGAAGGTGGATGCTAAATATGTAGGGCTTACCCACTCCTGCAGGATGCTGGGACTGTCGAGATTTATTTCCCTACTACTAGGATCTGTAAGATATCTTAGAGTTGTCAGGTCTAAGGAATGTTCTCTCAACAAACCTTATCAGCAGAATAATAGTCAGCCAGACCAGATAAGATAGTCATTACACAATGGGGAGGAACTGGGAGCCCCTCTCCAGCAGGTATGGGCAGCTGTTTGTGCATGGATAGAAATAATTATAGCTGTGAGGAGGAGATAGGCTTGCATTGCTATTATTACTGGAAAGGTGACTAACATATTGCAGAGCTTTGATCACTCTCTGCCTCTCAGACCGATCAGTATATGTCTTCCAGCATTCTATGATGGAAGGTGCATTTTGTAAAGTATTTAAGGAGCTATGCCAGGCCATGAGGTTAGACATTGAGGGAACGCATGGCATGGTTTTACTTTATAGAGAATGATGCAGATTAAAGAGACTTAAAGGAACGCTCCAAGAACCACAACACTTTTGCCCGTCATAGTGGTTATGGTGCTGGTAGTGCTTTCCCATAGTAGGTAGTAAAAACATTTAAGAAGAATGGTTTGACAATTTACCTAGGTACGCCTGGGAGCCCACAGCGCTGATCTGCTTTAGGCTGAGCTAAGGGCCAACTGAGCACTCTCAGAAAATAAACAATGAACATGCTTAGCTAAGGGAGCAGAAGAAGCCAAACTCAACATGGGAGCTTGGGGATCCCACAAAAGTTGTCAAATTTTTCTTAAATGCTTTGTCCACTTACCCTGGGAGGGAGGTAGGGCACTCCTGGCACCATAACCACTACAGTGCTCTATAGTGGCTTTTGTGCTTCGAATCTTCATTTAAAACCAAGCAGTTCAAGAGCCACTGTTTTTATCAAACTTCTCAGACCCTTTTTGTTTTGTTTTTAAAGAAAATGGAGGGAACAGCACTTAAAGACTCTTTGCATCAAACCACAAAAATAACCAGTATGCTCCTATCCAGCTGTTTTAGAACGCTCACAATGAAGATTTTTTTTTCTCATTTTTATGGTACCTGACCAAAATAGAATTACAGGTAGACAAAGTTCACAAAGCTCAAAAATCATCTCACTGGGTCATGTGACACATGACACACTGCTTTGCCTTTTCAGGAAACTAAGAAATGATGTCATTTTGAAGGAACTTTCACAACCAGTAAATCTCTCTCGGTGGAATTTAACAGTTAATGTTCTAAAGAACAAACACAAATATACAAGAGTGTTGCATGTAAGATGTTGTAAGATCTTGTCAACAGATTGCCTAAACATACTCATTTAATCCGTGTACTCTGCTTAATTACTCTCTCATTAACACACAGTGTCATCCCCTTCCCATAAGGTGGTACTTTCTATAGTTTTTTTGAAACTGCAAGACATTTTTCTTCAAAATATAATAATTGGAGACTTAAGAACAGAAACAAAATTAGTTATGCATAAATGTCATCCTCACTGTTTGAACTATGGTTTTCTTTTATGTGATTCTCCCCTGCCGGCTAATGCAGGGCTGGCATTGTCCAAGTGCCAGCCCTGCAATGTGCCTGCGGACCAGGGAGGGAGATCAGAAATCTCCCTTTCCTGTCCGCAGGCACTATGCGGGCAGCCGGCAGGGGAGGGAGGGAGAGAGGACCAGGGAGCTCAGCCTGCAGCTCCTCCGGGTCCTACTCTCGCGAGCATCGAGCGTTGCCGCGGTTATCACGGCAAAGCTCCAAGTGTCACGAGAGTGAACTCTAGCCCTGGAGCTATAAATGCACTGATGCTGAGCTCTAATGTATGTAGGTCCGTTGCAATGTATCTGGTACTTAGACTGGCACTTTCCACAGTGGTATTTTAAAGTAACCAGATCCCTAGCCTGCTTGTGGGATAAAAGGCTACATGTCTTAAAATGCTCATGACATTTCCCAGAAAGCACATTTTAAAAATTTCCCTTGCATATATGAAGCAAAATACGAAGAAACAAAAAACCCATGTAGAAAAATAATATTTGTACCCATCGAACATTTATTTAGAACATGAGTAGAAGACACTTCAGTTAGTATAGCTGCCATAGCCTAAGGGCGGGCAATATGTCGGCCCCGGGGCCTGTTTGTCAGGTCATATGCTTTATGTTGTTGCTGTTTTTTTGTTTTTGTTTGTTTTTTTAGGAGAGATCATTATCATGCTAATCACTCTCTGAATGGAAGAGGATGGACCAACAAATGTAGGACAAACACACAATTTGATTACAGATAAGAAAATCTTACAGCACCGAGTCTGGACTTTCCTATTTATTGAAAACTTCAAGTTTAGTAACAAACAGAATATGATCACCTTGTGTTACTGCTGAATACTGCTGAATCTGGTTAAATATGATGCAATTGGGCATTTAACCCTAGTTAGAACATTATCTGTTAAATTCCAGTCCAGTGCTACCACTTGATGGCTAGGTCTCCACATCGCTGAGTCATCGTTAAAGTGAGTGGAAACTTAAGCATAGAGAGCTGACTAATCATTTCAGAATTCAACACTCATACATAAACTCAATTTACTAAGCTGGGAATCAGAAACAAATAACATTGTGCAATATACTTATAATATAGAGTAGCAGATATATTAATCCATGTGACAGTGCAAAGTTTTTATTTCCATATCCATATTTTGTAAAGGATATTGGGATTTCTGGGTAATTGCCCAATACACCAGTGACAGCAGTTGGGAGACAAACATGTTTTCCTAACACTATAGTTTCCTGTGTCCTATCTCAATGTGTACGTGTGTCCGTGTGAGGGTCTGAAAGGTGAAATTTATGTATCTTTCAGCCCTGCCGGTCTCCCCAAAGCAGTTCTGTCACTCAGGCTGAAATCATTAAGATTGACCTCACCAATCCAATGCTTTCCAGTACTGCATATGCGTAGGAAGACAACGCACTGCACCATTCAAATGCTGCTCTAGGAGTTGTGTTTAAGCTTAATGTCCACATCGCTTTACTTTAAATCTAGTGTGGTTTCGTTAACTCCCTACCCCCCCCCCCTCCCCTGCCCCACAGCCCTCCAGTGTCAGCTGCTGTGAAAGAGCTTAGAAAATGGACACATATGTATATATATTTGGTGTAGTTTGGATTAGCCATATTAGTCCAGTAGACAAGATGCCAAAATACCAGGGTATTGCAGTATGCAATGATACCTTTTTATTGGACTAACATAATATTTCAAAGACAAGCTTTCAAGAGTTTCCTCTCTTTCTCAGGTCTGAAGCAATACTATATTAGTCCAATAAAAAGGTATTATTGCATACTGCAATACTCTGATATACACAGTTCAAAAAAATAAAGGGAACACTTAAACAACACAATGTAACTCCAAGTCAATCACACTTCTGTGAAATCAAACTGTCCACTTAGGAAGCAACACTGAGTGATAATCAATTTAACATGCTGTTGTGCAAATGGGAAAGACAACAGGTGGAAATTATAGGCAATTAGCAAGACACCCCCAATAAAGGAGTGGTTCTGCAGGTGGTGACCACAGACCACTTCTCAGTTCCTATGCTTCCTGGCTGTTGTTTTGGTCACTTTTGAATGCTGGCAGTGCTTTCACTCTAGTGGAAGCATGAGACGGAGTCTACAACCCACACAAGTGGCTCAGGTAGTGCAGCTCATCCAGGATGGCACATCAATGCGAGCTGTGGCCAGTACATCAGGGGATGTGGAGGAGGCCGTAGGAGGGCAACAACTCAGCAGCAGGACCGCTACCTCCGCCTTTGTGCAAGGAGGAACAGGAGGAGCACTGCCAGAGCCCTGCAAAATGACCTCCAGCAGGCCACAAATATGCATGTGTCTGCTCAAAAAGTCAGAAACAGACTCCATGAGAGTGGTATGAGGGCCCAACGTCCACAGGTGGGGGTTGTGCTTACAGCCCAACACTGTGCAGGATGTTTGGCATTTGCCAGAGAACACCAAGATTGGCAAATTCGCCACTGGCGCCCTGTGCTCTTCACAGATGAAAGCAGGTTTAGACTGAGGACATGTGACAGATGTGACAGAGTCTGGAGATGCCGTGGAGAAAGTTCTGCTGCCTGCAACATCCTCCAGCATGACCGGTTTGGCAGTGGGTTAGTAATGGTGTGGGGTGGCATTTCTTTGGGCGGCCGCACAGCCTCCATGTGCTCGCCAGAGGTAGCCTGACTGCCATTAGATACCGAGATGAGATCGTCAGACCCCTTGTGAGACCATATGCTGGTGCGGTTGGCCCTGGGTTCCTCCTAATACAAGACAAGGCTAGACCTCATGTGGCTGGAGTGTGTCAGCAGTTCCTGCAAGACGAAGGCATTGATGCTATGGATTGGCCGCCCGTTCCCCAGACATGAATGCAATTGAGCACATCTGGGACATCATGTCTCGCTCCGTCCACCGTCACGTTGCACCACAGAAAGTCCAGGAGTTGGCAGATGCTTTAGTCCAGATCTGGGAGGAGATCCCTCAGGAGACCATCCACCACCTCATCAGGAGCATGCACAGACATTGTAGGGAGGTCATACAGGCAGGTGGAGGCCACACACACTACTGAGCCTCATCTTGACTTGTTTTAAGGACATTACATCAAAGTTGGATCAGCCTGTAGTGTGTTTTTCCACTTTAATTTTGAGTGTGACTCCAAATCAAGACCTACATGGGATGAAAAATTTGATTTCCATTTTTTTATTTTTGTGTGATTTTGTTGTCAGCACATTCAACTATGTAAAGAACAAAGTATTTCAGAAGAATATTTAATTCATTCAGATCTAGGATGTGTTATTTTTGTGTTCCCTTTATTTTTTAGAGCAGTGTATATACACACACACACACATATTTCTACTACACTAAATGGCTAAGAACATTACAAGTCTGCAAAGTTGTTTGTATGAACTGATGTTACTGAAACGATCTGCCATGAGAGAATGCTTCTAATTTACAGCTCCACTGCCAACTCCATGTTTAGTGGATAACAAGCTCAGCCGTTTGGCATTTCGGCATTTATTTAATCGTAGAGTCCCAAATATATGCTTTACAATTCTTCCTGGGTGTTCATTAGATATTCTGTTTATTAATTCTTAATATTGTGAGGCCCCTGGGAGCTAAGATTTGTCTTCATACCATAGAATCTTTGGATAATTTCCATTCATATGTCAAATAGATGTGTTTCAAAGATTTAATCCCCCAAATCTGTACATCCCATGCATCTGTGCTTCTCTGTTCTTGGTGTCTGTCTTTAATTTTAATTTCTATGTAACGTCCTGAATTGTAATCAGTTCCATTTTGTTCCAAGTTTCTGATCACAGACCGTGAAAGTGTCTTAGTCTCCATCCCATTTTCTACGATATAAATTACGCATTCTGAAATAGTTTCACAGTCAACGATGAAAGTGGTTGCATACAGATATAAAGTAAAGGACTATTGCATATTTCTTTAATGCTCTTTATAGAATTGACATAGGGAAACACTCATCCCTTGTTCCAAGATTCAGTTAGTACAGAAACGAAACGTGTTAGCAGCTACTGCAAAGCTCTGTTATTTAGCATATACTTTGACTAAAGTTCCGGTGTTCCACATCCGACAAGTGTAGGTTACAGACACAGGTTATTTCTCGGACCAGACAAAGATTATTTTGAAACATCAATCTTTTTAAAGCAATGTATACATACTCATCCCTACTAGGGTAGAGACAGATTCTTGCTGGAACACCAATCCTTGATGTGATCTCTACATACTGTTCCCAACCTGTACTTTATTATATCTTATTTTCCGGTACAATTTCAACGTGTTTTAATAGAAGGGGGGCTTATTGTTGATTTAAGTGGGTTGCCATCGAAGGCACATTAGGACTATTAATATACTGATATATCTCTCTGTGCTTTCTGTAGTTTCTATCAGGGGCTAATTGTTACTATATTCACCTTAGTATATGTCTTTGCAGTCATTATAGCTGTTCCAGCTTTTTAGTAACTATTTCCACCGCTTTCCATTTTTAGAAACTACCCTTTACAGAGATTATTGACACTTTAGTAGATTATATCATCTTAGAAGGGTTATCACGATTTGCTCTATGTAGAAAATCTTACTGATATATATTAGGTCCTAAAGATTGTTTCTATGTACTCAGCACACCAGCATTAAGTAGGGTGTACATCACACTCTCAACGTTCATGTTCGTATATTTACTGTAAATGAGAGTAGTTGCATACAGATATAAAGTAAAGGACTATAGCATTATTTTTAATGCTTATTTAAAAAGTAAACTTTTAATTATTTGGAAATCATCCTTACATGAATATCTTGCACTCACAAAAGGAGTTATTTTCTGTTTTGGAAACCCACATTAAGTTTCTGAAGAAAATGTATTAAAATCATCATATAACTGATAAAAAGAAAGGCAAAGTGAAAAATAGCTCCGTTTGCCATCTTTAATATTAGATATTGTGTTTAAGGTTTCAATGATCGAGCAAGTCAGAAAAGACCAACTTAGATAAATTGAATTTGATTTGAGACAAATGGAAATATCACCCTATAAAAAAAATTTTTTGACATCAGAGGAAGAAAAACGTGGATGAGATAGAGATTAAAGTTTTTGATTTGTTGGTTATTTTTTTTTTGACAATCTCTTTTTTTAATGATGTATCTAAAGTGACACGCAGGCTATGAATTATCTATGTGCATAAGAATATCTTTGTTAGTGATACAGTAACGCTAAGCACATCAGAGAGCATTAAAGGCACAGCAGTCTGGACACAATCACTATTCACTTCAGACATTCATTGACTGTTCTCTGGTTGGGTCATACGCGTTTTATGTGCCTTGTAACAATAAAACAGATCTCAATAGGTCTACCCAGAATAAACAACCAGGGTTACTTCTAGTGATGTCTGTTCCTTGTAGAGAGAAAAACAAAAATGCTAATGACAGACAGTCCTTAATCTGTTTACTTTAAATTAAGCACTGGAGAATAGCCCACCCTTTCTATAGACTAACAAACATTTAGGAAAGCAACCTGATGGGATTTGATGTGAACTAAAGTTATTTCTCCCTTTATACTCCCTCCTCCTTTATTGTCTGCCCCTCCCACCGCATTCAGACTCCTGCTAGCTCTGTCTGCCTTCAGTAACCACCACTTTAGACTTTGCTAGTGAGAGAGAGAAGACAGAACAGATACTAAAGGAACAAAACCACAGGATTTAGACTCCTCTCCCCCCATCAGAGTCTACAGACCAACAATGACTGGGTTTAGCTGATACCCTGAAAGCCCTAGATCATCTCCAGTCGGGGCGAACTTCTACAGAGAGGTCCATGCACTGTTTTTTTTTCATGCTAACTTATTTAAGCTCTCCCACTTGGATAGACGTGCAGGTGTTATAGCTTTTTGCCATAGACATCTGGGGGAAATGAATGTTCCCTTGAAGAACAAGACGTGTTCCATACTCCTTTGGGGCTACTTGTTGCTGAGGTCCATACAGGCAGACTTTACCTTTGACAATGAGGTCCACTCCAGCTTCATCCAAAGGCGATTACGGAGCCAGGAGCGTAGGGAAATGCAGAGGGAAATCTTGTCTATTTTGGGACTTCCAAACCGACCGAGACCTCACTTGTATGGGAAACAAAACTCTGCTCCAATGTTCATGCTGGATTTGTACAATGCGATGACAGTGGAAGAAGAGGAGGCAGAAGGCTTTTCATATCCCTACAAAGCCATCTTCACCACACAGGGGCCACCCTTGGCCAGTCAACAGGACAGCAACTTCCTCAATGACGCCGACATGGTCATGAGTTTTGTCAACTTAGGTGAGTGCTAAGATTTGTACACACCATGTGTTGCTGCTTACCTGCCAGCGAGACAGCAGCCTAACTCCTAAAGATGAATATTAGGTTGTTCTGGCAGCACAGGGGTTACATCCATACATTAAGGCTCCAAATCCTTGCTGTTATTTTTGTGATGTGGTTTAATAAAATAAATTCTCATTACTTTTTTAAAACCCTTTGTTTAAGAGGGTTAAAATGGGTAGTCTGCATAACATACCACCAGTAACGACACTTTGTGTATCAGGTAAACATTTGATGGTCAGTACTCGTTGACCAATATTTGAGTTCATCGCTAGCTTGGCTACACGTCAGATTCCGGTAATAAGATTGTTATTTTTTTTTACTGTTCTTATCTAGAACTCCTATCCACAGGCTTTACAAATAAAACAAAAAGAAAAGACGGGATACACTACTAGACATACTGATACAAACGTAGAAGAGAATCCTGCCGCGGGGGCTTGTAAGAAAGCCCGTGAGCTTACAGTCTAGAGGATTTCTCCAGTTGCAGCCTTCTGACTGTCTCAGTACACATTGCCAAGAAATGTCTGTTTCAGGTGGAAATTTCTTCAGAGAGCATCATCCCACTAATTTCTTGGGGTTGTACATGATCGAACAGGTCTCTGCGCTTCCTTTGAAGTAGCAATTACAGAGCAGGATGAGAGGGCAGCAGGAAAGTCTGATCCCAGCAAAGTTCAAAGCAGAAAGCTGCTCCGTGATTCACACTGAGGCACAAATGGACACAGTCCCATTAGGTTACATAATAAAACCCTGTACTCTGCTTGTTAGACCCCTTCCTTGCTGGAATGACAACTAAAGCTGGTTTTGCATAAAAATTGCCCTCTAGTCATTGTTCCTGGTACATACAGGAGACATTTGTTTTTTTTCCTGATGTTACAGCAAAACAATGTTATAGAATAATAGGTCTCATTCTTGATTTTAGTTTGTCAGATTAGCCTTCGTATAAGTTCCTACCACCTCTACTGAAAGGCTATTCTCTGTTAGCTCCTACCACCTCTGCTGGGAGTCAATACTGCATTAGCTCCTACTACCTCTGCTAGGAAATTAACCTGCATTGGCTACTTCCACCTCTTCTGGAAAGCTAACCTTTATTACTATCTACTACCTCTGCTAGGAGGCTATCCTCTATTAGCTACTACTAGCTCTACTGAAAGATTAACCTGCATTAGTGACTACTACAAATGTTGGAAGGCTCTCCTCTATTTGTTATTACCACCTCTGCTGGAAGGCTATTCTGTGTTAGAGGCTATTATTGATTAGTTACTTCCACCGCAGCTGGAAAGCTAACCTTTATTAGCTACTACAACCTCTGCTGGGAGACTATCCTTTATTAGCTCCTACCTCCTATGCTGGGAGGCTGTTCTGTGTATAAACCAGGAACTCACATTTTCCCATGATTCTACAGAGTACACTGACATGCGCATGGAAAGTGCCATAAAAAAACTCAAACTCCTAGGCATTCCTTCCATAGTACATAAGCTTGCACACACTTTACAGTACTAGTGCACACAGTACCATTATTTTTTATTTTTGTATTTATAAAGCCCCAACATATTCCACAGCGCTGTACAATTGGGAAAAATAAAATACAATAATAATAGACTGATACAACAGGGAAAGCATGGAGGTTAAAGTGACACTACAGGCACCAAGACCACTTCACCTCATTGAAGTGGTCTGGCTGCAGTGTCCCTATTACACTTAGTGCTGCAATGTAAAACATTGCAGTTTGATAGAAACTACAATGTTTACATTGCAGCACTAAAACAGTCAATGGAGGCATTGGCGCTGGGATCAGTTTTAAAAAAAAACAAAAAAAAACATTTAACTCTTTATTCACCGTAGCACGGGTGTGGGATGGAGGGGGGCGGCAGAGGTAGCTATAGTGCCAGGAATACAGCAATATATTCTTGGCACTACAGTGTCCCTTTAGGAAGAGTTCATACACAGAAAGACCGACGGCAAGAGGAAGGCAGATAGAAGGCATTTAAATATCATGTAGCATATAAATAATTGTAATCCCCTGTTATAAATGTAAATCAAGAATGGAATAGGTGGCTTAGTTTATAAAAGGTAGACTTGATGGCAGAGAAGAATGAAACTGCCAAATCTCTAAGTGTAACACTCGGCCAGACTTTGCAATGTAGATAACAGAAACTTTAGATACTGTGTATCTTGAAACAACTTCCTGATACACTTACTAACAAAGTTCAAATGACTTGGTTTTAGAAAGTGATCGTTTGGCATGTCATTTTTTTATCTGACGGTGAATAGAGAAATTCCACATATACATAAATATGTTGTTCATCACAGAAGGCAGTTGTGATGCCAGAGTCATGTTTTTTTGTTTTTTTTAAATAAACTATACCAGAACTAAAGCATACATTAAAAAAAATTCACTATCCCGATTAATAGTTTAATAATTTCTCGAAATAATTGATTCGTAAAAAATAAAATGTGATTATTTTGACTGTAAAAGGAAAAAGGTGGTTATTTACTAAAAATAAAAGTTGAAATGTTATAAATAATATACCTTTCAAAAACAACCTCATAGATTGTAAGCTTGTTTGAAATATTGGCAGCGCATTTATTTCAGAGGGTGGTATCAATGGGGATAGTAATTCCTAACAACTATCTGTATACATGGGCATCAGACATTTGCCAAAATAAAGGTCAAAAAGGGACAGGGTTGAAGATTAGGAGGGCTTTGGACACACAGGAGATATTTCCAGGCTGCAATAGCAACCCTCACTATTGTTTGCCTGGTTTTAAACAGACAACTGTATTTACTGTATGAGGTATGGTAGCTAGCTACAGAAGGTTTTTACTGAGCTATTTAAAACTCGAATGTCCAAAAAGGTTTTTTTTTGTTTTTCATCAATTATTTCATGTGCTGACATTGAATCTTATGTTTAAAATATATTTCACTCCTTAATTTTTTTAATAGAACAATAAGACATACATTCTATTTTTGGGTGGGTGCTGTGCTTGGCAATGTAGGGGTTAACATCAAATAACATTTTAGGAATCCATTTCATGGCAGTGCTGCTTGAACACTACACGTTTAGGAAATAACTTTGATGCTAAAAATAACCATATTCTAAAATAAATTCCGCAATTCGCGCAAAACTCAAGATTTGGAAAGAGGTGAAAGGTGACCTCTGTCCTTCAGGTTTAATCAAGGGGACTAAACTGTCTAGCTTGCCCGTAGGTTGAGAAGCTACTTGTGATTCTGAGTGATTTTTTATTTATTTTTTTGTAAATCATTATGGTTTTAAATGTTACATGACACGTAGAAGTTTAAGCGTGCCACCATGACTTATACAATCAGAATACGGCAGCCGTTTAAATTAATCTCAACCTATGGGTCTCATTGATTGTCTGGCGATCTTGCTGTTGCCAGACTCCTTGCCTGTGAAAGTATCTAGAAACAGTCGCTGTGAATCGCACAAGGAATACGAATGTCATGGCACCATGTCATAGCCATATAATGCCTGTTCCTAGTTGGTGGCTTGATTAATTCCCTGTACATGCCGATCATGGCAGGTTATTACACTAATGCTGGATGTTTTAAAGGGACACTGTAGGCACCCAGACCACTTCAGCTAATTGAAGTAGACTGGGTGCTGTGACCCTTTTGCACTCAGTGCTGCAATGTTAAACATTGCAGTTCCAGAGAACTGCAATATTTACATTGCAGCACTAAGTCTACCTTCAGTGGCTGTCTACCAGAAATCCTTTTTATCCGGAATCCTAACAGAATTTTTGTCCGTTATCTGACGCTAGACGTCCTCACGGACCTCCAGCGTCAGATTTTCCACGTAGGAAAGCACTGAATGATGCTTTCCATTGAGGAGGTCTAATTAGGTCTCCCCCACCGATTGACATCGGCGGGGGAGGACTGTGGGCGGAGCCTGACCCAGCAACGAGGGACATCGGCGCTGGATTCAGGTAAGTGGCTGAAGGGATTTTAACCCCTTGGGGGAACCAATTAACCCTATTATGACAGAAAAATGGCTTTGTTTTCTTGGCACTATAGGATCACTTTAAGTATGAGACATCGTGTAATAGGTTTGCTACCTTGGTATTAGGTTGCAGTGACAGGCTATTCCAGTGCTCTGTGACTGTCAAGACATGCGGCAGGGCTCAATATAGCCTTGGTACCCAGTACCCACTACTTCACAAGTGAAGGCAGCCCAGCAATAGTGCTTGATTAGCCTCTAGGCTGTCTGATAACCAATGATACCAATACTAATGATGACATACCTTAACTGACAGCTAAGGCAAAGTAATCATTGTCCCTCAGTGACCACATTACTATATAATAAATCACTACGGACAGTTAGAGTTAGCAGGCATTAGCTACGGTTAAAGTTAGATTGAGCTAGGGTTAGCTAGGACTAAGATTAGCTAGTGATAAAATTAGCATAAAGTTTACTGCTGGTCACAACGTACGTTGACACAGATAGTAAAACTTGATCAAATACTGTCTAAAAAGCAAGTAAACAGGAATGTCAAAAATAGGGCAAATGTATACATGTGGGTTATTGCTGTACTTGGAAGATGCAAAAGAATGCAAAATGGGGATGTTGTCAGTATTAGGACACACAAGGCCTGTAAAATGCACTATTCAACTGTAATTTGCATTTCTATAATTTGACTTTGTAACTTCTCAAACATACAGCAAAGGTCTGCATAGGGGAGTATTGCTGTACTCTAAACAGTAGCAGAATACAAACCTGGGCTCTTTACAATAACAAGCAGCACACAGTGAGTAAAAAAATTCCCATCAAAATAAACCTGTGAGAAATACACTGAATATTAAATACAAACAGCAGTTTCGACTGAGCTAAGGTCCAGGGCCAACCCCTATGTTTATAATAGGGTTAATCCAGCCTCCAGAGCTTCTAGTGGCTGTCTCATTGACAGCCGCTAGAGGCGCTTGCGTGCGTCTCACTGTGAAAATCACAGTGACAAGACGCCAGCGTCCATAGGAAAGCATTGTAAATGCTTTCCTATGAACTGACTGAATGCGCACGCGGCTCCTGCGCTGGAGAAAGGTAAGATTTTAACCCCTTCCTCTCCCCAGAGCCCGGCGGGAGGGGGACCCTGAGGGTGGGGGCACCCTCAGGGCACTATAGTGCCAGGAAAACGAGTATGTTTTCCTGGCACTATAGTGGTCCTTTAAATTATGAGGAGATGCTGACTAGCAGAGCGCAGCGATTTACCGCGCACGTTCACTAGCCTCCCAGTGTCTCATACAAGGAAGCATTAGATTAACTGAGATCATTATGATTTATTATCTAAACCAGGGAGGCAGGGAAGCAGCACAGAGACCGGTAAGTAAAACTCCTTTTTTTTTACTGTCAACTAGAAGGAGGGTGTCTTAAACAACATAGCAGAATATTATAGCATTAGGAATAGACGTTTGTATTCATAACACTATAGTGTTCCTTAAAATAAAAAACATCTCTAAACATTACTTTTACAGCAAACATTTATGTATGAACTGTTTATCATTGTTGTCTGTTCCTTAAAGGAAAACTCTAAACACTATAACCACGGCAGCAAGCTGTAGTTGATATGATGCCAGGAGTGGCCGGCTGCCATCGCACCATGTCCTGTCAATCTGGATAAAAATATTTAAGGAGTTTTTCAAATCTAGCCATTTTTGCTAAAAATTGCAATTCCTTTTTCAATTGTAAAGAATGACTTGTTTTAGTGAATAACCCTCACTGTTTCTGAATTGTGCAAGTCCAATCCAATTAAACATTTATGCAACACTAACCAAGAACACATCACATGACAAACATGACTTACTATAGATTCTGCAGAGACACTATGGATTGCTGAACTTAATGGGATTTGCAGTTCCCAGGAATTGTCATTAGAAATTAAGCCTCCCATAGTTCAATCACCATAGCTATAAAAAAAGGTTGTTTTTTAAAAAAAAGGACACTGAGCAACAACACACTGCTTATGAATGTTATTGCTTTTGACCTTTAATAGATCCCCATGTGTTTGACACTTTTAAATTTGAATAAAAAAAAAAAAAAAAAAGCTTTGCAGCATTCTGTATTTTCATCCCTCCAATCTGAAATACTCTGCTTAAAAACAACTGTAACGGGAACCAGCAGGCATTTTTTGCATTAACGCTTTTCAAACTGGAGTCTTCCAATAACGTATACTGTTGGATGGCGGCAATTTAAATTTTCCTCCGGGCCCACAAACAGACACCTCAGCGAGTAGATCACATCTGAAACCTACATCTCCCGCAGGGCTTTTGCTATCTTCTTCCTGACCACCAACTCATTGACTGTTGATACCGCCAGGTAGAGATTTCACCTTTTATTCCAAAACATATTCTTGTATGCAGTGGAAAGCCTTTTAAAGGGACCCTGTAGGCACTGCAATTACTTCATCTCTTTGAAGGGGTTATGGTGTCTAGAGTCCCCTGGCGCCATCCTTCCATTCAGCATTATCCCATTTTTAATGTTTTAATGTTAAACAAGAGTCCCCAGCAGGCCATTCCCTCTGTGCTGCTTGGACTAATGCAACAGGCTAGAGTGATTGGCTGAGAGTGTCAGATGACCAATTTCAACCTATTCAGTTCAGGCAGGCCTCCAAACAGTATCGTTTTCCTGAAGGCTGGACTCTAGCCAGACAGCCCATCATTGGGCGGGTCAGCTAATTTTCCAGGTGAGCCTGCGCATTATAGGCAGCACCAGTGAGGCAGGTCGCCTTACGTGTGAAGCCCACTCCATCCCGTACCTCCCAGCAATGAGAACCATGAAAAAGGGATCGGGTGGGCAGGGCCCTGAGTGGGTATCACATGCGATGCATCCTGCGTCACTGGTGATGCCCATATTGGACAGGCTCACCTGGAAAATTAGCGGATTCGCCCAATGACTTGCTGTCTGAATTGGTATGGTTAGAAGGAACTGTGTAATCTCTGTTTAAGCTATACCTCCAGTGGGGGCAGAGCTATGGGAAGCCAGGGACCCTCATTCATTGTCAAACTGCAGACTAACACAACATATGAAACTGGAATTTATGTATGGCCTTTATTTAGCAATACTGATGAAAACCTCAAAGCCACCCTCCAAGTGATCTATGGGATTTTCTTCACTAATCAAAATCCTTCATTCTAGCATTTAGCTTATTAAAGCAGTAAAGATAGGAAATACAACATTCTAACTGTATGAGATATAGAAACACAAAATAAGGAGGCCCCCCAAAACCAATTAATACCCACACGGTGCCAGTGGTCCCCACTGTTTCATTACCCCACTTCTGTCGTAAGGACTAATAAAATAAGATTCCCTTTGCCAACTAAGCATGATGGGAATTACATTCCAGACCATACATATCACTTACATAACTAGCCCTGAAGGACGTTGGTCATCAGAGATGAATGGGGATCCCCCCCCAGTGTTATTTTTGAGCAATGCACTGGACATAATTCTGTGTTTACTAATGTTTTTAAGAAATAACCGCTCTTCCACGTAAAAATGACTCCCATCACAGTCTGCCTGCCATTGGCCTATACAGTCTATCGCTCTGCAACCAAATGTCTTATGGCTAGCAAAGGGTTAATATGCAAGCAGAGATACAGTTTCTGTGGCTTGCACTGGTAAAAGACTAGGAACCATCTCAAACACGCTACACGAGATGCACACTTTCCCTCTCTTGTATGTCCTGCCAATAAAATGCTATTCAACACATTCTGACAGTGCCGGCCCTTTGCAGCTGCGCTATTTCACGGTACTCCACCCTGTACTTATATTATTAAAATTATCTCAGTCCCTGACTTCAATGCATTCAACATGAGGAAAATGTCGCTGCTTTACAACTAAAACAAAAATAACAGGACGGATGAAAATGTTGTTTTTCTTTCCGGGGTGTAATGTAATAAAATGGAACTTTCTAATTCTGTGATTTTTTTGGAATAAAAGTTGCGATTTTCTCCTCAATTCCACCCAATCCTCTAATAATGAATAAGCCCCAATGTGTTGCTCAGAGGTTTTATAATGAAATTCAACAACACATTTCTAACTGACCTAGACGTTCAGTGTTCTGCTGGGTTTACATGCTCTTAGTTGCCTTATCTTAAATAAGTAGTCAGTCAGGTTTTAAAACCTAAAATGCCACTTTGATAAAAAAAATTACACCTAAAGCTGGAACATTTCCAACCTCAGAACAGTGTGGACAGATGGATATAATACTAAGGAGGCAGAAAAATATGCCCAGAAAACAAAAAAGAAAAGTTAAAACAACAATAGAAACAACTACTCTTATAGTAACAATGTTAAAGTGACCCTTCAGATACTATAACAACTCCACTAATGGTGTCAGGAGGTTCTTAACCCCAAAGACTTATCTACAGCGCTGAATCGCTCTGTCCCCTCCAATAACCACTTCAAAATTGAGCCTAGGACTGGCGCACACAGGAGCACCTCTGATTTAGAGTGGTTAGCTGATGCTCTTGGAGAATCAGTGGTTTTCCATTTACAAAAAGACTATGAGAAACATGCATAGAGAACACTAAGCATTATAGCCACTACAGCACACTGCAGTGATTATGGTGCCAGGAGTACCCACCATTGTAAGTAGTCAAACTGTTTTAGAACAGTTTTACTTATTATCCATGGTCCGCTGTGCGTTTCTCCCTGCTTCCGATACTTCCAACATAGAGCTGGACATTCTCTGCTCTGAGTTACGCCTGACAGGGCAGGGTTTAGCACGCTGACTGAGAGTGATCAGCTGACTTTCTCTTAGCCAATGAGCTAAGGGCTTTGCTTAGGAGAGCTAATGGAAACTCCTAAGCAGGGCTTACAGGTCTCTAGTGGAAGTAGCGAGGTGGGGGTGGTGCCCAGAGGAATCTGAGGAATAAGTCAAACTGTTCTAAAGTGATCTGACAAACCTAAAGTGGGTGGGTGGGTTGTGTCAGCGCACTGCTACTAAGTGCTTTAGTGGTTATGGAGTTTTTAACATTGCCTAAAACACACTTACCTATGTAGAGCATTCTGGCTTAGGATGGAACAGCACCCAGACCACTTCAATGAGATAAAGTGGTCTGGGTGCTTATAGGGTCCCTTTAATACTTTTTATTCATAGCGGACTTAGAAATTACTTTCTAGCAGTCTCTTGATTAACACATTTCTTTTGGAAACAGTGTTGCTGTGACCCATCACTGATGACATAAAGTTTGCAGGATCGATTGACTTAAATGAGTGTGGCTGGGATGCACTGAGAATTCTTCTTGCTTCTAACAGTCACATGACCAGTTCACTCTATCCATGTAACAGGGAGCCAGCTATTTTCATACATAATTATATGTCCAATCCAATTCAGGCCATTTTAAGGGCTGGTGACACAGGCCATTACAACCGCCAGATATCTGACACTGAAAACAAAAATGTTTCCGTCTAACAGTTGGGCTGCTGCATACAAAACTAAATCCATGGGAGTCTGCTCTAAATGTATTGAACAATTTACCAAAACAATTTAGCTTTTTTTAAAGAAGAAAAAAAACTGATAAAACGGCTTATTGTTTTGATGGAATGATCATTGACTCTATGTGCGCACACGTTTAGAGATAGAGTGCATAGAGTATTAAAAATATCCTTCTTTAAAATTGACTAACGAGATGACCTCAGGAAAAAGCTCTTAGCTGGCATGAAAGAAACCTGATAAATCCATTTCGCTCACAGTAAATGAATATAGAGGAGACAAATTCAAAATATTTTTAAGCGTCAACATGACTGAGATAGAGATTGTGTTTGTACATCAAGCAAGTGGTAAAAAATAGGCAGCAATGGTAGGGCAGGGGCAGAAAGCAGGGATCAACAAGTTAGTTAATAGGAACTCCAAAACAACTAGTGGATGAAAATAACGGACAAATAGATTTCTTATTGTTCCTTGACGACCCAGCAGAGTTTACCTACTTCCAGTAACACACTTGTAACTGGGATTGCAGTGGGCTAGAGATGATTCCATGAATATGACGGTACACTCAGCTCTATACAGATGCTTGTCCCGTTATTGAACACGACACTGCCACTCAACAAGAAACAACAATCCCAAGTAATAAAGTCAGAATGGCGATTCAACCCTAGGGGAAACGTCTAATGATATGAATTGGCCATGATCCAACTAGCTGATGCTGGTGTGAAATTGTTGTAACTGATTGTGAAAGAGGATGTTTCTGATGTTTTGCTAACTGTATAAATCCATGCATGTTGTGTTCAGTACAGAAAAGATATGAGAATGCGAATACAAACATTTAGTAGGGAAATCTTAGAATGTGAATAAATGTTGCATTCAGTAGAGGAAGATATGAGAATGTTAATAATACATGCTGCATTCAGTAGAAGATCACTAGTATTAACATGGCAATATCACGGAACCACTACTAGTATTGACGTGGCAATATCACGGAACCATTACTAGTATTGACATGGCAATATCACGGAACCATTACTAGTATTGACATGGCAATATCACTAGGCACTGTTACTAGTTTAGACATGGCAATATCACTTGTATAGACACGACAATATACAGGTGATACTCGAAAAATTAGAATATCGTGCAAAAGTTAATTGATTTCAGTAATGCAACGTAAAAGGGGAAACTAATATATGAGATAGACGCATTACATGCAAAGCAAGATAGCTCAAGCTGTGATTTGTCATAATCATGGCTTGAGCTTATGGCTTACAGCTCATGAAAACCCCAGATCCACAATCTCAGTAAATTAGAATATTACATGCAATCAATAAAACAAGGAGTGTACATAGAACAATATCGGACCTCTGAAAAGTATAATCATGCATATGGACTCTACTTGGTTTGGGCCCCTTTTGCAGCAATTACTGCCTCAATGTGGTGTGGCATGGAAGATATCAGCCTGTGGCACTGCTGAGGTGTTATGGAAGGCCAGAATGCTTCAATAGCGGCCTTCAGCTCCTCTGCATTGTTCGGTCTCATGTCTCATCTTTCTCTTGGCAATGCCCCATAGATTCTCTAAGGGGTTCAGGTCAGGCGAGTTTGCTGGCCAATCAAGCACAATAATCCCACAGTCATTGAACCAGGCTTTTGGCAGTGTGGGCAGGTGCAAAGTCCTGCTGGAAAATGAAGTCAGCATCCCCATAAAGCTCGTCTGCAGAAGGAAGCATGAAGTGCTCCAAAATCTCCTGGTAGACGGCTGCGTTGACCCTGGACTTACTGAAGCACAGTGGACCAACACCAGCAGATAACATGGCTCCCCAAATCAACACAGAATGTGGAAACTTCACACTGGACTTCAAGCATCTTGCAGTGTGTGCCTCTCCATTCTTCCTCCGGACTCTGGGTCTTTGGTTTACCAAATGAGATGCAAAAATTGCTCTCATCAGAAAGAGGACTTTGGACCACTGAGCAACAGACCAAGCCTGTTTTTCTTTGTTGTTCAGGAGCGGCTGACGTTCTTTCTTGTTCAGGAGCGGCTTGACCAGAGGAATACGACATCTGAATCCCATGTCCAGGATCCGTCTGTGTGTGGTGGCTCTTGATGCACTGACTCCAGCCTCAGTCCACTCCTTGTGAAAGTGCCCAACACTTTTGAATGGCCTTTCCCTGACAATCCTCTCCAGGCTGCGGTCATCCCTGCTGCTTGTGCACATTTTTCTTCCACACTTTTCCCTTCCACATAACTTTCTATTAATGTGCTTTAATACAGCACTCTGGGAACATCCAACTTCCTTCGCAATTACCTTTTGAGGTTTTCCCTCCTTATGGAGGGTGTCAATGATGGTTTTCTGCACAATTGTCAGGTCAGCAGTCTTCCCCATGATTGGGATTCCTACTGAACCAGACTGAGAGACCATTTAAAGGCTCAGAAACCCTTTGCAGTTTTTATGGCTTACTTAGCTGATTAGAGTGGGACACTGTGAGCCTAGAATATTGCACCTTTTCACTCACAATATTCTAATTTACGGAGATTGTGGATTTGGGGTTTTCATGAGCTGTAAGCCATAATCATCGCACTTATGACAAATCACAGCTTGAAGTAATGCGTCTATCTCATATATTAGTTTTCCCTTTTACGTTGCATTACTGAAATAAATGAACTTTTGCACGATATTCTAATTTTTTGAGTATCACCTGTAACTAGGCACTTTTACTTAATGCACTTTGTAGCAATGACTTCCTGTCTGCAGACAAGTACTAATAATAGTGGGAGTTGTTTGAGGGGAGATTCTATACCACTACAGCAAAATAATAAAGTTTCTGAGCCTATGCATTCTAAGACTGATCTGTAATCTAGACAATGCATAGTTTATTTAGCTGCATGTGGGAAGGTCTGCAGGCTGCAAAGTTAAACAAAAGCCATCAGTGCATTTAATCTGTAGATTACATCAGGATCTCGTTTGAGGACAGGAAACTGAGCGAGTGCTCTGATCAGTCTTAACATGTCTCCTACAAACAGGAGCCGAACAAATAGGAGACAAGCTGACAATGTCTGTGTTTAAAGGATGAGCAGCTGCAATGAAAGTCCCCTGGCATTAAGAGGGTTAAAACGGCTTTATTACTTCTGAGAATTACATAAAGATATTATCTTGATAAAATATTTATTCTGATTGCAGTGAAATTTCATTGAAATTCCAGTGCAATACAAAAATATAATAAGACCAAGTTGGCATGCCTAAATTTAACAAAAGTTGACAAAAGTAGTGTTTCGCGGTTAACTTTTGTAAAATACCAGCAGTCTTATGGAATCCTCCATATATTTCTCAAGCATGCGCAAGAATACAGCACTCACGTGGCTCCTGGCAGATGAAGTTCCACTAGCTAAATATGGAGCCCAAGCAAAAGAGGGCAGCGGCTGCAAGGGTAAAATTAAGGTAAGTATATCTACCTTCCACTGCACCCTAAGTGGAGATGTCACTTTTAGGCGTCTTTTTAAAGTAACTAAAGTAATAGATCCACTTAAACACATAACAGCCATGAATGTCTCTGTATTTCTGCTACCATCTGAGAGAAACTACATAAAATTTGTATCAGCTGTCACAAAAGATCCTTATATAAAAATGATAATAGATTCAAAAAATAAATAAAAACTATTGGTTCGTTGAGTCTGTCCCTTATGAAACCAAAGACTGATTTTACAGAGTTGTTTTTTAGGACAGCCTTATATATATCCTGAGCATTCTTCAATTCTTCTACTGTGGTACCCTTATATACATCGCGAGTGTTCAGTAACTGCTTAACTGCATTAGCTTTATACACATCCCAAGCTTCAATTCAATTCCTCTACTGTTAGCCTTGTACAAAACCCAAGGTTCAATTCAATTCCTTTACTGCATTAGGCTGTACTACTTCCACTAGTAGGCAATTCTGGTGTTCTAGTAACGATTTAGCAATGTAGAATTTTCTCTGAACATTCCTCCCTCTTTAACCCCTTAAGGACCAAACTTCTGGAATAAAAGGGAATCATGACATGTCACACATGTCATGTGTCCTTAAGGGGTTAAACTTTCAACTTTAAATCATGCCTTAAATTTCCTACTTCATCTTTAACTACCTATCAGGCAATACCCAAAGACAATTTTTGTCTAGGCCAATAATAAGTCTTTGTGTACACCTTGGGAAGATGCCCAAACATCCTCATTAAACTGTAAATATTTAGGCAATCAGTCCCACGCAGAGAAGCAAGAGGAAGTGGTACACTCAATAAAAGATTTAGCAGACCCAAATGACACAAGCTATGGCCTAAACAAATCACTTTTATCCTGTGCTGCAGGAGCCAAAATTAGACCAGTGGGAGACGATATGCTGACATTTAACAAGCAAACACAGCATCTAGTCAGGGTGCAAAGGAACTGCTTTACTGCAACAGCCAAACGCATCCTAGCTGTGTGCGAATGATGGGATGTGGATTCTAGTATCTATCTGGAATTAATAGAGAATTTACAGAGTTATAGGAGGGTTACAATTAACCGAATTTTTATCACCATACATTTTCATGGCTGTTGACATGTACATCTCTGGCAAGTTAACTATTTGCGCCATTTTTTAAGCCTGCTTTAAAAAGCCATAATTGGTCCTAGATCGTCAAAATTGTTCCCAAGTGCCCCTCTATTAAAAAAGGACAATCCATTAACATTCTAAACCCTTTTTAATCTCTTTCTATTCTTCTATTATTTTCCAGGAACTCTCGGGTTCTGTAGAAGATTTCTTAAAGTACTTTAAAACATTGAGTAGCTTAGAAACATTAAATTGTATGCTCCTAAGAACAGGGCTCTCTGACATTATATACCAGTGTGTAGTTTTGCGTATGTGAAACTATGCATTATTGCTTTTAAACATCAACTTGTCTGTAATATGCAAAAGCTGTTGGTACTATATAAAACATAAATAATAAAGAGAAAAAAATATGCCCCCACCTGCCAAGCCTAAAAACTCTACAACTTACAAAATCTCCTGTTCATTCCTGGCCCACTAGATTTCCCAACCATGCTCTCCTCTTATAAACTGGTGATTGAACTTATCATTTCAAAGATAGTGTTTTCTTTCCCAAAAGCCCTGGGGCTTTGCAGGCCTGCTAAACATACCCTGGTGTTGATTAAAGTAATCAGCCTTGCTTACAAATTCCATAAAAACAAAAGGGGGAAAAAAAAGAGGAGATTGTTTTTGAAGTAAGGTCTGAATTCTGAATCCTTATGTCTTTTTGCTGAGCTATAGAACAAGTGGAGTGAAGATTGCTAGGGGTTTGTCAGATACATATTGTTATTATTCAATGCTTTCCTATGGGGAAAATCTGACGCTGGAGGTCCGTGAGGACGTCTAGCGTCAGATAACGGCCCAAAATTCCGTTAGGGTTCAAGAAGCGCCCCCATGCTCGTCCCCCACCGACATCAGCCAGCGGGGGGGGGGGGAGAGACACCTAAGGCGCATAAGGCAATGGCCTCGCGCGCATTAGACCTCCACATAGGAAAGCATTATTCAATTCTTTCCTATGGGGAAAATCTGACTCTGGAGGTCCGTGAGGACGTCCAGCATCAGATAACGGACCAAAAGTTCATTAGGATTCCGGAAGCGGCAGACTTAGAGCTGCAATGTAAACATTGTAGTTTCATGGAACATGCGTTCTATAGCACCACGTGCAAAAGTGTCACAGCACCCAGAATACTTCAATTAGCTGAAGTGGACTGGGTGCCTACAGTGTCCCTTTAAGGAATGAGCACCGAGCAGCCCTCCCCGCCCCCCATTCATACAAACACAAGAACACTACATTGTAAGAAATTTCCACCCACGCACAAACAAGTGGCTGGCAGAGAAACTGTCTGGGGATAGTTCTGTGCTGGTGTGGCGGGAGCGTGACCACATAGCCTGGCATGTAGCAGAATATCTATCATTCCTTCAAAACATGAGCACCCCTAGGCAGCTGCTTTCACAGCCTTTGGGGAATCTGACAAAGAAAACCAAGTGATCTACATAAGGCACACATTTTTGGGAGGCATCTTTTTTGCCAAATTTTTGACACCAAGAGGATTATTTACTAGATTGAGAATTGCCAGGGATTTAAAGGACCACTATAGGCACCCAGACCACTTCAGCTTAATGAAGTGGTCTGGGTGCCTGGTCCAGCTAGAGTTAACCCATTTTTTTTTTTTTTATAAACATAGCAGTTTCAGAGAAACTGCTATGTTTATGTTAGGGTTAATCCAGCCTCCAGTGGCTAACTCATTGACAGCCGCTACAGGCGCTTCCGCGCTTCTCACTGTGAAAATCACAGTGAGAAGACGCCAGCATCCATAGGAAAGCATTGAGAATGCTTTCCTATGGACTGGCTGAATGCGCGCGCCTGTGCCTGTAACTGTGCCTTACTGTGCTCACGCAGATGTGGGCAACAATTGCAACAGTGTTTCTCTCTATCAGGGCCACTATCAGAGGAACACAGCCTATACAATTGTATGAGGCCTGGCCCCCCTAGGGAGGACGGGCAGGGTTGCAGAGTGCTACCACCAGAAATTTCTGGTGGTCCATAAACATAGAAAAATAGAATGTGGCACATTACGGCACATAAGAACCATTCGGCCTATCTAGTCTGCCCAAATTTTCTAAAAACTTTCATTAGACTTTGGCCTTATCTTATGGCTTGGATAGCCATATACCTATTCCACGCATGCTTAAACTCCTTCACTGTGTTAACCTCTACCACTTCAGCTGGAAGGCTATTCCATGCATGCACTACCCTCTAAGTAAAGTAATACTTTCTGATATTATTTTTAAACCTTTGCCCGTCTAATTTAATGTCCTCTTGTTGTGGTAGGTTTTCTTCTTTTAAAGGACAACTATAGGCACCCAGACCACTTCAGCTCAATGAAGTGGTCTGGGTGCCAGGTCCATCTAGTGTTAACCCTGCAGCTGTAAACAAAGCAGTTTTAGAGAAACTGCTATGTTTACACTAGGGTTAATCCAGCCTCTAGTGACTGTCTCACTGACAGCCGCTAGAGGCGCTTCTCACTGTGAAATCAAGGATCCCGGCGCTGGAGAAAGATAAGTGTTTATCCCCTTCAGCCCCCTTGAGCCCAGCGGGAGTGGGACCCTGAGGGTGGGGGTAACCTAACTTGTTTTCCTGGCACTTTGTGGTCCTTTAAATATAATCTCCTCCTTTACTGTGTGGACTCCCTCTATGTATTTAAAAGTTTCTATCATATACCCCCCATCTCGTCTTTCTTCCAAGCTATAAGTTCCTTTAACCTTTCCTGGTAAGTTTTATCCTGTAATCCATGGACCAGTTTAGTAACCCTTCTCTGAACTCTCTCTAAAGTATCAACATCCTTCTGGAGATACGGTCTCCAGTACTGCATACAATACTCCAAGTAAGGTCTCACCAGAGTTCTGTACAATGGCCTGAGCACTTCCCTCTTTCTACTGCTAATACCTCTCCCTATACAACCAGGCATTCTGCTAGCATTAATTTTATCAAGAACAAAAATGAGATGAGAACCTAAATGTGTATTTCTCAAACTGGAATAGTCCTATTCCCTTTAAGATGAATGTACTATGATAGGGGTCTGTTCACTAAACTGGGGACTGGAAAACTGGCAAAATAACTGCAAACTTTAGGCCAAAACAAGTAATTTAGAAAACAAAAAAGTTAGAGATTTTGTATTTCCAAGTCTGCTGTTTTGACCTGAACTTTGCGCTTCCCATTTCAGTACTTTACAATAACTATTATAATGAATAAACTCCAAAATCTAAGGTACATTTTGTGCATTACTGCTCTACCTGTACACCATGCTTGAAGAAGATAGATAAATGGTTTTGATCCATCGAATGTGATTTATTTTAGTCTCCTACTTCGTGCTCTATAGAAAGATCTATATGCACACATGCAGTATAAATATGAGGCCGGAGTGGTCCTTTGAAGTTAATGTTGGTGGCATGCTGTTTGAAAACTGCGGGACACCAGGAATAAAATTTCTGCAAGAGTTGAAACATTTCCTCCGGGAGAATGTTTTATAAAGCGAGAGCTAGTTGCAGGCATTCGCAGCTGTAACCTGGCTTGGGTTAAGACATTTTCCCTGGAAGGGGGTGCGCTACATTCCATCTCGCAACAGGCCCCCTGCTGGTGAGGAGCCAAAGGTTAACACAGATGTCACGTCTCTTTTTATTTTTTTTTGCGGGGAAAGAGTTGTTAGATATAAAAAGAACGAGGCCAGCTGTGTTAACTGCAGCTCTTCCTTCTTTGATGCCTTCAAACAGTCTGTCTCCTCGGACTAGAGAAATCAAATATTTTTATGGTTATTTGACCTGTATTTGAACCAATGTGGAAGCAGGCTTCACTACCTGGGATACGGCCGATTAACCCCTTTGTTGGAAAAGATGCCGTGGACGCTGAAGGCCAAAGCTTGTGGCTGGGGGTGGATCCACTCGGTGATGCTAGGACTTCATACTGCGTTAATCCCCAGTTTGAGGGGATTCTCAAGATGCAATCCGGCAGGTTTCCCCAACAAAAAGTGTTTTGTTTTTTTTAATTCTTTTTTTCTTCTATGCACAACTGTGGCTTCCTTTTTGTTGCAAGGCAGCCTTTGTTACAGGATTTTTGATTTATAAAAATATCAACATATGGACCAGGCTTAAATACATAAAAATAGTTTTCTGGGGGTAAAGCAAGCAACGGGGGCCCACACTCCATCCCTGTTCCAGTTCAAATCTGGACAACTGTATCTGATCTGTTTTACTGTATACCATATAGAATGGCTGAACTTGATGGACGAAAGTTTTTATTCAGCCTTTATTAAGGAGAACTCTGCTTTTTTTTTTAGGCTTTATCTCTTTAATTCACTGACAATTCCTTTAGTAAACATGATCAATTTACAGAATAACATCTTCACTTTTATATGGGACAACAATAGAGTGAGACATTCCCAAAATAACATGTACAGATTGAAGGAGACTGAAGGAGTGGTTGTGCCAAACCTATTATTACATCACTAAGCTCATAACTGACCCAAATGCTCCAAAAAGAAAAAAGCGTCAGCATTGCAAGTTAAATTAGGCAACGTGGAAGCCTAGTTTTGCAACAGTATCACCTTATCAACCCTTCTATGAATCTCTGGACACAACACTGCTCATACATAAACTCTGGAGAATGAGTTAATTCAAAGACTATCTTACTACAAGATCATCACTGTTGATACCAATAATTGGTAACTCCTATCTAGTAGGAGATTAGATTGAAAAAGATTTCCAAGGACGGGAAGAAATAAGTTGACCACTTATGGGAGAGTATGGTCTATTGTGGGTGACAATATTACATCATTTAATTACTAAAAAGAACATTACTACGACTCAGGATTTGAGTTAGAAAATGCTACAGTCTTCACAGGGTTCCTAAAGAACATAATATAGTCTGTAATGCAAACTTCACTGGCTTATTTTATTTGAACGATCACACAAAGGGCCTAAGCTTCAGAATTTACTCGCTCCTCATAGAGGTAAACTATACACAAATAGGCTCTGGCATTTTTACATTCCATGTAAAAAGGACATGGCATGTGAAAATGCCAGAGCATGGATGGATAGTTTTGAATCACCATGGAAATTAATGTCATGTACCACCATTAAATAAAATTTAAGACTATCATGCAGTGGTAATTGAAAAATCTGTCGTCTGGTGTGGGGTCTGGATATTCACCAGGATCTATGTTTGGCCTAGCTGAAAAGGGAAGACAAGATCACTCTAACATAGTAGAACTTCTTTTAACCGAATCTGCAAAATGTGTGCAGTTTCTAGCCATTGGAAAAATCTCTTGTCTGACCTTGTTTGCCTTTTCCTTTTAAAGCTATATGTAATGCAATGTAACTTCCTATTTTATTCTAATTTCCAAAGGGACAGGAAAAGGGATAAAATGGATAAACAGGTGAATTTTTAATAAATAATTTGTCTTAAAAACCCAAACATAGACATATTGCAGTTAGAGCGAGGACAGTAAAATTAATATCTATAAGTATATATCAAGAACAATTTAACATTCAGATAAGGAAAGGTCCCTGCTATACTTCCAGAATATAAATCCCCCTTATTTAAATGTGGGAGTTTCCCCCGAGATTGAAAAACAAGAAAGCGAATTCTCAGATTGAAAAATGCAGCTAATAACACTGCCTTTAACTTTGTGCTTATTGCGAAGAAAGCCTTGATAATCCAAAAATGAACAAATAGAATAGTAGATTCCCTGTGCCCATGAAGTCCATGCTTATTGCATTTTGAGAAACTTTGGGAGGAAATGAAAGTTTTTTTATGTTGTTCGGGGTGTAGCGCTAGAAGGTGAGAGGCATCTTTGGCGTTAAGAAGAATGGGCGGGATCTAAGTGTTGCAACGAGCCATGATAGATGCTGCCAAGCATCTCTGACCTTTTAATATATTTCCTTTTATTTATGTATCTGACAAACTGCATTTATTTCTGGGTGGAATTTGGACTGAACATGTTTGCTACCAGTGCGGTATCCCTGTAATTGCTCCACGCTCTTACGTCTGGTGTTTGTCATGGCAGAACTCTGCAGGGCTGTCAAATAAAACATTCCCCCCTCCCACTCTGTCTGAAGAAACATCACATTAACAAAGCGTGCGCATGAAATATTCGATATAACTAACAGCTTATTACATATAAACGCAGGTCCATTTCCAGATGATAACACAGTGGTTATCCCTTTGGGATCCAAGTGTTCATACAATAAGAGAACACATTTAACTTAATCCCTACATTCCTTTTGACAATAATATGACACAATGCACACATCCCTCCATTAACCACAAACCCCTGCCAAAATCTATTACCCTGAATGAAAACAGGTGGTCCTTAAATGAAGGCTGTCAGCGATTTCTGCTAAGGTAATAACTGGGAACCCTGGAGACAGTAATGGCGACCTAGAAAACAGAATAGAGAATATGGTTAAAAAGGTGCAAGAAAATAGATCAAATAGTGGAGATCATTCCCCAAAACAGGCAGTAATTAAACAGTAGAGTAACAGAGTAAAGAAGAATAATTAAAGGACCACTAAAGGCAACCAGGCCACTCAATCTCAATGAAGTGATCTATGTGCAATGGTCCTTTCGTTCAAACTCTGTAATGTAAAATATTGCTGTTCAGTAGATATGCAGTGGCTGTCTTTCTCAGGTAAAACCTTCAAAAACAAATATGTCAAGGCAGGCTCTTTGTTATTCCCAATTCAAAATATGGTAAACTTTAGTTTAAATCAGCTTTGTTTGGAATCACATCATGAATTAATAGCCAACATTACAATATGCAGTCACACCTCAAGCATGCCATGTGAAGCGATGTTGGGAGGTTTCACAGTTTATGCAGTCTTTACAAAACACATTTAATAAGTGTGCAGGCTGTTTAGGGTACAATGCCACTTTAAACACAAACTCCAATAACTTTAAAACACTTGGTTTGTCTAATTTCACACTCTCTTTGAAGGTTAATGGTACATCATCAGTGGTTAGGGATCCAGCTGCAGCATCTCTGTGTCACAGGGTTGAATCCTATCAAGTTCAAATCTTTTCACCTTTCTAAGGTTAATAACATTTAGAAGGGTAATGATACCATCTAAAACCTCCAGGACATTACTTTGAACACTAAAACACTTAAATATTTTGAAATGTGATTATTATACCATTATTAAAATAATAATTATTATTACTACTACAGTTAACAAAAAGCTCTTAGTTGTGTTATAATTATAGAAACTTTTTTTTTTTTTAATTTGGCTTTGTATTGCATTTACTGCCTTACTGGTTCAACATTATATATCTGTTAGTTTTAAAAAGGTCCTATGTTTCCCTGGGTCCAGAGAATCATGTTAAGACGCTTGCACCAAAGTGCTCACGTGTGCGGAGAGCATCTCGGGTAAATTGCAGAGCAAGTCAACCTGGAGATGCAGAGAAGTTACACCCATCTGCTGCATATCTCACCCAGTAGATTCTTATTCAATATTATTGTCTGGGAGAGTAATAGAACTGCCACCAACAAAAAACTGACAGTTTAGTCCCTCTTTAAGTAGGTACGAGGGCACCAATTGACAAACGCACAGTCCGTTTCCTGTTGTGTTCAACACCAGTCTCCAGCTCCTAACAACAAGTGCGAAGACAAATTGCTTCCCCAGCTGAACAAACAGCAATGACATTTCAAATATGGAAACTATTACATGCATTAGTTAATACTACAAAATGTGTGCTCGTCATGAGTGCAATTTGTGCTTTAAGCATGGTTTACCTTTAAAAAAAAAAAAATAATAATAATAAAGGCAGGACAATTTGAATTAAGGGAAACATGTTTATCAATGTTCTGATATGAATATTTCCTGTTCTCCAACAGCCAAGAGAGTATCCTTCTCTGCAATCTCTGAGATCTGTATTTCTCTTGCCCCCTGCCCAGTGTCCCACAGTGAAAATCCTCCAGTCTCCCAAGCGTGGTGGATTGAATTAACAGCAAGCTGGAGACTACAAGAGTTAGCGTAATTGCTTTATTGTTTTGGAACCCAAAATACTTCTAATCTACTGCTTGTGCAAACATGTTTAGCGTGTGTTAATGTGTTTTCCAAGCAGACCTTCTCAGCAAAATCCCAGTCTCATTAACTGACATCAGTAGCACTGTACAAGATTTCAAAGGTTTGGCCAAACCCAGTTGTGTTTCTAATTTCCCGAGTATCCTGTGTTTTGGAATGCCAATTTTAAGTTCTTCCCATGGAGGGACGAAGCCTGCCAAACAGGGATTTTTATATATAAATGGTTCCTCTCACTTGCCAGCATTAAATGATTCAGAGGAATGCTGTCTTGCTGTTTCATGACATACAGAATAGCCAATTCTGCTTGTGATTACAGAGGATGCTTCTCTTGGCTGACAGATAAATCTCTTGCGTAGTTTAAGCTCTCTTGAAGTTAAAGCAGTTATAATACAAAATGTGAAATCCGAGGTAATTATATAATTTGGAGATCTCAGAGCAGGGTTATTTTAAGCCCACTTGTTGAAACACTTAAATATAGTTGCTGATATTTCCACAAGCCAAATAGAAACTTTTCATAAAGTGTTCATAATAAAAAGTGACTACCGGTAGATCAATCATTTTTATTTACAGAGTAAGAAATAAAAAAAAAAGAAGATAAAATAGCCTGCTCCGTGTTAATGTTTAGGTATTAAAGAGACAAAGTAACATAACCGCAACTAGAGTTGAAATAAGCAGTCTCAATACCATAAGCACTACCACACTGTAGTGGTTATGATGTCAGGAGTGATTTGACAACTTAAAGGAACACTATAGGGTCAGGAAAACAAATGTGTATTCCTGAACCTTTAGTGTTAACAAACCATGTAGGGCCCATGCCCCTCCCTTGTACCCCTTAAATATAGTAAAAACTATAGTAGAAACTTCTATGTTTATGTTAGGGTTAATCCAGCCTCTAGTGGCTGTCTCATTGACAGCCGCTAGAGGGCTTCTGCGTTTCTCACTGTGAAAATCACAGTGAGAAGACGCCAGCGTCCATAGGAAAGCATTGAGAATCAATATAGAAGAATGGTATAGAAGAATGCTTTCCTATGGACTGGCTGAATGCGCGCGTGGCTCTTGCCGCGCATGCGCATTCAGCCGAAGAGGAGGAGAGCTCCCCGCCCGGCGCTGGAGAAAGAGGTAAGTTTAACCCCTTCCTCTCCATCCAGCCCGGCGGTGGGGGCACCCTCAGGGCACTATAGTGCCAGGAAAACGCGTATGTTTTCCTGGCACTATAGTGGTCCTTTAAGCTTGTTCTGGTGACTATAGTGTTCCTTTAACTGGGTATTACAGGGAAAATACAGTTAGCTCCACTGAGCAGCTGAGGCTCAGAAAGCAATCAAGGCACTGGCCTACTTGGTTGTAGAGATCCATCCAGCTTCTCCTGCAGGAGCACTGGTAAGGTCTCTAACTGTTCTAAAACATAGAACATTGAAACCAGCTCTTAAAATTCAAGGAACACTCCAGCTTTATAAATAAAAACATCAATCAAGCTGGTGTCCTTCAGGGCTTTGGAGCTTTCCTATATCAATAACAAAAATATATATATAAAAAAAAAAAAAAAACATGGTTTTTAAAGACCCGGGAACCTGAGCACCTTTGCATGCTGGCCCAATTGGCAAGACAGGTAAGGGAAATGTAGTTACCTCAAGCTCTTCTTCCTCACGATACCATGTTCGGATACCACGAGCCTTGGATTGCGTGCGTAAACTGTGGTAACATTAGTAAAAACCATTTAGTGATGATCCCACAAGAACCTTTATATACCATCTTGCACAATTTACTGACATACAATAAGCAAGAAACAGATAATGGGCGGATGGGAAATAATAAAATGGAGTAGAATTTTCTCAAAACTTGTCTCTTAAATAAGACAACATAGTTCCTTCTTTGTGTCATAAAATCATTTGATTGCATTGAAAAATCACAAAGATTCTATCCTTATGTTAAAAAGAAGTAAACAAAGAAATTACAATGCCCATTTGGGGACTATAAACAAAGCACAGTATGGGGTTGGTGGTATAGAAGGAGCACAGTATGGGGATGGTGGTATAGAAGGAGCAGAGTATGGAGGATGGTGGTATAGAAGGAGCACAGTATGGGGATGGTGGTATAGAAGGAGCACAGTATGGGGATGGTGGTATAGAAGGAGCACAGTATGGAGGATGGTGGTATAGAAGGAGCACAGTATGGGGTTGGTGGTATAGAAGGAGCACAGTATGGAGGATGGTGGTATAGAAGGAGCACAGTATGGAGGATGGTGGTATAGAAGGAGCACAGTATGGGGATGGTGGTATAGAAGGAGCACAGTATGGGGATGGTGGTATAGAAGGAGCACAGTATGGAGGATGGTGGTATAGAAGGAACACAGTATGGGGATGGTGGTATAGAAGGAGCACAGTATGGGGATGGTGGTATAGAAAGGAGCACAGTATGGAGGATGGTGGTATAGAAGGAGCACAGTATGGGGTTGGTGGTATAGGGAGCACAGTGTAAGGGATAATGAGAATTGTGGTATAGAAGGAGCACAAGTATGGAGGATGGTGGTATAGAAGGAGCACAGTATGGGGATGGTGGTATAGAAGGAAGGCACAGTATGGGGACTGGTGGTATAGAAGGAACACAGTATTGGGATGGTGGTATAGAAGGAGCACAGTATGAGGATGGTGTGGTATAGAAGGAGCACACAGTGTATGAGGATATGGTGGTATAGAAGGAGCACAGTATGAAAGGATGGTGGTATAGAAGGAGCACAGTATGAGGATGGTGGGTGGTATAGAAGGAGCACAGTATGGAGGATGAGGTGGTATGAAGGAGCACAGTATGGAGGATGGTGGTATAGAAGGAGCACAGTATGGAGGATGGTGGTATAGAAGGAGCACAGTATGAGGATGGTGGTATAGAAGGAGCACAGTATGGGGATGGTGGTATAGAAGGAGCACAGTATGGGGTTGGTGGTATAGAAGGAGCACAGTATGGAGGATGGTGGTATAGAAGGAGCACAGTATGGAGGATGGTGGTATAGAAGGAGCACAGTATGGGGATGGTGGTATAGAAGGAGCACAGTATGAGGATGGTGGTATAGAAGGAGCACAGTATGGGGATGGTGGTATAGAAGGAGCACAGTATGGAGGATGGTGGTATACAAGGCGCACAGTATGGGGATGGTGGTATAGAAGGAGCACAGTATGGGGATGGTGGTATAGAAGGAGCACAGTATGAGGATGGTGGTATAGAAGGAGCACAGTATGGGGATGGTGGTATAGAAGGAGCACAGTATGGAGATGGTGGTATAGAAGGAGCACAGTATGGAGATGGTGGTATAGAAGGAGCACAGTATGGGGATGGTGGTATAGAAGGAGCA
>OW240917.1:250076504-250173765 GCA_933207985.1 Pelobates cultripes | reverse complement strand
GGGGATGGTGGTATATGAGGGGCTCAGTGTGGGGGATGGTGGTATATGGGGGGTTCAGTGTGGGGGATGGTGTATATGGGGGGCTCAGTGTGGGGGATGGTGGTATATGAGGGGCTCAGTGTGGGGGATGGTGGTATATGGGGGGTTCAGTGTGGGGGATGGTGGTATATGAGGGGCTCAGTGTGGGGAGGACTAGGTGTGTTTCCAGTTCTGTTGTATTTAGTACAATGTGTGAAATCAGACCTACGTCCTGCGCAATCACCTCACTCAGCTTCTCTCTGCACTTCCGGTTCCCGCGGTTTCTGCTCACCACGCACTTCCGGCTCGAGCTCCGCACATCCAGTGAGCGCTCCGAGGGGGCGGGAACCGAGTGTATCATAGGGAGAACCCGCACTGACAGAGAGTGGGCGGGTCACAGCTGGATCCTGTCATGGGATAGTGTAGCCATGGTGATATTGCTGTAGCCATGGTGATAGTGTAGCCATGGTGATATTGCTGTAGCCATGGTGATAGTGTAGCCATGGTGATATTGATGTAGCCATGGTGATAGTGTAGTCATGGTGATGTAGTCATGGTGATTTTGTTGTAGCCATGGTGATATTGCTGTAGCCATGGTGATATTGTTGTAGTCATGGTGATATTGTTGTAGCCATGGTGATTTTGTTTTTTTGAATGTGGCTCCCTGACACCCTCAAATCATACACAATATCCTGGAAATCACACAAACAATCTGATGTGTATGTGTGTGGTTTTCATTATATTGTGTTTTATTTGCGCCCCCTAACCCTCCCCTCACAATAAAATGTAAAAAAAAAAACATTTAAACATTTTTTTAAATCCCAAATATCCGCATCTTCTGAAGTGATGTTTGCAGAGGTCTGGAAATTGCGGTAGTTTTGGTTCTCTTGTTGTTTTCGTTAGGGGTGCTGTATTGTTCAACAGAATAGAGATGGACAAAAGTGTCTAATTCCATTAAATGTTTCCAATTCAACTATATTGATACTGTAGAGAATTCAAATTTGAGGCCAGAGTAGCCAAACTGATAGCACAGCTGACTTAGCGAATTGTTCCAAATTGGCTATTTTTACCTTAAATATAAAATTCACTTAGAATTTACCTTGAATTCACACTTTAGTAAATAGTTAATCGTGACTTGAAAAAACAAATTAATCTCTCCAATGTTCCATTTCCTTTATCTCACCACCATCTGCTGACCTTTGATATCGGCATACACCGTACTGTCCAAAACAGAACTTCTGGTCTTTCCTCCCTCAAGTGTTGCTACTCCCATGCCTGTCTCCCTCCAAGTCAATGGCCTCACCATCACTTCTACCTCACAGGCTCGCTGCCTAGGTATTCTCTTTGACTCCGACCTCTCCTTCACCCTTCATGTCCAATCAATCGCCAAATCCTGCCCCTTCCATCCCAAAAACATAGCTCACATCCGCCCCTATTTAACACCAGACGCAGCTAAGGTGCTGGTCCATGCCGTTGTTTTTTCTCGTCTTGACTACTGCAATCCCCTTCTCAGTCTTATGTGTTCTCAGATTGCAGGCTCATTTTCCTGTCCGCCCGCACCTACCATGCTGCCCCCCTCTGTCAGTCCCTACATTTGCTTCCAGTTAGACATAGGACTCAATTTAAGATTCTAGTGCTTATTTACAAGTCCCTACATAATGCTCCTCCAATCTATCTATCCTACCTAATACACAAATATGTCCTGTCGAGGCCCCTGCGCTCTGCCGAAGAACTAAGTCGATCCTCTGTCCATACTCCCACATCTGATGCTCCGCCTCCAAGACTTCTCCAGGGCTGCACCTTTTCTGTGGAACTCCCTTCCTTCTCCGTAAGACTTTCACCCAGACTCCACTCTTTCAAAAAATCTTTGAGAACACATATCATTTAAACTGTTAGCTGGTTTTCATTCCCACTCTCCCCCTTCATGACTCCTCTCCTGCAACCAGTGGTGAATTTAGGTTTTGTGCTGCCCTAGGCAGGACGGTGCTCGGGCACCCCCCCCATTTAAAATTTTCCCCACCCCTTCCTGTCAAGGCCGCACTTTGACTGACAGACGCACACACTCATTGACAGACACACACTCTCATGTACACTGACAAACAATGACATACACAAACTCACTGATTTGACACACTGATATACAGACATACACTTACTCGGACACTCACTGACAGACGCACACTCTCACTAACAGATGCACACTCTCACTAACAGACGCACACACTGACTGACAGATGCACGCACTGACTGACAGACGCACGCACTCACTCAAATTCACTGACACACACTCACTGAAACACACACACTCACTGACAGACACACACACTCACACACATTCTCTAAAACATACACACATTCACTGACACTCACAGACACACATTCACTGATACAGATTCACTCACATTCACTGACACACATATCCACTCACACACACATTCACTGTCACTCACATTCACTGACACACACATTTCCCCACACTCACAATTATTGTTGTTATTATTATTATTTTTTTTATTTAAATCCACCCAGCCTCCCTACGTTTGGGATAGCTGGGTGGATTTCTCACCTGGGGTCCAGTGGGGCTGCTGGGCAGGGAGGCGGCCAGACGTACAGGCAAGCAGGCGGGCAGTTGTTTCGTGGGCGGGCGGCGAGGGAGCACTTTCCCCTGAGCTCTCTGCTCAGCTCCCTCGCGTGCCGCGGAGTGATGCCAGGAGCCAGAATATGATGTCATATTCCGGCTCCCGGCATCATTGCGGGTCGTGCAAGGGAGCTGAGCAGAGGGCTCAGGAGAAAGTGCTCCCTCGCCGCCCGCCCAGGAAACCACTGCCCGCCTGCCCCTGGGGAGCCCAAAGGTGGACAGCCAGCCAGCTCTTGGGCTCCCATAAAACAAGGCAAACAAGGTATTTGCCTGGGCATTTGGGGGCGGTGTTTATTGCCGCCCCCTGGAAATTGTCACCCAAGGCAAATGCCTTGTTTGCCTCTTTGTAGCTAAATCCCTGCCTGCAACTGTCAAAAATAACCTACTAAGCCCTTAGTGAATACTTTTTTAGAAACCTATTTTATTTCCCCTACTTATAACCTTTTTTGTCACTATACCCCATTCCCTCTAGCATGTAAACTCATTGAGCAGGGCCCTCAACCCCTCTGTTCCTGTGTGTATCTGTTAGTCCACCCATTATAAAGCGCTACGGAATCTGCTGGCGCTATATAAATAATAATAATAGGCCAGAAACTGTCTCTAATTCAGCTGTTTCCTATTGTGACCTTTGCGTTTCATACAAAAATACATAGTTTAGTGTAAAATCCGTTAGAAGTCTCTGTGCCAACGTTGAAAGAAAGAAAAGTGGGACGGGAGCGTGCGTGATTGAGAAGGGTGTGTGTCTGTGACTTCAAAGGTCATTGCTGATGCATGGGGTAAGGTGTGACCAAAAGGGGGACTATCACCTGCACATGCTTTTTTTTTATTTATTTTTTTTAGCATTTTCATCATTACATTATTCAGTTCAAACTTTATTTTTTTCTGCAAATTGTTGCAGTTCCTTCATTTTCCAGAGAATTAAAAAAAAAAATTAAAAAACCTTTTCCAGCCTTTCTGCAAGAATGTGGCATGTTTCCCAGTACCTATAAGGTGAGCCACTGACAGTTGCATCAGGCGTTTGGTATGCAGCCTCAGAGAAACATGCGCTCTACCTTTTCGTATGATATATGACTGAAAACATGCTTCGGATTAAGGTCAATAGTGTACGGAAAGCATGTCTTCTGTCCTCCACCTTTCATAAATTTGTTCTTTTTTTCAATAAACTGAAATATTTCCATTGTGCTTTCCATGTAACTTGTGTAACTACGCTGTGATTAAAGTGAACGCATCATACATATATGTGTCAGATCTCCTTTAAGTCAGTATAATCATTAAAGGAACACTAAAGCATTTGGAAAAAATACACAACTTGTTACTCTTTCGTTTCTCTGTCCCTTGCCAAATATATTCCCCCCATTCCCCTTTTGTGCCCTAAATAAAAAAAAAGCCTTTTGCTTACCTTTTTCAAGGGTCAAGGCTGCCCCAGCGCTGCTTACCTATCCTCCACCCCTGATGTCACAGAGGATGCATGGCTTTCTCTGTGTTCTTCAAATCTAATTCTCCTCAAAACTGATTTGAATGCGCAGTGAGTGCATTTGTACATCCAAGCTTGCCTGTCGGAAAATATTGAAGCAATGCTTTCCTTCAGGGTATTCCTCATCAAGAGACCAAGTTTTGCTCGGTCAGTGCAGCGCAAGCACAGCGCCTCTAGTGGATGTCAGGAAGACAGCTACTAGAGGTGGATTTAACCCCGCAATTTAAATATTTAAGTTTCTAAAAAAAAAAAACTGCACTGTTTTGCATTGCAGGGTTAAAAGCACAGGACCACCTCATTGAGATGAAGTGGTCTGGGTGACTTTAGCGGTCCTTTAAGACAGGGCTAAACAATGTACAGGTCGCTAGGGCAATTAGGAATTTTCCCTGGGTGCTTGTCGGCCCATTCAGCAACGGCAAGGGAGTTGTGCCCTGCTGTAATAGCAGGAGTAAGAATATGACTTTATTCCGGCCCTGACATCACTAAACAGCTCGCAAGAAGAGATTAAAGATTATAGGATCAGAGCAACTCCACTGGACCCCAGGGACAGGATCCACTCCAGCCCTCCCAAATTGACCCCCATAGAGTAAAGGGGAGCATGGCGTGGATTTAGGAAGTGGCTTCTGTTTTTACTTATTACAAGTAAGGAACCACAAGCCAGTAGCTCCCTCCATGTAATCAACTAAACCAGGGGTGGGGAACCTTCGGCCCGCCAGAATTTTTGGACTACATTTCCCATAATGCTCTTACAGCCATAATGCTTGCAAAGTATCAAGGGAGATGTAGTCCAAAACATCTGGAGGGCCGAATGTCTCCCACCCCTGAACTAAACGAACGAAAACCGAATTGCAGTTCAGCCTTCGTTCTTTGTAATTTCTGTTTATTCATTTGTTCTTTGTCATTTCTTTTTGTTCATTCGTTTTCCGATTAATGATTAAATAGCCGAAATTCCTGTCCAAATTTTGGACAAAAGCAAATGCCCAAATCTGCAACTAGGTATGTGTGGGAATTTCATAGCGCGAGCTTATGTGGGCTGATGAAAACCCTGTGAGACACATCATCCGGGAACACTAAGATAGTGGTGCCTAAAACATATATCTGGAGAAGAAATAAAGAGGTTTTTAAAAAGGTGAAATGGGTGAACTAAATGCAGTTGAGGGTGACTGTGGGGACAATAAAATGTAGTGGAGTCGGGGGGGGGGGGTAAAAAAAAAAACAAGTGCGACCATGACAGTACTGCTTTAAGACCACAGTAAGCAACATAATCATTAATGCTCCATTTAGTGAGTTTGTTATCAAGAGGCCTATATGTGCTATCCTGGGGACTTTTTGTGAGGCTCTCTGTGACACCTATAAACCACCCCTCTGCAGCCAACTTGGCACCTCTACATTTTCAATATCAACTCCATCAATTCCTGAATTACAGAGATAAGCTAAAGCACTAGTGAGTGGTTGCTTAGAGTGCCTCTTTAATTAGGGCTGAATTGACATTTCAAATCCCTCAAGGCATAGAGTACTCAGGCACCACTCAACTAGGTTCCCCCTCCTCCACAAAGAATAATCCTTTAAAACCATTGCCATGTATAAATATAAATATAAAATGGAGATTGCAGCCATAGATAGAGCAATTTCTTTGTGCACTTACACACTTGACATAGCTATCAAATATGAAACCAGCCTTATGTGTACATAGAACGTCTATTAGCATACAATATGAGGGAACCATAAGGACAACCCATGTTGCATACAATGCAATGCAATGCATACAATTATCAAAGTAAAATGGGTGTTATTCTAGGGCGAAGAGCAGGGCTGGATTAACATATGGGCTAATGGAGCTGCAGCTCTAGGCCCAATCCCATGAAATAGACCCATTTAAAAAAAAAATTCACACTACTCTTAGGTTAGCCACCTGACTGGTATTTTACCGGCACCGGTATTTGAGGCTGCCTGGCCGTGCTGGTATTGCAGTAATACCGGCAATACAGATGCAGATATTTTTCTCAGGATAAATGGAGATTACTCTGCAATACCAGCACCTGCCAGTAGGGGGTCACTGTGTGTGGAGAGAGGACGGGATAGGAAGTTACAGCATCTCCCTGACTCTCTCTGCTCACTGATCCGCGGGGGAGCAGCTGCAAAGGACAGAGTCCAGACAGCACCTTCCAGCCTGCAGAGACAGACTACTTCTCAGGGAAGTGAGGGATGGGGGAAAGGCAGCAGGGAGACATGGGGACGCTGAGACACTAGGGGACGCTGAGACACCAGGGGACATTTGGAGACACTAGGGACACAGTATCCCCATGTCTCCCAGTGACATGGGGGGACACTGAGACATAGCAACACTGGGAGAAATGGGACACTGAGACACTAGGGGACTGGGCGACATGTGGACACTAACACTGTGATACACTGAGACACTGCGTGACTTGAGAGACTGTGAAACTGGGAGACAGGGAGACACTGGGAGCAATTCATCTATACAGCAGAATCAAACTGTGAGTAGTTTGTTGGTGATTTTACAGAATTATCTCTTATGCCACTCCTTGTGATTTACATCATGTGATTAATTATACAAATGATTAAGGCCAGTATTTTTTTCTAAGAAAGGTGGCAACCCTAACTACTCTTCACATACTCTTGCTTAAAGGAACAATATAGGATCAGGAACACAATCATGTATTTCTGACCCTATTATGTTTAAACAACTATCTGGTCCCCTCTTGCCTCTCTAAATATAGTAAAATCGTACTTGTACTCAAATCTGCAGCTGCTGGCTCTGCCCCTGTCTGCCTCTGAACTGACGGTCTGCTGACATCATCAGAAGTGTTGGTCTGAGCCAATTACAATGCTTTCCCGTAAGATTGGCCGAGCCAGCACAAGTCAAACATAACCCTAGCCAATCAGCATCTCCTCATATCCTCACTGAATCAATGAATCTCTTTGAGGAAAGTTCAGTGTCTGCATGCAGAGGGTGGAGACACTGAATGGCAATGCTGCACACTAGGCAGTACTGCCCCAGGAAGCATCTCTAGCAGCCATCTAAGGAGTGGCCAGTGGAGTTATCCCCAGGCTGTAATGTAAAAAATGCATTCTCTCCAGGGGTCAAGTCCTGGGGAAAAAAGTGTGGGAACTCTCCCAAAAAAAAACCAAAACACTTGTATGTATATGTATGTATGTATGTATGTATGTATGTATGTATATATATATATATATATATATATATATATATACACACACACACACACATACACTCACACAGTGGTGTATTTTAATTTTATGCTGCCCTAGACATGACTATAGAGCACCCCCCTAATCTAAATTTACCACTCCTTCATGTCAAGGGCGCACCGCTTCTTGATTAAGAACCCACCCCTTCCTCTTTAGACTCCACCTTTTCCTGCTCCTTTTAAAGAAATACTATAGTGCCAGGAAAACAAAGTTGTTTTCCTGGCACTATAATTCCGTATAGTGCCCCCCTCCTCTCATGTCCTCCCCTCCCCCACTCGACACTGGAGGGGTTAAAATCCTATGGGTATTTAGCAGATGCTGGATGTCCTCATGCACAGGGTGAGGACGTCCAGCATCAGTTAGGTGACTTTTGGTCACCTAACCACCCGAAAGTCCCTCTAGTGGCTGTCTGATAGACAGCCACTAGACTTGGAGTTACCCCTCAGGTAATTATTGCAGTTTCTGAGAAGGTTTAAGGGGACTGGGACACTGCACCCAGACCACTTCAAGGAGCTATAGTAGTCTGGGTGCCTATAGTGTCCCTTTAAGCACACTCTCTGACAGACACCCACACTGGCAGATACACACTGACAGTAACACACACATTCAATGACAAACACACAGACTTCACTGATTTGACACACACATTCACTGACACACACTCATTCATTGACAGAGAGACACACACTAATAGTCACACACACACTAAATGACAGACTCTCACTTATTTGACAGAAACTTACAATAACGTATGCACATACATGCAATTGCAAACATACACATGCATACACTAACAGAAGCACATACACTCACATACACACGTACAAACGCTAACAGACATAAATACACTCCTACACACACTGAGACAAACAGACATCCACAGACAGACATCCACAGACAGACATCCACAGACAGACATCCACACATCCACACATCCAGACGTCCACAAACAGACGTCCACAAACAGACATCCACACATCCACAGACATCCACATCCACAAACAGACATCCACAAACAGACATCCACACATCCACAGACATCCACACATACACAGACATCCACACATCCACAAACAGACATCCACAAATAGACATCCACAAACAGACATCCACACATCCACAAACCCACAAACAGACATCCACACATCCACAAACCCACAGACATCCACACATCCACAAACAGACATCCACAAACAGACATCCACACATCCACAGATCCACAGACATCCACAAACAGACATCCACACATCCACAAACAGACATCCACACATCCACAAACAGACATCCACACATCCACACAAACAGACATCCACATCCACACATCCACAAACAGACATACATATATACAAATTAATAATAATATAAAAAAATTAACATTTCCCACCCACCCAGCATCCCTACCTTTCCCTGGGGTCCAGTGGGGCTGCAGTGAGGACGGCTCTCTCCCTGTCACACGCGGAGAGGGAGCTGTGTGCTCTCTGCTCCCTCTCGCCGCGCGGGATGTCTGCTGATGCTGGGAGCCGGAATATGACGTCATCAACCCGGCTCCCAGCATCAGCAGACATCCCGCGCGGCGAGAGGGAGCAGAGAGCACACAGCTCCCTCTCCGCGTGTGACAGGGAGAGAGCCGTTCGCCGGGGGGCAATCCATCAGGTTGCCCCCCCCCATGACAGGGGAAACAAGGGGGGGCATTTGGGGGCGGCATTTTTTGCCGCCCCCTGAGTGCCTGCAGGGGGAACGGCGTTCCTGCTGTGAAAAAAGTGCAGGAACGCCGTTCCCACGCGTTCCTGCAGGACTCGAGCCCTGATTCTCTCTGAGAAGACAGTGTTTACTGCAAAAAGCCTGAAGGGAATGATTCTACTCACCAGAACAAATTCAATAAGCTGTAGTTGTTCTGGTGACTATAGTGTCCCTTTAAGTATGATACCTTAAGAGGGATTTATGGGAACAAAACTTGTGTGGACTGGCTGACAATAAATATAGTTAAGGTAATGCTGACTTTGGTCTCTCTAACACTGTGGCATGTCCCTTTTCTTCTACACTAACTACATACACCTTTTCTCTGTCCCAGACTATATACCAGGAGCTTCTGTCTGGTAGTAAGAAGGTAAGGAGACAAGTGGGCCAGCGAGTGCTAGGGGACAGTCCTTAGAAAGAGCGCATCATTAGACACATTTATGTCAAGCTCAGGGTGATGCCTGCATAGTATCATAGGCATGCGCACAGGGTGTGTCGGGTGTGCCTGGGCACACCCTAATCCCCGCGTGCCGCACATTGATCGAGGCCGGCAGGGAAGATCAAAAAATCTCCCCTACCGGCTCAAGCTTACCAGATTAGCCCCGAGAGAGTTCCATTTGGTTACGGAGCAAACAGCCTCCAGGCTGCACGCAGGGCAGTCCTCTCACGATCTCTGATATTTTCAGGGTATTGCCGTGGTAACCCGCTCTGAAACTCCAGCTCTCACGAGAGAAAGGCATGGTCTGTGCCCTGCGGAGGTACAGACCACATCACTTGCCCACCAGGGATGATCAGCAGCGTGCTCCCTCTTCCCCCCTGCAAAGTAATAATGTAACAAGGGGAAAGGGAGTAAATGTGTAGGGTTATTTTATTTTAATTTAAATAATGAAACAATAAAAATGTATTATTTAACCCTATCCAGCCCTTATATACTACTGTATAAACTATACCCTATATACACCCTGCACCTACACACACTATACACCTTATATACACCCCTGCACCTACACACACTATACACCTTATATACACCCCCTGCACCTACACACTATACACCTTATATACACCCCCTGCACCTACACACTATGCCCCCTGTACATACACACTATACACCTTATATACACCCCCTGCACCTACACACTACACACACTATACACCTTATATACACCCCCTGCATCTACACACACTATACACCTTATATACACCCCCTGCACCTACACACTATACACCCTATATGCACCCCCTGCACCTACACATTATGCCCCTATACATAGACACTACACCCTATATACACCCTGCACCTGCACACTACGCACTATACATACACACTACACCCCCTGCACCTACACACTATACCCCCTCTACATACACACTACACCCTCTGCACCTACACACTATACCCCCCATACATACACACTACACCCCCTGCACCTACACACTTTACCCCCTATACATACACACTACACCCCCTGCACCTACACACACTATATACACACTACGCTCTATACCCCCTATACACTGCACTCAATCACTACACACACGCTATACTTCCTATAAACACACGAATTACACCTCTTGCATACACACATACAAAAACACTACACACTCTATACCCCTATAAAACCCTACCACTGCATTCATACGATGCCGATATACACCTCCTGTGCACCCACTGTACCGATACACACTCTGGATCCCCTATGCACACACTAGATTCCATGTAAGAAAACACATAGTGTCTCCATAAATGGGATACAGTGAGTATCCCAATTATGGAAACCCCTGAGAGAAGTTTGAAGCAAACACAGCGCAAGCATGTTATTAAATTTGCTTGTGCTGCGCAGAACAAATACAGGGCCCTTTTCTCATGCCCTGGAAGAGCATTGAATCAACATGCTCACTTTGAGATGGGGCGTGCTTGTCACTGGGGACGACAAAACACACCCTATCTGGCCCTGCCTCCTTTTCAGTGGGCCGCTGTGAATAAAAAATCCCCGGGCTGAATTTTTTCCCCAGTCCAGCCCAGAGTGTATGTATGTGTGTGTGTGTGTGTGTATATAAATATATATACGTGGCGTGTGTGTTTGTGCTTTAGGGTGCACACCCTAATGCAATAGGCTGCGCACGCCAATGCATAGTATGCCCTTAGTTGGACAGCATGCATGATTGGCAGGCTAGCCTTCCAATTCTTTGGACAGACATGCCCCCTTTTTGGGCATGTTCACCCCTTTTGGCAGGTCTGCTCACGTGATTTGCGCCAGTGGCACACTCTTTTACCCCGCCCATTGACTTCCTGCTTCACTGGACACTGTTGTTAGGGGGTATGGATTTACTTGAAAGATGAAAACATAAATTAGAGAGAGATTAGCACACAGTATGTGTTTTCTTATAGCTGCATCCTTTGAGTTTCCTTCCAACACCATCTCCATCAGATACATGACGCTTGGGAGGTAGAGATGTCGCGAACCGTCCGCGAACTTCTCGCGAATGGTTCGCCACGGTTCGCCACGAACCGTTCGCGGCGAACTCCGCTCAGCTGACACATCCGGTCCAATCTCCGACAGACCCTCCCTCCCAGACCCTCCCACCTCCTGGACAGCATCCATGTTGAAGCTGCCTTCAACATGGATGCTGTCCAGGAAGTAGGAGGGTCTGGGAGGGAGGGTCTGCCGGAGATTGGCCGCGATGTGTCAGCTGACCGGAGTTCGCCACAAACGGTTCGTGGCGAACCGTTCGCGAGAAGTTCGCGGACGGTTCGCGACATCTCTATTGGGAGGTAAGACTGTTTTAGTGTTTTTGGTCGATAAGGTTCTGTAAATAGGCCCATCATAATTGTCAGTACCAGGCCCACTGAGCAATTAATCTGGCTCTGGCGAAGAGCTAAATAAGTAGCAATCACCATGTATATCAGTAGACTATATTGAAAATAAAATATATATGTTGAAAAGATGTATTGAGACAGGCATCCAACTTGGAATATGAACCATAAAATATTATAAATGTAAAATATAAAATAGAATAGCTCTGCAGTTTTATACATTCCAGCTTGTTGAAGTGTAAGAAATCAGGGATCCATGCCCTCTGTAGTAATGTCAAAACCCATCTTCAGGACTCAGGAGCCATACGGAATATGGGCCTTTTTAGGAATTTTATAATTAATGTGTAATTTAACTTTGTGTATTTCTAAGCAATGTGCTAAGTACTACCTTGAAAAGCTGGCTTGTGTTTTGAGGACTGGTATTGGACATCGTCGCTGTACAGACAGACACAAGTTTAAAACCAGTGACAATTACTGGGACTGGGAGCCATAATGACTGACTGTCTCTGCGCCTTGGGCAAGATCTGGCTTGGAATGTTATCTACACAGATGGGTTTATTCACTAAACCTTGCATTCACCCAGCCCAAAATCTGCAGCCAATAATTATCAGAAGGTGGTATACTAGCCATCAGCTCGGCATGTGACACCCCTATACCCTGACAGAATACATGGTGGGATTCAAAGTGATGCATCGTGGAAGCAGCCACAAACCACTACTTTCCTCAAGAAAATTCCTCAAGAATAGATTTATTTTAACTGTAAATTTGCAAGAGGACAGTTTAGAGCTCTCTCCTTGTAATTAGAATGTCAAAAGAAAAGTATAAAACATAACATGGATTCATTTTGCCCATGAATCAATTTGTTTTTGTTTTTTCAATTAATTCATTTGTTCTTCAAAATACAACATCTAGTAACAAGTACAGAGAATTGAGAGCTGCTGTCATATACCACGAGCAGGGCAAGTTAGCTGGCTTGTAATCCGACTGCATTAACGCCTTAAGGACCAAACTTCTGGAATAAAAGGGAATCATGACATGTCACACATGTCATGTGTCCTTAAGGGGTTAATGGGTACAGAATGGAGAGCATTATCTGACAAAAGCAGGACTGGTTATTAACTAGTTGTGATTTATTTGAGCCAGCAGAGAATAGAAAGCAGGTGTTATATATAGTGATGTCCCGAACGGTTCGCCGAACGGTTCGAGAACGGTTCGCCACGAACGGTTCACCACGGACTCATCATTGAGTAAACTTTGACCCTGTACCTCAAAGTCAGCAGACACATTCAAGCCAATCAGCAGCAGACCCTCCCTCCCAGACCCTCCCACCTCCTGGACCGCTCACTAAGAATGCAGCTTCACAATGAATGTAAAATGGATTCTGTCCAGGAGGTGGGAGGGTCTGGGAGGGAGGGTCTGCTGCTGATTGGCTGGAATGTGTCTGCTGACTGTGAGGTACAGGGTCAAAGTTTACTCAATGATGAGTTCGTGGCGAACCGTTCGCGAACCGTTCGGGACATCACTAGTTATATACCATGAGCAGGGATCCGGAGTTAGTAGTCTGACTGCTTTTTTTAATTTTCATTCAGCCAGAAGTCTTGCCATACTTTCCTTATATTGACTACTTCAACCTGACCCTCGTTGGCCTCATTGATCAATAGCCAGACTGCAACTTAACATCAAAAATGAATGCCACAGCAACCAGGAAGTTTTTGAGATCTGTCAGCCAATCCACAGTCACCTGTTTAGATTCACTGATATCTGATACAGATGGTTCAGGGAAATACACATTCAATATAGCTCTCATCTTTGTGCAGTTGGTCCAAAATAAGTAACTATGGTCTCAATTTAATATGGTTTGATTAGCTTTTCAAATGATTCAATACTTTTGGATAAACATTTCAAATTATTTTCCCCTCAAATATATATATATAAATATTTGCATATATCAAAAATATATAAATATTGCAAAATAAAATAATTTTCATTATATCAGATAATTCTAAAAGTTTATTAACTCCTTATAGACCAGTCCACTTTTCAATTTTCTTACCATTTTGGACCAGGGCTGTTTTTACATTTCTGCGGTGTTTGTGTTTAGCTGTAATTTTCCTCTTACTCATTTGCTGTACCCACACATATTATATACAGTTTTTCTCTCCATTAAATGGTCTTTTAAAAGATACCATTATTTTCATCATATAAATATACATTTTTTTAAAAACAAACTTTTTCGAAACTTTGACCCCCCAAATCTGTTACGCATCTACAACCGCCAAAAAACACCCATGCTAAATAGTTTCTAAATTTTGTCCTGAGTTCAGAAATACCCAATGTTAACATGTTCTTACCTTTTTTTGGAAAGTTATATGGCAATAAGTACAAGTAGCACTTTGTGTCAGGTTCTCTGGGGGCTAAAATACCTTATTTGGAGGGTGCGCATCATGGGATACCATTTTCAAATGTAGACAACCCAGGGTATGCAAAATGGGGTATGTCCAGTATTTTGTAGTAGCCACTTAGTCACAAACGCTGTTCAAAGTTCGTGTTTTTATTTGTTTTTTATAAATGTTTTTTTCTCAATTTATAATATATATATATATATATATATATATATATGTGTGTATATATATATATGTATATATAAGCACACGCTCACGCACACATATACATGTGTTTGTATATATGTATATATATATATATACACACATATAATACATGTGTATATAATGCATATGTGTGTGTATGTGTGTATGTGTGTTTATATATATACACACACAAACTTGTATTTTCTTATTTATGTATAATATGTTATAATTAAAGCATTTTATAATATATTATACATATATAATGCATATATATGATTTCATTACAAGTGTATTTTGAGATATATGTGTATATATCTCAAAGTACACTTATAATAAAAACATATATATGCATTATATATGTATAATATATTATAAAATGCTTTAATTAATTTATAATATATTATACATATATAATATATGTATAATATATTTATTTATTTATTTATTTATTTAGCAACCTGGAGGACTGCCTGACAGCTCCTAGAATCCCCCTGCTGGCAGCTCCTAGAGTCCTATTGTGGTGATGTGATCATGGTGATCACATGGCCCTGGAGGGCCAGAGCTGCTGCAGGGGGACTGCTAGGGTCTCCGGCAGTACCCCCCACCGTGATCGCCGCGTATCGCCGGTCCAGGTAAGTCTTACGTACTAGGTAAGTCTGCGGTCCTTAACGACCATTTTTTTGTCTGACATACGTAGTACGTCCACGATAGTTAAGGGGATATACATAGATATATATATATATAATTTTATTCTAACTGTATTTTGATATTAATATATATATATATATATATATATATATATATGTTTTTAAATTATTTGTAGTTTTTTATTTATTTTTAATTATTATTTATTTTTTATAATGTATATACAATATGTATAGTGATTATATGTATTATATATACTTGTGTAATTTTACTCTAAGTGTATTTTTATATTAATATATGTATATATTAATAAAAAAATACACTTAGTATGACGTTATAAATAAGATATATATATATATATACATATATATAATATTTTTTCAAATTCCTTAACTTTATTTTTATTTTTTTGTAAACTTTTTAAAACTTTTTTTTAACTTTTTTCACCAGCAAGGGGACTGCCTGTCAATTCAGGCAGTCCCCCTGCTTGCAGCACTGTGGACACCTATTGCGGCCATGTGACCGGTCACATGGCCCCTAGGGGTCCTAAATTACAGAGGGGGGACCGATCGCCGACAGGGGAACGGCCGAGATCGTTAAGTACATGGGGGGAGGGTAGGGGTTAATTTTTTTAAATGTCATTAATTTTATTTTTGAAAAAAATAAATAATTTTTACATTTACAGAGTGCCTTGACCCCTCGAGGCACTCAGTACAGGCAGAGGATCGGAAGCGTGCCTGAAGGCTTCCGATGCTCTGCACTACACTGCCGGGCGCCACGTGGAGCAACCCTGAGGTGATTTTTCCGGGGGGAAAGATCACTCGGGTGCCCGGCAGTAAGCAGGGGTATTCCACAATGCCACGACATCAAGGCATCGTGCAATACCCTTAGAGCGGCTGGAAGCAATCACAATCACTTCCAGCGCTCAAATTATCCGCAGACGTATGAGGTACGTCCGCAGTCCTTAAGGACTGTTTTTTTGTCGGACGTATCTCACACATCCGCGGTCCTTAGGGGGTTAAAAAATATTAAATCTTTTCGAAAGCTAATCAAACCATATTAAATTGAGACCATAGTTACTTATTTTGGACCAACTGCACAAAGATGAGAGCTATTTTGACTGTGTATATTGGTGTCTGTTTTCCTCACCGTTTTTCATATTATTATTATTTTATTATTTCTATGGCGCCATAAGTTTCATATGAATTTTGAAACCATGCACATAGGTTTAGAAGAAAACTCCGAGCACCGTAACAACTTCATCAAAATGCACTTTCTTACCTGAAGGTGTTAAACCGTTCTTAAAGGTTTAACCTTTTCCCCCAGCGGCATTCCAGCTTCTTAAATTGATTATTAGGAAGCACGGAGTGCCGCCTAGTCAAGGGAGCCGCTTATTGGCTTAGAGTGGTCATCTGACGTTGTAAGCCAGTCCGTAGCACCCACAACATAAAAAAGGTTCGTACCTTCCCATTCATAAAGAAGGTACCACATTAAAGGCAACATTAGGCCAATTTTGGAGTTTAAATAAAGATTATAAAGATTGCTGCTGCCTTTTCCTTTTCATTTGATTTGATGCCTGCGTAGAATTGTGTACAAACTCTGAGCCTTTTTTTCTCAGATTATTTTTCTCTGTTCAGTAAATCAATGTAATATTCTTTATGGCGTTTCTGTAAAAGGGTTATTACTCCCTTCTGTTCTGTTCACAAACATCTAAACACAAGACACTCTTCTCTTAATAAATCCTTTTTGTTATGCACATTTATTTATGGAAACAAAGAGCCTTTCAAATTGTTGCATCCACTTCTTCTATGATTTGACTGTTGCTAGTGAATGTATACACATATTAAGAAAAACAAACTAAAAAAAAATGTTTAATGCATGTTTAAGATACAAATCAGGAGGATTTTATAGAACAGAGCAATCCTTTATTCTTCTGCACCTGCCCTTTACTGCATAATGCCTTCAGTTTGATGGAATCCAGACCCCAGGAAAGATTATAAATTCTCATTTGATTTACTTCTTAAAAAAAAAAAAAAAAGTGCCTTAAACCAGCTGGTCCCCAAATAATAACACAATCCCTCTGGTCTGATTTGGAAATAAACGTTTTTGTAGTCAGGAAAAAGATGGGTATTTACGTACAAGTAGTAAGAGGTAGCTACATGCAAGATGAAAAACTGCCCCTGGCTAGATGCTAATTGAATCCATCCTCTGTTTTGCCTTAGTTTACATAGATAGAAATGTTTGCTTTTGAGCTACACATGTGCAGAGATTTAAGTGTTCAATTTACATTGAAGAATATTCTATAAAACTTTTCCTTTGACATCTGGTCATTATGGGAAATGGGAATTAAGTCATAATATAAATAATGCACGGCTGTGTCCTTTGGGATAACAGAGCATTTCGGACAAGGTGGCCACTTTAACCACTTCCTTAGAAGCCTAGACACAGTCCATGTCAGACAGGATTTTGTCTGCTGATTAACTTTCTGTCTATCCTGTAGTTTTCTTCTGTGTAACGAGAGGCGCTTCAGAATAAACAGAATGAAACCAAGAATTTTATTTTAAAAATATTGAATTAGAAAGTGAGAAATCAATTTTTATTCTCTTGCTAATTACCCGCTCATAAGGCAATACATCTGTTTTACTCCTACAGGTATATGGCCCAAAGGCAATGGTTTAGACATATCTTCCCTAAGTGGTCTTCATGCAAGAGGCATTAATAATTGTATCACCACCACATAGATTGCTTAGATACAAATTATTTCTTAATTTACCCAATCAGATTGAATAAGGAACACTTAGATATACCATTTGTCATTTAATTTCCTGTAGTGCTTTGTTGGAACTGATTATTGTTGGAGGGATGATATTGATAACTTTGTTGTAAAGAAACTGCATATTAGAGGAACACTATAGTTTTAGCAGGGCCGGATTAACATAGGGCCTGATGGAGCTGCAACTCCAGGCCCAACCCCATGGAATAGGCCCATTGATAAATTTAAAAAATAAATCTATATTTTTATTATTATTTTTTTTTTACACACTACTCTTAGGGTTGCCAGGTATTTCTCATGTGTTTCTTAGGGTTGCCAGGTATTTCTCAGAAGTATATCCCAGGTATTTGAGGCTGCCTAGCTGGTGCCGGTATTGCAGTAATAGCGGCAATACAAATGTCAGTCTCAGTATAAACAGAGATTATTCTGCAATACCAGCGCCGGCCAGTAGGGGTGTGTGTGGAGAGAGGCAGGGATAAGAAGTTACAGCATCTCCCTCCCTGCCTCTCTCTACTCACTGATCTGCGGGGGATCCAGACAGCAGCTCCGAGCCTGCAGAGACAGCCAACAGCTCAGGTAAATGTGGGATGGGGGGAAAGGCTGCAGGGAAAAATGGGGACACAGACACTAGGGGACACTGGGAGACACTAGGAGGTACTGAGACACTAGGGGACACTGTGAGACATGGGGACACAGACACTAGGGGGCACTGAGACTCTAGGGGACACTGGGAGACATAGGGACACTTGGGAACACTGAGACACTAGGGGGCACTGGGAGACCTGGGGACACAGGCACTAGGGGAAACTGTGAGAGATGGGGATAGTGAGAGAATTGGGGACACTGGGAGACATAGGGACACTTGGTGACACTGAGACACTAGGGGGCACTTGGAGACCTGGGGACACTGAAACACAAGGGGAAACTGTGAGACATGGGGACGGTGAGAGACTTGGGGACACTGAGACATTGGGAAACTGGGAGACATGGGGACACTGAGACACAGGAGAACATGGGGACCCTGAGACACTAGGGACACAGTGACCCCTAGTCTCTCAATGTCCACATGTCTCCCAGTGTCCCTAGTATCTGTGTCCCTAGTCTCCCAGAGTCCCCTAGTCTCTAATTGTCCCCATGTATCTCAGTGTCCCCATTCTCTCCCAGTTTCCCCATGTCTCTAAGTGTCCCATAGTGTCCTAGTGACATGGGGACACTGGGAAGCATGGGGACATAGACTCTAAGGGACACTGGGCGACATGGGGACACTGAGACACTAGGGAACACTGAGAGACATGGGGACACAGGGAGACATGGGGACACTGGGCGAGTTTGAGACCTGGGAAGCATGGGGCACTCCTAGGGATCGACCGATATTGATTTTTGAGAGTCGATACCGATAATCTGTGAAATTTCAGACCGATAGTCGATAACATACCGATATTCTGTACATAACCCGTTTTGAAAGAAGAAACAATTTATACACAAATCTACTGTTAACTGAACATGTTTATTTAATTTTTTTTTTTATTAAGTGGTAAATGCACAAAATATACATGCCAGTCAGATTTTTTTATGTTTTCAAGAATAATTAGTGTACTTCTCCCTTCCCTGTCCCTTAGTGTTCCTCTCCCCTCACCTCCCCTCCCTGTCCCTTAGTGTTCCTCTCCCCTTCATTCCCTGTCCCTTAGTGTTCCTCTTCCCTCCCTTCCCTGTCCCTTAGTGTTCCTCTCCCCTCCCTGTCCCTTAGCGTACCTCTCCCCTGACCTCACCTCCCCTTCCCTCCCTGTCCCTTAGTGTACCTCTCCCCTCCCTTCCCTGTCCCTTAGTGTTCCTCTCCCCTCCCATCCCTGTCCCTTAGTATACCTCTCCCCTCCCTGTCCATTAGTGTTCCTTTCTCCTCCCCTTCCTTCCCTGTCCCTTAGTGGTCCTCTCCCATCCCTACTCCCCCCCTCCTTAGTGTTTCTCTCCCTACCTGACCTTTAGTGTGTCCCCCACCCTTTTGTGGTCCTCTCCGCTCCCTTGTGTGCCTCATTATCTCTCTTGTAGTGTGGAGGAGCGGACCGCGGTACAGGATCTTCAGTTTCCTGTACCCGGCCAGACTGAGAGGAAGTGCTTCCTATCAGTCCGGCCGGGTACAGGACACTGAAGCTCCTGTACCGTGGTCCGCTCTGCTCGGCTCAACCACGCTAGACTAAGTGACTGGAAGGGGGAGCGCTGTGCACTTTCTTCCTGCCGGTCACTCGATTGTTGCACCCACATAGTCAGTGCGCCCTAAGGGGGCCGGCACTGCGCGTGCTGGGCCACCGCCGTCTTTCACATTATTGGCAATATCGGTATTAATAGTGGCCGATACCGATATTTGCCAAAATCCAGAATATTGATCGATAATATTGGCCAAACCCATACTAGGTCTATCCCCACTTTGCACCAAGATCACGTCATTTAATCAAGGTGGTCTGGGTGCCTATAGTGTCCCTTTAAGTATTGTGATGTATTCTGAGAAATCGAAAATAATTCACCTTTAAAAAGGATCTTCTGAAAATATTCTCCATCACAGGACATGGCAGAAGGTGGTTAAGCATAAAGAGATCAAATAGAGACAGACAAACTCCGATGAGTATTCCCGATCGGGTCCAGAATTATAAATCTTTGGATTTAAGCCATCAGGCCGTAATGGTTTACAAATAGCATCATTTGAGCCTTTTATTGTGTCATGAAGGGATCAAAGCCATTATGGTGGGAATGGTAAACCAACACACTGATTAAAGGCTGATTCATCTGACGGTTTGGTTTCTTTTTTCTCTATGAGATACTTTTAAGCAGTTGGATCACAGTGCCCTGGATTTACCTTTATTGAAGCTAAGAAACTCTTAATCATATTTTCAGCTGTTTCACTTTATTCGGATACACTAGCTTGGACTGGAGGTTACTAGGAGTGCCACTATCACGTGCTTTATCTTTACACGAAGTGTGGGAGAGTTTAAACATCTGGAATAAAGACAAACACTCCCACACCCATTTCAGATCAGTGATCAATAACTTCAAAAACGTTAGTTGCTTATGACTGCATTGCCTATCATCCTCCATTTGGAAAAAGTTACTAACCATGACTGTGGAAGTGAATGGGTTATACAGCCTAGCGTCTCCCCGTCATGATCGGTGCAGTGTTGTCTGTCCCCTTCTACTTCCTATTTATAATGGATGCATTGTTGAAATCTGTGTGAAATAAAACATTTGCTGTCACATGGGATTGCTGCCATTTTATATTTATCCTTGTTATTAGCACGCAGTTTGTCCGTGGATTTATGGATGGCTGACATCTAATTCTCCACCAGTCCTAAGGTGATTTTCTAATGTTTTTTTTAATAGCCATTCTTGACTAAAAAGACCTTTAAAGCGCTTTATAGTTCAGATAATAGGAAATTTGTCTCTGATCAATTAGCCTAAAATAAAGAGGGAGTTTTCACTTAGAAGTAAGCTTTAAATATAAAAAAAATCCACTTTGCAAGGCGCTGTTAAATCATTAAAAGTGTCAAACAATGCCAAAACTTAGTTTTATAACTTACGCTTCCCGTGAAGAAGGATGCTAGTGTTCAGGGTTATAGGAGGCTGGCCAGTGATACAAAATGCATCACTGGTACCACCCAAGAGGAGTGGGTTAGTGCACGGAGAGCAGACAGTGCAGAAATTGCTGTTTCAGTGCTCTACGCCGGGTCCCTAGTGCCCTGAGAATAGCGAGAGCATGTCTAATGATGCTCTCATGCTACAATTTGTAGGGACAGTTACCCTGTCTCCCAAAAGCAGGACCAGGAAGCAAAGTCAGGACTGCGGGAGAGGACACTACAATTGGGACTGTCACTCCAAAATCAGGATTATTGGGAGTCCTGCATTTGCAGTTTCTTTATTTTAGTTTTATTTACTTATATATTTATTTGTTTAGTTGATTACTTAGTTTGTGCAGAACTAGAGTAGAACAACTTACCTCTCTTACCTGATTGTACTTATCAGGTTTATTGGCTTTAGATAATTTAAACTCTATCACTGTACAGTTGAAGGGTCACGATCGATACCAACAACTTAAAATGGGCAACTGCACTGCTTTAAGAAAAATTCAGGTTAAAACAGCTGATGTGTTCAGTGTGTGACAAAGGTTGCTGCACTGGAGAAACTAGCCTTAAAGGGACTCTCTGGTGCCATGAAAACAAACACGTTTTCCTGGCACTGCAGGAAACTCCTTCAGCCACTTACCTGAATCCAGCGCCAATGTCCCGCCCACGCTCTGTCAGCCGACGGGGGGAACCCTAAAGCGCATCCACAGCATTGTCCGCGCGCGCGCATTAGACCTCCCTATAGGAAAACATTATTTAATGCTTACCTATGGGGAAAATCTGACGCTGGAGGACCAAAAGTCCGTTATGAATCCGGAAGTGCCCCCCATTGGCTGTCTGATAGACAGCCACAGAGGGCAGACTTAGAGTTGCAATGTAAACACTAAGTGCAATGGGGCGCAGCACCCAGACCACTTCAATTAGCTGACATAAATGACTTAAATTAGAGGGGCAAAGGTTTAAAAATAATATCAGGAAGTATTACTTTACTGAGAGGGTAGTGGAGGCATGGAATAGCCTTCCAGCTAAGGTGGTAGAGCTTAACACAATAAAGGAGTTTAAGCATGCGTGGGATAGGCATAAGTATTTAGAAAATTGGGCAGACTAGATGGGTCGAATGGTTCTTATCGGCCGTTACATTCTATGTTTCTATGATCTGGGTGCCTGGAGTGTCCCTTTAAGCTGCATCTCAGAATGAACCAACACAGACACTCAATCAAGAACGACAAGGAAAACAAATATTGTACCCCTGTTGTTCGTCACTTCACCCAGACTGATCACTCCCTCTAAAACTTCAAGATTAAAGTTCTTAAAGGGAATTTTAAAGACTCTCATGAACAAAAGACATTTGAGATGAAAATGATTGCACATTTCAACACCATAAATGAAGGACTTAATGCAGATTCTGGCTTTCTGACAAACTACCAAAACTTTCTATATGCACACATCTTAACTTCTTATAAAGTCCTTTTTCAATACTCTCACTTCACCTTTCTTCGATCAGTTTATATATTTATACATATATGCAGCTGTATATCTGTATGCCCTGCTCTGCTGTTTTTTTCTTTTTAACTAGCTTATTGTCTCTCCTCTGTATATATAGGTGAATATAGGTCAAACAAGAAGGATATGGGATATATATATATAGCTCCCCTGTGCTTGTTTCACCTGCCCCGTGCTAAGTTTAGAACACAAGATTGTGGTCTTCAGTAAAACTTATCTTTCACCTGTTCCATACACCCTGTGTATTACAAGTTACAGTCAGTTTCCTATACAAATTTGCAGAGTAATTTACTAACTTAAAACTTATCTTTTCAACTCTTTTTTTTAACTGTTGCTAGATCCACCATGCTTTCCTGGATACATACTATTTCATTGTCCCGATGGGTGGTTCATCAAAAGTTCTTCATGGCCGTATATCTAAATTGCAGAACCCAATTCACTTCCTAATCAGTAACTGATTGATGAATTAAATTAATTCATGTAGAAATGCGTTCCAGTTGCTATGAACAAATAAAATCCCATTTAACCCAGACCCGAACAATTCGATCTAGTTCGGATTTACCTGTGGAGTTTTATGCAATACATAATTCTCTGCAGGTAAATCCTAGACCAGGCATAGGCAACCTTCGGCACTCCAGATGTTTTGGACTTCACCTCCCATGATGCTTTGCCAGCACTATGGGTGTAAGTGCATTATGGGGGATGTAGTCCACAACATCTGGAGTGCCGAAGGTTGCCTATCCCTGTGCCTAGACCGTTCGATTTGTCGGGGCTCAGATGACAATTTGATTTGTTCGTATCAACTAAAACACATTTGTAGCAAAGTGAAAGGTCTGGCATCGTGTCTCAGATCAGTGGTTGTATCGTGTGTTTTTTCAGCACGAACAGCTAACCGCTTTATTAATAGCTCTGTTTGTATCATTAGTTGATATTATCATAGTAAACAGCAGCAGAGACTTGGAGTAAATTGTAGATGAGTTTGCTTTTGCCGGAATATATACAGATATCCATCCTAAACTAGGTTTAATGCTGTCTGAGTCCTGACGCCAGTCACACAAATACGCCATGCTTCCCTTTACCACATAAATAAATTAAGGAGATATGTCAGGGTGGGTTTATCACCTTTTTAGGCATTAAGGTTGAAACGTTGCATTTATTTAAGTATTACAAAAATTCATAATAATGAAAAAAAACTCTGCTGTATGTTACTTTGTTTGCAACATTGTTTCCTGGGATTTGATTTTTCTCCAGTAACATGTGCAGAAACCAGTGCAGACATGCAAAGTTTGGCAAGTCTGAAATAGGGTGGGCCTGTCTATGATGTAATTCGTTTTTCCTGGTCATAAAGGGGCGTGTTTATTGACACACCTGTGCACAAGCATGACAGGCTGCCTGGACGAGTTGTCACCTAGGGTTCTCCACACACTGAGCCCTGTTGAATTTTTTGGGCTTAAAGGGATACTGCAAACACATAAAACTCGTGAACTTGTTGAAATACTTTATGTGTGAAGAGTGTGTTTTGTCCATTTCACAAAAAGTGCAGGTTTCAATAGAAATTGGCACTTTTATAAATGAACATTGTTACACCACCCTTGTCTGTGAATCAGACAGCCGATCCTGTTACTTTCTAATTTGTTTACCACAGTGGCGCTAAATTCAAGAGGCAGCAATTGCCCAAAGCACCTGCCCTGGAAAGACCTCTCATTGAGCTGAATTGTGAAGTCTGTGATTGGACAGCAACCGGAAGTCTGGGCGGGGTTACAAGGGGAGGGCTTGCAAAGGCTGCAGACAGGAGATCTGCAATTTTTGCAAACAGTTATTCGAGATAACTCCAATGAAAAATATGCATAATTAAATGTATGTATATTTTCATTGGTGTATATGTCCAGAATAGTGATTTACTTATTTTTATATATTGCATATCAGCATTCAATAGTGCTCCTCTATAGGTACAGTCCTACTGACACTGGGTGACAGAGCTGGTCTTGGAGGTGACTTGAAGGACTGTTTGCGAAAATAGTGTTTAATATGAAATCAATGTGTGACTTGACAAGTCAGCCAGTGCCCTACATGATAGCGCTTGAAAGGCTACTTACAGGGGCATGCACCTTAAAGTGGCAAGCAAATCACACAGTCCCTATGTCTTAAATGAATCAATAGAAACCTAGGAGATAATTCACTTATCTGTAAACTGTGCAAAATTGACAAACAGATTGCAATTTGTAGGCCAAGTTCTTGACCTACAGAATGAGTTGAGACATTTTCCAATTTGGCCCGTGTTTCCCTAACATTTTCCATTTTCTAATCAAATCTCAAAGACTCTCAGTTTTGTAAAAAAACAAACATAAGTGATAGCAGATAAGAATTGCTGGGTCCAACAATTAATTCTTCTAATTTTTCCTCCTTTTGGAAAACTTTATATCTTATTTGGCCTTTAACCTTTCCTTAATGCTTAATTATTTAATCAATGCAATGCACATTTAAATTGTGTTTACAGTGATAATTTCCTACTTTTTTTTTTTTTTTTTTAGTTGAGCACGACAAAGAATTCTATCATCAGCGTCGCCATCATCGAGAGTTTCGGTTTGATCTTGCCAAAATCCCAGAGGGGGAAACTGTAACTGCAGCCGAATTTCGGATATATAAGGATTATATCCGAGAGAGGTTTGAAAATGAAACATTCAAGATCAGTGTTTATCAGGTCCTACAGGAACACCCAGGGAGGTGAGTGGTCTCATTGAACACACAGTATTTCAGAAAACACTGGGTTATGTATAATAATGAGACATTTTGGTGAAAAGTTCTAAAAGTGAAACAATGACCAGGAACATTCTATGGTGATTGCTCTAACTTCAGAGCTCTACTCAAGCATTGCTCTTTGTACATTTTCTCCAATATTATAATTGTTTGACTTTAGACAAACATACGGTATTTCAAAGCAATATATATGTGTATGATTAATTAAATTAACGTCTGGAACATTCAGATCACATACACAATTTGCCAATGTTTAGTGTAATAAGTAATAAGCCAGTACAGGATAGGAGTGTGGCGGGACTGTGGGAAGACTGGTGAATCACAGTGGTAATGCTTCTAATGACCAATCATTTTCTCTCATCCTAGTTCTTTAATTTGTGCAAAAGTCAGATGACTGATTGTGGTTGAGATGTGCGTTAAATACTCATGGCATACTTAAATTCTTAAAAAATATATGCACATGACATCCTATTTTGTGCTCTGCAGATTGATACCAATGTGGATGTTTTTTGGGTTTTTTTTTTTAATTATAGCTCGTCTTAAAATCTTTCCTTTCTTTGACATATAAAAATCAAGATGCACGTGTGAATCTTATCTTTGTAAAAGCTGCATCAAATCTCGACAAAATGCAAAATAGACGGAATGTTTCGCAACTATTTATCCAGAGTTCTTTTAGCATTAGTCTAACCCCTTGAGTGCCCGACGTGGCTCTGTCTCTCAAATGGTTAACAAAGCTAGCTCTTAGCGCACAAAAGGTTCCGATATTATCTAAAGCTATTGTTACATTAGTGTAATTTTAACTACATATGTTGAAAGTTCAGGTGAGGACACGGCCTGTCTCTACAGAGAACCGTCATTATATATAATACATTGTCAGTCTGTGACACAGAAAATGTTTGTTGAGAAAGTCCATTTAAGGTTTTGGAGCAATTTGCCAGTCTGTAATCTTCCCAAATATATGGTATCCCAAACTGGACATTGTATTTTAAATTATCACCATGGAAACTCCCTAAATTCTACTTTATTGTGCAAGATCCCTACCCGCCCTCTGCATTTAGGCAATGGTAATCTTATATCCTCACACTACTTCTCAAAGGCACTCAATCACATATATTGAAAGTGTCAAGATGCTTAGAATTTCATACAGTCTCCATCGACTATACTTTACGAGTCCCATAGTTGCCTGAATCTGCAAGAATTTCAATAAATAACTTGACATGCACTTATTTTCGGTGACTTGCAGCCACAGTTATGGACCCACCTTCCTGTTTTAAGAGCTGATTTTATATATATGTCTCTGGGGCAGCATGAAGGTTGAAACATACAAGATATTTTTCCCTGATTTTTTTTTCCTACTTGACGTCCTCTGTGAAGTCTATAAATACGAAATATTACCCAGCAGAACACAAACAATGGTTAAAATGTTAAATGGAAAACAGGCCTTCCGAAGCAGAGGGATTTATTCACTAAAAACCAAGGTTATCACTAAAGTGTAAATTGCCAGAAGTCAGGAATTTTAATCTAATTTTCACATTTTACACCAGAATAGATGAACTCAAATTTTTTTTCTGTATTTTGGTCTAAAATATAAAATTCACTTGAAATTCCTGGCAACTCATACTATAGTGAAAGTCATGTCACAAGCTGACATATGACATGTTAAATTTAGACCAAATTGTGGCATTTAAATTTTTTTTTTTAAATTTTGCCAACGCAGCAAATTGTTCTTAAATTTGTCAAGTTGACTATCAGCCAGAGCTGTGAAGACATGTAGCCAAAATATTAGACTCATTATTTATAGTATGGTTACGAATTCACAGCACTGTAATTATTTATAATATGAGAAGTCAGAGGTAACATAAATTGAAGTGTCAGAGTCAAAGGTTTGTGTACAAACTCCACAGCCCTCCTGTCATCTCCCCACAGCACATAACTTGGTGAATATACCACATCGTGTTTTATTAATACAGAACACACTGAAAGACTTTAAACATTTAAATATGAATAAAGAAGCAAATAAGTGAAAATCTATGTTTGCTTTTAGATGAGAAGGGTCTTGTTTGTAAACAATCTAATTTTGGATATATTCTTCAGCATGGATCTTTACCTTTTTCACAAGATTGTGATGTTGCGCAAATCATAATTTCAAAGAGCACACAGATGATGTATACTAACCAAAACTTAAATTTTTTATAATTAGTTCCAAGACTTGGACATTTATCAGATTTACCATGACGAATTACTCACATATTTCACAACATCGTAAATCCTAGGTGCGAGGCTATTCTGACGCATTTTGGGTGACTTCATGACATACTGAGAACAATTTGTGTAACTCAAAAATTCTTTTAAATCATTCCCAAATTATCTTGTTTACACAGACAGATTTCAAAACACGTTTATTATAGCTTAAAGACACATTACTGGGAGCTTTATTGCTTTGAAGCTGTGCCCTACCCCTAAAAACATCACAACTTTGGAGCTTCTAGCAAAGCTGGACATTTCAACAGAGAAAAAAGAAAGAAAGACAGGGATTAGAGACTGTTCTTTCTCAAGAGGAACACTTGGGAAGTACGTAATAACATAAAGTATTATGTATATTAGAGATGAGATTGCAATTTAAAAGATGTACTTTTGTATCTGTACGTATTTCCCCAGAGACTCGGACCTGTTCCAGCTTGACACCAGAACGATTTGGGCAGCCGAAGAGGGATGGCTGGTGTTTGACATCACGGTGACCAGCAATCACTGGGTGGTGAATCCTCAGCACAACCTGGGTCTTCAACTGTCTGTAGAAAGCTCAGATGGTAAGTTATGTGACGTTTGAGTAGTGGCCAGGATATATTAGGAACACTCCAAACACCTGAAGCACTGATGCTGATGTGCTTTACGTGTGAAGAGTGTGTCCTCTTATTTATTTATTTTACAATTTTGTTTTACAAAAAGTGCAGATTTCAATAGTTATTGACACTTTTATAAACTAATCTTTGTTACATCCTCCTGTCTGTCAATCAGACAATCAGTCCTGTTACTTGGTTGGTTAGCTTATTGGAGCTAAACACAAGAGCCAGCAATTACTCAGAGCACCTGCCTTGCAAAGACTTCTCATTGAGCTGCATTTGGAAGTCTGTAATGTCTGTGATCATTACCCCTTTTTATGGTGGTGGGTGGTCATAGTAAATGAACACAGGGACGCCTTAAATTTGTACCCAGCCCTTTGAGGTTTATTCACAAACCAACATATTTAGGTAACAAAAATTCTCCAACACAGCTTCACTATTTGAGCCTGAATTTTGCAGTTTGGTTTTGAATTCAACACTATTTGTTGCTTAGAGTATAAACCCCCATATATAATTCCTATGCTATGTTAGTTACTATGTTTACTGACTGCAAGGTACAAACATATAACTGGCTAGTTTAATTCTCAAGTTATCATTGACAAGTAGCTGAAATATAATAGTTTGATCCTGAATCAATACCTATACTATTACTAAGTAGCAGATTTTAAATGAGTGATAATCCTCTAGGTAGAATGTATGGTGTATGGTAACTGATTAGGAAATATAAAAACAGAAATAAGGGCTGCGCCACAAAGGACCAATAAAATATATGAAAATATGATGATAAACCAAATATAAAGTCTTAGTTGAATAATCTTCTTAAATAAAGGTCTGTAAAGTGCTTTTTCAGGAACACTGTCCTCAGTAGGCCTTCCTCAGGTGGATCCGAATATGAAACAATAAAACACACAAAAAAAAGGACCAAATGGTGTGGTATATCCAATAAAATACAACAAGAAGTAAAAGAAGATGGTATTGCACTCACATGTATAAGAGCTATAGCTAGCTCTAGTGTGGAAGGCGTACAGCGGTACAATCCCCGCTTGTAGGATATAGTGCAGGCTTCTTCCTTTAGAGTATGTTCGTCACTCAAAGAGAATAAAAGGAGACAACTAATAGTGCTCTCTGAATAAAACCAGTGATAAATAAAATATATAAAATGGTACTCACAAGTATGGAGCAGGCAAACTGCTCCTTGGTGATAGCGTTGGTGGTTTGATCCCCACCTGCAAGAAAGGGCAGAGACTTGGGTCCAGACTGAAACAAAAGGAAAATGGAAAACAATAGTAAATATGTATCCTTGGCATTATTGATATTGACTTTCCATGCCGAATATATATAGCTCTGTGCAGACAGGGACAGGATGTGTGTTAACGCTGTGCATCTATAACAATTAAATACCAGGGAAGGAGTAAAGCTTTCTTATTAACACATACACCAAATATACATTTATTTTGTATACAGGTAGCGTGTATTATAACACTGCCCTAAAGCAGATTAAATAGTAATAGGTAACTGGTTTATTGAAAAGAAAAGTGGGGCAGTTGGGAGCCCTGTGTATTGACCAGGTGACAACTGACAGCAGGTTTATTCTCTAAATCTGAATGATAGGTAACTATAGTCCCAAAAGCAAAATGTATCCAAAAGTTACTAATCTGAAAATTTTATCTGCATCTCAGCCAAGGGTACAGTTTGTTTTTTTAGTCTAAATTTTGCCATTTCTGTTTTAATCCTTTACAATTCCAATTTTTTTTAAAAAAAAAGTTAAAAAACGCCTGTTACTCTTTAGTGATAGATCAACCCGTGGGTAATTTTTATGAATTTCACATCCCATCAAGCTTTTAGTGATCAATCATTTGAGAAGCAGACTAATTGACGGTTCCTTTACACTTTGAACAAATTACAACATTAGCATAAACTGACCTCAAGACTATCATATAATCACAGTTTACTTATAATACATTTGCCATTTGAGCCATGAAATAAGTAGTGTTCGATTCATACAACAGTCGTGACATTTTAGCTATGAAGAATTGGCAACATATTCTTAATCCGATACTTGTGTTATAGAGAAATTACAACATTCTTGGTTATTTCAACATATCACTAGATTAGCCTTGTTCTGTCACCATACTCAGCTTCTTTACATTACTAAACAGGAAAAAACTGGCTTTTAAAGTGCGCTAAATATTTTCAATTACATCAGTATTTTTGAAAGATATTTTTATAAAAAAATCCCAATCAAACCTTTCTTGCAATTAATGATTTTAGATGATTAAAAACAACAGCCCTCTTGCAAATACAACATCACAGAAAACTGTGGTATATGTTGTTACATAATAAATAAGAAATATGTTAAGATAGAAAAATGTCTATTTATTGAAAGTTATGGGAGAATATTTTAATCAGTTGAGCCATCAGAATTCATAGTTAATTCAAAGTGAATTTCAAATTTAAGATCAAAATAGCCAAAGTGAAAAAAAATTATTTTAGCTACTATGGTTTTAAATTTGAAATTCAACCCTGTCGTTGTCACTAAAGTGGGCTATTTTGGCCTAAATTTGCAAATTCCTTTTAAATTCCCCAAAATTCCTGATTTAGCAAATAATCCTGGAAGCCTTTATATATTATATTGCATCCACAAATTGAAGCCGTGCACTTCAGCAAAGAAGTATTTAAATATCTGGTGCTTATTAGGTTGGGTTTAGGTGGAGCTGAGAAATGGTAAGAATCCACCCAGTAAAATTACATTTAATTAATTTAGGTCAACAGTCATTTTCCAGCATTTTCTAGTTACTGCTAAAGGTCGGGATCGTGGCTGCCAGTTTAAACTTTGTGATTTAAATATATCTTTATTCTTCTCTTTAAAGGGATACTCCAATGTCACAACATAAATAAATAAAATAAAATCACTATTTAAGATAAACCCTGAGGAAAGCGTGCATTTAATTATGGATTTTTTTGGGGGGATACATCTAAAAAAAAGCTTAGATCTCTGAAGTCTTGTCCAGCGTTCCTCTTCTAAACCCACCCAGACTTTCTCTGGCTGTCCATTCACAGACTTCCCAATGCAGCTCAATCAGAAGTCTTTGCAAGGCAGGTGCTCTTGGCAATTGCTGCCTCTTAAGTTTAGCTCCACTGAGTTAACCAAACCAGGAAGTAACAGGACGGGTTGTTTGACTGACAGCCAGGGGGGAGTAACAAGGTTAATTTATAAAAGTGCCAGTTTCTATTGAAATCTGCTCCTGTTGAAAAATGATAAAGAGTACAGCCTTTCCGCATAAAACACTATGTCCTCTTGTTGTGGTAGTTTTTCTTCTTTTAAATATAGTCTCCTCCTTTACTGTGTTGATTCCCTTTATGTAGTTAAATGTTTCTATCATATCCCCCCTGTCTCGTCTTTCCTTCAAGCTATACATGTTAAGATCCTTTAACCTTTCCTGGTAAGTTGTATCCTGCAATCCATGAACTAGTTTAGTAGCCCTTCTCTGAACTCTCTCTAAAGTATCAATATCCTTCTGAAGATACGGTCTCCAGTACTGCTTACAATACTCCAAGTGAGGTCTCACCAGTGTTCTGTACAATGGCATGAGCACTTCCCTCTTTCTACTGCTAATACCTCTCCCTATACAACCAAGCATTCTGCTAGCATTTCCTGCTGCTCTATTACATTGTCTGTCTACCTTTAAGTCATCAGAAATAATTACCCCTTAATCCCTTTCCTCAGATGTTGAGGTTAGGACTCTATCAAATATTCTGTACTCTGCTCTTGGGTTTTTTACGTCCAAGATGCATTATCTTGCACTTATCCACATTAAATGTCAGTTGCCACAACTCTGACCATTTTTCTAGTTTACCTAAATCATTTGCCATTTTGCTTATCCCTCCTGGAACATCAACCCTGTTACATATCTTAGTATCATCAGCAAAAACACATACCTTACCATCAAGGCCTTCTGCAATATCACTAATAAAAGCATTAAAGAGAATGGGTCCAAGTACAGATCCCTGAGGTACCCTACAGGTGACAAGACCATGCTTTGAATAAACTCCATTGACTACAACCCTTTGTTGCCTGTCACTCAGCCACTGCCTTACCCATTCAACAATATTGGAATCCAAACTTAAAGATCGTGTAGTTCCCCCCTTGTGCTGCCAAAGCAGCTCTGATGCATTGATACATGGACTCCGTAAGACCTATGAATGTGTCCAAAACATTAGCAGATCCTTTAAGTCCTGCTAGTTGTGAGGTGGGTCCGACATGGATCAGGTTTGTTGTTCCTGTACATCCCACAGATGTTCAATTGGATTGGGACCTGGGGAATTTTGAAGCCAAAGCAACACCTTTAACTCTTTGTCATGTTCTTCGAACCATTCCTGAACAATTTTTGCACTCTGGTAGGGTTCATTATCCTGCTGAAAGAGGCCACCACGGAACACCATTACCATAAAGGGGTGTACATGGTCTGCAATAATCTCTAGGTAGGTGGTACTTGTCATAGTAACATCCACATGAATGCCAGTGTCAGGGTCTTACCTGGGTTGGGAGTCTGTAGCGCAGATATGTTGCTCACCCTTGCAGATAGCCACAGGCCAAGGTGGTCAGGTAAGAATTCACCCGGCCTGTGGGTCTGTGCACGGGGGCTGTGCAGGATGAAGTACCAAGTTGCAGGACAGGCAAGGACACAAAGAGCAGCATCGTCAAAGGATAGCCGAGGTCAAAGGATGCCAGAAGACAGGAACAACGAGGAGTAGCCGAAGTCAAGGGATGCCAGAGGTCAGAGTAAACGTAGTCAGAAGCCGGGGTCAAAAACAAGTAGCAGCTCAAACGACAGGAACACTGGTACAAAGCACACAGCAGGATCAAAGACTTGATCCTGATCACAGGGCGAGGCTGAGTTTAAATACCCTGCTAATGTCTGATCAGGTTCAGGTGCAGCACAGCCAAATTCAAGGTACAGCCCCCAGAGTGATAGACAAGCCAGGATGAACAGGACCGGAATGACTTGCAGAATACAAAAGCTGCTGTGGCTCAGAGGTAGGAAGCAGGACCAGGACTGCAAAGTTCCCCGGTTCAAGTCCCTTGTTGGGGTCTCCACGGGTGACCATGTCTAGCTGTCTGTTTGATGTGGCGAGAACCGTGACAGCCAGGACCCAAGGTTTCCCAGCAGAACATTGCCCAAAGCGTAACACTGCCCACGCTGGCCTGCCTTCTTACCATAGTGCATTTTGCTCTCTCTCTTCCCCAAGTAAACAACGCAAATGCACCAGGCAATCCACCTGATCTAATAGAAAATGTGATTTATCAGACCAGTCAACTTTATTCTACTGCTCCATGGTCCAGTTCTGATGCTTATGTCTAAATTGAAGGTTCTCTCGCTGGTGCATAGGGGTTGTCATGGACCCTCTGACCATCCCGCACTATGCAGCTCCATATGCAGCAAACTGTGATCCACTGTGTGTTCTGACACCTTTCTATTATGGCCAGCATTATGTTGTTCAGCAGTTTGAGCTACAGTAGCTCTTCTGTGTGATCGGACCAGACAGGCTGGCCTAAACTCCCCATGTGCTTTGGGGTGCCCATGTCCCTGACATTGGTTCACTGGTTGTTCTTTATTGCACCACTTTTGGTAGGTACTAACCGCTAACCCAGTTGTCTAGCCATCACTATTTGACACTCAGATCTTTTCGCTTGCTTGTTTTTCCTGCTTCCAACACGTGAAATTCTAGAACTGACGGTTCACTTGCTGCCTAATATATCGCACGCCAGGTGCCATTGTAACGATATAATTATTATTATTTTCTTATTTATATAGCGCCAGCAAATTCCATAGCGCTGTACAATGGGATCAATGCTATTCACTTCACCTGTCAGTGGTTTTTAAGTTGTGGATAATCAATCAGTGTATAAAGAGCTCCAAGCCAGCAAGTAAATTGGATGAGCAGAGAGCTAAGCTCATTGTATATAGAGCTCCAATGCTGCAAGTAAATGGGATGAGCAGAGAGCTAAGCACATTGTATATAGAGCTCCAATGCTGCAAGTAAATGGGATGAGCAGAGAGCTAAGCACATTGTATATAGAGCTTTATTGCTCAGGCCTTCCAATAGTCCCACTTTTGGCAAGACCATTCTGATTTCAAGGCCCTGTTCACTTTAGTTCCCTTTGTAGCACAGAACGAGCAGTGGGCACTAAGAACATACAGGGGCACATCAGCAGAGCTACATGCATTGTCCTAAAGACTGTGGATGAGCCAGGCAGACTGTCAGCCATTATGGGCATCACTAATAATGCAGTTCGTTTCACTGGAGACAGCCCCTCAGGGACCCTCCCACCCCGTCTAGATTCCGCAGGCCAATTGTTGGGAGGTATGAATGCTGTAAATAAACAGGATGAGGAGAGAGAGCTAAGCACATTGTATATAGAACTCCAACGTTGTATGTAAATGGGATGATATCCTTCTTTATACAATGTAATTACAGTAATAAAGCCTGGAATCGTCAGGTCCAAGTTAAGCGGTTCACACATCTGCTTCTCTGTTAATCCAAAACTAGGAGAAAAACACAATTTGAAGTAACTTCCACAAAACGGTGGAAAAGAAAATACCTTTTTATTCGAAAATGGCAATCAGATTTCTCCCTGGAAATAATAAAAAGGTTAAAAAAAAAAATTGGTTTTGTCTACAATCTTGTCTACATTACATGTGTTCTGTTCAAACTTCGTTAGATAAGCATCAGTTAATAGCAGGCGGAAGACAGATTTTGTTTAGCTCTTTAAAAAAAATTTTTAAAAGACAAAAAAACTAAACAAAAAACATCTTGGAAAAAATTTAAAACTAAAAAAACCACGTGAGAGATCTCTTGATAATTATCCAGGCATGTAAGATATGTCTCTTTAACCTTTCCAGGATCAGAGAAAAACCCTGTACTGTAGCATCCTGCCTTCTCTGGGCTGCAGATGTCCGTTTGAGAGAGAGCTGGACCCAATTGAAGCTAATCAAATATAATAAGTCGTGCATAAATCAGGGACACTTTAAAAGGTATATATATAGCAGACCCCTTTACAACCACAGAACAAACACTTTTTAGAATGTGAAATTAACAAGGACGATAGGAATGATTTCTTAATATAACACAGGACTAGTGCATACATTGCGTAGTGACCCAGCAGAGAAGGCAGTAAAATACTACAAATATCAAACAATCCAGGAGTGTTTACGTGCAGTCATGCACCACCCAGTGAGGTTAGACATCCCAGATTCCGTGTGGTTGTGTGGTTTATAATGTTATTTTTTGGGGGAGAGGAGGAATAAGTGACTTTCAGGTAAGCATATCTTTTCATCTGTCGATTCATTAACAAAAGCGCAATGTATATATTATATCTATAACCTACCTTGAGGTGATCTTGTAATACACTCCATTTGTAGAGGAAAAATTCACTTTAGCTTTTAACCTCTTAGAGCCATAACTAAAAAGGATAAAATGTAAAAAAAAAAAAAATAATAAATACCTTTTCCCCCACATTTTTAAATGAACATTTACAAAATATTAATATCCGGAGCAACAGGCAGAACATTGTTCCTGTAGGTATATATCTCTTACATGTTATCACATTAATTATCCAAGAGAGCGCTAAACGGCCCAAATCCTCTATTTAATTTACCCCATACAGACATCTAGTTAAATTTTATAGCCAGCATTTTGCTATCCTGCTTGAACCACCAGATCCTCTAGAGAAAATTTTTTATGCTTTTTAACACTGATTTAATATATATTTTGTATCATTTTTTCTTCATTTCTGTTTTTAAGTTAAAGTGAACTTGCTGAAAGTTTACAGATTAGAAGTGGAGGGGTTTTGATGATTTTTTGCTAAGCATTTTTTTCGACTAAGCTTTTTTGGTCTAATTTTTAAAGGAACACTCCTCATTACAAATACCTATAAAAAATATATATGTAAATCACTGTTTAGTGAGAGCTGGAGAGGTACAATAGTTAATGATAAGAGAGACAATTTTATAAAGTGCCTTTTAAATGGGATTCTCCTTACCCATAAGGCACTGAAACAAGTTGATTTTGGAGTGGTCCTTAACGTCTTTGGGATTTATTCCCTAAATGATAAATCATATTGAATTCAAAGCTGAATGTGAAATTTTTTGGCAAAGGTAATTGATCTGGAAAAGATTTTCAAATAAGCTGTAGTCACAGATCAGTTATTTTAGCCTACATCTAGCCATTCAGATTTCAGTCCCCTACAGTTCAATGTGCCCCGCTGTTTGCCATTCGGAGCCGTTCAGAGTTTAATTAGAAACCACTTTAGTCAATAGACACTTATCAGAATTAAAAGCAAATCTTGATTCTCTTATAGTGTTAAGTGACAATTTCTATATTTGTTACAAAGTTAGAAGTGCTGATATTCAGGTGCTTTGCATGCAGTCTGCCTCAGACAGTGCTGTAGGAGATGTTAATAATATATAGCTGATGCTTGTGACTCCCCATCTGAGTCAAGCACAGCTAGTTTTTATTTTAAATTGCATGATTTTAACTGTTTAATGTTTCTTTATTATTTTTTGTTTGATAGGACAAAGTATTAACCCAAAACTAGCTGGCTTGATAGGGACAAACGGGCCCCACAACAAACAGCCATTCATGGTGGCGTTCTTCAAAGCTACAGAGATCCACTTACGCAGCATTAGATCGACAGGCGGAAAGCAGAGAAACCAGAACCGTTCCAAAGCTCCAAAGAGCCAAGAGGCGCTACGAGTGTCAAACATTGCAGGTTAGAATTGATCCAGCTTTACAGTTCATTTACTTCGCACTGTGTAAGGTTTAGCGGGGCTTGAGAATTCGAAAAGGTTGTAAAACACGAACGCCTTTTTTGTTTAGTTCTACATAATTGTGTCTGTTATCCATAGAACAGGCGCATGTAGTAGATAGCAGTTTGTGAAACACAGTTAATGGTGTGTTCAAGAATGGAACAGAGAAAATAGTTTGTGAAGCTATATTGACGGTGTGAACTGCATCGGTTCACCAGGGGTTGCAGCATGCCACGATATATCAGGTCCTTGAAACAGTAGCAAATAATGTTTCAACCCTGAGAGAGTCTTTGTCAAACCTAGCTTACCCAGTTGATACCCACTTCAATTTAAAGTTCAAATTTTAAATTTAAGTCCAAAATAGCTGAGCTGGAAAAATTCTCTATATTAGCTATACTTCCAGGTCGGCTACTTGGCCTTAAATTTAAAATTCACTTTAAATTCCCAACAATTCTCACTTTCGTAAATAACCCTGTATAAGTCTATAGCTCAAATTATTTGCTGGTTTGTAAGACGTGTACCTTCTACACAATAATGCTAAGTACTGGTGGTTTAATATCCTTTGGAAAATCAGTTCCACTCATTGTGTCTGCATGTGCTAGAATCTGGATTGCCTTTCTTAACATTTTGTCTTACTATTATACCATCCTGAGCCTAAATCTGTACCTTTACATCGATCGCTTGAAAACCACATTTTGCCTCTCTTCCCTAAGAGTCCTGCTGCTACTCATACATTAGCAATGAACAAAACTTGCTGACATCTGCATTTTTAATGTGGCTTTAGCAGGGTTGTCACAGACTGAAAGCAAAGCTAGATTATGAGTTAAAATTCCAAAACAGTTTACACTTTAGAGGATAAACCCTGGCAATTATAACATATATGTCAAGCCCTTAGAGACTGGTGTAACTAAATATATATATAAAAAAATGGAATTATTAATACTTTATTTAAAAATTATTATTTTTTTATTTAATGCACCTTTTTAAGTATCAAAGATGCTATAATTTGTAAAAAAAAAAAAAAAAACATCTAACATGCATTACAAAATAGATTGTAAGCTCACTTGACCACAGCCCTCTTCACCTCATTATGCAAATTTCTTACATAGGACTTAACTGTCTCACAACTCAAATATCTGAGTTTCTGACAGTGATTCTTCTGAGTGTGACAACTTCAACTACAGCTTATTATTATTTTATTTTTTATTTTAGAAAACAGCAGTGCTGATCAGAAACAAGCCTGCAAGAAACACGAGTTGTACGTCAGTTTCCGTGATCTTGGCTGGCAAGTAGGTATCTGGATGTGTGTAATACCCATTTATATATTTCAGAGTCCCTGCTCGTACATCTGAGAACAGCTAGTTTGGAGAGATTAAGATAGGAATCCAGAGGCTGCTAATCCTTGAATATTAATACGTATTATTGTTATTAAATTGACTTTTTGAATATTTGTCATTTCTTTGAGTACATTGGAATACAATGACCCCTTTTCTCCCAATTCCACGTGTACATAGGTACATAGGCTTACTTTCCTTCTGCATTGCAAAGCAATGCAAATTAACCAAAGAAAAAAAATAACAAACACCACAAAATTATGATTATTCCTCTCAGCTCCAACTGTTGCCTTCATTCGGCAGATAAAGTAGTTGCTGAGGTTCCTGTCAGTCCCTCTGGCACATAAGGATAGCAAATATCGATAAACCCGCTAAACCTTCCTCTTACTGTAAAAGAACTAATATGGCACAAAATACATTGTAGAGGAACTATACCCCACTGTATGGCTTCTATCAAGTCTGCAATAGCCTATCTATAAATATCTGCACTGACCTAAATTGTACAGATACTTGGTTTTATCCAAGTAACTGTACGCAGTTTATATGGGTGTTATTCTCATATTCAAACATTTTTTAAACATACTGATGTGATTTTTGGAAAGTTACATCTTCAATTTTGGTGTGTTTGTTTTTTGAAATACTAATTAATAGGGTATACGGCCATTTGTATTTTGTTCTCCCGATATATATGTGCTTCCACATTAACACAGACACATGTTTCTTGATAACAGATACCATATAATCACTTAAACATTTACCTTCTAAATAATTCTGTTAAGGCTCAAGCAAAAAAATGAACTTTTATATGGTAAACATGAACATTATTTTTTATTTATTAATTGATTTAATTGTTTGTTATCCCTAAACAACAATCTGCATATGTTTATTTTTGCTTAAGTTAATTGGCTGCAGGCTTCAAAAAAGTTTGTACTATTTTTTAAATATTTTTCTAGCAAATGTGATAAAAGGTGTATCAAGGATTCTTTAAACGTCTGTGCAATCTTCTAGTGTATTATTATTATTATTTATCTCTTATAGGACTGGATTATTGCTCCAGAGGGATACGCAGCATATTATTGTGAAGGCGAATGTGCGTTCCCTTTAAATTCTTACATGAATGCAACAAATCACGCCATAGTACAAACTCTGGTAAGTCTGAAACTTCGGAGTAAGATGGCAACTCCATCACTTTTCTGGAAATTACTCCATTAAATAAAACTTTGAAAAACATATATAACTCATGCTATCCTTTTTTTTTCTTTCATGATCAATTTTCTCTTCTTTCATGTTCAATTTTATCTTAAATTCATGTTACATATTCATAAATGATATCACAATCCCGGTCAGCGTAGGCACGGCCATGGGCACACAATGCAAACGATGGGGAAAAACATACATTTTGCTTCTCCTCTTCCACTAAATATTTTCAGTGGCAGCAAAGGGAAAAATTTCAGTCGATGATTGACAGAGAGTGAAGATGATGGTACACATGATGTACCAGGACAGAGCTAAATCCAGTGGTGTGGATATTGTATAAGTCACTCGCAGATCTTTCTTCCCCCGATGCCCCACATAGTAGTGATTCAAGGAACCATATGATACATCATATCTGTTTCTTGTGTTTCAAAGTAGTTTTGTTCCCTCACACTGAACTGCCTGTGGATTAAGGGGATTAGCATGCACAAGGGTTTACTGCAGGGGTGTACCTGGTTGGCTGGGATCTTGTGTTTCTCGGTTTGGCATGCTTGCCCACCAATTGAATTTTACTTGTAACATTACCATCACTTCAATAGAACATTACTGACACACATGATTGACATAACTCAAGCCACATCTATGCCTCCTCCAATCATGGATTGTTTTAGGCTAAAGTTGGGAGGGTATGTCTAAGCTGCTCAAATTCAGTTTTTTGTTTTCAGTCCCGGATTCATTTCTACCAAGTGTTCTTAGATAAAATAACAATTAATATTTTACTTTATACAATAATATATGGAATATACTGTTACATTTATTCATACAAACTCAGGTTTTATTTGTCTGCATATCTACACCTACATTGTCCACCACACAATGACTACAATAATTAACTTTTTGTTTATCTACACAGGTTCATTTTATCAACCCAGACACTGTCCCGAAGCCATGCTGTGCACCTACTCAACTCAACCCAATCTCTGTCCTGTATTTTGATGACAGTTCCAACGTAATACTGAAGAAATACAGAAACATGGTCGTCAGAACGTGCGGTTGCCATTAGTTTCGAGAATGATCTTTCCCACTCCCAACACATTGCTTTGGCCAAACTGTTTATGGTGCACTCCCATGTAGGATCAAACTATGCTGATTACATCAACCAGTTTCCATAAGTGTAATTGATCTTTCTTCATACGAGTATTTATGCATATTTTTGTAGTTTTAGCATCACAGTGTGTGGAGTCTAACAAGAATCGTCCTTGGCCATATAAACATTGAAAGGTGCAAGGATAGGATGTCCTGCATCCCCCACTTTGTCTGCTGAAAATGTAGAGACAGAAGAGGACTGCAGTCTTATGATATCGTGGTAATCAATTTGAGAAAAAAACAAACAGACAAAGAATTCCGGGAAAATAAAAACAAAACAATTCTGAATTTTATGTTATCTTTATGGATTCTTCTGGGTGACACCATTATTCAGTGACATTGATATTCACCTTGCTAAATGTAGCAAAGAGGTTACTGGAGTCCCATTATAGGCCCCCAGGAAATCAGATGTATTCTTCTTCATGTGAGACCTAACAATACATTGCAACTTAGACCAAAAATATTTGTGAATTACGTTGTTCCACTTTAGTGTACGAATCTTACAGTTTGGTGTATACACTAAACTTCGTTAGCCCTAATTATGAACAGATTACACATAGTGATCTGGGCACCAATTTGGTAAGTTAACATGTAATATAGCGATGTCGGAATGGGGTGGTGGTAGAGAGGACTCTTTTATAAAATGTTTTTACTCCCCTAATATGCTGTTGACCATAGAATTAGTGGATTATTTTTCAATACAATTTTGTACACTTCAGCTTTTACTTCATCACAAGATGATGTTTCAATTGCAGTCACATTTGCATCACTTTTACTTCAAGACAAATATGACACCACCTCGATCCTGGGATTTAACTGCATACAATGAAGCATTAATGAACGCTTGTTGGATGAGACTACTTGTGATGTGCAATGTCATTGTGGTTTTGAAAAAAAAAAGAGACTTGGTGTTTTATATAGAAAGGGGGAAATACACACAAAGTGTAACTTTTTAAATTTTTTACAGATAATTCAATGAAAGTGTAACATTTTAACTTTCGATGAGGCTGCTTGCAATTCCCCTACCTGTTTGGCCGTGTGACTACTTTGGGGAGAAATCCAACAGTGTACTGTTCTCTTATTATAATGACCACTATTTAATGTGTTGGAGATTTAAGATTTTGTAAGGTGCACAATTACTATAAGGTGGGTGTGAGAATATCCTGAGTTGTAAAATATAAATAAGATAATAGCAAAGACTTTGCAGGTGAGTCAGAGCTTGGAATTGGTTTGGCTGCAGTTTAGCTGTGTCTAGTTTTCTAGCTCCCCAAAAAATGTAGGGGTTTTGCCTTTCACTTCCAACTAATTTTACCCCTTAATTTGATCCTACAATGTTTACTGGCTGTTATCTTTTTCCATCACCTAAGGTGTTAAATAACTCGAAGACCTTTGGACATAAAAAAAAATATTGGAAAGTAAAACAAATTAGACTTTCACCTGTAATACATTTGTTTTTTAAGAACTGACATTTTGTTTTTCATTCCAAAAATTGAAAAGATATTTTCTGTGTACAGACGAAAAATAATTAAAAAAACAAACAAAACAATTTTGTCTTTCATGCATTTTTGTTCTTTGCATTCTAAATTAACTTATTTTAGAGAGACAATCTAAGGTGCTAACATCGGGATAGATTTCTATCGTTCTAAGACAGCCAAAAAGAAGATTAGAGTATTGTACACTTAACAGGAAGTGATGGTGCTTTTGACAAATGCCTTTCAAAATTTAAGCTAAATTACCGAATATTAAGATATTTTCCCCCAATTCGACTACATTTTTCAAGTTGTTGCTACTCAGTAAATAAATGTCAAAGTTGAACAAAATTGATTTCTCTACGTCTGTACTGTGTAATAATCCTACCAGCCATGTTTTTTTGCTTTACAATTCACAGAGGAGCGTGCTTTCAATCCAGACAACCGTAACCTGATTATATTTGGTTAATTAACTTGCAGTAAAGTCGTAAAAAATAACATTTTCCACTTGCAGCTCAGGACTTGAGTTATTGGCTAGTTAGATGGTCTCTGTGACCTGGCCCGGTCCCTCCTGGCTCCGTCTGCTGTACCTCTAGCCCAAATCATACCACCCCAGAGGATAATAATGATTGATGATGGAAGGAAGGTGAATGTGAGAATGCTATTGCCCTTCAACCTTCTAAATTCAGGCCAGATGTTTTAGTAAAGTGAATGGTTTAAATAATTTTTGTAAGGTGACCTTTGAATTGGACAAACCTGTATGAAATGGCATATATTGGAGTTGAAGTGTGGTAAAGGAGAGAGAGAGTGTGTGTGTGTATTCCAGGTATCTACTACATTTTCTGTAAAGATAAACTTTAGATGATGCCTTCATCTTTCAGTGCTATACTTTATTGAAATAGTTGCTTTCTTTATCTTAATGTGTTTGAACGTTTACGTCATGTGTCATCTCTCCTGCAAGGTGGACATGTTACGGCCTCCCTTGATGTGTTTCCTGTTAAAATTGTATTGAATGGCACAGCTGATGTAGCGATAAGGTTTATAACTGAGCAACATGACGAAGCTGACAGACTGGGTTTAGAGTTAAAGCGAGTTTCAGATTTGAAGGAATTGTGTTTCCACTTTCCTCCTGACCTTTCTCTGCTAGGTAACTGGAACAAATTGAAAGTGACTTCATTCACAGGCAGGTTACATGGACCACTAAACATGTCTCATGACTTGAGAAGGGCTAACGTGTCATGAATTAACACCTTCACTGCTGCCTGAACTCCAGCGATCTGTAGATGGGGCGTATTAAAGGTTGATGATTTTAGCTACTGAGTTGGATCAGCAATGAACCAAGCCAATTCTCTTAACATGACTCATACATCAATTTGTATATGAGTGAAATAGAAGGATGAAACGAACCATGGCAAACTGAAGTTTGACACTGACTTTGATGGTGCTTGGAAAAAATATTAGAATGCTCACTTGTACAGTTTCTTAATATGTCGGAAACCAAATTAAAGGAACACTATAGCGTTAGGAATACAAATCTGTGTTCTTAATGTTATATTGCTCTTATCCCTACTTGTATTCAGGTTCCCACCGTGTGCAAATAAATGTAAAAAAAATTTAAAAAACAATACATTTTACTCACCTTTTACCACCTTTAAGACTCCCCCAGTGCTGCTCACTTCTCCGCCTCTTGCGACTTCATGGAGGAGGCGATGTCCAATCCATTTTGTCTCAATTTTTTCCCATAGGAAAGGATTGAGATTAAATGTTTTGTGTTTCCCTTTAACCCCTTAAGGACACATGACATGTCATGATTCCCTTTTATTCCAGAAGTTTGGTCCTTAAGGGGTTAAAATTTGAGTCTTACAAAAAGTGTATAGGTATGTTGTGCAGCAGTGAAGTTCAGTTCAGGGAGTCACATGATGATCTCCAACTCCTGACTTAATTCCTAATAAAGTAATTCAGAGACTCTGTAAGTTTTTTTTTTTTTTTAGGTATCAGTCGCCATTAAACAATATGACATTATTTCTCCCCAAAACACCTGTTTATTGCTGAGGTCTATCGGTATCGGTGGAAGTGTAAAGATCTGTCAACATCCGCTCACTATGTAAAGTAGTTGTCATCAACATGGTCATCAGTCACTTAAATGAAAACTAAGTATTGTTATTATTACAAAAAATTGAATATTTTTGTATTTTTTTGTGTGTATCATTTTGTAATGTTAGTAAATACTATTGTACAATCCATATCCTGGCATTTTTTGCATGGGGTGGACATCGTTAAGTCCTCTTTGTTGAGGAACAATGCTTAGCCAAGTAAGGACTATATGAAATACATATAATATAGAATACATATATGTTCACACTTGAAGATGATTTAGAGATAATTTTTGAGATATACAGCGCACTATTTCGTATTCATGAACACAAAGGAAGTGTTTCCAGACAAGTGTAAACCAAGATAAATACCGAAAAAGAGGTATTTTCTTATACGTACATGTTAAAATAATACATTCAGAGGCTATAATGTATGCAATCTGTTATTGTATATAATAACATGTGATGATGACCAGCATCAATCATTGGTAGCTGGCCACGATAGTCACTGGCAAAGTAACATAATATTACTGGCCATCAACTGTCACAAACATTACAATTTGACATTTTTCTTTCACTTTTAGATTGTCAGCTCCATTGGTGCTGCAACCGTCCAGAAACACCTTCGGCTTGAGCCTAAATCAAACCATATAGAAACATAGAATGTGACGGCAGATAAGAACCATTTGGCCCATCTAGTCTGCCCAATAATTGCCCGGTGTTCAATGTCATTCTACTTAACTAATGAATAAGGAATTTAGCACAACCCCTCTGCCCAGCTCCCAATCCTTGAATTCACCTGGGGACCCTGCTCCATTGTAGCCAGAAGGAGGACTATGCTAGGATCAGTATTGCAGTATCAGGTGACTTTTCAGAATCAGGTACTTGCTATAGAAATCCATGGCTAAATAACCCCACATCTGACTCTTCAGCCTCCAAAAGCCCCCATTAGCGACACCTCTGGTCAAATCATGTGACCAACTTCTCCTGCCACAGGCTTAAATACATATTTTAAATTTCATATTGTACAGCTTCCTGCAGCCTCTTTAAAAAGAAAAATAATAATATTTAGTTCTTTTATCAATTATCCACAATTGGCAGCTCATTAGGATTCTTTAATAAGCACATACGCTCCTTGAGCGGCTGACCCATTCACACCGCCTTGCCCTGGAATCTCAGGAGTTAATTGCATGGATGGCAGGAGTACGAAGATCTGGGCTTTTTCCACCTTGAGCAGACTGTACGTTTTTTCTGCAGTGTTTACGCAGCGGATATGCAGTGTAACAGATCGAAGCAGCGTTACAGATGTCAGCAGCTGTTTGAAAGAACTGGGGGTAAATTGGTTTTGTTTACTGCAAAAATACTTCTGTGATAGAGTCATCTCAATAAAATCAGAGGCACGGCAGAGGAAATTGTTCTGATAAGGCCCACACACAAGTGCATTTAAAGTTAGAGCCAGGCCAGATTTTTTTTTTATAGAAATATGAAGGAAAAATTAAACTTCCATTCCATTTTTCTGAAAAAAAACCCAACCCATTCTAGAGCTCTCTCTTTCTGTCTGTCTATAAGGAAGACATATCTCTTCGCTGTCCTGGGCTCAGTGGGACTCCTTTTCCGCATTCTGAGTTAGCACTCCTGGAACGCCCTTTCCTTGAGCAGTCATGAATGAGTCCAGCCTTTTCATACAGGTCAACCAACTTGATGTATGCCTAACCATTGTCTGCACCTGTCCCGCATCTATATCTCCCACAGTTGGGGAGATATGGGTAGATCATGTCGCCATTAATAATGTGAGAGTGGGGAGCTGAAAGTACCCAAAAGGATTGCCCGCCTGTATACTACCAGCGCCACCACAATGCTAGAATTGGATCTCTGCTACTGACTGCACCACACCTCTAGGTGGCAGTGTTTTGTGGGGATTTGAATCTCGGACCCACCAATCACTGTGTCTGAAGTCATAAAGCTAAAAAAAAACAAAAAACAAACAAACTGACAAATAGAACCCAGAACTTTATTTTAGGCTTAAGAGAACAGGCGAGTTGCTCTGGAGTGAGATAAAATGAATGTTTGAACGTTGACAAGTTGAACACTGAGTGATGATTAAAAGGTCCCATTTCCGTTCCCCAAGAGAAATGCCTAAAATAATACAATCGGTACCGCATAGTGCGTTATCTTTAATGGTATTTAAGGTATGAGATTCTTTCAACATGAAATGTTACGGCTCAGATCCCATAGTAAATAAGGAATGTGCACTCAGAGAGCTCCAAACAGACAGAATATTTCCGGCAATTAAGTTAACTATTTCACTGCTGCTATGCTGTAAAAATGTAGCAAGCAATTTATGATCAACGTTAACCCTCCGCAAAACTCACTGAAGTGCGAACTGTCAAAGTTAATTTCACATTTGGGGGTAAAATATCTGAACTAAAAACAGCTGGCTTTTCTGAATTCACATTGAATTCACACATTAGTAAAAATACATGTGAGTATATAAACTTCCTATTATCCCTTAAAGGCCAAGATGGCACTAGCCACGCCGCATACTCCTGACATGCTACCCCTCTCCTGCCTGCCACTCTGAGGCCGTGGCATTGGTAGCCTTTTGTGAAATCTGGCCCTGTCACCACTACAAGCCATAGCATGCTTAGCAGGGGTGAACTTCTACTCACAAGGGCTACATTTTAGCTAGCCAATGGCCGGTGGCTAGTGGAAATTTTGACTCCTTCCTTAAACTATGTAAAAAGATTGCAAGCTCTTTTGGTTATAGATAAGAACATAGAACTTGTTCTGGCATCTGTTTTGTATTGGAGACTGTTTTTAAAAAATGTTGCAGAAAATGGGTATCTGTGTTAAAATGCTTACAATCAGATTTATATGGGAAGTTCTGTTTTAATATGCACACATCATTTTGTACATGGGAGCGTTTGTCTCAAATAGCTGCAGTCTGTTTTACATGGGAGAGTTTGTGTCAAAAAGTTGCAGTTTATCCCTGGAGGATACATTTAAAGGGACACTATAGTCACCAGAACAACTACAGCTTATTGAATTTGTTCTGGTGAGTAGAATCATTACCTTCAGGCCTTTCGCTGTAAACACTTCAGAGAAAATGCAGTGTTTACATTACAGCCTAGTGATAACGTCACTGGCCATTCCTCAGATGGCTGTTAGAGATCCTTCCTGGGTCATGGCTGCCTAAAATGCATCCAAACATTCAGTATCTCCTCTCTCTGCATGCAGACACTGAACTTTCCTCATAGAGATACATTGATTCAATGTATCTCTATGAGGAGATGCTGATTGGCCAGGGCTGTGTTTGAATCATGCTGGCTCTGCCCCTGATCTGCCTCTTTGTCAGTCTCAGACAATCCTGTGGGGAAGCACTGTGATTGGATCAGGCTACCACTTCTGATGATGTCAGCAGACTGCTTGTGTTTCTGAGTGTAACAGCATGCAGAGTTACAGCCTCAGGCTTGAATACAGTAACATTTTTACTATATTTATGGAGGCATGAGGGGCCCAGGGGGGCTAGATGGTGGATTTAACACTATAGGGCCAGAATACATGTTTGTGTTCCTGACCCCATAGTGATCCTTTCACATCCATTCCTACCAAGTTGTAAAGCATACATAGAAGATAGATTTTGAGTTAATTCACATTTCCTACAAGGTTTTGTTAGCCTTTGAACTTTCACCTGCATGTCGCCTACAGGAGAGATTATCGTTACACTTTACTGAAATTATGGAGCTCATCTTACATTATTGCTACCAAAATGTATTACCATAACAGTGAAGAGGTAACTCATATTAAGCCCAATTAAATAATTATCAAATCATTCTCACTATAATTGTTTTTATAAGTCACTGTCACTTCCCAAGATTGTCTAATATTAAATTTACTTATCCCCTATAATAATAATAAATATATGTTTGTGAGGTCAGAACGTACAATTGAATGTAGACGGTCAGAACGTACAATTGAATGTAGACAGAATGTAGACAGCAGTGCACCTCCATCTTGTACCTCTAACTGGAACAGTGCACCTCTATCTTGAACCTCTAACTGGAGCAGTGTACCTCCATCTTATAACGCTAACTGGAGCAATGTACCTCCATCTTGCATCATTAACCAGAGCAGTGTACCTCCATTTTGTACCCATAACTGGAGCAGTGTACCTCCATCTTGTACCTCTTACTGGAGCAGTGTACCTCTATCTTATAACTCTAACTGGTACCTCCATCTTGTACCTCTAACTGGAGCAGTGTACTTCCATCTTGTACCTCTAACTGGAGCAGTGTACCTCCATCTTGTCCCTCTCACTGGAGCAGTGTTCCTCCATCTTAAACTTCTAACTGGAGCAGTGGACCTCCATCTTAAACTTCTAACTGGAGCAGTGGACCTCCATCTTGTACCTCTAACTGGAGCAGTGCACCTCCATCTTGTACCTCTAACTGGAACAGTGCACCTCTATCTTGAACCTCTAACTGGAGCAGTGTACCTCCATCTTGTACCCATAACTGAAGCAGTGTACCTCCATCTTGTACCTCTCACCGGAGCAGTGTACCTCCATCTTATAACGCTAACTGGAGCAATGTACCTCCATCTTGCATCATTAACGCTAACTGGAGCAATGTACCTCCATCTTGTACCCATAACTGAAGCAGTGTACCTCCATCTTGTGCCTCTAACTGGAGCAGTGCACCTCCATCTTGTACCTCTTTCTTGTACCTCTCACCGGAGCAGTGTACTTCCATTTTATAATTCTAACTGGAGCATTGTACCTCCATATTGCATCATTAACCAGTACACCTCCATCTTGTACCTCTAACTGGATCAGTGCACCTCCATCTTGTGCCTCTAACTGGAGCAGTACACCTCCATCTTGTACCTCTAACTGGAGCAGTACACCTCCATCTTGTACCTCTAACTGGAGCAGTGTACCTCCATCTTGTACCTCTAACTGGAGCAGTACACCTCCATCTTGTACCTCTAACTGGATCAGTGCACCTCCATGTTGTACCTCTAACTGGAGCAGTGTACCTCCATTTTGTACCTCTAACTGGGGCAGTGTAGCTCCACCTTGTACCTCTTACTAAAGTAGTGCACCTCCATCTTATACCTCTAACTGAAGCAGTGCACCACCATTTTGGAGGTGGGGAAAAAGGGAAGGCCTTGCAAAGACTACAGACAGCAGATCTGCAGCTTTTGCACACTTTTTTTTTAAATTTACCCCCCAAAGAAAAGATGCAGAAAAAAAACCTTTTTTTGGGGGGGGGGAGGAGGGGGAACTTGGGGGTGGTATATCTACTAAATTGTAAAAAAAAAAATTGTCAAGGAAGTGCCCATTTAAATGGACACTCTGAAATAGCAAAGAGCACATCCGAAATAGCAAATGGAGACGTTTTTGTCTAAATATTCAGAATCAGTTGGATACTCCCAACATTTTACGCTTTAGTGAATATCCTAAATAGCGGGGATGTTTTATATATTTATTTCCCACACCATGCCATCATGTTCCAAATATTTCAGTGGGTTTAGGAAGAGTGCTCTTGAGCACCGAGGAGTAAACATGTCCTCGCTCAGAGTTCATTGTGGTTCCTCTGTCTTTTTACATATTAAAATGTTTCTTTTTCTGTGGGTTGTGCGGCTGGTCAAGGCCTGCTGTGGTAGGGGGAAGTCTGGGCTGTACGTGTAGTCTTTGGCCAAAGAAATCTGACCCGTTCACTAAACCGACTTTAGTTATTCTTGTTAAAAAACCACGTAACCTCTTGTGGAATGAAAAAACAAACATGAGTAGTAAGGGTTTATTTGGGAATGCCAGGAGATCATCCTGGACAGGTCACACACCTATCACATGCATGCTGGAAGAAGTGCATCATGGGAACTGTAGTTTCTGAATGTCAAGAGTGCCCAGGTTAGCGCTCACTGCTCTAGAAGCTTATTCTGCTACAATGTAACCAAATAAAAATAATCACTAACCAAACCTTTTTATTGGCAGTAACAAACAGCGCCTCTATGAATATGATGGCCATAAGGAGTACTGCAGTCATAATTATGCCTGAAAGACTATTGTAGGACATTTTAATCTAATTTTAAACATGTTTCCTTTAAATTGCTTTGCGAATAAGAACACTGCAATCTTGATATTGCCCTTTTCATATCTAGGAAATTCTGGCGATATTTAATGCTTTACAGCGCTACGGAATTTGTTGGCGCTATATAAATAATAAAATAATAATAATTATACAACATCTGCAAGATGGTTTTTTTTTTTTAACTTGGAGCTTTTCCCAAACATTGTATGAATGGGAAAGGCTAAGGATGTAATCTAAGGTCTGTAATGATTGATAAAATGACAAGTTAAACAAAGTAAATTGAAACATTGATGCTGCGGAGTTTGCTTGGCAGGATCCCGAGCCTACCACTGACATTACATATTACATAAGGTTTCCAATCTCTGCCAGGTCAAACAGACGGAATCTGACATTACCCAGCAGGTCACAGAGCTGTGGATTAATCACTGACGCAGAAGACGTATTGGTTACTCATAGAGAATATGGCACGGTTCGGGGGGTGCAGTATTATTTGGGGCTTTGTCATGAGACATGAACTGGTGGTGAAAGGTCAAAGCGGTTGATGTATGTTGAGCTATCGGTGACCTTTTCACGACAGGAAAGCAAGCAATTCATTATCTGGCACTGATACAGTTAACCCAACAATTGGTTGTTAACAGTCTTTACATCAGCCCTCTGGCACGCTGTAGGTTGTTGCCTCAAGAGAGAAATTATACTGCTCTCACCTCTCTCTCTGTGGTGTTCAAAGGGTTAACTTCACATCAGGAGAGCAGCACCGCTATTCTTCTGGCACTTAGATGGTTAAAGGACCACTATAGTGCCAGGAAAACAAACTCGTTTTCCTGGCACTATAGTGTTAATAGGTCCCCCCCACCCTCATGGCCCCCCTCCCGCCGGGCTCTAGGGGGAGGAAGGGGTTAAATGCTTACCTTTCTTCAACGCCGGGCTTCCTCGGCGCTGGGGACTCTCCTCCCTCTTTCGCTGAATGCGCATGCGCGGCAAGAGCCGCACGCGCATTCAGTCAGTCCATAGGCAAGCATTCTCAATGCTTTCCTATGGACGTCAGCGTCTTCTCACTGTGAAAATCAATGAGACAGCCACTAGAGGCTGGATTAACCCATATGTAAACATAGCAGTTTCTCTGAAACTGCTATGCTTACAGCAGGCAGGGTTAACCCTAGATGGACCTGGTACCCAGACCACTTCATTAAGCTGAAGTGGTCTGTGTGCCTATAGTGGTCCTTTAACTCCGCCAGTGAGATCCAACTCCTTCCTCAACCCTTTGGCACTCAAAGGGCTAAAACCTTTAATGTGTCCCTCACCTCACCGACACTGAGATGGACAACACAGCAGCTTCGGTCTTTTTTTAAAAACACCAGAAAACTGAACATGCGGCACATTCCGAAAGATGCCAAGATGTATACAATTAAAAAAAACTGTGGACAGCTATCTGTATGAATTCACATGATAAACTGTTGGCTATCAACCCTATTTTGGCCTGATCATGATGCATTTAAGTGTCCAGAGCCAACATTGAATATATCCGATTGTATGCAAATGTTTGGACACCTCTGGCAAAATGACAGGGGTTGTTTATTTTCTAAGCGAAAAGAAGTTCACATACTCCCTACAATGAAAATACCTAAACTATACATATTTCTGCTTGCTTCAATGCATCGTTAATGTTTAGAAACATAGAAACATAGAAACATAGAATGTGACGGCAGATAAGAACCATTCGGCCCATCTAGTCGGCCCAATTTTCTAAATACTTTCATTAGTCCCTGGCCTTATCTTATAGTTAGGATAGCCTTATGCCTATCCCATGCATGCTTAAACTCCTTTACTGTGTTAACCTCTACCACTTCAGCTGGAAGGCTATTCCATGCATCCACTACCCTCTCAGTAAAGTAATACTTCCTGATATTATTTTTAAACCTTTGTCCCTCTAATTTAAGACTATGTCCTCTTGTTGTGGTAGTTTTTCTTCTTTTAAATATAGTCTCCTCCTTTACTGTGTTGATTCCCTTTATATATTTAAATGTTTCTATCATATCCCCCCTGTCTCGTCTTTCCTCCAAGCTATACATGTTAAGATCCTTTAACCTTTCCTGGTAAGTTTTATCCCGCAATCCATGAACCAGTTTAGTAGCCCTTCTCTGAACCCTCTCTAAGGTATCAATATCCTTCTGAAGATACGGTCTCCAGTACTGTGTACAATACTCCAAGTGAGGTCTCACCAGTGTTCTGTACAATGGCATGAGCACTTCCCTCTTTCTACTGCTAATACCTCTCCTATACAACCAAGCATTCTGCTAGCATTTCCTGCTGCTCTATTACATTGTCTGCCTAACTTTAAGTCATCAGAAATAATCACCCCTAAATCCCTTTCCTCATATGTTGAGGTTAGGACTCTATCAAATATTCTGTACTCTGCCCTTGGGTTTTTACGTCTAGGATGCATTATCTTGCACTTATCCACATTAAATGTCAGTTGCCACAATTCTGACCATTTTTCTAGTTTACCTAAATCATTTGTCATTTGGCTTATCCCTCCTGGAACATCAACCCTGTTACATATCTTAGTATCATCAGCAAAAAGACATACCTTACCATCAAGACCTTCTGCAATATCACTAATAAAAATATTAAAGAGAATGGGTCCAAGTACAGATCCCTGAGGTACCCCACTGGTGACAAGTCCAAGCTTTGAATATATTCCATTAACTACAACCCTCTGTTGCCTGTCACTCAGCCACTGCCTTACCCATTCAACAATATTGGAATCCAAACTTAAAGATTGCAGTTTATTGATAAGCCTTCTATGTGCAACAGTGTCAAAAGCCTTAATGAAATCTAGGTAAGCAATGTCTACTGCACCACCCTGATCTATAATTTTAGTTACCCAATCAAAAAAATCAATAAGATTAGTTTGGCATGATCTCCCTGAAGTAAACCCATGTTGTCTCTGATCTTGAAATCCATGTGTTTTTAGATGTTCATCAATCCTATCCTTTAACATGGTTTCCATCACTTTCTCCACTACTGAAGTAAGGCTTACTGGCATATCGTTGCCTGACTCCTCCCTACTACCTTTCTTGTAAATGGGCACAACATTTGCTAACTTCCAATCTTCTGGGACTATTCCTGTTAACAATGATTGGTTAAATAAATCTGTTAATGGTTTTGCTAGTACACCACTAAGCTCTTTTAATAGCTTTGGGTGTATTCCATCAGGTCCCATTGACTTATTTGTCTTTACTTTTGACAGTTGAAATAGAACCTCTTCCTCTGTAAACTCACGTGTAATAAATGACTAATTTATCCTTTTTCTTTTGCTAAATGTAAACGACTGAAAAAGTAAAGCAGTCATTGTGGCAGGTGCAATTTTTGTGCACCATATTTAGTATCACAGTCTGGCAGAAAGCAGCCTCCAAAGTGTCTTCAAATACGTTTCTTTTTTTTCTCCAAATATACATTTTGTGCTTGTAGCCGAATAGCTTGTAGTTCAACAAACCATGCTAATTCGTGGCAAAATGGCTCTGACTGATCTATACGTTGTGTTGAATATTGCAGATGTTTCACATTTGTTAAAACCTTTGCTGCTCAGGGTATCAATGCACAACCACTTGAGAACAAGCTAAATCCACCTGCAGATCCTTTGGACTATTTGCCAAAGATGTTCAGGAAGCGTGAGGTTCTATTTCTTACTCCTGAATTAGCATTTGGCTGAGCCAAACCGTCATGCGACTGAATTTCAGGAAAAAAATAATTTGTAGAACCAAAATTTCTTGCCATGCAAAAGCCTATTGTAGACCGTTGTGAGAAATTTGAGGAGTACATGAAACTTGGTGGGGATATATGTATCGACAGTGGTGATGTCACCGCCACAGAACAGGGAATTACAGGTTCCAATCCCAGTCAGACCACCTCACCAGTAAGTGTCCCTGGCCAAGTCACCTAATGATATGTACTTCTGCCGAACCTCCAAAATATGTGCAACAAATACCAAGAGAGTCAACAGCTAGTTACACAAAATTTGAACATTGTCAAAATGAAGCTAGTGTCATAACTGGAATTAGATGGACTACAGAAAACATCATATATGAGCCATAAGGAGGAAAACATTCCCACAACTATACCTGCAGAGGGTTGTCAACCCGAATCTCTGCTCCAAGATGGCATAACATCCAATATAAGAAAGATGATCCTTGAAAAAGACTACAAAAGATTACTGCTCCCAGTATGCTAGTTAATGAGGCACTGTGAACAATCCCAACCAGCAGGAAACCAACAGGATCCTCCAAATGCTTGACTACAAGATCAGGCTGAAATCTCACCATAAAGATAAGATTGGAAGCCAAGATAAAGACAACACTTAAGGAAGCTGGAACAACTTCACAGAGGTGTAACGATCGAGGATATGTCCTGCCTACTAAGGCACTAAGTAACCAGACTGAGCAGATACACCAGGGAAGCAGAAACCAATAGAATAAATACCATGTTTACCAGAAGAATCAATACATGAGCAATACCCAAAGGATTTGGAAACAACACCAGAGGATCAAAACACCAATTACTGGTAGACCAAGCAGTCACACTGGATTCTAGACAGACCAATCTGTGCACTGCCTGGATTGCCTACAAGAACGCCTGTGACACAATGCAACACATGGATTCTGGAATGCTTGGCTTTATACAAGGTCAATGAGAGCCTTCCTTAAGAACTCGATGGGCAAGTGGAAAACAGCTCTAGAAGCCAATAACACAAGTGAACTTAGCCAGATCCTAATGAAGAGTGGATACGGATATAGGTTCAAGAGTGGAACTACAATCAGTCAACTACTCTACATGGAAGACATCAAGCTGTATGCCAAGAGTGAGTGGGACATAGACTCACCGATCCACCTAACAGCAAGGACATCGGAATGTTGCTCAGATTAAATAGGTGTGGGCAGATGATAGGAAAAAGAAGAAGGATGATCAGGACAGAAGACGTTCAAGTACAAAGAAGGCAAATCGGAGATGTAGAGAACAGCTACAGGTGCCTAGGGGTGGCCTAAACACATGGCAACTATAAGGAAGAGGCAAGGAGAATAGCAACATCCAAGGACCTTGAGAGAGTCAGAAAGGTCCTGAAGTCCCAGCTCAACAGCAAGAACAAGATCCAAGCCAACACATATGCTCTACTTGTTATCAGCTACCCATAATAAAAACCTGTCCAGGAGTAGAGCTGGTCACCACGGATGTCAAAAAGTGGAAAATACTAAAAATGAACGGAGGATCCCACCCAAAATCCAGCATCCAGAAACAGCATAGAGAGACAGTTTCTGGGATTGTGTACCAAAACATCTGCACAGATTATGGGCTGGACCATGGGAGATACCTCAAAGGGAAGTTGTGAATAACAGAGCTAAGATCCTGTGGGGCTTTCAGATCCAGACAAACAAGCAACTATTGGCCAACCAACCTGACATTGTGGTGGTAGAAAAGGAACGGAAGACTGCAGTGGTAGTGGATGTGGCAATAGCCAGTGACCATAACATCAGGAAGAAGGAACATGAAAAAGGAGAACGTGGACAAATACCAAGGACTGAAAGAGGAGCTAGAAAGATTGTGGAAAGTGAAGACAGCAGTAGTCCCAGTTGTGATAAGAGCACTCGGGGCTGAGACTCCCAAGTTGAGGGAATGGCTTCAACAGAATCCAGGTGGGACATCTGAGATCGCTGTCCAGAAGATACAGCACAGAACCCTCAGACTCTGAGGAATAAATATACCACCCAGGACGGGTGGGAACACAATTTATATATATATATGTATATATATATATATATATATATATATATATATATATACATATTTGTTTCCTTGGTTACATCAACGTGTCTGTGTGGCACAGGTCATATAGCATAAATAAGGCACACAAATAAAATTAAGTAAATACAAAAATATAGCTTTTAATTTCTAAATCCATGCAAAGTAAATCAACAAATACTGACTTTAGTTTGCTGTGTAAAAAAGGTGAATTTGATAAATCACCATCATATTACAGAGAAACATCCAGGATCCGTGAACGACATGTTAATTCAAACTTTTATTATTATTAAAGCCATTTCTACAAAATAATTGCAGAAACATTAACAATAAACTCTTGGAATTTTATTACTACTAAAATACTTCTCTAAATGGCTTGTTAACTACGACTCCCATAATCCCCCAGGCTCAGAATGATGGGAGTTATTGTTCACAATAGGTTCTAATTATGCCAAATATTGCTGACAGCAGTAACTCATACAAAAATGCTCTGGTAAGTGCCAATGCAGCATTTTCAGACCCGAGAACCATCCGTTCCTTTAAACTTTTCACTAGAAACACATTTTAGTTTCATGCGATTATTTATTAGCGCGTGTGGCGTCAGCATCCGGCAATAGCGACCCCCTCTCTCTATAAGGTCTTTCCTATAAAAGTCTTATTTGCCCTCCAGGACCAATTAAAGAAACATTCTCCGCAGCGCTGGGCTTCTACCGACTGATCATAAAGTGAAATGGTTGCAAATATTACGTTATAATTAGAATAATCTCATTTTAATGGAGCTAATCTAAATCTTGCAATGGGTCCCTGTCTGCGTATCTTTTATTGATTTTTTTTTTCAACATCTTTATATTTTCATTGGGGATACACTAGGTAATCGACTTCGTCATCCTGCAATTAACTTGGAGGAGGTCTTCAGAAACGGCTATTAAAATAGTTCTGTGTTTTCTGTTTTTGTCTTTTTTTTTTTTGGTTAATGCTCGCTTTTGATTGAACGTGTAATAGCTTTGAACATCTGCACTTATGATGTCATCGTGCGCTGTACATAGATGCTAATTACAGGCAGGGCTGGAAGGGATGGCATGGGGGTGGTTGTGGGTTTAGGGGGAGATCTGGATCTTATAAAGAGGGCCCCAAGTCATAAATTCCCATCCCCCCCACACTAATTTTATAGCTGGCAAAAGTGGAAATCACTCCACCAACAGTGAATGGGTTAAGCCTATAATTATTCTCAATTCTAAATACTCTTTCAATCAACTGGCAAAGTGATAATAATCATCAACGTACCCAAGGATTATTAAAAGACCCCCACTCTTCCCCCTATTCTTTAACAGAGCGTGGCAGAGTCCTATGCTTGCTTTCGGTCCCCCTCTTGTCCTGCAAAATCTGTTTTATATTACAGCTTTTTGCCACCCGCAGACTGTCAAATTTACAACAGCTGTTTTGCAGGAAATCACCTTTGATTCAACCCTGATACTGTTAAAGGAGGATGTCGTTTGTTAGCTTAAATAGGCTTTTAGCATTCATCTCTGGTCAGAATGGCTATCATTAATTCTGACTTGGTACATCAAAGCTTTAACAACCTGTTGATCTCAGCTTGCTTCTAAATGATGTACAGCTTGATTTGGAACACTTATAGAGGGATGGGAGTATTCAAACCCACCCCTAGCTAATATCATACACAACGCCAATGTAATACATAACAGATCATGTTCTTAAGTACATACGATACTTGCCTGTTAAATCCAGCCGAATTGAATCACCAACCACTGTCATCAGGACAGACAAAACACAGTGGTGAGGATTTAACAGAGAAATAGCCGCGAGGAAATACCACTCTAAAATGACATTGTAACTCTGTGATGTGTTGGGTTTTAGGGTTCTACGTGAGACCTTTGTGGATTGTTTGTTTTGGATCCTGAGTGGTCAGTAGAAAGAAGGTGGCGGGCGAGGGGTGCAAAACATTAAGGAATATTTGGGGATCCAAGGATCGGCTGTGAGTAGCCAATTACAGTTAGAATCTTTTATATGATACATATATAATACCTCAATATTGGACAGTAGTGTTGCCAACTGGCGAAATATTTGTGATAAGGTTAACAGATATAAAATTACTGCTAAAAGTCACATCCACCAGGACCAGAAACGTCTGGGATTGAGCACTACGAGCTGTGGAATACATGGAGTTGCATATTCATCTCACTGACCGGTGTAGTGATAATTTATACCTATTATTACTCAGCAACATTTATATTATAGGTTAGAGCAGTTTTCAGACTTGGTCGTCAAGCTTCTATTGGGATATCATAAATGCCAACTGTCCCAACGCCATCTGGACAGTCCTGGTTATGCGTTCCTCACCAGTTCATGGTACCAAACTAACTCAAGGTGTATCGGCCCATTTGAAAACCAAGAAGAATCGATTGTGCCCATACCACTCACCTCCTGAATATACAGTTGGGGGTTGGGGGGGGGGGGTGGTGATGAACCAGTCCTCTTGTCACTCTTACCGACAATAAAACTCCCCCCATCATGCTACAACCAAGGTGTACAATTTGGTGCTGATAGGGCCCATGCACTCTCTCCTCTGTCCAACATACAATGCTGGGGGAATTTAATTAGTCCTCTTCCGATTGGCTGTTGCCAGACACCCATCATTTTTGCGAGCATGTGTAATATTAAGGAATTTTTCCAATCTCCCAAACCAGCTTTGCAGTTTGGTTTTGACCCCTAATCCGCTGGTAGAGAGCAGAAATATTTATCATGTTGAAGCAGGTGTTTCAATAAACCACAATCTCAAACAGTTATTTTACCTGATATTCCTTCCGTTGATAGTTTTCATATCTGTTGAAAAGACAGATGCCAGTAGATGGAACCCCGACCATCTTGCGGTTTTTACAATTTTAACAGAGAACCAGAGAACACAACCTAAACCTTTGACCTTTTTCTCATGGAAATTAAACTGGGCCAACAATTCCTGGGTTAAGCTAACGAAAAGAAAGAATTATAAGTACTCATAAACACCTTTTGAGCTCACAGCTTGCAAACATTTAGACATTTGTCATGCTAATTAATGGCCAGCTCAGGCCCTCCAGAGGCGTAGAATAGTTCTAAAACCTCTCTGAGACAAACTAGACACTTGGCCTCATTCTTTGTAGTAAATATGCCCCTGAGGACAAAAGACCAAGGAAAGGGAACCAGGACAAAATATTTATTATATAAAAAGAACTGTAATGTTCTCTTGACGAAAAAATAAAGGTATCAGCATTTGTGGATTTGTAGCAAATTGGCAATGGCAATGCAAATGTTTGGCCCAAAAAAAGCGAAATCGGAAATATTTTCAGCATTTTTTATTTTTCCGGCTGACATATTACGGCATAAAATTTACCTCATCCATTCGTCACAATTCCCATTAAAGCAGATAAGCCCCCTTGTTAATACTTTATATAAGACAATACACACAAAGGAAACCCAATGAATTTTAAGAAGTAAACACTTGGTTAAGTTTGCAAAGCCATTAATACAGGCACAATAATAGTTTTATATAGATGTCACGGTTATTTTAATTAGCTTGTTAGTTCTGTACGGCTTATGAGCCTATACTTGGCTTAACAAATAAGAGCTTTGTTGTAGCAGCTGTCTATATCGCAGGAATTCCATCGAATACAATAGGTAGACTTCAGAAACCATAAAAATCCCTTTCACAGTCAGACAATTGTCCCGGACATTTACCAGAAGAAGTGTCATTGCTCAACTCTGTGCATTTTCTTCCTATAGCAAAATGTAATGAGCGTGATTTAAATATCATTGCGTAAAAACAATGCGAAGATAAAACCTTTAACCCCTTAAGGACACATGACATGTGTGACATGTCATGATTCCCTTTTATTACAGAAGTTTGGTCCGTAAGGGGTTAAATACATTAACCTTTAAAACCCTCAAAGTGAATTTTGTTACCTTAAATCGCCCCAAATAATTTGAATACATCATATATCATAAAGATACAAAATGCGTTCAGTGTAAAATATCGAGAAATATTCACCTGCGTCCCAGTGCTATCATCTTCTGAGCTTCGTGGGTGTGGGAACCATTCTTGGTTCCTCCTGTCTTCTGTGATACTTACCCAAGCAGGGCAAACCTTCTCAGTAATGCCGAAACGCTGGCTTTGTTGCCAACATACCAGCATCTGAACAGAGACTCTGATAATCGTGTCCTAGGCCCAAAGAAAGACTAGTGATGGCTAATTTTTACATGCCATAATTTTGGTCAATGGCGTTAGATAGCATCTAATAAACTCCTGATCTGAAGGGATTTAGGGGCTACAAGTTAATCTTTAGGAGGATTAAGGGGGATCTTTAAGATGAGCAAGCCGTACTCCTGGTATTCTTCATCTTAAAAGCAAGAGAGCATTGATTGAAGATCTAAGTGTAGATCTTGCTGTTCCTTGCAATAACAAAGTGTTGGTGGTTGTAGAGTTGACAGTGCTTTGTATTGTTATATAACTTCACAAAACGCTCTGGGTTTATGTAATAAGGTGTGAGAGATGATGTTACATAACAAAATGTAACTTTTATTCGTACAAATCAATATTATAAAAACAAAAGCCTATCTAATGTATATACAGCACAATAGTTATGAAAATTATATTTTTAGATGAGGACTATCACTAACACATGTGATTAACACAAACTTGTCTTTTTAGACCTGAAAATTCTACGTTTTTAAGATGGTACCATTGAAACTACTCTCCATCGTAAACCCAGAGCGAAGAACAGCTTGATGCATTGAGACAGTCACATTGAAGGCAGTAATACTTTACGGTATTGAAGAAACTGCTCAAATAATGACAACTTTTGGAATGAAGCAATAGATCTAAATAAGATACATTGTTCTTGTTATAAATTACATTTTAGTTGTATAAATTGTAATTAGTAAGTCTCCCAAAATTTCTTAGGACAGCCCCGCCCCTCGCCACGCCCCCACTCACTCCCTTATAATTAAAGTGTCCGTCTCTGTCTGTTTGTAATGTTGGGAGGTATGTGAATGAGTCAGTGGAAATGGAATCACAGAAAAGACTGCAATCCGGACTAAGCCCCGCCCCGCATGCTAATTCTGCCTCCGTACTCCCAGAATGCACTGCAGCTGTTTACTTCCCCTCCCAGCACTTTCAATACACAAACTGCGAGTCATGTTTTTATGTCGGGGTGTGGCAGTTGGCGTAGTACCACCAGCTATTGTGGCGTGACTCCATGAGCTATTCACAGCTACTAACCTCATTCAGTACTAGGCCAAAGCATTTTATATACACAGACTGATTCATAAAAATATTTACTGGCAGGTGTGCACACATTACTGGGAGTATTATTGCCGTGGAGCTCTGTGATACACTCACATTACTGGGAGTATTATTGCTGTGGAGCTCTGTTATACACTCACATTACTGGGAGTATTATTGCTGTGGAGCTCTGTTATACACTCAGACACATTACTGGGAGTATTATTGCTGTGGAGCTCTGTTATACACTCAGACAAATTACTGGGAGTATTAGTGCTGTGGAGCTCTGTTATACACTCAGACACGTTACTGGGAGTATTATTGCTGTGGAGCTCTGTTATACACTCAGACACGTTACTGGGAGTATTATTGCTGTGGGGCTCTGTTATACACTCAGACTCATTACTGGGAGTATTATTGCTGTGGAGCTCTGTTATACACTCAGACACATTACTGGGAGTGTTATTGCTGTGGAGCTCTGTTATACACTCAGACACATTACTGGGAGTATTATTGATTTGGAGCTCTGTTATATAGTCAGACACATTACTGGGAGTATTGTTACTGTGGAGCTCTGTTATACACTCAGACATTACTGGGAGTATTATTGCTGTGGACTTTGTGATACGCTCATACACACTGCACGTTACTGTGAGTTTTATTGTTGTGGAGCTCTGTAATACATTCATACACATAGCACCATTGGCGGATCCAGGGGGGGGGCAACGGGGCAATTGCCCGCCCCGAGAAATCCGCCGGTCTCCCTCCCCTGCCAGCCGTACAATGTGCCTGCGGACCGGGGAGGAAGATCAGAGCTCTCCCTCCCCGGTCCGCAGGCACTGTGCTGGCGGCCGGCGGCGGAGGGAGGGAGGGAGAGGGAGGACCCGGAGCTCAGGCTGCAGCTCCTCCGGGTCCTCCTCTCGTGAGATTTGAAGCGTTGCCGCGGTTACCACGGCAACGCTCCAAATCTCGCGAGAGTGAACTCTAGCCCGGGAGCGCGGGCTAGAGTTCACTGTAACCACTGGGACCACCAGGGAATCCCTCACCGGACCACCAGGGATCGAAATATGTCCCCCCTCCTCCCCAGTAAAGGTAAGAAGGGAGGGCGGACATAGGATATTTATTTTATTAAATAAAATAAAAAATATATATTATTTAAATGCCTCCTTTCCCCCCCCCATTACACACACTGCCCCCCCATTACACACACTGCCCCCCCATACCACACACACTGCCCCCATTACACACACACTGCTCCCCCTGTATTACACACACTGCCCCCCAATACACAAACTGCCCCCATTACACACACCGCCCCCATTACCACACTGCCCCCACTACACAATTGCCCCCCATTACTCAGTTTATCAAAACACTCAATCAAGAAACACGAAATGATTATCTGCACCAATTATTTCATAACACATTAGAAAAGCAATTAGAGGCACCCTTTCAATTCTAATGCATCATCAGCCATATGCTATCTGTTTCTGCTATTACATAGCATTATTATGCTTTCAGAATGTTAATTTTATAACAACACTTTCATGTTACAGTGTTCATCTGGTCAATAATATTTGTTTTTGACAGTTAATTTTGAGAGCACTTGAGAACTCTCATTAAATGCATTTGCCATGTTCATCATTTTCATAGACACACTTGAAATTAGTATACTCAAACAAACAAAAATAAAAAAAATTCCATTTTTATTTCTCACTAGTCTTTTTTTTAAAATACCCCTGAAGCTTCAGATAATAATTCCAAATTAAAACACTTTTAATTGTGTACACTTTATTTGACACCAAATATAATGGCTATGTATTTGAAACAAATGCAATTATCAGTAAGGTGTTTGGAACAAAAAAATAAAACAATAAAATAGTAAAAGTGTAATAGCGTGCACTGTGACTTTAAATTAACCCCCATGGGTTGTAGCTTTAAATTAATTTGTGCAGAAATGAAATTAGAAAAAAAAAAGCTTAATAATTGTCTTCAATAGCTTGGAATAAAAACAAAGCTTGGTATATAGTATAAAACCCTTTTTATACACACTACAAAGTTAAAACAAAGTAAGAAGGCTTACAGCAATGTTGGTGGGACCTTTATGGTTTTAAACCAACTTTCTGCGCTTTCGGTATAGCTCTGCAGCTATGCTCCGTATTAGTGCAGAATGTCCACCTCTCCTGGTCACCGTCTGTGTCCTTCTTTGCTTTTACTGGAGCCTAGTTTCCTTTTTCAGCGAGAAATACTCACAAGCTGTTTTAAATTCACCACTTTCGTTTAGCCAGAAATCAGGACCACGTGGCATGATGATGTCAGTAGTGACACAATTGCTAACATATTTTGCTTGACCAATCAGGCTTCCTCAGAGCATATGTTGTCACAATCTTTCAATCTTTCATACCCAGTCCCCTTAATCACTAATTAAGTCCTATTAAAAAAACACAATAGTCACCAACACAATTCTAGCTTATTAATGCAGTTTCGGTGCCCCAGCCATCTCGGTTCTTAATTCTCTGACATTTAGGTGTTAAATAATTTTGTTTACGCAGCACTAGTCACACCTCCCTGCACGTGACTTGCACAACACTTTCTAAACACTTCCTGTAAAGAGCCATCAATGTTTACACTTCCTTTATTGCTCAGTCTGATTCATTTAGAATTTCTTATTTTCTGTTCTTTTAATAACTTGCAAGTCCCTGCAGGCGCATGTACAAGTAAGTTCATATTTGATTGAATATGAAACCATTTTTTACATACAGGCTGTGTCATTCACAGACAGGGAAGGTGTGACTAGGGCTGCATAGACAGACACAGAAGTGAAGAAAATCCTAAATGACTGAGAATTAAGCAGGGAGTCTTCAGAGGCATGATCGATACTCAAAAACTGCTTCAGTAAGCTAAAATTGTTTTGGTGTCTATAGTTTCCCATTAAATGCACATCCATATGGTTACAATTGCAATAACTACTGTTACATATTCATTTGTACACATATAGCTCTCTTGCATGATAATATTGACCATCAGTGGTTAAATTGAATTAAATATGGTAATATGGCAAAAACGGTAATATTGCTGTTAAGAGTGAGAAAAAAATTATTTTCTTTTAAAGATTTTGCTGATTTGCACACACAAGGATCGTAGTTATTTGTAAAAATTTTTGTATGTTGTATGTTTAACCTTTGTTGCTATGTGTGAATATTTGTATATCTACATGTACACCTGCACTGATCACTTGTGACGATTCCACAAACAGTTCACAAAATGATATGTACCTTTATGGGAATCCACATGTGAAATACTAAAATAAAGCCTAGAATTTAGAATTGAATTACAACAGATTGGGGACAATTTATTGCTTCTTTCAAATTATTTGCATGATGATTACAGAGGCACTTAATAGATAATAATATTTCATAATGTCTCACTCAGTAAGACAAATTATGTTACAATATCCAATTATTATACATTTGTTTGGGAGTTGATGTGTCACGTTGACCTTTTGAGAGAGCCGGCAGAAACATGAGGCACCAGGACTAATAAACTCGAGCATAAAAACACAATTTTCATGCATTCAACATGCTTACTTGGTATAGTGTAGTACTGGCAGGAAGTGAAGACCATGAGGACAGAAAGATATGCAATTAATTTGTCACAAATAAACTCTACATCAAAAGGAATCCTACCAGTTAGCTAGGTTACATTACTTAGAAAGATTATATATAGAATGTTATAACTGTCACGGGTAGTGAATAGTATACTGAACTAGGAGAAGAATTCCTTTTGACAGTTGAGAAATTATTTCATAAAGTCAGGTAACAGTTCGTGACAGTCAAAAGTTTAGTTCTACTGGATTTCCAGTATCTTGTGTGACGATCTACTACATTAGCATGCAGCAATTTTTAGTGCGGCGGGCTTATTATCCACCACTAACATACATTTTTTTCAGTTGACATGCCTGTCACACAACTCATTGTGAAGGGGTAAAAGTTTTCTCTAGACACTCCCAGAAGACCCTCAGTTTCTGTATAAAGCTTGTGAATGTTTCCATGGATAATATTACATAGGGTTTTTTACCCCTTGTTTTTAATATCTGATAAATGGCGTATCTATTAGGAGAGCAGCATTTCATTAAAAAATTGAAATAATGTTGTTTGAAATTTCCTATAATAGACTTGCTTCCATGGAAGTCAGAGACAGTGTACCTGTTAACCTAGAGGTATGTGGGAATACAAATATATATTATAAACCTCTCAGGAAATAGAGAAAGAAGGAATGAGAACCAATTTCAGTGGTGTGCTTAATGGACATCTTTGCTCATACAGATAAGATTGCAATACATATTTTATTAACACAGGATAGCATGTTACATTCTACAAGCATGGTAAATAATATACCTTTACTCCACAGCCATCTATATCAAGATTGAAACCACACTGATCATTGCACACGTTGCAATACCTTAAATAGTCTTTCTTCCCAAACTTCAAGTGTGATGGATTAAATTATAAATCAGATACACTATAGAAAATAACCCTTGTAGAGGTAGAGGATAAGGTAGCCAGAGGCTGGGTACTATAAACTCCTTCATGTCCACCCTCTTCCCACTACCATGGCCTGTGAGATAGACCTCCGGTGTCACACTGGACCCTTTGCTGTTAGAAGACAATGATAAAGTTTGTCCTTCAAAACTTCAATTTTAAATCCAATTAGCAGAAACAAATATTAAAAATTGAGCCCTGGAAGATATATTCGTGTTGCTAAAGGGCAAAATTAATTTTGTTTTGAACAGGTAAGGTAATTAAGGTTGCTAAGGCTGTATGGACAAATTTCTTTTTGCATTTATTTTGAAAGGAAATTTAAAATAACCTTGTGCATGCAGGCTATTGGGAGAGTAATTATGAACTATTTTATTTTGTTTACAATCTTTGTGTATGATTTTGTAGAGGAAGTTTTCTTTACAGAGTAATAGCAACAAAGCGGGAGTAAGAATAACATAACAGATTGCATGTGTGAATTTACAGATCTACAAAAATTACAAAACAGAAATGAGCATCGTCAATCGGGTGAAAATATCCAACTATGCACTAAGTTTTATGCACCATCGGTCATTTTCTTGATCAAGGCAAGATGGCGCTGAGAGGAAAGAGAGAGCGGTAGAGCAAGCCCCACTATGCTCTGTAAACTCTCTATAGAATTTTCAATTTATCTCTAAGGGGAGGAAGCAAGATGCACCATGTCAAGTATCAGGCTATCTAGCAGGCTGCACACAAAATGTAGTCCAACCAAGGTTTCCAGATCTTTGAACTGAACATTTTTCAGAAGCATCTCTGAGATGCACTGTCAAAGACTCCATTTCATATATCTCCATCACACTCGATACCCAGTAGTGGAGCGATGGCGCACTTGGACATCTCCTGTAAGACGGCATAAGGGACTTTGCAGTAGTGAGCAGGTGTTTGGTTAAATAATTCTTGTAAACTAGAGAGGTATCTTGGTGTGGTGCAGAAGTGTAGGGAGTGGTTGGAATGAGATGTCTGAGTCAGTGAATTCCCTAACCTTAGAGTGTATCTGTGCCCAAAAGGTTGGAGTATCGGGGTAGGAACCACCAAATATAAAGCGTATTGCCTAAAGTGAAACCACAGCGCAAGCATACCTTGAAGATTGTGGCGTTAATGTGGTGAATCACATCTGGTGTTCTATAACATTTAGTTAAAATGTTATATCTCATTGCTTGGTACTTTAAGCTGATGGAGCATAATTCATATTTTGTATGAAATATTTTATATTGGCGCCATGGGGATATGTCTGTGGTAAGCATACCAAATGAGATCTACGTATACTTGCTTTTGTGCTACCAGCCACTTAGAACCAATTTGGTCCGTGTGAATTAAATCATCTAAAAATGGGTTTAGCCTATCAGCAAGTACATTTGTCATCAGTTTTATATCAACATTTATTAGTGAAATTGAAATTTTATGAGCATTTTCATTAGAAAAAAGCATTATTTTGTTATTTCATAAAAATAATAAGAACAATAGTAATTAAATATTGAAGTTTAAAATGATAAACTACATAGTGTCGCTATAGAAACTTGTATGAGTTATGTAGGGAGTAAAAAAAATAATTAATTTTATTTAGTATATGATTTACATGCAATAAAAAAAATGCTTATACTTCCCTTATGGCCTGAAAACATAATTTGCTTTAAATTATATTCTAATTTTAAAACTGATGTAGCATAAAAATGGCACATAAGCGCATTGCCAAGTTTGCTGGGTTGCTTATTGAGATAATATAACATGACAGAAGGAGCTGCTGTGATTTGCTACATATTTATATAAATATGAAACATTTTAAGATAATAATACTCATTTAAATCTAAATGCAGAAATCAGCATCTACATTAGAGCCTGATCAAGCGTTACTACAATGTACTTTAAATTAAAACAGTCATACGCATCACTTCAAAAGTAATTGTAATATGAAGGAGCTTTTTTTAAACGTATCATTTTTGTGATTGTGCATTTGAAATGGTTTCTTCTAAAAAACAGCTTTGGTTTTGGTCTTATTTAATACATAGCTATTCATACTGTGCACAAATCCATGTAATCCTTTGGAAAATGCAATGCAGCTTGAAACATACTTGTTGAAAGAATAGCTAGCAGAAAAACAGAGAGTACACACAGAATGATCTCGCTAAAAATATCAAATTTTTTTAAAACTTTTCAAACATGTGCCATTTAATTGCAGACACTTCCATTTGTCTGTCTGTGCTATAGTGTTTTATTGACGCTATTGTGTTTTTGTATAAGTTACCTTTTCATAAAGGGATAAATATATCACATATAAAATGTTCTTAGGGGTTATCCAAGGGTCAGCTCAGATTTTGTTGGTGCCCATGCGGGATTGGCCAAATTAGCTTCTCCTCTTTGACACAACTTTTTATTGTTACTTCCTTTAACCCCTTAAGGACCAAACTTCTGGTAAAAGGGAATAATGTCACACATGTCATGTGTCCTTAAGGGGTTAAATGTGCTACCTTTACTTTGGAAAGTGAACAGGGAGCTGCAAATTTCACACCAACATAGCCATAGTCAAGCTGAAAAAAATTAGAATTTTTTCGTCATTTAACTATTTTAGAATTTTAAACAAATTGGTTGGTTCTTAGCTTAATAAATAACACTCTAGGCTGGGACATATAATTTGATGGGTCGGTGGTTGGTTGTGTGGGTAAACAAGTGAAGGTGGGATCTCTAGACAGAGACAATACATTTAAGTTAAACAAAATTAAAGAAAAATTAACAATATGCAATGTAAGCACAGAGTTGGAAGGAAAAAGTTAAGTTGCTTATAATTCACCAAACGTCTGGACAGTTCAAATGCTCTTATAAGGCATTGGTAAGTACAGGTCCTGTCAGCATACCTGTACATGTTGCCCAAGCTGGGAAACAGCCTGGGGATTCCTCCATGAAGAGGGGGACCATCCTCATGGTCCTCTCTCTCTTCTCAGCTGTTCCAAGGTTGACCACTGTAACTCTCTCCTTTTTATGACGTGATGCATGCCCACCGACGTCATGACATCAATGATGTCACGGCCCACCAAAACATTTGAATTTGAACTTTTTGGGGGTGTGGTTAAAAACTAAAGAGCCATAATGTAAAAAGGCTCCAAGGGTCTAGGTCATTGCCCTCTTGTGATTAGAATTCTGTTTCTTAATAGTGCGTTATATTATTCTCTGTGTATCTCTGTTTTTTCATCTCGACTATTCTGATTGTTCTCCCTTCTGTAATTCTTTGACTCGGCATTTGTACCTCGCTTCTCTGATTTCTGGTTTTCCTGACTTCAACTTGTCCCTGACGATTCACTGTCTTACTTACATAAAGCCCAGCCATTCTAAGAAACGGTATACATTTATCTCATTGTCTTTTACACACTGCGTGTTGGGTCACTTAGTAATCCTGACAAGTCCCAATTGTAATAGTGCAAAGGCAAGCAATATATATTAGAACTGATACAGTTGAGGCAATATTCTTGTATTTTTATCAACAAATAAAATATACTCACAAAAAATCTATTTCTTTATTTTGTGTTTTTCAGAAATATTCTGGACGTTACTGAATTAATGGTCTGCGTGGGATTCAGAGCATCATACAGAGAAATTGTTTTGTGTTGAGGTGTCTTGAAAAGAATGAGGCTACTGGGGACCATAGTGGATGGTATAGATCACAGGCGTGCTATATAGAGCTGTGCACAACCCCTCAAGGGTTACAGGCACAGCTGTCAGTGTTACCACTCATACTCATCCCCTACTTTTTGTTTGTTCAGATGATTGCTTGCAGCACTCTGTTTTATCATATTGACCAATGGAGCACCTCTTGTAAGGTAACTCAGTTGGTGAGTTCCCTGACTACAGGTGTACTCAATATGCAAGTTCACTATTTACAGAGTGTCAGGCATTGTTTAACTGAAGTGCGTTATCTACAGTTACACAATGTAATGCTAGGTACAGTCACAAAGGGGAATGCTATGTACAGTTACACAGTAGAAGGCTATGTACAGTTACACAGTAATATACTATGTACAGTTATACAGGAGAATGCTATGTACAGTTGCACAGAAGAATGCTATGTACAGTTACACAGAAGAATGCTATGTACAGTTACATAGTAGAAGGCTATGTACAGTTACACAGTGATATAATATGTGCAGTTACACAGAGGAATGCTATGTACAGTTACACAGAAGAGTGTTATGTACAGTTACACGGAAGAGTGTTATGTACGTACAGTTACACAGAAGAGTGTTATGTACGTACAGTTACTCAGAAGAGTGTTATGTACAGTTACACGGAAGAGTGTTATGTACAGTTAGACGGAAGAGTGTTATGTACAGTTACACAGAAGAGCGTTAGGTACGGTTACACAGAAGAACGTATTGTATGGCTGCACAGAAGAGTGTTATGTACAGTTACACAGAAGAAGATTATGTACAGTTACACAGAAGTGTGTTAATTACAGTTACACAGAAGTGTGCTATGTGCTATTAATCTGAAAAAGTGTTATGTACATCTTATCTGAAGAGCGAAAGGTACATTTTATCGGAAGAATGGAATACGCAGTTCCTCACCTGTACATCTCTGAAGGTCCTGACTTGTCTGTGCCCCAGGACTTGGCCGGCTTTGTCTGTGCCTTACTGATTGGCCTACTTTGCCTGTGCCCCATTGATTGGCCTGCTTTGTCTGTGCCCCATTGATCTGGCCTGTGCTGTCTGTGCCAGAATGTCTGCATGCCAAGCCTACTGCCAACTTGCCTCGGTCACCATAAGGGGTGATGCCCCTATCTCCCTGCCGGTGACACTTGTCCTCTATACTCCTTGAGGTCGCTTTGCCTGGGACCGTTGCACAGGAGAATCCTTATCTGGGTTAACAGTGCAGACAATGACTACTATGGCAGTGACCACCTCTGTGGAATTAGGCTTCAGCCAGGGTCCTCCCTTAAGCTTATCAGGAGCGTAACGCTAGAGGGCCCAGCAGGCGACTTGAATGAGTCAGACTCTCCTAGGGGAGAGCAGGCAAGTGCACATGAGCTCTACTGGAAGGGTGAATGCCCTGAACCAGGCTCCCAGAAAGATAAGACTCCGAGGAGCGGCTAGCCCCTCTGCAAGCGGCCAGACGGCCTTGCCTATATGGCGCAGGGGAGGCGATGACCACCGGATGTGACAGTGACCACCTTCTTAAAAAGGAAGACGACTTGAAGGAGTCAGACTCTCCGAATGGAGAGCAGGCAAGGGTGCATAAGCACTACAGGTAGGGTGAAGGCCCGGAACCAGACGCCCGGAAAGATTAGACTCCGGAGAGGTGTCTAGCCCTGATACGAACGGCCTTAATGGCCAGACGACACTGCCTATGTGGCGCAGGGGTGAAGGTCCCCGTAACTCCCCCACCATGGCCGCCCTAGCTGAATGGCTTAGCCATTTTTGATAAAGCCCATGAGGTGAAACGCGTCAAATGGTTTTTTACTGTGAAATTTAACAATAAAAACTTTTATTCGGTACCCTTATTTATAGGACCAAATCTGTTTTATTGTATAAACACATTTTTTAATTTTTCCTGGCATTCAACTGTTCCTGCTTAAAGCAATCCACAGGTGGGGATTATTCCACCAGCGCGCTAATTATAGAGCAGTATTCCCTGCTCTATCATTGTGAGTATATTTTATTTTATTTTATATTTTGTTTTCTCTTCCTACTGAGAGCACTATATTTGTTTTTATATACCTTGCGGAATCCCACGAAACCCAAGTTGGACGGACGAACCCACTTCCACAGTAAATCCATTAGCGGGGATTATACCGCTAAGTGCGATTCAACTAAGAGCTGGTCCAAAGCTCCAACAAATGTGAGTGTATTATCCTCCATTTTCCTTCTTTTCGCTAACTCTCTCAGTACATACTATACCATTGGAAGTTTGTTGTGTTCTTATTTTTCATATACGGATTCCCTGGAAATTCGGAAGGATCAATCTTTGAGGACTGTATATACAGTTTATCAACATATCAGTGAGACACCTTTATGTATTTTATTGGACTTTTTAAGTTTTATTCTTATTAGTACACGGACTTTGTTTTATCCACCGATTCATTATCTTTCTTATTGTATTTTTATTGTATTATTTTATTACATTATTTTATTATCCACTTATTTTACCTTTGACATTTTTTTTTATTTAGCGCAGCCCTTCACCTTTTCTCTTTTTTCCCCCTACATTAAATGTATCTAATTCTTTTTTATATAACTATTAAAATCTATTTTTTTTTTTTGTGGTTGTTATTGACTAATTTTAAAATTACATTTTGTTTTTCTTATTTTAAACAATGAATATTTTCCTGGAAAAAGTAGTTGAAGACACACCAGAAAAACATATATAATGGAAGTGGGAGTTTAAAATGCCATTCTTTATTTTACTAGAGTCTAAAGACAAATGTTTACTTTTTTATGTATAAAATAAATATAGACAGTAGCACAGATTTCAGTAATATACCTGAGGTTACCTTAAAACCTAATGAAATTACTAGACAGATTTTAGCATTAAAGTGTGTGATGAGAAGCTTAAACTTGACCTTCTGAATTCTATTAAGGATATTGAGACTATGGTATGACTGCATTTATGAAATAAGTTATTCACCTTCAAAGGTTAAAGCTGAAAATAATAAGTAAAATGCCCAACTCTCGAGGTCACAAAACTTTTATCTTCAAGTATTGGACCATATGTGTATTAGCATAAATATTAGAAGACAAATGTTGGTTGTTATTAATTTCCAAGTAGACAGAAGTATACTTTAATTAAAGAATAAAATATGACATTGAAAACTGTCTTTTACATGCAGCTATATGAAAAACAAATTTGACCTTAGCGTTAAGAGAATAACATTTAATTATCTAATGTATTTTTGTCTCTTGAATAAGACTCCACAGGTAACTCTGGGACGGATCAATTTATATGGATGTGGATTAAAAGCCATTTGATTTGGAAAAAATGGCTCAAAAACTTTGCAAAAGACTAACGTAGAAACGCAATTAAAATGATACATTTTAACAGGCTAAGCATTTTTTTAAAGTATAATATAGGATACAGCCCCTAGCTCAAAGGAAGGCAACTAGTGGCAATCTAGATTTTGTGGACTACATCTCCCATAATGTCATATTGCTGGAAAAGCATCAGTGGAGATGTTACTAGTCCACAACACATGGAGTGCCAACAGCTGCCTACCCCTACCCTAGTTTTTCTTCTTAATCAGGTTCTGATATAGTTTTAATTGATATATGTATACTGTGTCCTATATGTTTTGTATAACATTTATCATTGAGTATCTGTTTAATATATAGAATGCTAGTCCAAATGAATGTTTCTATTTCCTTAACTATCTACTTTTTTACCTAAATATCCATCAAAAAAATTCACAAAATAAATTAAATCAAAAACATCCTGGAGGATAACATATAATAATGCAGTGAAGATGCTGAATACCGAAATTCCCATCTGAACTGTATCATCCTGCCAGAGATTTCAGAAGTAAAGTAAAGCCTAAACAACTGAACCATCACAAAGGCACTGTGAAGCTATTCTTCTAAATACATATTTGGAACAATTCTTCTTCCCTGGTAAATATTTCATAATAACATGTACATGTTCTCTAGTTCTCTGTGGGGAGACAAATCTTTACTCGGTTCTCTTTCATTATGCAAAAATCAAAGTGTGTCAAAACTATACTTTTAGAACTTGAATAATGGAGAGAACGGTGTGTGCTATTTAATTGTTTTTATTGTAAGAAAAAAACAACAACACAAAACATAGTTTATATAATACATTAAAAAAATTGAACCACGACATTCAAAAAATGAAAGAAAATAATAATTTTATTTTTGCATTCCCTAGTCGGATACCTAGCATGGGCTATTTAATACACAGAAGGGAAAAAAGCAAATTTATTTTGATTTAATGCTTAATTATCCTCATTTAAACTAAATTGTAGTTGAACCTATTTTCGGTCTCCTTTTATTTATTTATTTTTTCTTTTGCTAATTTGGTATTGAACATTCTAAGTGGTTCTATTTTATCATTAGCTACATGGCATACAACAAAATTTTAACTCTTCATCCACTTTTCCATCTACTCTTCTCACTTTGCATCCTTATCCTGGATTTACTCCCACATCTTCATAGAGAAGAAAAAGATGGCCGAGCAAGTGGTAACATTTAAAACTATATTGTCAAGTATGAATATAATATTACCACTGATGAAAGAGGTAATAAAAAGAGTGTTTGTCAAAATAAAAAATAAAACATTTTATAAGGTTGAAATTATCTCCCTATATATTTTTTAAAAATATTTTTTAAAAGGAATGAGTTACATATTAAATTAAACAAGTTTGAATGCTACAGTAAAATGGCACAAAAATAAATAACAGCAAAAAAAAATGTAAGTGACAGATAATCCTAAACAATATACATTAAGATAAAGCAAATAATATATATTTAAGTTGATACTTCTCTCGCTCTCTCTTTTTTTAACATTTTTTTTTTAAATTTAGTATCAGGTATCTACAATTGAACATACCATATCATGTTAATGTCAAGTCATGTTAAGTCATTACATCCTGTACCCTGTTTCCATTATATGAGGACAATCAAAATAAAATGAAAATATACAAAATGTATAACAGTAAAGAGCAAATGCAGGAAAATAAATACAGGAAAACACAAACTATTTGTCATTTTAACCTATAAGAGAAACCTCGGGAAATCAATGCCAAAGTATAAAATCACAAATAAAAATAATTCTTACATAGACCAGAAAGTGGATCCAGGCTCTCGCTCTTTCTTTTAAACAAGAAGTAATTTTTGTTTTAAAGAGAAACTAAGACTCACAGACCAAAAACACTAGTGTGATAAACAAAACCCCCAAAATAGCATTGAAAAAAGAAAAAAACACAATAAACCAAACTATTTATAGTTAGAAAAAAACAGAGTAGACAGACTAGAATGCACGAAAAGAATTGTATAAACATAAGAAGTTAGTAACAGGAATTTTAGGGGAAATAAGCAAGAAAGCATATTAGAATAAAAGATTAGAGCAAACAACTAGATTAGGAATTAGTGATGTCCCGAACAGTTCGCCGAACCTCCTGGACAGCATCCATTTTACATTCATTGTGAAGCTGCATTCTTAGTGAGCTGTCCAGGAGGTGGGAGGGTCTGGGAGGGAGGGTCTGCTGCTGATTGGCTGGAATGTGTCTGCTGACTGTGAGGTACAAGGTCAAAGTTTACTCAATGATGAGTCCGTGGCGAACCGTTCGTGGCGAACCGTTCGCGAACTGTTCGGCTAACCATTCGGGACATCACTATTAGGAATATATTATAAAGAGGGGGAAACTAAACAAAAAGGAGGAAAAGAGAAAAATAGGAGATATGTCAACTGCTGGATCAACTTAGAACTGATTTTCATTAAGATATTCTTTCCAAGGGTTTTAGACCTTTTGAGTAGGAAGTCTGCCAACAGATCTGCAGTCATTTCCTCCATACCATATATGAAGTACATTTCCCATAGGGGACCCCAAAATCAAGCATGGATTTTGTTCCATCTACTTGCAACAAAATGTACAAATTGTATGAAAAACTTTTTTTTATCATCAGTTATATCATTCTCAGTTATAGCTGGAAATTACCTATATTGTTAGAATTTCTATAATTTAGTTTTATTACTATTATTATTATTATCACTAGCATTCATATAGTGTCAAAATACTCTGTAGCATATTACAATTTCAGAAAGGGGAGATGGAGCTGGAGGGAAAGAGGGAGATGGACCTGGAGGGGCAGAGGGAGATGAAGCGGAACTGCAGAAAGGTGAGGGTGCTGGAGAGGAGTGAAGGAGATGGAGCTGGGGGGGGGGGATGTAGATGGAGCTGGAGGGGAGAGTGGGAGGGAGATGGAGCTGGAGGGGAGAGTGGGAGGGAGATTGAGCCGGAGAGGAGAGAGAGGGAGATGGAGCTAGATGGAAGAGTGAGAGGGAGATGGAGCTGGAGGAGAGAGAAGGAAGGAGATGGGGCTGGAGAGGAGAGAGGTGGCGCTGGTGATGGAGAAAGGTGGAGGGAGATGGATCTGGAAGGAGGAGAGGTAAGGAGTTGAGGTAGAGGGAGCTGGAGGGAGAGACGGAGTTGGAAAAGAGAGCTGGAGGGGCATTGGGAGATGAAGCTAGAGGGAGTGAGGGTGCTGGAGAGGAGTAAGGGAGATGGAGCTGGAGAGAGAGGTAGATTGATTGATGGAAGGAGAAAATGGAGCTGGAAGGTGAGGGAGATGGAACTGTAGTAACATCTGTACACAATGCATTAGAGGGATGGTATAAAAAAAAATTCCATGGCTGTTTTTTATTCCCAGTCTGGCCCTCTGAGGGGTGTTTATAAAGAGCCACTGTCTCCACCTATGATTATCCTACAGAGGCATGAGAGTCTTCATTTAAAAGAGTGTACATACCTATTTCGAATGTAGATTCACATAATCTTGTAATCTACCAGTGATCCCCTGGGATCCCTCAAGGATGCATTTTATAAAGTGTGTAAGGGGATCATTTAGATTCCAAGGTAAATCAAGATTGCTATTGATTGAATCAACACATCATGCAGAATTTTACAACTGCTACAAAACCTTTTAGATGTTATTGGTGACAGAAAGCATGGGACAACCTTTGTACTGAGCTTTACGCATGATGGACACATTGACTGACAGGTGATTGAATAGCTCTCACATGTTATTTTGTATAGGTGTCCCACCTATACAAATAGAGACATTCTCTATTGGGAATCAAGTTTAGTCACTTTTCTGGCACTTTTCTCATCACTGTATATTGTAAATTGTAATGATTGAAGCCAGAAGAATGGTATGTCCTGGTTTATTCCTTTATTACAATGATGGCTAAATTTGCCACTGCAAATAGTTTTAAACTACATCTCCCATGATGCCCAACCAGTACATGTTATATTACTTTGACAAGCTATATTTTCTTTTCTATATCCTTTGAAAGAGCAAGTTAGAATCATGTTATTCATTCAGTACTTTTTGTTCTTAAAGTGTCAATTTTAACATGTTTTACCAGTAATTTACATGTTATGAACATATTGATTATATCTTTATTAATAAAAATGTCCACTGTATTAATGTGTCAAATCAAATGCAAGAATCCTTTGAATTGGATAAAAAACAATATTTGTACATAAAAGTAACTTTATCATGTTTAATGTCTCAAAAGTAGCAAAATTTATTTTTTTAATTTATTTGTAAAATATTTTATAATGTATGAGTAGTGTCCTAGTGATAATAACTGATTATATGTAGATGGATTAACAAAGTTAATAAAATGTAATGGATCGAATGCGGCATTGATGCCAGATGATACTCTGCCAAAACAGTATAGAAATGTAAACATGCAGGCTATGTTTATTTTCTTCTTAATGGACACATAAGTGTTACTACCTGGCCCATGCTGGCAGCTTTATAACAGGCAAATCTTATATAAAAGAAAGTGAACAAATATTCTGCAAAGACCTGACTGCAGAAAATAATGCAAATCATGTTCTACATCAAGGCAAGTGTAAATACATGTAACCAATAGAAAAACATCAACTTCTTCGGGTCACACATTTTCACAGCTGCTACACATTGTGAATACTGGGGTTTTGGCAAATGGGCTGTATGTTTATTATTTTTTATATTTTGCTATTAAAATAGTCAAGTGGAAACCACATTACAAATCGGAAACCAAGTACACTAGTCCATACTGTCCTTGCACTACACTTCTTCACAAACCAGCTCCATAACTTTCCCACCACACTCTGTGCATGTACACATATATTGATCTGTGGTGGCTGACAATGACATGAGAAATAAAAAGGATTATCTCTAGATCTGTGGTAGACCCACACCAACACATCATGCTCTTTTTCAGAAAGAAAAGATAAACCGTATTTGTATTTCATATTCTCATGTTCACTCTATTCTTAGATTCTACATGGATCTCAAACCTCAGAACTTAATTTACAATTATCTTTTTTACAATCTGTGTTGAATTGTTTTGACAATCGTGCGCTAACCTGTTTCTATTTCTGTATGTGATTCAACTTTAAACAGAGTAAAAAAAAAGATTAATTTGGGAAATCTAGTGGATGGTATAAGTATGATTGTTAGAGCATTGGAGAGGAAAAGATGAAAGAACATATGACAGATCAGGTAAACTTAGAAGGAGTGGTAAGAGGGCCTGAATCTGTTGCTGTTGTCACAGTAGGAATTGAACTATGGTGGACTAAAGGTTATTGAAGGCATTTTTGGAAAGGTGGACTTTTAGGAGTTTGTGAAATGTTTTAGGGACAAGGCACGTTGTAATGTAATTAGAATGAATGTGCTTAGAACATTTAATCCAGTAGCACAGGGCTATAATCAATAATAAGAAGATCTGGAAAGGTGGAGGAAAGGTATGTGGTCAGGGCTGTGAAAGTGATAAAGAAGATGAAAAATTAGTGGAAGAAAGAGATAAAAACAAAAAAGTATACCTGAGTGAGGTTGTAGAGGGATTTGTATATGAAAGTGAACTGTGAAAAAGTAAACAAAAAAGGAGGACATGCGGTAAATTGCACAAAACCTTAATGAACACTTCAGTAAATGTAAGATTCAATCATTACCACAAAAGCATGTAAATCACTTGGGAATGGATTCTCCTATAAGAGATAGCTATACATCACTCTGGTAACTGGCTAATAGCTATTAATAGCATTGATTGAAATTAATAGCATTAATAACAAAATATAGCCCTAAAACAGAAAAACAAACAAGACGAAGAATTGCAAAACAAGCAAAGAAAAAAAGTTACTTGTGCATTAGCCCAAATCCCTATGCATATTTAAACAAATGGAGATTATTTAATAACTCCAATGGCCATTAGATGTAAGCCCACCTGCCACCTCAAGGCAAACCTCTTAGGTGGTCCTACACCAACAGTTCCCGCTTACACCTACCTTTTGCTACTGGCTTTTTGTACCCGCTTACACCTACCATTTGATGCTAGAGCCACTCCAGGTGGAGATATACTCGAACCTATCGCCTTCTTGTAAGTGTATTTTTATTACATAAAGTGTTGTTTTTAACGTTATCATGCTATTGGTTCCTGTTTTCATGATCCACAGTTATTCACGGAAGTACATGCTAAAGGAACCTTACCCCTTTGAGGGGAGACAAGCCTGCATTTTCTTATGTCTTGTGAGTTCTCTCACTTCCCTCTTCACCATTTCCCCCCATACACAACTGTGTTACACTATATATTACTCGTGTTCTCTAGATCTGTGACTAGATTTCGCTCATACTATCGGGTGGTATTTTCCTTCTTCATTTAATTTGTGTGGAGCAATTTTTGTCTTATACTCTGTATAAGTGTGTGTTTTACTTTTATCCAGTGGTGTTGTGAGGTCCAGTTATTAGCTCCTGATTCCACTTTTGTACCCCTCTTATAGTTACTCATTTCTGTTGTGTAACATTTACTATTTCTTTTTTTACGTGTATGTTGTCATTGTTCCTAAAAAAAAGAAGTTCCACTATTAAGGGTGCAAAATGATTTGAAATAGTTCTAAGATTTAGAGATCCAGGAAGAAGGACTAACAACATGGACTAAAGTCTTTCCTATATCCTAAATCATACAGTTACACTATGTACACTATGAGATCCCAGAAATCACATAAAAAACACAACTCAATTAATAAGAAAATTAACCAAACTATTTTTAAATACATTTTAAATTATTGCAGTGTCAATAGCTATAAAGGCGCCTTTTGTACTTTACAAAACACTACCCTCACTTAACCTGATCCTAGCAATTGAATGAAATTAATAATTACTGCTTTATAAGTTTTATAAGTGCCCCCTGACACAGCTCATCATTAAATGATAGATAAAGTTGCCTCTTTACAATAGAGAGTCCTTCAACTTCATTTGTCCTTTTGGTATCATGTAAGCACTTAATGATCAATGTGAATAGAAATGTTTAAAAACTTTACAAATTGAAGCTATAAAGTGTGTTAAACTTCATAAATAAATACAAAACTGAAAAAATATGGCTAGAGTTAAAATGCATGTTTTTGTGGTCAGGGTCTTTAAGTTAAAAGTGCACTGAGAATTGGAGGGAAGTAAAATTGACTAGTACGTAAAAAAAAAAAAACGTACTTAGAAAGAAACATAAATCAGACTCTAGAACAGAGATGGTACAAAAACAGATACCCAGTTATTCAAGAACCATACCTCCCATGATGTTTTGTCAGTAGCAAGACACAACAGCTAGTAATCTACTTTTATCAGCCCCTGTTCTAAAACAAATGATAGAAGTGAATTAGAAAACCCTTATCCAATTCTAATTACTTGTTGAGGAATGTATTGACTGCTGTTTAACTGTACACAGCTAAAGTGGTTCCAGTATGGAATGAGATATGAAATTAAAGTGGTTTTGAGATGCAAAAGGTGAAATTTGGTTTAATGTAAAATATATGGAATAAGGGAGTCATAAAGAATGGAATAAACTGGTGGAATAAGGGAGTCATAAAGGATGGAAGTTAATTTTAATTATTTTATTTTTTAGCATTTTAACTTCACTTTCAGAACATTGGCTGGAACCATGAGTTCAGAGAGGGGTAGAATATGATGAGCTAGTCCAGAATGGTTAATATTGCATTGAGGAATTCTGTATAAAAAGAGATCATGCATCACTTTGAGACAGATGTTTCATTCAAAAGCTTTGAATGAGGCAATTGCCTCACTCTGTAGGCTTAAATATGATTAATTTTATTATACATACCTGCTTCTTTTCTGTTATGCTTTTCACACCCAGTCCAGGGGGGCACTGATCTAACCAATCAGTGCTCTATTCCTAAGAATCATGGTAAAGTGCATCGGGCATGCCTGACAGATTTACAGGTGTGCACTTGGAAGATCTCTTCACCTTGCTTAAAGGACCACTATAGAGCCAGGAAAACATTCTTGTTTTCCTGGCACTATAGTGCCCTGAGGGTGCCCCCACCCTCAGGGTCCCCCTGCCGCCGGGCTGGATGGAGAGGAAAGGGTTAAATCTTACCTTTTTTTTCCAGTGCCGGGCGGGGAGCTCTCCTCCTCCTCTCCTCCCTCTTCTCCTCCTCTTCGGCTGAATGCACATGCATTTACAATGCTTTCCTATGGACTCTGGCGTCTTCTCACTGTGATTTTCACAGTGAGAAGCATGCAAGCGCCTCTAGCGGCTGTCAAGAAACAGCCACTGGAGGCTGGATTAACCCTATTATAAACATAGCAGTTTCTCTGAAACTGCTATGTTTATAAAAAAAAAGGGTTAATCCTAGCTGGACCAGGCACCCAGACCACTTCATTAAGCTGAAGTTGTCTGGGTGCCTATAGTGGTCCTTTAAGAAACTTCCCTAGCTGAGATAATGCTCAATATTGAAATCTGACAAAGTTTGTAGGTTCAAAGAAAGTTCATAAAAATGTATTACATACGTTTCAATATTTTCTTGCTTTATTTTGGTTTGTATATTTGTTTAAAAGTGTTTGTTGGTTTAAAAAATAATTGTTAAGTGATGTAGGTCCCATTAATGTAAGGATGAGGCCCTGGAGACGAGGAAGAAGATTCCACAGGTAATAGAAACATGTAATATATGAAGCAGGTAGCCCAAACAAGCTACAACTTTTTTTGAGTGGAAGACACCCATAAAATAGCTTTAGAAAGAGGGTCTTGAAGGACTATTCACACAGTAAGAGAGCTTAATTTAATCAAGAGCAGTATTAAAAATTGAAAAAGAGATAAGAAACAGTGTTGTATAGAATATAGATTTGATAGCTACAAATTTATCAATGTGAAAATGTAATTCTATAAACTGAACAAATTAACCTATATGTTTTTTTTTATTCTCTATTTCAGATAAACGTAAGTAACACAAGTGCTGATTCAGCAGTACTAGTAGTTACAGAAGGGGATAGGTGAGAGAGCAAAAGATGATCTTCTCCCCTGCTGTGTGAAGGTATGGGCATGTAATGGTCAATTATTTGAGTATGGCAGATTAGGCAATTGTAGCTTGGTGGATAGAGAACTAATGCAATGGCAAATGTCTTATCAGATGATTGAGGGATTCAATTATTCCTGGATGCAGACTATGAAGTAAAGGACCAGATAATAGATAATGCATATATGTAAGACTTGATCTACCATCACTTACACTAAGCGAAGGGAGTGAGTTTGAGATTAACATCCAGAACATTACAGATTGCTGCTCAGTAGCTAACAATTCTGTTGCCATTGTGCTGTGACTTTGGTCATTTTCCAAGCACAGGAAGAAGAAATAATAATAATTAATGAAGTTGCTATTAAACACAAATAAACACCACGTAGTGTAGTATTGTTAAATATATAGCAATAGCGCAAACATTAGATTGCACTCACAAATGTGTATGAAAATCAAATGCTTCCAATGTGCCTCCTCAAAGATGATGGGGGGCTATACCCCCTAAAGGTCACCAATTGATCAGGAACAAGACATGGATCCAGATAGTAGGTACAATGTAAAAGTACAGTGTTACTTTTCTGCATATTTCTATTTATTGATTTTATTACTGTGGTCCTTGAGTAGTTCCTATAATGGGAATGAATCGCGCAGGACCTACCGCTTTTATAATAAATTTTTATTTATAATTTGCCCATAAATATTTTTCAATACCTGCTGTCTGGATCCCTGTCTGGTTCATGATCAAGTGGTGACCTTTAGGAGGGTAGAGCCCCCCCACTATCTTCAGGGGAGGCACCTTGGAAGCTCTTGATTTAATACACATTTGTGAGTGTAATCTAATGTTTGCATGATTGCTTTATATTTAGCAAAACTACACTATGTTGTGTTTATTTGTATTTTAATAGATACATCAGTTGTATTCCACATTCCTTTTTCTTTGTATACCTGTTGACCGTATAAGATCATTTTCTAGGAAGGTGATCTGTGGGGAAACTGATTATATTTTTTAAAGATAAGTATTATATTATTTTCCATTCCACTTTGTTTTTTTTGTATTTTAGAGATATTTGTTGATAAAGTTTCAACAGACGTGTCCAGCATTTGTTCCCTTCTTAAAATGTACCAAATAAAGCAACTAGAATTCTATTTACCTTTACTTGTATCATTACAATTCCATGGTTATGATTATGATTTAAAAAATATATAAATAATTCACAATTTTAATGTTCCATTGTATAGAAAAAGAAATGTGCGCATACAGAGTGTGAATACTGGAATGGAGCTCAACTCTTTTCCATTACAGTGGCAATTAGAAAGAGTAGTGAGCACTGCAGATCCAAAGAAGTCAACGATTTTGCCATTGACCAGTAATTGCATATCACACTCTATTATGGAGAGGTGTGCCACAATATGAAAACAAACATGTATTTTTAGACCAACTTGTTTGAGACTACCAGGCATACATAACAGCAGAAGATGAAATATAGCTGTGGCAGGTGTAAACCTTTGAAAATAAACATACAGAAAGGTAAATTATAAAACCAGCCCCTATATATGTTAAACCTTACCAATGATTTTGTATAACAGGAAGCAAGCTTGATTTGAGAGAAATACTGACCCCTAGTGGAGAAGGCAAGCAGGACAGACTAGAATACAAGCATACACAAAACATGCCCATTCAAGAGAAAAGGTTATTCTTTATAATAAGCATTTTGTGCCTTGCTTCATTTATGCTGTATATAAATATATAGACTGTCACCACATTCATATGGAATGAATGTGTGTCAGGTTGCTATAGGATAGGCATGTATATGTCTTAAGCTAATGAGCACAAGTTAAAGTATGGTAATAAAGACAACAAGCTAGCATATATGGAGTCTGACTGAATTTTGTGGGATCCTTTACTGAAAAACAGAAGGTTAAATAATATCTTAGATGGAAGTCAATGGCATAATGGAAAGTATTAATCAAAGATTAGTGGATAGAAGCTTTCTGGTAAAGTAAAGTATTCATTCAATATTTTACAAACATTCCATGGCCTTTATGCAAAATGTTTTGAGGCTGAGACAAATGCAAATGGCATAAGGAGGTCTTGGTTTATAATGACTATAAGCTGGATGAGTTTTGTGGGAAAATACCTAACCAAACAAATAAGGGAGGGCAACCCTCCCCATCACATAGAAAATGCATTAAAACACAAACATGATGTCTATTGGCAATGTTGACATATCAGAAGGATTTAAAGCTTTTGCAATAGACTCTTGCCAAATCAGTTAGTTGATGTTTGCTGTTGAATTGCTATTTATTATTTTATATTTTTTTCCTGGAATATTTTTTGGAACCATAATGGATCGTTTGGATAACAAAATCTGGACATTGCTCCCAACATTTACTAATGAACCTGAAATTTAGAACTAAGTGGTGAAATACATAACCAAATGCTCCGATACAATGATAAATAAACAGAACTGGCACTTGTCTGCAAATTATTTTTAAGAAGTTTCCACAATTTGGTTGGACCAAATTTTTATGCTGACGGTTGCTAATTCTCAAAGAAACTATCATTACAAAAAGCTGTTATTAGAAGTATTTAGCTAATGTTATAAGAGAAAGGGGTCCTATATAATCCAATAATGAAAATATATTTATTTAGTTTATTACATATATATTACATTAGTAATGTATATGATTTATTAAATAATTTGACAGTGAGTAGTTATTGCAAATTTCATCAAGTGTACAAAAATCTGAATTTATTTAGCAATGTGTCTTCTATCTGATTTGTTCAGAGTGAATATGGTATATTTTACATAAAATTTGCATGTGAGAATTTCTGAAACACTAATTAGTGGGGGTAGTAGCTGCTTGATCCAAGGAGATATCTGACTGCCATTTTGGAGTCAAGAAGGATTTTTTTCCTAGTTTGTTGCAAAATTGGAAGCACTTCAGACTGGGTTTTTTTTGCCTGCTTGTGGATCAACAGCAAAAAACATATGTGAGAAAGGCTGAACTTGATGGACGCAAGTCTCTTTTCAGCTATGTAACTATGTATGTAACTATGTAATAGAGATAAACAAAACACACATGGGATTCAGCTGCTATATCTAGAAAAACTAAAAAAAAAAACCTAGTGTAAAACCATTAAATAATAAAGAACACACGCTGTTAAGGTTGCACTCACACAATGTTAGAATAGGTAGTGCTCCAAAGGTGCCTCCCCCGAAGTGGATGGGGGGCTAATAGTCCTCCTCAGGATAAGCTATCACCGTGGTCAGGAACCAAACAGGACTCCAAAAGGTAGATAGGCGTATAAAATATTATTTTGGGGGTAAAAAGTAATAAAATATTAGTCTTACGTATTTTGTCCCCAAATAGTAAATAAAAGCAATAACAATTCAAATTTGAATTGTTATTGCTTTTATTTACTATTTGGTCTCTGAGGGAGCCCCAACATGTTGTGACAAAATGCGTAAGACTGATATTATATTACTTTTTACCCAATAAATAAATATTTTTTACGCCTATCTATCTTTAAGGGTCCTGTTTGGTTCCTGAACACGGTGATAGCTTATCCTGAGGAGGAATATTAGCCCCCGATCCACTTCGGGACAGGCACCTTTGGAGCGCTACTTATTCTAACTTTGTGTGAGTGCAACCTAAATAGCATGTGTTCTTTATTATTTTATGGTTTTACACTATTATTTGTTTATTCATTTTTAAATTTTTCAAAAAATAACAGCTGAATCCCACATGTGTTTTGCTTATCTCTATGGCTTATTGAGATCACCATTTGGGAAGTGATCTGAGGGAGGCTGTTCCTTGATTGATAAGTATTATTTTTCACTTTTGTACGATTTGTATTCTTTGTAATGTAACTATGTAACACTGAATAATACTGAATGAGATGTTTTTTTAAGGTGAAATAACAAAATGTCAAAGGGATGATAGTAAAAATGGCTAGTAGTAATTTTTTTTATTTCAAACTAGGTTAAAATTCAGTTATAATTGAATTGTGTTGATCTCGTTTACAGTCAAGCTTTATTGAATGAACTTATAAAATGCTTATTTTCTATAACTGACACAATGGCCCTGATTTGATTGCTTTTGATAAACTTTCAAAATTATTTTTTCAAAATATAAAAAAACTACATCATACATGCAAATATAGATCAATCTATAAAAAAAAAAATTAAAACATTTTTAAATAGTAGACCATTTTAAAAGTTTATCCAAAAATATTAAATAAAGGCTGACGTTCTACAATTGCAGTTATTTAAATAAATAATTGGGATAAAAAACCCTTGATGGCAGTTATTAAGAAGGAGGATATAAAGCTTTTCTCTAATATTAGTCTTACATTGTCTCCATTATCCAAAGTGTTCTTGGACATTCTGGACAATGTCTAACATTCTTCCATTCCTGGAGTATGGTCACTAAGGAAAACTGGAGCAATAAATGTGTCTCAGTTGGATCGTGCATCTATAATATAAAGCATTTTCTCCAGATCCTATAAAGGAGAAGTAAACCATGAAGCATGAACAGGTTTGATTAGATTTTGTTCTCTTTATACCTCACTTAGGAAAAGATTAATCATGGCAGAACAAATGTAATTTTGGTTAAATTGCCAATTAAGGCATAATCAGCATGAAAACTATTACACAAACAACATTTATCACTTTGCCTGATAATAGCATCTGTTTGCCTTGATAAATAACCAGTTCAACTTTAGGGTTTAACTTGACTAAAGTACCACCATCTGGTAATCTACGGTAAATGGCCCACATTTGTGTCCACTGTCATGTATTGCATTTCATGCTCTTGTTACTAACTCTTCACTCACCTTTTAAGACTCTCCATAGACTTAGCCAAATGGGCCAAATGCACATAACTAGTGCTCCTACTCTCACTCTGCTCAATTGCTGCTTTTACACTTAGCTTATAGTAAGGTGGTCTCATTCTATTTAATTACATGAAAAGTGAGTTAGCGGAAGTTAAATATTTGTTGAAATGTAGATCTTTAACTGTGAACGAGGATTGTACTAAACAAGGCTTCAGTAGAATGCAAAGTAAACCCTGTGTGCAGATACAAGTGTAACACATGAAGAAAACTAATAATAATAGGTAATTTTTACCTGCAAATTAAAAGGATACTAGTGGTTGAATGCTTATTGTAGGTACTCTGGTGAGTAAAGTCAGTCCCTGAAGGCCTTATGCTGTAAACAATGCCTTTTCAGATAATTGTCAGTGTTTACATTACAGCCTAGGAAGTCCTCTAGTGGCTACTCATCAGACGGCCACTAGAGGTGCTTCCTGTGTCAGTGCTGCACAGTGCTGCACAGTGATTCAATGCATCTCTGTGAGGAGATGCTGATTGGCAAGAGTGGCATTTGGCTCCACCCCCACCCCACTTCCTTGGCTGACATCATCAGAATTGACAATCTCAGTCAATGCAATGCTTTCCTATGGATAAGATTGATGATTTCTTCAATTCTGATGATGTCAGTCAAGGAGGTGGATTGGGGCAGAGCCAAAAATGGCAGACCCATGCAACAGTGGAAATAAAATTAGTTTTCTAGTTATTTTTGGTCAGGATTTCACATTTGTGTTCCTGACCCTATAGTGTTCCTGTAACTGTAGCAGAAAGACAACATGTCAACAGAATAAATCAAAAAGTGTAATATGTAATCCAAATCCTTTATAGGAAAGATGTCTTGAAATATTTGTAGTGATTACTATAACATAAGGGATACCCAACATTTCTTAGTGCTTTACACACTAAAATAAATATAGATACAAATTTTTTATCTTTTTAGTTGACTATTAGTTTCCCACAGACGTTAATGAAAGGACTGCTATTCAGGTTTACATTTATGTCTGCCAATAGAATGCAGTCAATGGCTGAGTAAGTCCACATATAGTGTATCTTAGTTCTTCCATCATACTGAATAGTTTTTTTCTGTTTTATGAATCTTTATTTTTTTTAACTCTGCTGCAAGCGAGCAAATTAGTTACCACTTTGATACAAAATACAAATGTGCTTTTAGACAATTATATTTAGCTAGGTTATATGTACTTTTAAAGAATCCTTGTAAAGGTAAATTAAATATGCCGTGCATATTATATGGTATCTATTATAATTATTACTGATAGAACCATCTGTAGCATTTCATAATGCCCATCAAATATGTATAAATATGCAATATGTTAGATTTAGAAGCAATGATTTGATTTGTTATCTTTCTAAGAATGTTAAAAAGTGGATCCAAGACAACTTTGATGTTGAATTTCTACTGATCGCTCTTGGAACACCAACAAGTTTAGTACCAGTCCAGGTGGTTTAGATTATGTTGGATAGATATATATATCGATGTGCAAGTCTATGGATTGTTTTTCACAAAACATAGAAATATAGAAACTATTGTTTATTTGCTAATAATTTCCAACTCAGAAATAGTGAACATTTGACTATATACTGGCCTTAATTTTGTAATTTGTTTTTTCAGTTCTCAAGAGTCTGTATTTTAACAAACCCAATCCTAATTTAATTGCGTATACATTTTATCTAATATAGGCCTTGATTTAAGAAACTTTTCCAAATGATTACATACTGTTATAAAAACTTTCCAAATAATTTATCAACAGAAGTCGATATTAAAGTCTGATGAAGTTTTTGTAGCTATAAAATTTAGGAAGTTTTTCTAACATTATTGAATCATTTGGTAAGCTCATTAAATTGAGGCCATATTTATTTCTCTAATTCATGACTTCTCAAATGGTAGAACAGTATGAGTGTATGAGATCACATGTATGCAGTATTATTTCTAAATATGACTCTGTATATTTAATACTTGGGTTTTATTGAATAAGGTATCTGTTCATATATAATTACATGACAACACAATACACACACACACACACACACATACAACAGCATACGAAATACAAAGAAACATATCTCTATTATAGCACTCAGTTTTACAGAAATTGTAGTAATTATGACCTTTCTAAGTAGTGTGTCATTTCATGTAGTAGTTTTGGATGTGTGGAGAGTATACGGATATACAGTGAGGGAAAAAAGTATTTGATCCCCTGCTGATATTGAATGTTTGTCCACTGACAAACAAATGATCAGTCTATCATTTTTATGGTAGGTGTATTTTAACAGTGAGAGACAGAATAACAAAAAAAATTCCCAAAAGCGCATGTCAAAAAAGTTATACATTTTTTGTACTCTGCCCTTTTTTTTACGTCCATGATGCATTATCTTCCTTAAATGTCAGTTGCAACAGCTCTGACCATTTTTCTAGTTTACCTAAATCTATTGTCATTTGGTTTATTCCTCCTGGAACATCAACCCTGTTACATATCTTAGTTTTATCAGCAAAAAGACATGCCTTAGCATCAAGACCTTCTGCAATATCACTAATAAAAATATTAAAGAGAATGGGTCCAAGTACAGATCCCTGAGGTACCCCACTGGTAACAAGACCATGCTTTGAATATACTCCATTGGCTACAATCCTTTGTTGCCTTACTAAAATCTAGGTAAGCAATGTCTACTGCACCACTCTGATCTATTAATTTAGTTACCTAATCAAAAAAATCAATAAGACTAGTTTGGCATGATCTCCCTGAAGTAAACCCATGTTGTCTCTGATCTTGAAATCCATGTGATTTTAGATGTTCAAAAATCCTATCCTTTAACATCATTTCCATTACCTTCCCCACTACTGAAGTAAGGCTTACTGGCCTATAGTTGCCCGACTCTTCCCTACTACCTTTCTTGTGAATGGGCACAACATTCGCTAACTTCCAATCTTCTGGGACTACTCCTGTTAACAATGATTGGTTAAATAAATCTGTTAATGGTTTTGCTAGTACACCACTAAGCTCTTTTAATAACACGGGGTGTATTTTATCAGGCTTCATTGACTTATTTGTCTTTACTTTTGACAGTTGAAATAGAACCTCTTCCTTTGTTAATTCACATGTAACGAATGACTCTTTTGTCCTTTTTTCTAACTGACGTCCCTTTCCTTCTTTAAATTCTGTACAAAAATATTCATTGAGACAGTCAGCTAAACCTTTATCCTCTTCTACATACCTGCCTTCTTTTGTTTTTAATCTAACTAATCCTTGTTTTACTTTTTTGTTCTCATTTATGTATCTAAAAATGTTTTGTCCCCTTTTTTTTACTGACTGATTGTCTGTTTGGACATACTGATATAAAACAAAATCAACACTTATGTTAATCAATTAATAAATATCTAAGACATGTCTAAACACTCACCAACTGCAAACATTTTCAGGCATGTAACTTGACAGCAATATCCTGTAGATATTAATAGTCAAAACTATTGTTCACTTACCCAAGAGTTTATTACTTGTAATAGAATCCAGCTAATATAAGCTTATTGATGGGGAAGAATACAAATCTCTAATTGCAATATGCTAGGCACAGCTAGTTCCAAGCCAAAACAAAAAAGTGTTTTAAATCCAATATAAGTTCCTTCCTGGATCAAGTATGTACAATGCTGAATCTTAGTACCCGCTAATGCATCTTTCAGTAATGACATCAAACAGGCAAAATATACTTAATTGCCAGCGGCTAGATAAAAATATCTTTTATTATTAGGAAACTTACTTATTTTAGCCGTAGGTCTCTGTATCTCTTGTTCTCTGTAACAAAGTTTATAGATCATAGCTAATTAATTTTGATTTTAATCTAAAGCACATTGATCACAGTAGTGTAAGGACTAATTTCACTCTCAGTCAGTGGCTCGTAGCCTCAGTCCTGCAGTTTGAAGCTTCACAACTTTTCCACTAGCCACAGCACGAGTGTCTCAGGTCTCAGCTGTAGAGTGACTGAGATCTTTAAAGAAGGTGATGGGTAGGTGCAGTACGAGTTAGTAAAACTATTAGTGACAGGCAGGACAGTGATCTGTGTCAGAAATGTCCCCCTCTCCTTGTCATCCCTGGGCTTCCCTGGCTCTATATGTCTTAATTATACATTTGAGTAAATTCCCTTGCTTAATTAGCCCTTAGGTAGTCACTAGGGCTATTGGGGGAGAGAAAAAGATAATATTATAGACTTATATTTGGCGGAGACCAGGAGTTGCTGTTGCTGGTTTGAAGCTGCCCCATGTGCCTCTATGGATGAGCGCCGACTGCTCTCAGTGTTGGTTTTTCGATATAAAGAAACATTTAAATTAAATTCAAACATCTTGCTTTAGCCATCCCATGGTCTTTGCTTTTTTAAAGTTTAACATTACATTATTTTGAATGTATTTGAGCATTCTAAATTATCACCTCCTCGTTATGTACACTTAAATGTGTCATATCTAATTTTCATCTCTTCATTTCTACCACTTGACACTTAGATTGTGCTATAGTTGCGGGGGAATAATCTAGCACTGTCTAACACATGCAAATGATATGCTGGCATGTTATATTCATAAAATATAGTTATTTAAATATTGAAAGAGATTGCATTAAAAATTGCACCTCCCCATTGCTTTGCTTAAAATAGATTGCCTGTTAAATGAAAAGAAATACTGTTGGCAAAGTAATCTGTGCGCTATATTTGCAAAAGTTTTTACATAAAAGCAGAAGGTAAAATGAATTTGCTTTTGCATAGTTATATAGTAACATAGGCTGAAAAGAGACGTGTCCATCAAGGTCAGCCTTTTTACTATTCCAAAAGAAGGCAAAAAAAAAAACAGTTTGAAGCACTTCGAATTTTGCAACAAATTAGGAAAAAAAACTCCATCTTTATCCCAGAATGGCAGTCAGATTTATCATTGGGTCAAGAAGTTATTACCCTACAGTTGAAAAATTATATAATTGAATAGTATGCTTTTGCAAGTATGATGTTATATATAATGATACAGTTGTGGAAAATCTGTAAACCTCTTCACATTTGTTAATTAATTCATTAAATAAATCAAATAAAGTAAGAATCTACATCCTCAGAATTATACAATCAGAAATGTTTTATTTTTTATTTTTTATTTAAGAGCTATTGGAGTGGAAACTCAAGGCTCATGCTTTGACACAGTCCCAGAGCAGCCATAATATAAGTGTTTAGTCTTTATTTCCATTTAATTAAAGGCTGCTTCCGTGTACGGAGGCTAGGCTTCATTTTGTGTATAAAGCCTGAAATCCAAGTATGTGACATTGCAAACCCACAGGAGGGATAATCCAGAGGTCGCATGGTGCACTCATAGGTTTACATTAATTTGCAGTCTAAAACCTCTATGAGTATAGAAATGTAAATTCCAGTGTTTTCATTAAGCACAACCAAATGTTTAACTCCATGCCCATCAAACCTTAATGGATATGTATCATATAACTACAGTAAGGGCAAATCACTTATCTATGAGCAATGTATTTATGGTATGAACTACCTATAAATTGAATTGTTTTTGATATGATATGCTGTGCACTGATGATCTTACATATATTCTAGATCCAAATTTAAAAATAAATGCTCTTAAAAATAGCACAAATCATAAAACAAAAACCTGTCCTTTCAAAAAAATCAACGCAAAACTATTAAATACATTATTTTTATTTTATTTATTTATTTTAATTCTCTTTCTCTTTGCAGAAAGATAACCCAGCATTCCGTTAATAAATACAAGATTGTTCCAATATATTTACAGTAAACTTGAAAAACATAGAAACGGTTGGGCATGTTATTTAGGCTGCCTTATGTGTTGAATTCACAAAGGCCCCCGTTATTGGTTTCCATGTACATATAAAGCCAGCCGTTACTTTGGTAATCATCTGACCATGTACAATTAGGACATAATTCTGGATAACAGATGTTCATTTTATGCTGGCTCTAGAATGGCATATTTCAAATTGATACTTTGCCATCTGCTGTAACCAACCAGTTCCATTTTTTGAGACACAGATAATATGTATTTTGTGATTATTTTTGAGAATATATATATATATATATATATATATATATTGGCTTTACAAATATTGTAATAATAAATTACATATACAATACAAAATATCAAAACCTCCATAATAATTGGCATCCTTTATGAAGATAAGAATAAAAGCCATTCTAAAAATAAAAATCACAGGTAGTAAGCTATACTGTGTTTTAAACATATATTGATTTGATTGAAGGACCACTTTAGGCATCAAAAGTACTTTGCAGTGAAGTGGCTAATATAATATAAATTAGTTTTAAAACATTAGCACTCTTATTTCAAGCATGGTATATTTCCTTTCACTCCAAGAAAACATAAATCCTATAGGCAACAAACTATAAAGAAACCTTCCTGATTTTAAGAACTATTGGCTTTTCCTTATTTATAATCATCTACAATTCACATAAGCAATCCTCATTTAGATGACCACTACAAAATTTTTATTTTTTATTTTTATTTCAATGAGTGCTTGTGGAACTCATCTTGAAGAAAAAACATCAGAAGTCAAGTTTTAGCCTCCTAAGAAAAGCAAGGCTTTTTTGCGTATTGGTGCTTGACATAGATATGAAGATATATTAACTTGTCTCTAAGTAGACACCGTGATTCTGTTCAGTCTAAATTTAAATTCAGCAGAATTTCATACGAATCAGTGTCTTTAAATATTAGAATTTTAAATTAAATCAATTCAGAAGAACCAAATATTTTCCCCGTCATCACTGCACAAGTCTAGTAGTCACTGCCACTTGACCCCAACTTTAAATCACTCATTTACAGTGTGAGAGTTGTTTTTTTTTTGTTAGTTTGTTTGTTAAAGGGATGCTACATGCACTTTTTTGCCTTCATTTTTGGATTTCCCCAGGAATTTTCAAATTAATCCGAAATTTTTCAAACCGACCTGTAATTTTGAATCGAACTGAAAAATCTTTGACTAAAATTCCTCAGGGCTGAAAAATGTCAAAAATTCCAAACCATATCGTTTTGAAAGAACCAATAATTTTTGCCATGTACACATCTAGAGACATGATCAGTGTAAAACATATCCTTAACATTAAAGATCAACTGCTAAATTTAAAGTATGTCAACATTCATTTTTAATACATAAGCCAATGCTGTTTATTTTAAACACACACACATACACACATAGCTAAAGTAAAGTAATAAAAAAGTTGTGGTCATACCAAACATTATAAAGTCTCTAAAATTAAAAAAATACCATTGTCCATCTTATGCATATCTGAAATGAATCCTGGCACAGACGGGCATATTTCAGACTTCATCCTGCATTACTGCAAGTATCTTTAGCAATGTAGCACTGTCATAAATACAGCTTTTTAAAGCAAATCATGGATTAAGATTCAAAATGACCAAGGACCAGAAACCAAACACGAACTGTGCAGTTTCAGCCTTTTATATCTCTTTAGCGTAGCTCTGCTTCTGGTTTAGGAGTTGTCATTGTTATTTTTCTGTCAGCATAAATTTAAGAACTAAACAGGTTGTTGTGACACACACACACATATATAAAATAATGTCTTGTTAAAGCTACCTTTATTTGCCTGAAAGCAGATGGTTGATCTTAATGAGTAAGGACAAGTTCTTTATGGAGAATTGCTTAAAACAATAACTTAAATTGAATAATCTTTCCAAGTTATTCAATACTGTTAGAAAAAGTTTCCAAATAATTTAGCCACACATATTCCCATATACCTGAATGGCCACTTCTGTAGTATTGAGTCATTTGGAAAAATTATTAAATCTTAGCCATTGTCTGCTGTGTGAATGTTTGCCTCATTTATTGATCAGTTGCACGAGTGTGGAATTGATTTAAAATTTTGAGAATTAAGATAGGGCATAATGTGCCAGCTGCCATTTCTGCCTGACTTCACACTTCATAATGCTTATGTACTTGTATATTGTTGTTAAACAGACCACTTTGGGTGTAAGAACTAATGGTATATACCATATTTACTCGAATCTAATGCACCATCAAATCTAATGCGCACCTCAATTTTTTAAAACTGGAAGCTGAAAAATGTTTTTGCTGGCAAATTTAATGTGCATTTATACAAGAAGATACCACTATACACCATTGTGCTACGATGAAAATGTTTATTGCCATATACCATTGTAACACTGATGGTATTTCAATTTTAGTAATACATGTTAAGTCTATTCTCTTTCAGGAACGTAATTTGCCTGTGTGAATTCGCTGGAATGAAATTCACCTGTGTGAATTCGTGGGTTTAAATTTGTGAGTTTAAATTTTTGAGTTTGAATTTGTCAGTTTGAATTTGTCCATTTGAATTAACCAGTTTTTATTCATAATTACCAATATTAAATCATTTAACTAGGCAAGTTACATTTGGCTTGGCATGTTTTCAAGTACTTCCTTGAGTGTATGGTATTATTAACAACTCAATGGTTGACCTTGGAAGGATGAAAGGATGAATTGATCTTGCTGGGAATTAAACCTTCGACTCCAGTTGGCCTCCTTGTGATTTAATGTAATAGTGTAATTTATCATTAAAGGAACATTCATTTTTTAAAATTTCCTCCAAACAATTTGGTAGGTATACCCCCAAAGATACATGCATGCATTTTTTTCTGCATGTTTTCATTGTGGGTATATGGAAAAAAAACAGCTTGCCAAATTTGTAGACTTGAGTCTAAAGCCTTTTTGAGTCTAAAGCCTTTTTGAGTCCTTCCCTCTTTCCACAGCACAATACACCAATCAGTGGTTACTCAGTGAGAAGCCTCTGTGGTGGAGCCACAATCGTACCTGCATATTTTCACATGACTATGGCCTTTCAGTGCTTGTCAATAAGCCATGGTACACCTCATTGAAAAGGGTGGAAGGGAGAGGTGTGGGGGAAAGCTCAAAGGAGCTAATGGAAGTGGAAGAAAATCTCTCCAACTGTTTGAGTGACAGCTGAGAAGATATTTCTGCCTCCAGTTATTAAAGTGCCAATTATTTAATATATTTATTAAAATCTTCACTTTTATAAACTTTAAATTTTTTTGACAGACTCTATAATTATTAACGGAATGTTTTAACTGTTGAGAACTGTTTTAATACATTTTTACAAAGAAATTACAAGAGTTTAATCAGAAGAATTCTTCAAAATAAATGTGTACTGTATGAATTTCCATGCAGCGGAAAAATACATTTTTATATAAAACAATAGATAAACCTGTCAGCCAACGTTATCATGACAATATAACAGCCAAAAGTAAAAATAGCAGACATTTATAAGAAAATGGCTTAGTCGCTCATCAGAATATGATAAAATGCATAGATTTGACACAGAGGGATAACAATGACAATTTCTGTATAGTTATTTAATGTCAATGGTCTTGTAAAAATAATGTAGTTTCTTTTTAAATTAATGAATCAATAATGTTATTACCATAGTTGTTTATGTAATGCGATATTTAGTGGGTATTTAATGGAAACGTATAAATTTGAGCATAGATACAGTAGCTTAATTTTCAGAGGAAAAAAAAAGACAGATTTGTCACATAAGTTGAAAGAAAAATAGTGTTTAAGGCAGAATGAACATCTTCTACGAGTACTGTCTAAGCTATGTCATGTTGTAAACTATCATTATGATACCAGTGCATTGACATTAAGGATTATCTAAATCTTTGAATGTGTCATATAAAACATAAATAGAACGTCCTTAGCAAAATCATAAATGTCAAAATTAGTGATGTACCGAACGGTTCGCCGGCGAACGGTTCCTGGCGAACATAGCATGTTCGCGTTCGCCACGGCGTGCGAACATATGCGCGGTTCGACCCGCCCCCTATTCGTCATCATTGAGTAAACTTTGACCCTGTACCTCACAGTCAGCAGACACATTCCAGCCAATTAGCAGCACAGCCTCCTAGCAGACCCTCCC
>OW240917.1:250012387-250058672 GCA_933207985.1 Pelobates cultripes | reverse complement strand
AGCCTATCATATTGGGTGTGATCTCTGCGGTGACAGGGGGTATTGTCATTGAAATGTAAGTATCTCAGCAGCAGCTCAAATCTTGTTCTAGACATGGTTTGAGAGTACACTCGACTAGAACAGATTGGGTTGGTGCTCCAGTAAGAGCAAATTGATGGCTTCTTTATAATCCCCATGAGAATTGTAAGAGCCCAGAATTTTTTAAGTTCAGCGACATCTGTGGGATGCCAAGCACACTCCTCCCTGACTGCATAGCTATCTGGATAGGTATCAATAAATTGGGTAGCATATAAATTAGTCTGGGGAGCAATCTCCTCCCACATGGTATCCCCTAAAAATAGCTCCATATATTGCATAGAGGAGAAGTCATCCACATTGACATTAATGCCTGTGTTGGCACTAAAAGGGGTGATTTGGGGCTCAGCTAACTGTGGAGAAACCTGTTCCTCCTCCACATTGGGCGTAGCAGAGAAAGCACAGCTTCTTTTTGCAGCCAGCTCACACACAGATGACATGTCAGAAAACTGACCTGGGTCAAAATCGGACGCAGTGTCAGTGGCGTCAGAGTCTGGCTAACACAGAGTTAAAAAACAGACTAAATGAGACTAAAACTTCTGTTAGCAGCAATCTGTAAACTAACTCCTGCAAAAAGAATCTAACTGGAGATTTGGGGAAGGATACTGACTAACAGAAATTTGCTGCTTTCAAAATAAACAAAAAAAATAAATCAGGAACAAGTATTATAAAAATGTATTTTCTGTGTGGTAGACCTTAAAACATTCTCCAATGCACAGTCCAGGTTTTGTATGGCAATCGGGACAGTGAAAAGGGGTGTCTGTCCTTTTCCCTTTTTTATAACAGACCCGACAACGTTTCTGGGGGTTTCTTTTTTTTGGTGTTGGCGGTATCTTAAAAATAAAATGTCTAGACGACTCTTGCACTGTCGTTGGAACTTGACCATCTCCATAAATTATTGTGGAAATCAGCTTGTGCTGAAATTGGAGATAGGTGGTTCTTCCTGGATTAATTTTTTTAAAAAGTAAAAATGAATTATGTGTTGCTACTTGCAACAGGTAGATAGCCACCTTTTTATACCAGGCTTTTGTCTTTCTTAAGATAAAATAAGGCTGCATCAGCTGATCAGCCAAATCAACACCCCCCATGTGCCTGTTATAAGCCCTGATGCACACCGGTTTTGTCTGTACCCTGCCTCGGACAGTGACGTCTGACATGGCCTCGTTATGGATGGTTGTTATCATGTGAACATCCTTCCTGTCCTTAAATTTTAGCGCAAGCAGTTCAGCCTTGCGCAGAGCTTTACATTCCCCTTTTTTTAATTTGGCCTCTATGAGAGGTCTGGGAAAATCCTTGGCATTTCTTCTTACAGTGCCGCAGGCCAGTGTCTGTAAACTATAAAGAATTTTAAACAAGTGGACACTGCTGTAAAAATTGTCCACATAAAGGTGGTAACCCTTATTGAACAAAGGGTTCAGTAGGTCCCAAACAAGTTTCCCAGTTGTCCCCAGAGAGTCAGGACAGCCAGGAGGGTTCAGTTGAGCATCTTTCCCCTCGTATACACGGAAGGCAAATGTGTAGCCACTTTCACTCTCGCAAAGTTTGTACACTTTAATGCCATACCTAGACCGCTTTGAGGGGATATATTGTTTGAACCCTAATCTCCCTTTGTATTTCATAAGGGATTCATCAATGGATAAAGTTTGTTGGGGAGTATAAACTTCAGAAAATCTGTTCTGAAGATGGTCTACCAGTGGGCGTATTTTATAAAGCCTACCATATTGGGGGTGATCTCTGGGGTGACAGAGCGTATTGTCGTTAAAATGTAAGTATCTGAGCAGCAGCTCATATCTTGGTCTAGGCATTGTTTGGGAGAATATAGGAGTCGAACAAATTGGGTTGGTGCTCCAGTAAGACCGGATTGATGGCTTTTTTATTATCCCCATGAGCATGGTAAGAGCCCAGAATGTTTTAAGTTCAGGGACATCTGTGGGATGCCAAGCATGCTCCCTGACTGTATAGCTTACCTGGATTGGTCTCAATAAATTGGCTAGCGTATAAATTAGTCTGGGAAGCAATCTCCTCCCAGATGGTATCCCCTAAAAATAACTCCATATATTGTATAGGGGAGAAGTCAACCACATTCACATTAATGCCTGCGTTGGCACTAAAGGGGGGGATGTTGGGCTCAGCTAACTGTGGAGGTACCCAGTCCTCCTCCACATTCAGCGTAGCAGGGGAAGCACAGCTTCTTTTAGCAGCTGGCTCACTCACAGATGACATGTCACTAGACGTGCCGCTAAACTGACCTGGGTCAAAATCGGACGCAGTGTCAGTGGCGTCAGAGTCTGACGCCAAGAATGCATATGCCTCCTCCAAGCTGTACATGCACTGCATGTTTCACACTAACAGACTAAACTAACAAAATACTAAACACAATATTTTTTTTTTTTTTTTTTTAAACACTAAAACAGACTAAAACAGACTAAAACAGTAATCCCTAAACTAACTCCTGTTAGAAGAATCTAATGGAGATTTGGGGGAAGGAAACTGACTGACTACGACAGGCTATGACAGACTATGACAGACTACGACAGACTACGACAGACTAAAACAGACTAAAACAGACTACGACAGTCTAAGACAGTCTAAGACAGTCTAAGACAGTCTAAGACAGTCTAAGACACAGATTTTTTAAAATAAAGTTAACCCTTAAGGGCAAAAAAAAAAAATACAGACAGTAAAAATGCACTGTCTGTAACAGATCTGGCAGGGAAGGGGTTAAAATAGGATTTTAATTAACTGAAGATACTTTTTATTTTTCACAGGAACAGCTGCTGCAATAAACTATCAGGATCTCTGTCTCTCTCCTCTCACAAAACGCTACAGAGAGGAGAGAGGCAGAGATCAGTGTCAAAGTGAGTGTTTGTAACACCCACTTTGACACCAGCCAATTGTGAGCGATCGCGGATCGCTCACACGCCGTAATTGGCTGTTACTATCTACCTGGGATGCCGGGCAGATAGTAACAACGGGATTTCGGCGGAAGCGATCTCTGATCGCTCCCGCCGCCCGTTTTCCGTTAGGACGGTTCAGGACCGTCCTCGGTCGGCAACGCAAAAATGCCGAGGACGGTCCTGAACCGTCATGCGTCCTTAAGGGGTTAACTACCAAATTGTAGAGAATTGAGCAGTATGACTGCATGGACATGATCTATACACCAAAACTGCTTCATTAAGCTAAAGTTGTTTTGGTGATTATAGTATTCCTTTGAAGAGTGTTAACGTCTGAAATTTACAATCTTAATGGCCCTGTAAAGCATCAAATGTTTGTTTGTTTTTTCCTGTGGGACAATTTGGACTTTAGTGGATAACCCTGTATTGAACTTTTTGCCTGTTTGCCTTTCAACAACATTTTGTTGACAACGTAAAATGCATCATGAGCAATGGTATATAAAATCTAATACTATATTATATATATATATATATATATATATATATATATATATATATATATATATTTCCATAAATTATGTAGAAAAAAAAAAGTTCTGAAATGTTTTGTTAGTTTGCCAATCTAAATGTATTATAGTGGTTTAGCAATACTCTTTATGTCCTAACCACTGTTAAGACAATTTATTAGGCAATAATAATAATAATGATACAACCCTATATCACTATCACCATCCCATGTTGGTATTTATTTTTCTTAATGTAGTTATACAAGTCAAATATTTGTATAACACATGCTTTTTTTACACTAAACAGTGGGGGAGGGATGGGGGAATCTTAAAAGAACTGGTAAATTTAGGAATGTGGAAGAACTGCAGAGTTGGAAAAATCGCTACTTGAAGATTATTGTTTCAATTTACTTGCCAGTTCTACATAATTCTCAGATAATAAGTTCCATCTTTGTTTGTTAGTGAAAATATACACAAGAATTGGTCCCTGCATGGCTTTCTACATCTATCTCGTTTGTAAAGCATGTGTGGCCATTCAGCGATATAAATAGTTATTTATCAACAATGTATACAGCAATCAGCACTGTGCACCACGGTACATGGAAAACTGGCAGCTGAATACACATAACTTACAAACGCTGGAGACAGACATTAAAGGATCACTATAGTCAACATATAAAAGCAAGAAACACAGGTCCCCTAGCCTTCTTTCTTGCTTTTATATAAACTACCCATAAAAAAGTTTTTTTCTCATATAAACTTACCTCTGTTCCTGTGCCGAGATCCTCGGCAGGCAGTGCTCCCTTTTTCGTCAAAATGACGAAGTAGCAGGGCTCAATCAGATGCTTCTCTTAGAAAAGCATCATAGCGATCTGGTGCGCATGCGCGGCTTTGCGCTGCACCAATCGTTTTCTTCATAGAGGGGCATTGAATGCCGCCCTATGAATGAACTCGGCGCTCTACCGCTCAGCTCGTTGTCTATGCCCGCCACCCCCCCCAGCCCACAGTTAGTATACAAACTCTATATATAGAGATATCTCTATCTATAGTGTTTGTATAAAAACACACACATTTTAAAGAAATATTGTTCAACATACACACACACTCTATATATTTCTATCTATCTTTCTATTTCTATCTAGCTTTCTATCTCTTTCTCTCTCACACTCACTGTCTCACTCATTCCCACTCACATTCACTCTCTCTCACACGCTCTCTACATTTTTAAAATAAGTGTACTTACTGTTTGAAGTCAGGAGATCTCTGCCTTCAGCCTGTCAGCTGTCTGCTTTCGTGCAACAAGATGACCGCCATTTTCTCCAGCACGTGGCCTTCAGTTATACGAACGGCGGCAACACAGAGAGCACACTTAATTATGTGGTTTCTTTGAACTTAATGAGCCAGGGGGGTGGTTGGGGTTTGGTAGATTTATCCACCAAACGCAAGGAAAGTAACTTGGTGAATACAGTATATAGTTTTGTCACAATATATCCCTAATGCATATATGTATTTTGTTTTACATGTTTTCATTGTGGGTACACACATGAAGAATTAGCTTACAGATGATGTAGAATTATTAAAATCTTTATTAGAACCTGTATTGAATTATTGTACTAACTCCATTTTGTTCACCTTACATGACAGAATTTCCTGACAGTATTCAGTATAATGAATAAGAGATTGTATTTTCTCTCTCTAAGGACATAACTAGCCCCGGAGTTAGCGGATCTCCGTTGACTTGCAACATAGTATAATCCAAGGCCAGGAGAACAGTGACAAAATGAAATGTTCTATTCATAAAAGAACCTTGGAACAGACCACGAGACTGACATCACTAACTACGTAAAATGACGCCCAAGCCCCCCTTTCCACCGAGTAAGCCTCGTGCTAAAGAGCAATGGCGACGACATCCCATGATGGGAGGGTGCCTCACTAGTCACTCAAATCTCTGAGCCAATTAATAATATTAATGGGTGGACACTGACATAGCCACTTAACATTTAACCCAATTAATGATGTTTATTTGTTATTATCTGATATTCAATGATGATGTCATTTTGCATATAAAAAGGCCTGCGTGCCCACTTTTTAACTAGATGCTAATAGATTTCCTGAAGTGTTTTTAACCTGAACTGCATGTGTCAGTGTGAACTTAATTCTGCGTATACGCAATTTATTCATCTCAGATTTGGACAGGAACAGATAGACTTTTAAACATTTTTGTTTATTTCTAAATTAATCTCCATCAATCTGGCGTCCATCCAACGTGGGGCATCGGGCTATGGCCTCCGCCGGTAAGCCGTCCTAAGGAAGACGCTGTTGGACGGAGGAATCAGGGGGGAAGGAAGAGAGACTGATCACCTCTGAGTACACGGTAGAGACTTCTGCAGGAGCCACCGGTATGTTCCAGCCCCTTTGATTGACCCGTCCACGTGTCTGTGACTGCTTCCCGGGAGGGCATCAAAGACAGGTAATATCTTGCCCGGTGTCTTGTTACCCATTTGTTTACCTGCATTTAGTCTATCTGTTGCCTGGGTGTGCTAGTGGTATATGTTTTGTTCTTTCCCTCTTTAGAGATAAAGGGGGGTGGACCCGTGGGTGGTTGCCTGGGGGTCTTCTGTTGCCTGTTTTTACCCCTTTTTAGGAGTCACTTGGCCCAGACTGTTGGGAAAAAAGGGGGGGTGGACCTGTGGGGATTTTCCAAAGGGGTCCTGTTTTCCTGTTTACTTCTTTTAGGTACTGTCTAGCTAACAGTAGTAAGGAAAAAGAAGGGTTGGGGGATTCTGTGGAGGGGACTTGCCTCCTGGGGTTTCCCGGTTACGTCACTTTGATATTCTAGCTAGCCTCATTGTGTACGTTGCTCTGCTTGCAGAGGTTATGGTACCCTCCAGCTTCGAGCGCTGAGGCTGGTGGCATTCCAATTTATTTGTGGTGTGTGGATTCGGGCAGGCATTGTTGTCTCCATCACCACGGGGTAGTGTGACTTGTGGGTGGGTCCATAGGGAGCACTACGGGAGTGAGGATAGAGGTGGCCACACTTAGTGGACTGCTGTAACGAGGGAGGCATATGGATTTCGGGCCGGTGTTAGTCGTTATCCTTGGCCGCTGGTAGTGAAACTTACGAAAGTTGTTCTCCGAGCGGGGACACTACGAGATTGAGGGAGGTGGTCTTGGTGGCCACAAGAGTAAAGGAAAGGGATTACTGTTGATGCATGCACTGTATTTCAATTGAAATGTTGTATTAAATGTTGTCTTAAGTGTGGAGTCATTCAAACTCCTGGGTCTGTCTCTACTTTCACTGTTTACTTTTCCTCTACTTCCTGTACTATTTACACTATCCACTCCTATTTCTCTTGAAAGAGAAGTGATTGGTCACACACTTCTCACCCCGCTCCAATCCGTGGTTACCATCGAGGGTACACGGATTCAGTGACTGGTCTACGCTTTGGGAAGACGCACTGGGAGGGACCCACCCTTCCTAGTGGCAGTCGAGCATTGTAGACGTTCTGTTTCATTTTCCTTTACCTATACTTTGTATATGTTTTTATACGCTTTGTATAGGGGGATATGGGACAGGAAACGAGTAAGCCCGCTAGGGGCTGGCTCGCGTGTGATTTAGTTGAAGATAGAGAAGGTGAAGAACTGGTTAAAAATGTTGCAAAGATTGCTAAAGTGTGTAAAATTGCTGTGCCTTCATGTGGTAGATTACAGCCAGAAAGCTGGCGTAGATTACTGACAGAGAAGAAAGGCAAGCTTACAGATAATGATTTATTGCGTACTGCTGAAGCATGGTACAGAGTAGAAAGGCTATCCAGCAGGAGGGTTGGGTAGAGGAAGAGATAAATCATAAAGGGTTAAGAACTGTATGTATATCATAATAATAAATGTTGTGTTTTTTGCTTTGTAATGTAATTGTCCTTCTGTCTTGTTACTGTACAGCGTTGACATGGTTAAATTCGTGCTGGCAGGCAGTCTCTCTCTTGTTCCACTCAAATCCCCCTCTGCTAAAACACCCCCCCCCTCCCCTCGCTTCTGTGAGACGCGGGGGGGAGGGGGCGGAGGGGGGTGGTGACATGCTTGCGATTTAGGTCTGTCTCTTCGGTGTTCTGTAGAGTTATTATGAACAAGAAAGTTACAATTACTAAAATAATCCTGCTAATGTTTCCTTATATCAGAAAAGTGTCTGTGACAAGTGATGGTTAATATGTAGAAAGGATATATATATACCGATTCACGTGTTAAGTAACAATATGTATTAACTTTGTGTACAAAAAATTGATAACATGCTCAAGTCTTCCACAGTTCAAATTTTTTTTGCCGAACAGAATTACTTCTCATTAAACCATGCCTCCAGAGACTTTAGTAATTAGAAAGGAAAACATTATAGAACAAAGAAGGTTGTCCTTAAGTGCCTTCACTCTGCCCTTAGTGAGGTCATATCTGCCCATATATCGTGTCAGTTCTGGCCATCCATGGCTGACGAGATCTACTCCTATCATGCTCATCCTATCTTAAGACATGCTGTCTTCCTTAATTCCCACATATTATGAACAAGAAAGTTACAATTACTAAAATAATCCTACTAATGTTTCCCTATATCAGAAAAGTGTCTGTGACAAGTGATGGTTAATATGTAGAAAGGATATATATATACCGATTCACGTGTTAAGTAACAATATGTATTAACTTTGTGTACAAAAAATTGATAACATGCTAAAAGAAATTTCTAATAAACAAAGATTTCTTGAACAAATGGTAATACAATTAAAGATTGGTCTCAAGATGTTTTGATCTAATTGAAAAGAACCAGAAAACATTATGAGCCTAACTACTAACAAATTGATAAGGGGGGAGTGTGTTCCAATCTGTCTTTATTGGATAATGTTAACCACCAAGATTAAAGACTGACTAACATATTTTTTTAATGTAAGCCCAGATATTTTATTATTATATATGCATAGAAGTCGAGACTTTAGGCATTATAGTGTATTGATTCTAGATCTGTTACTAGCAGCAAGTGCTTAGCCTTATGCCTATCCCACGCATGCTTAAACACTCCTTTACTGTGTTAACTTCTATCACTTCAGCTGGAAGGCTATTCCATGCATCCACTACCCTCTCAGTAATGTAATACTTCCTGATAGTATTTTTATTTAAACCTTTGTCCCTCTATTTTTGAGACTATGTCCTCTTGTTATGGTAGTTTTCCTTTTTTTAAATATAGACTCCACTTTAACTGTGTTGATTCCCTTTGTGTATTTAAATGCTTTTATCATATTTCCCCTGTCTCGTCTTTCCACTAGGCTATACATGATAAGATCCTTTAACCTTTCCTGGTAAGTTTTATCCTACAATCCATGAACCAGTTTAGCAGCCCTTCTTTGAACTTTCTCTAAGGTATCCATGTCCTTCTAAGGATATGGTCTCCAGTACTGTATACAGTACTCCAAGTGAGGTCAATGGCATGAGCACTTCCCTCTTCCTACTGCTAATACCTCTCCCTATGCAACCAAGCATTCTGCTAGCTTTTCCTGCTGCTCTATTACATTGTACATTGTCATTAACAGAGAGAAACTGGAAACCAGAAAGGATAAATTAATGTATAGCTAAATGTAAAGCTTAACAAAACCTCCATTATCTTTTTCAGGGATAGCGTCTGTCTCTACGAGCAAAAGTCTGGTGTGGGAGATGTAGTGGACTAGCCACTGCGGGATACCCACGGAGTGAAGCGTTCGAGGCCTGTACAGACAGATGTGCTTGTTAGCCTTTTATTATTTTTCTCTAGGGAAAGCATAGGGCCAGTTAAAAGTTGTTGTACATGGGCTATTTGCAGCCTCCATTGCATTTCTACTTAGTTCTGATTTCTGATGTATCCTCCACTGCTACATACCCACGCCTCCATATGGAGACCTGTCTGCTCCCTTACCTGCCCACCCCTGCCTACTCCTACTCCTCCTCCTCCTCCACCTTCTCCTCCTTCTACTTCTCTCTCCTCCTCCTTCTCCTCCTCTTTCTCCTCTCCTCTACTCCACCTTCTCCTCCTCCTACTCCTCCCTCTACTTCACCTTCCACTCCTCCTCCCACTCCACCTTCCCCTCCTCCTACTCCACCTTCTCCTCCTCCTACTCCTCCCCCCTCCTCTTATTCAATCCTACTCCTCCTATTCCTCCTTCTACTCCACCTTCTCCTCCCTCTACTCCACCTTCTCCTCCTCCTACTCCTCCCTCTACTTCACCTTCTACTCCACCTTCTCCTCCCTCTACTCCACCTTCTCCTCCTCCACCTTCTCCTCCTTCTACTTCTCTCTCCTCCTCCTTCTCCTCCTCTTTCTCCTCTCCTCTACTCCACCTTCTCCTCCTCCTACTCCTCCCTCTACTTCCCCTTCCACTCCTCCTATTCCTCCCTCCCACTCCACCTTCCCCTCCTCCTACTCCACCTTCTCCTCCTCCTACTCCTCCCTCCTCCTCTTATTCAATCCTACTCCTCCTATTCCTCCTTCTACTCCACCTTCTCCTCCCTCTACTCCACCTTCTCCTCCTCCTACTCCTCCCTCTACTTCACTTTCTACTCCTCCTACTCCTCCCTCCTACTCCACCTTCTCCTCCTCCTACTCCTCTCTCTACTCTACCTTGTCCCCTACCTGACAACATTATATTTAAAAAAAAAAAAAAAAGTTGCTCTGGCCCCTCTTCCGCCACTTCCCAGGGGGGAATACCACACTAAAAAAAAATAAAAAAAATTATTATTCATACTGTTTTGGGCACTCTCAAGGAAATAGTGCGGTCCTGACCCAGATTCCCATGGAAGTAAGACACCTGTATCATCACTGGGAGGTGGCTGCCCCTCATGTTTTCTTCACTAAGTCCCCAGAAATCTCATAAAAGGAACCTGACTCAATAAAACATGAAACACTAAAAATCGATATCAGCTCTCTACAGAGGGGGGGGGCAGCAAGACAACTGTAAATGGAAAGACAAATACCCTCAATCTCACACAGAAATAGGTGAGGATATCTCTTCTACTACTCCTCATGGTTGCTTTGAACAGATGAAAGAAGAAATAAGACACCTCTCAACAAGGCATGCAGTAGCTTTGCCAGATCCTGACTCCACTCTGTTTGCGGATGAAGAGGAAAGGTACCATACTGGATTTGCTGTTGCTACAGAAGATCAGGTACGTCAAGCATCTTTACTTTCCTCACCCACATCTGCTCAAGACACCAAATTGACAGCCTTCTCAGTGGCATGCAAATTGTTTGTTTCTGAAAGACAAGGCCATGCAACAGGAGTGCTCACTCAGGCCCATGGTCCTGGAGGCCGCCAAGGGCCTATTGGATTTTTCTCCTGCCAACTGGATATTGTGGCCAGAGGACGTCCCTCTTGCCTTCGGGCCGTCTTTGCTGCCAGAGAGCTCATTGAAAGAACTGGAGATCTTGTCCTTGGCCACCCCCTGGTTGTCTTGGCCCCCCATGACATTTCTGCCATAGTCAACCAGGTCCAACTTAAGCATGTTACTCCTGCTAGGCATCTTCGCCTTCAATGTCATCTTTTGTTGCCTGACAACATTACCCTCCAAAGATGTCAAGTTCTCAATCCGTCCACTCTTCTGCCACTCCCTGAGGGGGGTGTATACTACGGATTCATCATGGACGAAACTTATGTTTTTCTTCTCACTGGCACCATCAAGAAGGAAATGCATCCCAACCTATCCTTTCATGATGGACAAGCACTCCTTCATGACGGAGCAGGATATGCCTTCTGTACCATGTGGTACAAATCAAACATCACTCCTGAAACCTGCTATGAGGATGAACTCTATCATCTGGTCGAAGTAAAACTCACTGCACAAGACTTCTACTGTGATTCTGAAGGCAACAGTATGGTCTTGATTCATCTACCTCCGGAACTCAAGCATTTGTACCGTCATTGGGACACTGCCATTCCACATGTCCCTGTGACCAAGTTGAAAACAATATCATGGAATGATCTTGGGCCTATGGCAAAAGCATGGGCCACTATGGACGAATCACAGCTACAGGAAAATGGTGTTGTCAAATATCCAACAACTGACCACCTAAAAGCATGGCCGCGTCATTTCCTGGAGAATGAGTCCCAAGATTTAACCATAGTGAATGACTACGACCCAGATACACCTCATGACTGTTTTGAACAGATGAAAATGGAAACAACACATCTACCAACTGTACATGAAGACCCATTGGTAGATCCCGATCTCACCCTGTTTGTGGGCGGCTCAAGATATGCTGATGAAGAAGGAAGATACCATACAGGATATGCCGTAACCACAACAGATGAAATTGTCAAATCATCATCTTTACCATCAACTATGTCTGCACAAGAAGCTGAATTGCAAGCCCTGACTTCAGCATGCAAGATCTCTGAAGGAAAGCGCGCCAATATCTACACGGATTCAAGATATGCACTGGGCGTGGCTCACGACTTCGGATTAATTTGGAAAACAAGAGGATTTCTTACCACCGCCGGTACACCAATCAAGCACGGTTCCGCAATCAAGGAGCTGATGGACGCCCTCCTACTCCCAGAAGAAGTGGCTATTTTGAAGATAAAAGCACATGGGAAGTTGGACTCAGATGAAGCAAGGGGCAACCATCTAGCTGATCAGGCTGCAAAACAAGCTGCAAAAGAACCACAGGAAGTGGAAAGAAGAGTGTCCGGAAATGAAGAAACTCCCATATTTACTCTGCAGACTCTTCCAACTGACCTAAAAATCCTGCTGGAACAACAGGCTACAGTTGCCCCTGAAGAAATACAGAAGTGGAAACAGAAAGGGGCAGTTCTGAAGGATGGAGTGTACTCCAACAACCTCAAGTTCTGCCTCCCTAAGAATTTGTACCCAGCAGTCGTACAATGGGCACACGGACCTGCACATTTATCAAAGGATCTAATGAATGCTCTTGTACAAAAATACTACCTCATTGTCCCTATATGAGATTCTATTTGGGACTGCACCTAGGCTAGGTTGCTATTTTCCCCAACAACTACAACTTCAAACTGATGTCTTAGTAGATTATGTAACTGAACTCGCAAATGCCTTAAACAAAATCCATGCCCAAGTTTTCTCTTCAATTCCAGATCCTGATTCTGACACAGGCAACCACAGTCTGCTCCCCGATGACTGGGTTCTGGTCAAGAAATTTGTGCGAAAACAGTAAATGTCCGTTCCAAGTTCTCCTGATCTCCCTACCTCTGTCAAATTGGCCGGAAGGCCTAACTGGATCCACGCTTCCCATTGCAAGAAGACACCTGCCCCAGAGGAAGCTAACTCTATGCAACCATGTGCCTCTGGTACATTATCTCCTTAGTTGGCCTCCTTAAAGCCCAGCAGGTGGCCATCACCAAAGATGCTAGTGGGTACACCTTCTGGTATAATTCATCATGTACCCGTGTGGCTACTTATACTTTTGACTACTGTGACATCGTAGAATGCCCATTCCCCACGTCACAGATTCAGAATATCTATAGAGATATCCCTCATTCAAAAGACCCCTATGTTTGTGTAGTTGACAAACAATGGGGGCACAACTGTAACCATTGGGGGGCGGCGGGATGGAATGCCGGGCCTGCCTGGGGTTACAAACCAAAAAGTGTCTTATCTAAAATTGATGATCACGGTAGGTCCCTCCTCCAGAGAATGACTCTGAGAAAGCCCGGAGGAGGCATACCTATGAAATTAATCTTAAACATTGAGCATCCCAGCCCAACGGATGCAGACCAGTATGTAATGGGAATGTACTGGAAGAAGGGTTCCTATAATAAATTAGGACATTTCCACCTTAAAGATATGTGCCACTCTCCTGAGTGGAAAGGGACCACCCACATGGTCTCAAATCCGTTGAAACCACACATCCAATCTTTTAAAGACATGATGGCCATTGCAAATCCAACATTTGAAGATACCATGGCCGCTGAAACAGGTTTCAATGATGTTAATCTATGGTTAGAATGGATAAAGAATGGTGGGGGGAGTGTACTCTGGCTAAAGCAATCATGCCCATACATATTATCTCTGACACACACCCCGATACTCATGAGTCCAAACACTCACCAACCAAGGTAAAGCGTGAAGCCCCAGTAAAAGGCAGTTTTGACCCTCATATTTACATTGATGCCATTGGGGTACCTAGGGGGGTGCCCAATGAGTTTAAAGCCAGGGATGAAGTTGCTGCAGGATTTGAATCACTTTTTACCATAGTCACTGCAAACAAGAATTTAAATTGGATAAATTACATCTACTACAACCAACAACGGTTTGTTAATTACACCAGGGATGCCCTTCAGGGTTTGGCCGAACAGTTGCAGGCTACGTCCCAAATGTCATTCCAAAATAGAATGGCTTTAGATATGATTCTAGCAGAAAAAGGAGGGGTATGTAAAATTCTGCCTGACACCATGACATGTTGTACTTACATCCCAGAAAACACAGGCCCCAATGGTAAAGTAACCTTAGCTATAGGAAAATTGAAAGAGCTCTCTGAGGAGCTAAAGAGGAACTCTGGGATAAAAGATCCCTGGGAGAGATGGTTTGGTTGGATGACAGGATGGCAAAAAGCTTTGATGCATATTGGTATAGCAATACTAATTTTCCTTTTTATCTTTGCTCTTCTCATTTGTTGTGTCCTCCCTTGTCTGAGAAAGCTCCTCTTGAAGACTGTAGACCAAGCGGCACCCACTTTCGCACACCTCACAGTTGATGACCAAGATTTCCAAAAAGTCAACTCGCCCTGTATACCGCTACAATCTATCCCGTTTATTGATAGAGTGCAAGAGTTCTAGGAAGGGACCAGCTTAGGGACAGCATCTGTCTGTCTGGGAAGTCTACCGTGCGGAGATGTGGTGGGTTAGCCACCTCGGGATACCCATGGAGTGAAGTGTTCGAGTGCCCAGCGGACAGATGAGTTAGCCAATTAGGGACAGACGAAGGGACAGCTTTGCACTTTGCAATAACACCTAGCTAGCGGGTCACGGGGTTTCTGTGCCTTTGGGCTAACACGTCTTCTGATACTAACAAATAAAGATTATCTTTTAGAATCTAACATTTCATAGGGGGGACTGATGTAGAATTATTAAAATCTTTATTAGAACCTGTATTGAATTATTGTACTAACTCCATTTTGTTCACCTTACATGACAGAATTTCCTGACAGTATTCAGTATAATGAATAAGAGATTGTATTCTCTCTCTCTAAGGACATAACTAGCCCCGGAGTTAGCGGATCTCCGTTGACTTGCAACATAGTATAATCCAAGGCCAGGAGAACAGTGACAAAATGAAATGTTCTATTCATAAAAGAACCTTGGAACAGACCACGAGACTGACATCACTAACTACGTAAAATGACGCCCAAGCCCCCCTTTCCACCGAGTAAGCCTCGTGCTAAAGAGCAATGGCGACGACATCCCATGATGGGAGGGTGCCTCACTAGTCACTCAAATCTCTGAGCCAATTAATAATATTAATGGGTGGACACTGACATAGCCACTTAACATTTAACCCAATTAATGATGTTTATTTGTTATTATCTGATATTCAATGATGATGTCATTTTGCATATAAAAAGGCCTGCGTGCCCGCTTTTTAACTAGATGCTAATAAATTTCCTGAAGTGTTTTTAACCTGAACTGCATGTGTCAGTGTGAACTTACTTCTGCGTATACGCAATTTATTCATCTCAGATTTGGACAGGAACAGATAGACTTTTAAACATTTTTGTTTATTTCTAAATTAATCTACATCACATGCGTGCATTTACTATTTTTGTATTATGTAAAAACAGCTTGCAAAGTCTACAGATCTCTGGTCTGCAGCCTTTGCAGGGCCTTAGCTTTAATCCCGGCCCAGACTTTCTATGGCTGTCCAATCACAGACTTCCTAATGCAACTCAAAGAGAAGGGTGGTGTTCTGGGCACATGCCGCCTCTTGAGTTTAGTTCAACTGAGTAAAACAAACCAGGAAGTAACAAGATTGGTTGTCTGATTGACTGCTGAGGGGTTAACAAGGTTAATTTATAAAAGTGCCAATTTCTCTTGAAATCTGCTCTTTTTGTGAGAACTAAAAGAGGACACACTTTTCACACATAAAGCATTTCAGCATGCTAAAGTGCTTTAGATGTGTGGAGTGTCACTTTATCAAATATGTGTTGTGAGGTCTGAAAAATACAATTAAATGCAGAATGAATACCATTGTATTTGTCTCTACCTTTTATCCAGTGCCTCCATCTTGGCTCCTCAGAAAGGGGTGATCTGCGAGACTGACTCAGGAAGCCCCATGTACAGAGCGCTACTAACGCACTCTCTCCATGGTTTTAGTGTCCTGTGCCTCACGCCATTGTCCTGCATTATGAAATATGCCCGGTGTGTCAGTTTAATCGTTGAGTTGCACATTTCAGAAAGTGAGTCACGTACCGAGACAGGAGCCCGTAAAGCGGTACTATCCAAGCAAAAACAGGACAGTTGGCAACTACGCATCATTGAGGAAAAAAATCTTCCTTTATTTAATCCCTCAATTTAGCAAAATAAAAACAAGAACAAAACAGCAGTTGTGGTTAATAAAAGAGGGGGAAAAACATGTTTTAATATTCTGCAATTTGCAGTTTAGTAAATAAACCCCGGAGAGACTGAGTGCCATATACCAGAGTCGTAAATCCTTGTAGATAGATTTCCTGGTATTACATAGATTTTTTTATTACGATCATCTAAAATGGTAAAAAGTTCAGCCCTTGTTTAAATATAAACATGTTTTGCTCTTCGAGTCAATCTGTTTCACTGGGTTTTTCTCATTTAACCTTTGTTTCCTATAAACATAAAAGTTGATTCCATAACGAAGACTTTGTCGGCTGCAGTGGGAGCAGCGTTGCCAGACTGTGATTGTAACGAGGGTCAGATGTGAAAAATGTATATTTAAATCTGAGCTGCAAGAAAATGTAAACCTTAAAGGGACACTATAGTCACCAGAACAACTACAGCTTAATGTAGTTGTTCTGGTGAGTATAATAGCTCCCTTCAGGCATTTTCATGTAAACACTGTCAAGGCAGTGTTTACATTGCCCCTAGAGACACCTCCAAGTGGCCACTCCTTAGATGGCCAATGGAGGGGCTTCCTGGCTCAGTGCTGCATAGTAGGCAGCTCTGCCGTTCAGCGTCTCCACGCTCAATACGGAGCATTTGCAAGGCAGGTGCTTTTTGCAATTACTGCCTCTTGGACCTGTTGTCTGGACCTGTTGTCTGACTGACAGCCAGGGGGTGTTACTACATTAATTTAGAAAGGCCTCAATTTCTATTGAAATCTGGACTTTTTGTAAAATGAGCTAGGAAACACTTTTCACAAGTTAACAGGCTGAAGTGCTGTATGTGTCTGGAGTGTCCTTTTAAACAGACACTACATGCACCCAGACTACCTCATCTCAATGCAGCGGTCTGGTTGCAGTGTTAGTGTCATTTTAGCTCTGTAATGTAAAACATCACCATTTCTTCCTGATAGCCACTAGAGGTGCTTCCACTGTAAGAACCGAAGGCATTCAGAGGAAGTAATGTGTGAGAACCGAGTCTGCATTAGATTGGACGAGACACCTGCCCAGTGACATTGCAGAAGGAGGATTGGATGGCTAAGTTTCGTTGTTGACCAAAAGGTAAGTTAAAACCCTTTTTAAAATTTAATTTGGGGAGCTCCTGAATCTAAACGGTGATAACTCTATAATATTAGGAATACATGTTAGGACTACTAACGCTATAGCTTATATTTGCCCTTTTTAATGCCCGTTGCAGCCAAAATGCTTGTCTGCACTCTTAACATTTCTCATTATGGCTACACCAACCGCTGATGGTTTGACAAAAATCCTCCTGATAGCGAACATTCCGTAATGGAGCCTCCGCTTATATCGCCTTCCTGACCACCCACTCCTCCCACACCTCACTCCACTGCCAATCATTACACTGGCTCTCTATACGCTTTCGTTCAAAATCATAACTCGCACCATGATAGTGCCCCAATATACATATCCTTACTAAAAGGTGTATACCATTGTACCACTGCCAAAGACTCTCACCTGTCCTCTTCTTGCACCAAAAGATCTAGGAGATCTAGGATTTTCAATATTTTGTTTTCATATGCCTATATTGATCAAATATAGTTTTAATCTAAAAATGTGTACTAAATAGAAACCTTCACCTCTTCATCCTGCAGCTGTGTGCATCCATCTTTGCACCTGGCAATCAGCATACAGAAATCATACAGAAAAGAAGAGAAATGAAACAATGTTTCTCCTGCTCATTTGTATTCTGTGCCCTGGCTGTGCCTTGTCTGGATTGGATTATGATTTAATTTGCTAAGTCTTTCATAAAAATTTTAAAGAAAATGGAGCAACGTACGAAAAAAAGTCAACACACGTAGATGATTTTCAATCAAAGGTTTAATTTCTAGACAAATGACGGTACCCTTTAAAATCCAATTTCTTTTTGAAGGCAAATCAATTAAGCAATTCATTTCTTTATATAAGAAACTATATAATACATATAACAATGGTTTCTCCTTTGAATCAAATGTACCATTAGCTTCTCTTATAAAGGTCACTATAGCCCCCCATATCACCCCATCTCATTGGAGCTTGGACTGGGTGTCATGCCCCTGTAGTTCTAACCTCTTACATCTGAAAACATTACAGTTTGCAACCAACGCAATAGATGTTCTTTATCCAAGGAGAGATCAGACTGCCATTCTAGGGGCAAGAAGGGGTGTTTTCCTAGTTTGTTGGAAAATTGGAAGCGCTTCAAACTGGGTTTTTTGCCTTCTCCTTGGATCAACAGCAAAAACAGATGTGAGAAAGGCTGAACTTGATGGACACGTCTCTTTTCAGATATGTAACTATGTAACTTTCTTGCAGTAAAAATTAAGCTGTGATGTCTTCCAGTTGTCCATTGCACCTAATGCCCATAACACACATTACATGGAAGAAGATTAGTAACTGTGAAAGTACTAGCTCACTAATTATTTTCCCACTGCTCATTTAGAGGAGTGTATATCTACCGCCCCCTAGACTACAGACATGTAGATGAAGGGTTTTACCAGGAGCATTGCAAATTTGCCAAGATGGAGAAACGTTTGAGTCTTCAAATTTCACCAATGTGCCTGTTTTGTCAAATATCCTCCATCCTCAGCTTAGTTTAGTACCCAAACTTTCTTTGTGAAAGCATTTGGTAACTGAACCTGGAATACCAAAAAATTACTCCACCATGCAGTCAATGAGTGTAAAACCCTAAATATAAATAAGGAGGCTTCTCCTTGACCAATAGTCTAACAATTATTTTGTATAAATCTCCTTTTGTATAAGTCTCTCCTTACCTTTATGATACTTATCTTCATGTTCTTATTCTTAGCTCCTGCTCTTTCTCGAACTTCTCCCTCTCTTCCCATTGCTTCTTTGTCATTTTGTCTCTCCATCCTTGAAGAGGCAACGCTGAGTTTTGTGTCTCTCCATCTTTTTAGCAACAGGTAGCTGGACTTATTTAATCAAACTTGCCTTGTAAATCCCAGGCTTTTGCTTTAGCCTTTCCACTTGAAGTCCATCGGTTGTCATGATCTGATGGTCTCCTTGGAAGGAGTATCTTCTTTCCCACTACTGCAAGATGGTTTGTGTTATGGGACCAGGTACCAAAAATAGGCTTTCCCCCCTCCTTGGCAATGGTCGGATTGGGGAGCCTGCCTGCAGTTGCCTGGTGGTGTTGGTCAAGTCGAAGATGTTTCCAATGGATACACCACTGCACAATCAGATTTGATCTGCATTCTCTTGTGGCCTCAGTCCATCATCGGGGCCACCCCAGTTAGTCGAGTTATTTATCTATTTATTATGGCCATTTTATATGAACAATTTTTTTGCCTGGAATGGTGATTTTAAATAAATGATGCCGGTCCTGGCTTTTTTCTCTCCAGCTTGGTGTCGTGGGTTTTACTTCTTTGTTTTGGGTGAATGTCGGGGTCGGTGGTTGTGGAATGGTGGTTAGGAGATTCTCTTTGAGGTTTTTATGAATTGTAGAGACATTAGAGATTACCCCTTATGATTATGTAATAGTCTTTGTAATAGTTTTTATTGAGCTAGATTCTGTCATAAAGCATTGGTTTAGATAGGTTGTTTCTTTTAAAAGAGATTGTAATAATACATTTTTAGCTTTTCTGGTATTTGTTATGCTAACTGACCATACCAACCCCATTTTTCTAACAAGAAACTCCATTCCATGACGATGGGCCTGTCATGTATGCAATGCTGAATCAATATATGTAGCAACATTCTGATAATGATTGTTGAAATAACTGTATATTCTACCCAGTGTGTCTGGTCTGGTTCTAGCTGTGTTTAGTTCCTTTTCACAGCTATTTTGTTATGTAAATGGGGTGATTTTTGGTATATAAGAAAATCTTTTAAGTAGGCAACTAGAACAAATTAGGTTGATAAATATTATCTGTAATTCTCTATATTTAGTAGGTATATAAGTCTTTGCACAATGCTCAGAGATCACACTTCAATAGTGATTTTTGGTTTAACTTGGGACGAGTCATATTGCAATATTAATAAATAGATCAGCCCATAAAGGGTCGACCTTTCTTGGCAATACCTGGTCTGGTTTGATTTTATTCTCCACCTGGAACGAACCTATGGTGATTGGATTTATATCCTGAATTTAACAAGAGGGATCTTTGCATTAAACCGATTTGAATGTGGACCTCTGCAGAAAGGGTTAAGGCAGAGGGGTAAGTAAGAGGTGTGAGCTGACCGGTCTAGGGCTACATTTGGCTGGATACCACGTGTAGTCTATAGTACAGATCACATTGCATCAGAATATTTCGAGTTACAGGCTGATATCAGGCAATGCAAAGAAAAATGCTGAGCAAATCGTTGTCACGGCATTTAAACATGAACTTTGTCAGTTTCTAAATCTGATATTATTGTGCAAGAAAAACAGGCACTTATAAGGATAGGCCAACACTACAAGCCAACCAAAGCAGTTTAATGTGGATCTGTCACAATACAATATAAGAGTATTTTTTAATTCAGCAAATACAAATAGTTACTGTTGTAATTATTTTTTATAGATGGCTCGTTCTAAGCAACGCTTTCCTTCCCAACCCTGTGTATGCAAAGTGTAGCGTCCTACTAAGGATCTCGTAACATTCCCCTTTGCTTCAGTGACAGCCGTCACCCAGCAGAGAAACACGTTTCATCCATAGGATAAATGAAAAATAAATAAACAAGTTAAGTTTAGTAAATGTAAACTCATTTCTGCATTCTTGAACAGCATTCTGTACATTAAATTGCTATGCAAATATTTTCTTTAAACAAACGATATAACAAGTGAAGTGTGTGTATGTGTCACGTTACCTTTCGTTGCCCAGGCTGTACAGCCTTGGAAGGTCCAGGAAGGAGAGATGGACCCTTCCCACAGTCCCTCCCATGTCTCCAGCGGTTCAGACGCCGGCTGCTATAGCTCCTCCCCTTTTTATGATGCGGCGTGTGCGTGCTGACCGACACGGCCCGCCAAAACGTTAAAATACGACCGTTTTGTGGGCGTGGCTATAATTTAAAGACATAGAGTATGAAAGGAGCACTCAGGCAATGGATCATTGCCCTGTTGTGGTTTCTGTTTTCAGTTCCCAAGAGTACGTTATATCCTGTGTCTATTCTGGTATTTTGATCTTGGTTTTCTACTGACTCTTCTACGTTCTATCCTCCCTGACTCGGCTATTGGTTTTTTCGCTTCCCTGATTTCTGGCTTCCCTGACTCGGCTTGTCCCTGACTATTCTAATTCTAACAGCGTATAACCCAGCCATTCTAAGGACCGGTAAACGTTGTCTAATCTATTATCATATCTGTTTACTTTGCGTGTTGGGTCACAAGTTATAGTGACAGTATGTAAATGGATCTGTGTGTGGTGTACTTTGTGTAGCTAGGGGCTGTAATGTATGTGCGCGTAAGGGGCTATACAGACTGTGTGTGTGTTTACTGGGGTTTTAGTGACTGTGTGTATAGGGCCTGTAGAGTGTGTGCTTGTGTATTTAGTGGCTGCACTGTGTGAGCGTATGTATTGGTGTTGCATTGTGTGTGTATCAACAAGCTGTAGTATGTATGTATGTATATAGGGATTGTTGTGTCTGTGTATAGGGGTGAAGTGTGTATGTGTTAGGGGGTAAAGTGTGTGCGGGTAGGTGTATTGCATTGTGTTGGGAGGTGTGATGTGTGTGTATGGGGAGTTGTACTTTTTGCATAGGTGGTGTATTGTGTGGGGGGTGTACTGTTCAGGGCAGTGTACTGTGTGTACTGTGTGTAGGTGGTGTACTGTGTGTGTGGGAGTGTGTATTGTCTGTGAGTGTGTACTGTGTATGGCAGTGTGGAAGTGGGGTAGGGAGGGGATTTAATATTTTTATTTTTTTAATTAAACAAAAATTATTACCCTTATCCCTGTTCTTACTTGAAGGGAGGGGGTGCATTCAGACGCTGGTGGTTTGGATTGTTGCCTACTGACTGGGTGCAAGTCAGGCCACGAGATGAGAGGAATCTCCCTTGGAACCCCAACATTTACACTTAATGTCAGAGCATTGCCGCGGATTACCACAGCAACACTCTGACACTGTAAGTGCTCTGATAGTAATGCAAATTCTGGATTTAATTTGTCCCTTTTAATGTTGCTTTAAGGAGACAATTTGGAAATGTTCTAGATCTAGACTGTCTGAACAGAGCAGAAAATATACTTGGTTGTGAGAAGATGTGGACCGTATAGGAGAGATATGTGTCATGTTTACCCACTGGCCATTGACTTAAAAACATGAAGATGCCGAGTGATATCTCAAGCTTGACTAAGGTAAGTAGCTTAGCGAGTCATGAATTCAAGAAAGCTCCAGGCTTCAGCAGATGACCTGATTACAGTAATTCGGATTAGAATACCCAAGTTGGGGTTCAATGCTCTAACATTTACACAATTCAATATCTAGACTTGGAGATTAATTTCTGTCTGAACTGCAATTCATTCGCATCGGGGCTGACTGATCGGTTGATCAGTCGAATTCACAAACTCCAAGCCAAAATGTGGCTGAATTATGAACCAACCAAAACTGGCAATGGCCAAACATGTTCATTATGATCCATGATTTTTGGTGTCAAGAAAATAGATGATTGATGATTGATGGCTAGGGGAACAGTCATTAAATGTTTATTAAATGTATTAACAGATTAAGTGAGAAGGGGCCAATAGAGAAAAAAAATTGGGGCAGTAGAAAATAAGTTTAGATTTATGTTTGATATAATTAATAAATATATAATATGTAAATATAGATTTTTTTTTTCCATTTAAAAAAAAAAAAACAATTACTTTTCCTCACATGTGAACAAATTGGCATGAAAATGCTCATTACGGTGTACTGCAAAATATATACAGAATATTTTAGCTATGTATATATTGTGCAGTCAGGGAGACAGCCACTAGAGACATTAACGCTGCATTGTATTCAATGAGTGGCAAAGCAAATTGTAAGTTTTAGAAGTTCAGCACTTTGCAATCAGGTCTACATATTAGGTGTGTCCCTAAAATCACGGGTAATCTCGTAAAGTCAAAACTTGTGAATGATTACGAAGAATCAAGACTTTGACATTACAGGTGGCCTGCTTTGATTTGACTAGCAGTGTAGTAGCCAGAATTATCTAACTGTGATGTCATCCAGTGACATCATAAAGGCAAAGCACATAGCTGCCACTGGCTGGTGTTGAAGAGCAGTTGTTGCTACTATACATTACTGAATCTGAGATTATTTTGTTTATTGTGTGTTTATGGACCGTGAGAGACAGAGGAGGAACCGAAGGGCCTCTTATATTGAGGAACGTGGTGCATCCCGACCAAGCAAGTTATAAAGACGTAGTACTTTCACTGTCCTCACACACGCATTATGCTCTATATTGTCACACTATCACTTTATGCAGTTCATGTAAAGGTGCTGAAAATGTTCATCATAGGAATGTCTCATTTTATTTTCAGACATGTAACACCCTTCATTATATGTTTTAAAACTATAGTGTCTCCACTCAGAATTTCACACTTCAGAAAATGCTTTTTAAAATACCCCTAAATATTAAGCAAAGTATAATGGGAAAAGACCCCATTAGGGTGGTTGAGTTTTATTTGAATTTCAATTTTAGGGGTTTATTTGGGTGTAAACATGGGCCGGGTGAGTGCCTGTCTTCATAAATTAAGTTTCGTCATTGATTGCTCCATGATCACAGTCTGGGCTTGAAGACCCTATTCTGGCATTGAATGTCCTTCTTGAGTCATGACACTAAGCTAAGCCATAGGGTACATTCTTCTTTGTCACAGGGGCTTAAAATTGAGATTGGAGACAAAATAGACCTTCAGAAGTCTTTAGTGGGCTAATGTCCCCACTAAAACCCCCCCTTTTAGCAAATGAAAACTCAACAAGTGCTCTAAATTCACTAAACTTGCATGTTTTACAAACATTATTCTTCAGCACTAAATAAGAACATGCTGCACATATATATAATAATGGTAAACATTGTCTGGTGCAAAGCTAATACTTTAAGAAGATAACTGATGTTCAAAACTAGAGTATATTTACATTTACATCCTCTTTATTCAAGGGTTTAAAGTAGATTTGAAACATAATCAGTGAACACTCAAGAAAAGCTACGTTTTGACGTTCTAATTAATAATTTGATTATTTTCTTATTATTCACAATTATTATTTCTATATTCCTTCTTTTAGGATCTAGGGTAAGGCACAATAACCGCAGAGCTGCTAGATCTCGTACGCCATCTTCGGTAAGGCAGGCAAGAAGGAGGTATAGACAAAGCCAAAGAGCTCAAATGCCTACTGAACATTCAAACAATAATGCTCAAAGGGAGGATACAAGAAGGAATGAGAGAGGTCGGCCAGAGGTTTCCCAAAGACGTGGGAATGGACAAGCAGGGGGCAGACAAGGAAGGAGAAATGCGAGAGCTCGTTCCCAGCGGAGTCCATCTCCTAATGTTGAAGATGTTGATGATAGACCACGATGGATAAGCCGATCTCCAATAAATAGAATGGTGGATCCCAATTCAAATTCACTGCATAATGCTGAGGAAGAAGACAGTGCAGAGCACCAACCAGATGTCAATGAGCCTAGACCTGAAAATGTTGAACACGACCAGTCTCTTCCAGAACCTACTGAAGCACAGGATAATGAACTTCCCCAGCTCGTTTCAGCTCCATCTGGTGAAGATAATGGTGTAGAAGTGTGCTGTATATGCCTTATTGCATTTAGTACTGAGAAGGAAAGTCTGCGTTTGCACTGCGGTCATCGATTCCACACTCAATGCATATTGACGTGGCTAGCGGACCACGTCACCTGCCCTTACTGCCGTACTGAACTTTTTTAAAAAATAGCAGAGCTCTGATCATATCACTAATATAATTATGCAGAGCTCCTATTGAGGAAGGACACTGAAATGGACACTGAGAAGATGTACCTGTACCTGCTTCCAACGTACCATATTTTGGAGATGTACCATCCAGTTTCCACTAAGCCGAGTTCAGTGAAATGTTCTTTTAATATAGCTATTAAATTTATCCAGACACAACTGAAAATTTAAGTGTTACTATTTTAATTAATTTTACTTAATAATGGGAATTTTGATATTATTATCTTTTCATTATCTGTTTTACGTGTTGGTGTTTTACATTATGATTCATATTCATATATTGAATATGTTGTGCAATTTTGGGCACCTGTTCTAAAGAAGGATATTATGGCACTAGAAAAAGTGTAGAGGCGGGCTACAAAATTAATAAAAGGAATAGAACATATCAGCTATGAAGAAAGGTTAACAAATTTAAACCTATTTAGTTTAGAAAAACGTCACCTGAGAGGGGATATGATAACATTATACAAATATATTTGGGGCCAATACAAACCATTGTATGGAAATCTATTCACAAACCAGACTTTACATAGGACACGAGGCCATGCGTTTAGACTCGAAGAAAGAAGATTTTGCCTAAGGCAAAGGAAAGGGTTTTTTTTACTGTAAGAACAATAAAGATGCGGAATTCTCTGCCTTAAGAAGTGGTTTTATCAGAGTCTATACATATGTTCAAACAGCTACTAGATGCATACTTGCAAAAACAGAATATTGAAGGATATAATTTTTCAATGTAGGGTAATAACTGCTTGATTCAAGGATCAATCTGACTGCCACTCTGGGGTCAAGAAGGAATTTTTTTCCTAGCTTGTTGCAAAACTGTGCTTCAAACTGGGTTTTTTGCCTTCTTTTGGATCAACAGCAAAAAACAAATGTGAGGTAGGCTGAACTTGATGGACGCAAGTCTCTTTTCACCTATGTAACTATGTAACTATATCTGTTATATAATTATGATGCAGGACTCCCATTGACGATTGGTACCAAAATGCTCACTTGAAAGATTGCCTGTGCCTGCTTCCAAAATGCAATATTTTGCGGAAAAGTTATGTACCAGCTAGCATTAACCCAACAATGGTTTTGTTACTGCTCTGTCATCATGTCAAGCCCATGTGGTTCTCCTGCACAGCACCCCATCAAAAAACAAAAAAAGAAAAATTACTTCTCTCAGCCCCTTTGCGTGTCTCTTTCTTGTCCAACTTTTTTGCATAACTCTTTTTTCCACCGCAGCACCTTAGTGGGTCTCTTTCTCTTCCCAGCCCCTCTGTGTGTCTATTTTTATCCTCCCAGCCCCTCTGTGTGTCTCTTTGTCCCCCCAGCCTCTCTGTGTGTCTTTGTCCTGCCCAGCCCTTCTGTTTGTTTCTTTGTACTCCATACTCTTTCTGTGTCTGTTTCCACTTCCCCAGCCCCTCTGTGTGACTCTTCCCCCCCCCAGCACATTTGTGGATCTATTTCTCTCCCCCAGCCCCTTTTTTTTCTCTTTACCCCCAGCCCCTCTGTGTGCCTCTTTGTCATTCATCCAGCCCCCTTGCATCACTTTGTCTTCTCCAGCCTTCTGTACACCTCTCCCCCCTCAGCCCTTCTGTGCACCTCTTCTCCCCCTCAGACCTCTGTGTGCTTCTCCCCCCAGCCCTCTGTGCGCCTCAAGCCAAGCCCTCTGTGTGCCACTCCCCCAGCCCTGTGTGCTTCTCCCCTCTAGCCCTGTGCACTTCTCCCCTCTCAGCCCTCTATGTGCCCCTCTTCCCTCCACACCCTCTCTGTGTGCCACTCCCCCCCCAGCCTTGTATGTGTGTCCCCAGCCATGTGTGCTTTTGTCAAGAGGTCACACCCGCCCTGGCTGTCCCTTGTTTGGCCAAAGATGCCAGGGACCATAACTTTCCCCTACTGCTTTATGTACAAAGCATAATTCTAAATGGTTGATGATTTACCCCACATCCTCTGTACATGGTTAGGAAGACAGAGTGGTGTCTGGTAATTGGATTCAATGTTTCCCCCTCTGTCTGGAATTACCTGATGTCTCCAGTTAATTAGAGTTTGCTATTTTTAATAACATTACCTGTTGTCTGGTGTACCTGTAATTGCATTACCTGTTTTAAATGTACCCTGTTATAATTGATCTAATTTTCCCCTGGGTGTCTGATGTCTCTGATTGGTCACTGCTGTTTGTGTTATTTGGAGAACTGCTATATATTCTGTCTGTGAACCAGTAGAAAGTATGTTCGTGATTTACCAAGAAGGAGTTTTGTGTCTCTTGAAGCATCCAGATGTTTTACTGTTTGTTGTCCACTATAGAATAGTTACTCATAGAGAATTTTTAGTGGACTCGATAGATAGAATATCCTATATGAACCGGTCCAGGCAGGGCCGGATTAAGAGCACAGTGGGCCTGGTGCTGACAATTATGATGGGCCTAATTACGGAATCTTATTGACCAAAAACACTAAAACAATCATACCTCCCAAGCGTCATGTATCTGATGGAGATGGTGCTGGAGGGACACTCATAGAATGCAGCTATAAGAAAACACATACTCTATGCTAATCCCTCTCTAATTTATGATTTCATCTTTCAAGTAAATCCATAACCCCTAACAGCAGTGTCCAGTGAAGCAGGAAATCAATGGGCGGTGTAAAAGGGTGTGCCACTGGCACGAATCACGTGAAAAGACCTGCCAAAAGGGGTGAACATGTTTGTCCAAAGAATTGGAAGGTCAGCCTGGCATGAATGCATGTCAGGCTGCCTGCCAATCCTGCAGGCTGTCCAACTAAGGGCATACTATGCAGGCAGCACCTTGAGCTTGACATAAATGTGTCTAATGATGCGCTCATTCCATTCTTTCAAAGGACTGTCCCATAGCATTCGCTGGTCCACTTGTCTCCTTACCTTCTTACTAGCAGGCAGAAGTTCCTGGTATATAGTCCGAGACAGAGAAAAGATGTCTGTAGTGAGTGTAGAAGAAAGGGGACATGCCACAGTGTTAGAGAGACCAACATCTGCATTACCTAAACTAACTTTAATGTCAGCAAGTGCACACAAGTTTTGTTCCAATACATCCCTCTTAAGCTTCCAAACTTAAAGGGACACTATAGTCACCAGAACAACTACAGCTTATTGTATTTATTCTGGTAAGTAGAATCATTTCATTCAGGCTTTTTGCAGTAAAAACTGTCTTTTCAGAGAAAATAACTCCACTGGCTGCTCCTTAGATGGCTGCTAGAGGTGCTCCCTGGGGCAGTACTGCCTAGTGTGCAGCACTGCCATTCAGTGTCTCCACCCTCTGCATGTAGACACTGAACTTTCCTCATAGAGATGCATTGATTCAATTTATCTTTATGAGGAGATGCTGATTGGCCAGGGCTATGTTGGACTTGTGCTGGCTCTGCCCCTGATCTGCCTAGTTGACAGTCTCAGCCAATCCTATGGGGAAGTATTGTAATTTGCTCAGACCACCACTTCTGAGCCAGCAGCTGCAGAATTGAATACAAGTAATATTTTACTATATTTAGGGAGGCAAGAAGGGGCCAGGGTGGTGGTTTTAACATAATAGGGTCAGAAATACATGATTGTGTTCCTGACCCTATAGTGCTCCTTTAAGCAAGAGTATGTGAAGAGTAGTTAAGGTTGCCACCTTTCTTGGAAAAAAATAACAGCCTTAATAAGTTGTATAATTAGTTATGCGTGACATCACATGATGTAAATTACAAGGAGTAACATCAGAGAAAATTCTATAAAATCACCAAACTACTCACAGTTTGATTCTGCTGTATAGATGGATTGCTCCCAGTGTCTCACTGTCTCCCAGTGTCTCAGTCTCGCAAGTCACCCAGTGTCTCAGTGTCCCTATGTATCACAGTGTCAGTGTCCCTGTGTCCCCAGTCCCCTAGTCTCCCAGAGTCTGTGTCCCCATTTCTCCCAGTGTCTCAGTGTGTCCCCATGTCACTAGGATACTGGGGACACTGAGAGACCCAGGGACACTGAGACATTTAGGGAAACTGGGAGAAATGGGGACACTGAGACATTAGGGACACAGACACTGTGAGACATGGGGACACTGAAACATTTGGGGATACTAAGACACTAGGGACACAGACATGGGAACACAGACACTGGGAGACTAGGGGACACTGGGAGACTAGGGGACACTGGCTGGGAGACAGACACTTGGGTACACGGGGACAGTTGTGGACATAGACACTGGGACATATAGGGACACTGGGAGACATGGGGATACCAGGCACACTGAGACACTAGGAACACATTGGGATACATGGAGACACTGAAACATATGGGGACACTAAGACACTAGGGACACAGACACTGGGAGACTAGGGGACACTGGGAGACTAGGGGATACTGGGAGACTAGGGGACACTGGGAGACTAGGGGACACTGGTTGGGAGACAGACACTTGGGGAGACATGGGGACAGTTGTGGAAATGGACATGGGGACACTGGGACACATGGGGACACTAGGCACACTGAGAGACATGGGACACAGACACTGGGAGACTTGGGGACACTGAGACACTAGTCTCAGTGTCCCCTAGTGTCTCAGTGTCCCCAGGTCTCTCAGTGTCTGTGTCCCCATGTGTCCTAGTGTCTCAGTGTCCCCTAGTGGCAGTGTCCCCATGTGTGTCCTAGTGTCTCAGTGTCCCCTAGTGTCTGTGTTCCCATATGTCCCCAAGTGTCCCCATGTTTTCCAGTGTCCCCAAGTGTCTCAGTGTTCCCAGGTCTCCCAGTGTCTGTGTCCTAGTGTCTCAGTGTCCCCTAGTGTATGTGTCATCATGTGTCCCCTAGTGTCTGTGTCCCCTAGTGTCTAAGGGTCCCCATGTGTCCCCTAGTGTATGTGTCCCCATGTGTCCCCTAGTGTTTCAGTGTCCCCAATGTGTCCCCTAGTGTCTCAGTGTCCCCATGTGTCCCTGCTGCCTTTCCCCCGATCCCTCACTTACCTGAGCTGTAGAGCTGCTGTCTGGACTGTCTGCGCTGTGTAGCTGCTCCCCCACGGATCAGTGAGTAGTAGAGAGAGTCAGGGATATTCTGTAACTTCCTATCCCTGCCTCTCTCCACACACAGTGACCCCTACTGGCCGGTGCTGGTATTGCAGAGTAATTTCCATTTATTCTGAGAAAATTACCTGCATTTGTATTGCTGGTATTACTGCAATATTGGCAAGGCCAGGCAGCCTCAAATACCGTCTGTGCCATTAAAATACCAGTCAGGTGGCAAACCTAAGAGTAGTGTGTAAAAAAAAAGATATTTTTTTTAAATGGGCCTATTCTATGGGCCTGGGCCTGGAGCTGCAGCTCCATCAGCCCCTATGTTAATCCGGCCCTGGGTCCAGGAGGTGGGAGGGTCTGGGAGGGAGGGTCTGCTGCTGATTGGCTGGAATATGTCTGCTGACTGTGAGGTACAGCGTCAAAGTTTACTCAATGATGAGTCCGAGGCGAACCGTTCGTGGCGAACCGTTCGCAAACCGTTCGGCGAACCATTCGGGACATCACTAGTGCTGGATATCATTGTGAATGTGCGTATACAATGAGCAGATCAACACGGTTATTATCCAAAGTGAGAATTCTTAGTGAATTTACAGTGATTTTCAAATTTTCTGTTAAGGTAGCTGAACTGGAAAAAATCTCTAACTCTGTTATGCTTCCAATCTGACTACTCTGAACTTAAATTTAAAATTCACTTTAAATACACTTAGAAATCCCTCTTTAATTTTGTTTGTTTTAGCGATAGAACCCCTGGCAGAACTGATTAGGACAACCCCACAAATTGTAGGAATTGCGGTTAAAGAATCCGTTCACAAAATTGGTTTGTTTGCAGATGATATAATCCTAGCTATCAAAAACCCAAAAGAATCTTTGAGACACCTCAAGGATATTTTGACTCAATTCGGTGAGATATCGTATTACAAATTAAATGAGTCCAAAACTCAAGCCCTTCCGTTTCATTTAAACAATTTGGAAACCATTGCCCTTAAGAAATCATATTTATTTGATTGGAGAACTGAATATATGGAATATCTTGGCATTAATTTATGCAAAAATTTGGTCAATATGCACAATCACAACCTGAGGAAAGCATGGTCAGACCTACAAAAAGAGATGGAGAGATGGGGTGGGATGGAGCTCTCATGGCTGGGGAGGGTCGCATCTATTAAAATGACGATACTCCCCAAAATTTTATATTTTTTTAGGACCATTCCTCTGTCCATTCCATTATCATTTTTTAATAAAGTTCATTCGACAATGTTGAAATTTATATGGGGGAACAAGCCTGCCCGAGTGAGGCTCACTTCCCTGCAGCACCATAAATGAACGGCGGTATCGGTGTCCCCGATATCCGCAAATATTATTTCGCCACTAACGCTGCAGTGGTTGTGAGCTTTAACAACCAGGATGATAAACCCAGATGGATGGAGATAGAGGAATCAAAAATTTCACCGGTTAGACTATCAGAATTACCTTGGTTAAATCCTAAGAAAAGACCTGGAATTACAAAATTATTTTTATCCACTAGGACTACGCTTAAGGCCTGGGACATTGTTTTTAAAAATGACCAGTCTCCCAGTTTATATAGAGCAATGCCTATTGAATTATTGAAAGATCATATACCATCCTTAAAAATAGAATTATTGAAGGATTGCTCTATAACTAATCTGGACAATTTTTTTTATGGCAATGCTATTCTTTCTTTGGAAAAATTGAAGCTTAAGTATGGATTGTCGAATGCATGTGAACTGGAATGTATGATAATCATTGATAAATTGAAAGAACTATACCAGGTACCTGAAACCGATAAAAATTATAAATCACTTGAGATATCTCCTTTAGAGAAAGTTATTTTATACAGCCCCGCTAGTAAAGGTATGATATCCTTATGTTACTTATCTCATAATGCCAAGCCCTTAATTAAATTAAAACATATGCTGTCATGGGAGACGGAGTTGGGTGCCCAGTATGATTTAAAAGAATGGTTCGGTTTCTTTACAGGTTTAAAAGGTATTTCATATTGCACCGACCATTTTGAAAATCACTATAAAATCTTATATCGCTGGTACCTGGCCCCGTCTAGATTACATAACATGAACAATATGTATTCGGACCGATGTTGGAGAGACTGTGGGGGATTGGGCAATATGGCCCATATCTGGTGGTTCTGCCCCAAGTTAATTAATTATTGGAAAATGATCCACAATCTGATTATTAAAGTGAACGGAACCATTAGTATCTTAACCTCGGAACTAGCCTTATTTAAAAAACTCCCGGAGTCTGTTAATAGATCAGATAAAATAATCATAGGCCACATTCTGATCGCTGCTACATCCTGTTTACCTAGACATTGGAAGTCTCAAAATGTGCCATCTCTCAGAGAAGTTTTTAATTTGATTTTAGAAAATAAGGCACATGAACTATCACACAGAGCCAATATGCATGGTTTCCCAATACTAAAATACAACTGGGATAAATGGGAAGAAAAAATCAAAACAGTTTATGGTCTTTGATATATTTATTGTTAAAGTGCATTGTTGTAAAACATTTTTCTTTTTTGCCATATACTTTAATATGTTTATTTCATTGATGGATGGATACCCCTTCCCATTTCCATGTTACCCCTCCTTTCCTACCCTTAATACAATGTTTGTATTATTATCATTTGTTATACAAAAAAACTTTAATAAAAATTATTTGAAAAGAAATCCCTCTTTAGTGAATAAATCTATCATATCTGCCTTTCACAGCGGATGCAGTTATTAAATACGTTATATTTCATTGTTTCAATATTAATGGTCCCATATCTTCCAAATGTCCCTCTTTAGGATGGTCCATGGCAAGCTCTGGAGGTGCACTTAGCCATTAAGCCCACCTTGGTGGCATGCGTGTCACTGGTGATGACAATATGCCCTTAGTCTGGCCCACCTCTCCATTTGGGCTGCACTACATGTCTGGCTTACATTTTTGTCCCATTCCGACGCTGGGTGTAATCTTAATCTAGAAATAACTGCGCACTTTATCACAAAACCGTAAATTGTTGCAAATTCACCTAGAAAATAGCAGATTTCAGACAAAAATAGTTGAATAAAAAAATAAAAAATCCAATTCTCCAGCTTGGTCTAAAATGTGTTAATCCTTAATCAACGATTTGCACCCCTCTTACAATTCACGGATTAGAGAGTTAACCCCCAATTAGAGGGCTAACAATTACCTAAGGATCCAGTAGCAGCAGAGCCAGGTACTGTCAGCACTTCACAGAGACAAATCCCTGAATGTCCGTGAAAAGGATTTTATGACGTTCAGCTCAAATTCCTATTTACCAGCCATTCCTCTTCTGACATAGGAAGAGGTAAAGTCCTCTTTCAACATAAAGAATAGGCTGAACTCGCAATTATAAAGTGTCAGGGTAAAGGGACAAAGTAACATCATGAGAGGGTCCACACTGATAAATAACTATATATTAAGCAAGGACTCTGAGAATTGGAGAGAATTGGAATCTTAAGCCAAACTGGATTTAAAGGGACATTTGCATATGTATGTGTTTAAACATGAAAACTTGTTTTACATCGGAATTGAATTTTGTAGAAATATTTACTTTTGATAATAATGCTACTTCTATTCTAAAATGGCATGCAGGGTCTGTTTTTCCTTAATATTAAGAAGTTCTAAGGAAGTGGTGTACACATAACCCCTGGATCCCCCGGTGCAAAACTGATCCATGGCCCCCCCCCTTCCTCTTCCCCCCTCTAATTCTCCCCCGACAGACACACACACACATACATACAGAGACACACACACATACATACAGACACATACATACAAAGACACATACATACAAACAGACTGGCAGGCACACATACATACAGACAAGACACACATACATACAACAAATAGACAGACAGGCACACATACATACAGAGAGACAGATACACACACATACAGACAGACACACACAAGACACACATACATACAAAGACATACATACAGACAGATAGACAGACACATACAGACAGACACACACACACACACAAGACATACATACAAAGACACATACATACAAACAGATAGGCACACATACATACAGACAGATAGACACAGACACATACATACAAACAAATACAAACCTGATATTTAATTCCTACCTTTTAGATGCAGGAGGGTGACTTTACCTGGGGTCCAGTGGTGGCTCAGGTTAATGGGAGTCAGAGTTCCCACTCTGACTCCCTGTTTTTCCTCCCGCGCAGGCTCTCAGTGATAGCTGGGAGGAGTGACGGGCACAGCACAGCACAGCACAGCATTGACCGGGCCCCCTAACAATCCATCTCCATTGGGTGGCCCTAACAACATGGGCCACCTGATGGACCCCTTGGACGGCGGCCCCGGCGGTTTGCCAGGCGGGCTGGGGCCGCAAATGATGATGACGGGCACCCAGTTGCAGGGGTCTGCAGGGCAGCCGGGCCCCCTGGAGTGACGGTCCCGGTGGCAGCTGCGCCCCCTGCGACCACGGCATGTATGCAAGTGTGCTGAGGGGTGATTTTCACATTGCATAGAATCTAGAGGGAAGAACTATGGGGAGTTTTTGGGGTGATCAGCTGTGCCCTTAGTTTTTTTTAAGAATCTCACAGAGCAGTTTAAAAGTTCAGAAAAAACACTGGGGTTCAGTATACAGAAAAACTGAACAGCATATTTTTTACATCAGTGCTGTCAGCGGGAATAGTCCATTTGTTTCATGGTGATGGTTACAGATTTGTCCCAGAATTGCAAACTTCCCAATATTACAAATGGACAAAGAGGGATGTCACCAGAACAACTACAGCTTAAGGTAAAGAGAAAAGGCTGTGTCGACATTGCACACGATTCTTTTCCTTATGTCGGTATTCACAATGGCATTTAAAAAGGGCCGTTACAACAAAGCAATTACCTCCTAATTACTTATAAAGAGGAACGGGCTGTTCTGAGAAATTTTAGGTGACCTACTAATAGCAATTTATAGAACTAAAATGTAATTTATAACAAGAACAATGTATCTTATTTACACAGACTGATTTCTAAACACATTTATTGTAGTTTAAAGACACATTACTGGGAGTATTATTGCTGTGGAGCTCTGTGATACACTCAGACACATTACTGGGAGTATTATTGAGTATTATTGATGTGGAGCTCTGTTATACACTCAGACACATTACTGGGAGTATTATTGCTGTGGAACTCTGTTATACACTCAGACACATTACTGGGAGTATTATTGCTGTGGAGCTCTGTTATACACTCAGACACATTACTGGGAGTATTATTGCTGTGGGAGACACATTACTGGGAGTATTATTGCTGTGGAGCTCTGTTATACACTCAGACACATTGCTGTGAGTATTATTGCTGTGGAGCTCTGTTATACACTCAGACATTATTGGGAGTATTATTGCTGTGGAGCTCTGTTATACACTCAGACACATTACTGGGAGTATTATTGCTGTGAGCTCTGTTATACACTCAGACACATTACTGGGAGTATTATTGCTGTGGAGCTCTGTTATACACTCAGACACATTACTGGGAGTATTATTGCTGTGGAGCTCTGTTATACACACAGACACATTACTGGGGGTATTATTGCTGTGGGGCTCTGTTATACGCTCAGACACGTTACTGGGAGTATTATTGCTGTGGGGCTCTGTTATACACTCAGACACATTACTGGGAGTATTATTGCTGTGGAGCTCTGTTATACACTCAGACACATTACTGGGAGTATTATTGCTGTGGAGCTCTGTTATACTCTCAGACACATTACTGGGAGTATTATTACGGTGGGGCTCTGTTATACGCTCAGACACATTACTGGGAGTATTATTGCTGTGGAGCTCTGTTATACGCTCAGACACATTACTTGGGAGTATTATTGCTGTGGAGCTCTGTTATACACTCAGACACATTACTGGGAGTATTATTGCTGTGGAGCTCTGTTATACACTCAGACACATTACTGGGAGTATTATTGCTGTGGAGCTCTGTTATACACTCAGACACACCAACAATGTGGAGCTCCAAAAAAGAGGGACATTAGGATAAAAAAGAGGGACATAGGGATTTGAGACTAAAATAGGGACTATCCCTCCTAACTAGGGCCACTTGGGAGGTATTGAATTGTGCTTTAGTCTTAATTTCCTATGTCACACTGATTTTTCTATTAGTTTGCCATTCAATAAATCTAATTTAAAGAAAACAGAAAACATTCCTTGGCTGAACACCTTTATGTGCTGCACATAATTAAGGTATTGCTAATATCAATAAATATATATAATCTTATTTGGACTAACCGAGTCCCATGTACATTTTGCTGCTGACTACTGCCATCTATTGGTAATGCAAGAAATTACACTTAGTGCCTGCAGGGCAAACATTCACTTTTACGCCAGTACCCAAGTAATACTCTTACTATACCGAAGCTGTTAAAGTGTTTGTTTCCTCGAATCCGTAGTTGATGAATGGACAGTGCTTGACGTTTATGGAGAGATATCAAACAGGGGGCAGCGAGAATGCTCAGACAGCAGATTTAGATTTTTTTTATAATTATTTATTGAAATGTCATATGTAGATGAATCTAAATAGAATTTTACCTTTTAGACCAAAATATCTGAATTGGAAAAAATTCAGCTATGCTTTCAAATTCTGTTTAGGTCTAAAAGTGGAAATTCGTGTTGAATTAATTTTGAGTTGTAGACAATTCCCACTTTAAAGTGGCACACTAGGTTTCGTAACCACTTCATGTCATTGAAGTGGTTATAGTGACTGGAGTCCTCTGGTGCCGACGCTCTGTTCAGTGTTAAACCATTTTGCCCATCCTCTCTGTGCTGCTTGGGCTAATGAGGAAGCATTATCATAAGCAGTAATATGCAGCAGTGATTGGCTGTGAGTGTCAGCTGACTACTTTCAGCCTGTCACAGCGGCCATTGTTGGTATGAATTTGTATGGCCAGAAGGAAGTGTGTAATCTCTGCCTTAACCACACCTCCAGTAGGGGCGGGACTATGGGAGTTCAGGGAACCTCATTCAGTGTTAAGCTGCTTAAAAATGGTCTCTTACTGAATGTAGTGACAGTGCCAGGGGACTCCATGAACTATAACCACTTAATTGAGATGAAATGGTTATAGTGCCTAGAGTAGGCATATGAAACTCTGCCCCCCCTTTTCCCCCTGCAGATGTTGCTAAACTACATCTCCCATGATTCTCTTGCAATCTTTTGCAAATCCAAAGAACGGGTGATAAAATTTGAAATTCTGAAACCTAGATTTTTCCTTTTATTTTGTTTATTTGCATTTGAATAAAATACATTGTTGTTCAGGCACAGCATGTCATCCCGTGGACGTGGAAATGTCCCGAGATATATTTCTGGAGCCGCACACGTTGGAATCTTTACTCTGGACAGAAGAATCTATATATCTACCTGCCGTAGAGTGGTGCATAGGAAGAGATATTTAATTATTATTTTTTTAAGCTCTGCCAGTCGCTGTGAATCACTGTGTTCCCGGGAGAGTCTGGAAGCCTGTGTTTTGTCACCGTCTGACACATCTGAATTATTATTAATACGCTGGAGATTAGCTCAGACTGCAAATCCGGGAAGGGACCAGATGTGACAGTCTGCAACGATTATAAACTCTGTGATTTTGCATCCAGCTGAGTTACCTATAAGCTTGCTGTCGTACCTCTTTATAAGTAATTAGGAGGTAATCGCTTTGTTGTAGCTGCCCTTTTTAAATCCCATTATGAATACCGACATAAGGAAAAGAACCGTGTGCAATGTATCCGTACTTTCAAATAAAAATAAACTATATACCTAGATGAACTTGGAATACAACTCCCATTGCATTAAGCCAGCCTATATTTTGACCTTGACCAAGATTTCTCATTATCATTTGGACAGACAAATCCGTGATCAAGGGAGGAATAGATAGATAGATGGATAGATAGATAGATGATAGATATGTTCACACTTTTTAAACAAATCTTGTAGAAAATAATGGTAAACAGTTTAACAAACTCTATTTGTTTCTATAGATTAAAAATTAGTTTAAAATTAATTTGCTTAAATTTCCATTTAGTGCGAGGGGTTAATGTGTCTTAATTGGACCAAATGAGCCAATTAGCTACCCAGGCATTCTATAAGAGAGCAAAGCAAGGCCTTCTATCACCCAATGTGTGTTTAATGTTAATGTAAGCGATTAAAACGTATCACTGACAGAAGCAGTGGCAGCGTTTGAAAAGTGGATTTCCACAGAGCTGTTTTAGGAATATGGATGAGGTGGATTTTATAGACGATAGGCATAAAGTGCCCCTAAAAGACATATTAGAAGTGTACGGACAGCCTATCAGCGAGGAGCAGGCCTGGGCCCTGTGTTACCAAAGCTGTACCAAGCTGATAAGCCTCCTGTGTTGGTCGCATTGGGTGCCAACGTTGGAGGGAGTGGAGAATATTTATATCTGCGAGGACGGTACCGTGTCTTTTGCATCTTGTGCTGGTAAGGAATGTTAATCGTGAGGTTTAGTCATGTAACTGGGACGTCTGGTGGGAGATCGGGCTAAACAACTAGGGAGGGATTCGCTGAATTGGGAACAGAAAAATAAAATACAAATTGTATGACCCAGACTAAAATCGTTGTACTGGTAGTACAGCTGAATTAGAGAATTTTTGTCAATTTTATTTTTTTATTTTTTGTTGTTGTTGTGCAGAGAAATATGACAACATTTGTGAGGTACCCCAACGGCATTCCTCACGTTACTTTTCAACATTAATTACAATGGGGTAATTAAGATTACATGCACATTTTTCTTATTTTTGTTAGTCGCTAGCAAGAGGTATATAAAACCGTTACATCTGAGCTGGTCATACTTAGTTGAGTAGTAATTACAATAATATACGATTGGTAAGTTATAGGCTATGCAGACTAATATTGGGTGTAGATTTCTCCACACTGCTTGAAATTAACCACCGGGGGGCAGCGAGTCACTGGGTTTGCCGGGTAAAGCATACATTTAGGTTTAGACATTTTTAAACTATGTCCCTGCAGTGATTAAAGCAACTGTGTTAAGGTCATAAATGGTAAGAATGACATTGCTAAACTAAAGAAAATACAGTGCTCTGCTGGGCTGTCATTATACAAGGTTAGTAGCTGCTTAGTTACTCCTGTAGTTGCCCTGGGTCGGCTGCCATCCTGGTCACCATCATCAAGTCCCTTATTTTTCCCGCTGGGTGCTTGAGTGTTTCGGTACTTGCCGGTCAGTGGTACGTTCGTGTCATTTTCCCGCACCAGCCTTGGGTGCAGAATAATGCCTGTATGCTGCGATCGCTGCTCCTCTCAGTGTGGGCAGAGTGAGAGTCCTGGTAAAGTCCCCTTAGGTCCGCCAGTATCACAGGGAATTGTAGCTTCTGGTTTATGTATTTGGGAGCTTGATCTCCGGCTTGCAATGGGCGCGGTGGCCATCTTGGATTTTGCCACGCGGTTCTTGTGTGATCGTGTTGCAGCTCAGATGGTAGAAGCGGTCACTGCCACTCCGGCCCACAGGGGGGAGAACGGGGCCCTCAGTAAGCGTGCGAGAGGTCCTGCCGGATTAAGCACGGGAGATCGGCTGCCTCTCCCGCCAGAGCCTCACGACAGGCCTCAATCTCAGTTGCCCAACAGTCCGCTTTACCGGCAAGACGGGGGCTGATATTGACCTCCAGGGTATTTGCTTGTGTCCCCTTTACCTTCGTGTGGCTGTTGATCGATTTTTTGGGAGGGGGGGAAAGGTAAGTTTTGCCTGATTTTGCTATTTTCATAGCGGAGCCGAGGTGCCCCACGTCCATCCGGCTCGGCGGTCAGGCCCCGCCTCCCAACACTTGGATTTTAACATAAGTCATTGAGGCCATAATCCGTTAACTTTGGGAGTGCTGAGGGGATTCCTTGGGGTCCAGTGGTGTCACCTGGCGTGCGCGCATGGGAGCACTGTTCCCTGAGTGCTTCCTGTTCAGCTCACTCGCGCGCCGCGAGAATTTTTGTCAATTTTTGATTTGGTTTTTTTTCAAATTTATTTCACATTGCTGTTAAACTCAATCTGAGCTGGATGTGTTTTCTGCCTTTTAGATCAGCTCTGTGAAAAGGCACAGACAAGGCATTTCATAGAATCGACAATTGATCTGCTGCAATGACATTGTGACTGAGTACGTGATTTGCTTTTATTTCCGCTGTGAGAACCCTTGAATCTCTGAGCTGGCTCGATAGTCTCAAAGTGGAGTGAAGTCTGTCAAATCTTCCCAATTTTATTGGGAAAAGTCACTTTGTATTATATCTTAACTGCGTTTCAGAACATCGTTTTGATGTCATGCAAAAACTGTGTCTTTCATGTTGCCACGGGTGTATTGGAAGGATCAAATCCTATCTTTCCAATAGGGTGAGTGCGTTTGACCTTTTGTATTTTGTTGTTTTTAATATTGTGAGGTTTTTAGGCTGTACAGAAATGTCTTAACATGTATTTGTTATGGAGACAAAACCTGGCGATGATATTTAATCTGTACACTGTGCTAGTTAAATTGGCAACAAATGTATTGATTAAATGTCAGAATGTATAGATCACAAGAGAAGCTACATTCGCGCACTCTGTGACTTATTTTATATCTCCAAAGATTACATCAAGCTTTATCTTGTATAAACCTAAAATTTTTATCATTATTTATGTTCTACCATTTTTATCTTATGGTAAATGGGACATTGTATTAGAAGTCATTTGATATGACGCTCGCTTTCTCTGGTGAAACATTTTATTAAATGACCCTTTAAGGTGCGTTGCATTGGATTCCGTCTGGTTTTAGAACGTTACTTTCTGGAACAATATAACAAATCTCTATGGGTTACTTACTAAAGGGGAACCATGTGCGGAGTCTCTGGGCACTGGCCGTCAGATTTTGGTGCCATAACGTGCCCCCTCTGTAGCCGCACTGATGTGAAGTGTAAGCTGTCGTACTGTAAAGCTGTCAAACTTTTGATGACTATGAGCAGCTGAGCGAGACTGGGGCAGTATTTATGACACCATAACTACCACAATGAGCTGTAAGGATTATGGTGCTTTCGAATGTCCTTTAAAGACATATGACGGATTGCTAGGAAAAGATAACCGAACAGGGTTTATTTATTAAAGGAACACTATAGTCACCAGAACAATTACAACTTATTGTATTTGTTCTGGTGAGTATAATCATTCCCTTCAGGCTTTTTGCTGTAAACTGTCTTTTTAGTGAAAATGCAGTGTTTACATTACAGCCTAGTGATAACTCCACTGGTCACTCCTCAGATGGCTGCTAGGGGTGCTTCCTGGTGCGGTGCTGCACAGTGTGACTGACCTTTAGTGTTTACACCCTCTGCATGCAGACACTGAACTTTCCTCATAGAGATGCATTGATTCAAGGGAGATGCTGAATGGCCAGGGCTGTGTTTGACTTGTGCTGGCTCTGCCCCTGATCTGCCTCTTTGTCAGTCTCAGCCAATCCTATGGGAAAGCATTGTGATTGGCTCAGACCACCACTTTTGATGTCAGCCAAGCAGGCAGATCAGAGGCAGCAGATCTGAATACAGTTAACATTTTACTATATTTAGGGGTGCAAGGGGGGACTTAGGGGGATATATGGTGTTTGTTCTTTTTTATTTTTTTATTTTTTTTTAATATACTATAGGGTCAGCAATACATATTTGTTTCTTTAAATACTGCATTCACAATGTTGCAAAAGTTTGTTTGACCTCAAGTAGTAAAGTCTCCATCTCAACTTGTGTCTCTAATCGTGTAAGAACCCCTAACTGCTAAACTCTCTGTGCAGTGTCTGATCAGGTAATATGTTTGCATTGCAGGATCTCCGGATTCCAAACAGTCAGTCAAAGAGGTAAAAAGGAAAATGTGTGTTTTGTGGATAAATGTTTCTTGTCTCCATTTTACATCCTTAAAAAACATCAACATGTCTTACTTGGTCTGCATACCTGCTTCCTTCCCTGGGTGTTATGGGTACTGTCACTGGTTTTCTAGCGGTACAAGGGTATGTGCCAAATTTTGACACTGCCCTGCATTCTTATAGTATATCTTCCAAGTGTCCCGGTTCTGTATGGACAGTCCCTATCTTGTGCCCAATCCTGCATCCTCCTTGTCTATCCCAATGTCCCACTTCTATTGGATTCTATAACAGAGCTTCACAGCAATAACTCACAGTAATGCCCTTAAACTGCAAGAAGTGTAAGGTCGGTAGCTGATAACTGGGATGCTTAACCTCTGGCAGCCCAGTTAATACCGCCTGTGTTTATCTGGACTACTGCAGTCTATGCTATCTGAACAGTCGCTGCATCCAGATGGTATCAGGGCTGATCAGGAATTCTTTATGTACAGCTTAGTGTTTGTGTTATTTTATTTTTTGTGTGCGCGGGGGGGATGCATTTGGGTTTTTGTATATGCAGAATCTTACATGTCTTCAATTTTCATTCCTCTCCTACATGGTTTAAGTGCCTTGCATGTTTCCTCTTGCGTTGTGTAACTATGGCCTTTGCATATGTATCAAATTTTTTTTTCTCTATTTAGATCCTTAAATTCCTGGGGCAGATTCTATACGCGGCGCTGGACTGGGGTTTGACGGAGGATTTGGAACGTGACCTGACTGAGCCCCTCGGTGACCTGCTTTGCTGTATGCTGGGCTTCCAAACTGAGATTAAATACCCTCTGATTAACTTCCAGTACTCTTTCACTCTAAATGACATCAGGAAGGTGAGCTGCAGTCACAAGGTAGTGAATTATTGGGCTCTTCAAAGTATTTTATTGAGGTCATCAGTGATTATAAATCCCCTTCCACCCCAGTCCTGAATGCTATCTCTCTGGACTATTTACTATATGCAGAGAGGCAGCTGGACCACAGGTTAATGTAGTTGTCCCATTTCTGCTGGTTTTAGCCACTATTCACAAAGGGCAAATTGAGAACCAAACTTGTTTTCTTTTCAGCCGCTGTTCAGTTGTCTGTTTAAATGAGCCACATAACCTCATAACATGGTGGATTCAATTATTCACCAACCGCCAAATTGCAGCAAATTGATAAAGGACTATCTTTCATTCAGTCAATTCAGTTCCCTGATACAGTTATCGGAAAGAGGTCTATGCGAGACGTTCTACGCAGGCCTGGGGAACCAGGGATCCAATCTACTCAATTCCGTGGTTTTTTTTTTTGGGGGGTGGGGGGGTTTAAATGAATATAGAGAATATAAAATCAGACTAATCTCCAAAAGAAAGTTTAAAAATGAATTTGTCATCCTTTGTTCTTAAGCATTTTTGGGTGAACCTTGGTGTTGTCTGTCAAGGTCAGTCATTTCTGGCCTGTTGTCTGTTTCTCCGGCTGAATCAGTAATCATTCCGTGATTTTTCTAGATAGACCGTGATACATTTTTATTTTTTTAAACTTTTTTTTTTTTTTTTTTTTTAGGTCTGTGCAGAGCGATTGTTTTTGCCGTCACAGGCATCCATCTACTACCAAACAGTCTGCCGTATTTATTATGCCGAACATATGGAGTTCCAGAAACTCTTGTCCACAATTGAGCATTCAAAGCAGGTATCAGTTCTGTTTTACGCCTGCATCTGGGTGTTAGAATTTTAAATGAACCCTGGGTCCATCAGATGTATAGACTGTAATCTTGGAGGCATTTTCCACTTTAGTTATTTTGGCATAAAATGTTCAGTTCCTTGGTGAATCCCCAATTATTCAGTTTAGTGCATAACCCAGTCTAGCTTTAAATATTGATTTCACTAAATTATTAGCAAAGCTGTGATTGGGGACAAAGTGAGCAGCCGTGACCGCCATATTCATTTCTGTTTATTTCCTTTTTCAGAGTCTGGAGCAATCTGAAATGGAAGAGATTTTAGAAAAAGGTTTCCTTCCTCGATATTCCAGCTGGGTAACGAATATGGGTTTCTAACTGTAAACTGAATGTACACATCTGAAGATACCTTTGAAACCTTCTCCTTTTCCATTCCCTGATTCTTCTGGAACCCTTCACAATTTGTACTTGTATAGAAATATAACAGAAGCACAAATCAGATTTACCTTCACAAGAGCAAGGATGCATTACTAAGCAGAATAAATTAGACCGCATCAAGAATATACATTGATATTTGCAAATTGTCTGATATAGTAGTACACAAAAAAGATAAAAAGGGGTACGTTGATACAAGGGGGTAATTGATTGTGAGGATTGAAAGAGAGGGGTGATGTAAGATGTTGGTGGTATTGGTCTATTTTTTTGGGGGGGGGGTTGGTTTTGGTCTGTTTGGTTACAATCAATGGGTGGTAGGGATTGTAACAATGTAGTCTTGGGTCAACAGGTGAGGATCTTCTCGGAACCTTGAAAATACAGGGGTGAAATTAGGCTCCATGAATACGTGTAATGTTGAATTTTTGGCAATTGGCACTTAGTTGGAGTTGGTGGCTAACTCCATAAGCATTTGTCTTGAACTCCTTGGAAGGGACTGCTTATATAGGGAGGAAGGAGAACATGGAAAGGCAATAGGTTAATCATTAACTAGAATTGGCTCAAGTGGAGCAGTTAAGACCTATTTTCCTAAATTCTGTTATTCATGGTCTAGTTTCACTTTTTTATTTTTTTTCAGTGAGCGTCAGTCCATTTTTTTTTTTTTTTTATCTTCAGGGGGATTTGTGGTGTTGTGTAGTGAAAGAGCTCCGTCATGGGATCCGGCTCCGCAACGCTAAGGAGCGTTCCTACGTAGGGCTGACCGTCACACGCATGCTTTCTCCACATGAACGATTAATGAGGGATATACGTTCGAGGCGGTACACGCTACGAAAAGTCAAGGTGAGTTGTAACAACCAATGTTTTGCCATTGCCTGGTAAATTCTATTGATTCGTCAAAAGAAGAATACAATTATTGAAAAATGCGCCTCTATTTGTTTAACCCTTTAAGGACAAATGAGAGAAATATTCCATCATGATTTCCTTTTATTCCAGAAGTTGTGTCCTTAGGGGTTTAAAGAAGAGAAAATCCACAGATCCCATTCTCCCCACTCTCTACAACAGGGGTGCCCAAAAGTAGATCCCCAGATATTTTAAAGCTACAGCTTCCATGATACTTTGTCAGTCTAAAGGCATGCAAAGCATCATGGGAGTTGTAGTTTTACATCTGGGGGTCTGCTTTTGGGCACCCCTGACCCTGAATATTAGAACAGAGTAAGAAAGAGAGAAAACAAAATAAAGACTCAAAGGCTTTAAACAAATTGCTGTTCATCCGAACTTTAAGCAATCGGTGGCCAGAGCTGGATTTGTATCACAAGCACCTGTAGAATTATCTAGCACCCAATCCACCCTTCCAAACTAATAACATGCCCCCCTTGCGTCTCCTCACAGTTACACCCTTCACCCAGTCTCCACTATCCCTTCATTACACTACCCATGTTCTTAGATTGCAATTATATCCCCAGTCACATCAATCTCAGGTAGCCGCCGGTTTCTCCTCTGCCCTACCATTCGAAGCTAAACAGGAAACTAGCACTAGCGGGAAATCTAGGTAGAAAGAGCTCATCCTTATAATAAAGTTTCTGTGGATTAGAATCAGACACTGCCTGAGCATGATGGGCATTGGAGTTGCACCGGTTAGACTGCCTCTGTAAAACGACTTGGCGTGATGGGAGTGGAGACCTGCTGAATGTTCTGACAAGCTGTACAGAAATACTGCGCAGTCTTATCTCCTCAATCATGGTGGCAGATCGCCGGGCAGTTATGACAAACAAGATGATACCACAAGAAACGGTAAACTCTGGAAACTTCACCTACTGACAGAACAGTATGTAACATGAGAGAGAGGTAGATAGATATAAAAGTTGTTGCAATAGAGTATATGAACACCGTATTCGAACATCAGTTGGGTCGCTGGGTTGTGACTGGCAAGGTCCCCTTTCTCCCAGTTGTAATTGCAGAAGATTATCACTTAACACTGTTCTACCCAAACACTAGATAAGACTTGGTGAATCGTGAACAACTGTCTTATTGTGACTATGAACACTTTCATATCTGGGGCCTCACCAGGAGAGCAATGTCATTGCGACATCCCTGGCACCTTGGTTTCTGTACCTGAGCAGATAATTGAATTGGCAGCCAAACACCTTGGCAACAGGTTATCAAACACCTAAAAAATAAGTTCCCATGCCCACATTCCCACAATAGTGCCATCCTCGGGAAGCCCTCTTTGGAGTGCCCACTCCGGATCGAGGTGTCTAGGCAGAGTTAGCTGGAAGGTAAAGTTTACACTGGGCTGCGACAATC
>OW240917.1:249974756-250012287 GCA_933207985.1 Pelobates cultripes | reverse complement strand
GAGCACAAAAAGCTATGTAGTAAACAAATGTATCAGATGTATCAATTGCTGTGTCAGCTCCTGTTGAGGAACCCACTAACTTCTGTGGTATTTAGAGGAACAAAAAGTCCTATTTCACATGGGGAGAAACCCACACCGATACCTGGTTTTTAATACCTCTGATGCTGTAAGTCCATATCGAGTGGGGTACTAATTGCAACAGACAATGTAAAAGAGCGATTGCTTATAAAACGAGATTCCATATGGAGATGCACAGCACCGTGGTCCATGAGTGCGGCTGGAGCCCAGTCCTCAACTAGCAAAGTGTGGCCCTTAGCATCAGAGCCAAACTTTAACATGTAATATAAGCATCTACCGCGTTAGTGTGTTTCTTCCAATTGGACTTTATCAAGATTTAATAGCAAGCAGTGCCAAATTAGTCTATATATATATATATATATCTCAAGTAATTCATAACTCCCATGACTCTTAGCACCTGCAATCTAGTATTCATAATAACTCCCATGACTCTCAGCACCTACAATCTAGTATTCATATAACTCCCATGACGCTCAGCACTTGCAATCTAATATTCATAATAACTCCCATGACTCTCAGCACCTACAATCTAGTATTCATATAACTCCCATGACGCTCAGCACCTGCAATCTAGTATTCATAATAACTCCCATGACTCTCAGCACCTGTAATCTAGTATTCATAATAACTCCCATGACTCTCAGCACCTACAATCTAGTATTCATATAACTCCCATGACGCTCAGCACCTGCAATCTAGTATTCATAATAACTCCCATGACTCTCAGCACCTGTAATCTAGTATTCATAATAACTCCCATGACTCTCAGCACCTACAATCTAGTATTCATATAACTCCCATGACGCTCAGCACCTGCAATCTAGTATTCATAATAACTCCCATGACTCTCAGCACCTGTAATCTAGTATTCATAATAACTCCCATGACTCTCAGCACCTACAATCTAGTATTCATATAACTCCCATGACGCTCAGCACCTGCAATCTAGTATTCATAATAACTCCCATGACTCTCAGCACCTGCAATCTAGTATTCATAATAACTACCATGACTCTCAGCACCTGCAATCTAGTATTCATAATAACTCCCATGACTCTCAGCACCTGCAATCTAGTATTCATAATAACTCCCATGACTCCCAAAGTCTGTAATCTAATTCCTATCTAGAAGTATTGAGTAATAACTCCTATGACTCTCAGTGCCTGCAATCTAAATCCTATCCAGAGTTAGTATTCATTAGTGACTCCCATGACTCAGCCAGGGCTGGGTTCAAGCAGTTGACAAGCCATACTGTCTTCATCCAGTGTGGAGTCAATGTAGGCTGGAGCCGCACGGTGGCGCTGTGATAATGCAGGCTGGAGCCGCACGGTGGCGCTGTGATAATGCAGGCTGGAGCCGCACGGTGGCGCTGTGATAATGCAGGCTGGAGCCGCACGGTGGCGCTGTGATAATGCAGGCTGGTGCCGCACGGTGGCGCTGTGTTAATGCAGGCTGGAGCCGCACGGTGGCGCTGTGATAATGCAGGCTGGAGCCGCACGGTGGCGCTGTGTTAATGCAGGCTGGAGCCGCACGGTGGCGCTGTGATAATGCAGGCTGGTGGCGCTGTGCTACTGTAGGCTGGTGCCGCACGGTGGCGCTGTGTTACTGCGCCGAGTCCTCTCGTACCATAGAGCGCAGCGGACAGAGCGGCCCTGACTGGACGTGTGGAAGCGCGCCATAGCGGGGGTTTCACAGCTCGTTCTCCCCGGAGACAGCGCGGGCGGCGGGGGTAAGCTCTGCACCAGCACACCGGGGGAGACCTGGGGGGAGCGAGGCCTTCATAATAATAATAATCCACACAGTAACCAGGCAACCAGCACCCTGCCTTACCATCCCATAATAACATCAATAATATAATACTATAACCCCCTCTCACTGATTGTATAGTACCCGGAGTCCCTGTCACTGTCCCTCCATTCATTGTTACAGACACCCTGCAGGTACTATAACCCCCTCTCACTGATTGTATAGTACCTGGAGTCCCTGTCACTGTCCTCCATTCATTGTTACAGAGACCCTGCAGGTACTATAACCCCCTCTCACTGATTGTATAGTACCTGGAGTCCCTGTCACTGTCCCTCCATTCATTGTTACAGAGACCCTGCAGGTACTATAACCCCCTCTCACTGATTGTATAGTACCTGGAGTCCCTGTCACTGTCCCTCCATTCATTGTTACAGAGACCCTGCAGGTACTATAACCCCCTCTCACTGATTGTATAGTACCCGGAGTCCCTGTCACTGTCCCTCCATTCATTGTTACAGAGACCCTGCAGGTACTATAACCCCCTCTCACTGATTGTATAGTACCTGGAGTCCCTGTCACTGTCCCTCCATTCATTGTTACAGAGACCCTGCAGGTACTATAACCCCCTCTCACTGATTGTATAGTACCTGGAGTCCCTGTCACTGTCCCTCCATTCATTGTTACAGAGACCCTGCAGGTACTATAACCCCCTCTCACTGATTGTATAGTACCTGGAGTCCCTGTCACTGTCCCTCCATTCATTGTTACAGAGACCCTGCAGGTACTATAACCCCCTCTCACTGATTGTATAGTACCTGGAGTCCCTGTCACTGTCCCTCCATTCATTGTTACAGAGACCCTGCAGGTACTATAACCCCCTCTCACTGATTGTATAGTACCTGGAGTCCCTGTCACTGTCCCTCCATTCATTGTTACAGAGACCCTGCAGGTACTATAACCCCCTCTCACTGATTGTATAGTACCTGGAGTCCCTGTCACTGTCCCTCCATTCATTGTTACAGAGACCCTGCAGGTACTATAACCCCCTCTCACTGATTGTATAGTACCTGGAGTCCCTGTCACTGTCCCTCCATTCATTGTTACAGACACCCTGCAGGTACTATAACCCCCTCTCACTGATTGTATAGTACCTGGAGTCCCTGTCACTGTCCCTCCATTCATTGTTACAGAGACCCTGCAGGTACTATAACCCACCTCTCACTGATTGTATAGTACCTGGAGTCCCTGTCACTGTCCCTCCATTCATTGTTACAGAGACCCTGCAGGTACTATAACCCCCTCTCACTGATTGTATAGTACCTGGAGTCCCTGTCACTGTCCCTCCATTCATTGTTACAGACACCCTGCAGGTACTATAACCCCCTCTCACTGATTGTATAGTACCTGGAGTCCCTGTCACTGTCCCTCCATTCATTGTTACAGAGACCCTGCAGGTACTATAACCCCCTCTCACTGATTGTATAGTACCTGGAGTCCCTGTCACTGTCCCTCCATTCATTGTTAAAGAAACCCTGCAGGTACTATAACCCCCTCTCATTGATTGTATAGTACCTGGAGTCCCTGTCACTGTCCCTCCATTCATTGTTACAGAGACCCTGCAGGTACTATAACCCACGCTCACTGATTGTATAGTACCTGAAGTCCCTGTCACTGTCCCTCCATTCATTGTTACAGAGACCCTGCAGGTACTATAACCCCCTCTCACTGATTGTATAGTACCCGGAGTCCCTGTCACTGTCCCTCCATTCATTGTTACAGAGACCCTGCAGGTACTATAACCCCCTCTCACTGATTGTATAGTACCTGGAGTCCCTGTCACTGTCCCTCCATTCATTGTTAAAGATACCCTGCAGGTACTATAACCCCCTCTCACTGATTGTATAGTACCTGGTGTCCCTGTCACTGTCCCTCCATTCATTGTTACAGAGACCCTGCAGGTACTATAACCTCACTGGGATTGTATAGTGCTCCGGAGTCCCTTGCTCACTGTCCTCCATTCATTGTTACAGAGACCCTAAGGTACTATAACCCACGCCACTGATTGTAGTACCTGGAGTCCCTCAGGTCACTGTCCTCCATTCATTATTGTTACAGAGACTTGTGTCTTGCAACCTCTCTCACTGATAGTATAGTACCTGGAGTCCCTGTCACTGTCCCTCCATTCATTGTTACAGAGACCCTGCAGGTACTATAACCCCCTCTCACTGATTGTATAGTACCTGGAGTCCCTGTCACTGTCTCTCCATTCATTGTTACAGAGACCCTGCAGGTACTATAACCCCCTCTCACTGATTGTATAGTACCTGGAGTCCCTGTCACTGTCCCTCCATTCATTGTTACAGAGACCCTGCAGGTACTATAACCCCCTCTCACTGATTGTATAGTACCTGGAGTCTCTGTCACTGTCCCTCCATTCATTGTTACAGAGACCCTGCAGGTACTATAACCACCTCTCACTGATTGTATAGTACCTGGAGTCCCTGTCACTGTCTCTCCATTCATTGTTACAGAGACCCTGCAGGTACTATAACCCCCTCTCACTGATTGTATAGTACCTGGAGTCCCTGTCACTGTCCCTCCATTCATTGTTACAGACACCCTGCAGGTACTATAACCACCTCTCACTCATTGTATAGTACCTGGAGTCCCTGTCACTGTCCCTCCATTCATTGTTAAAGAAACCCTGCAGGTACTATAACCCCCTCTCACTGATTGTATAGTACCTGGAGTCCCTGTCACTGTCCCTCTATTCATTGTTAAAGAAACCCTGCAGGTACTATAACCCCCTCTCACTGATTGTATAGTACCCGGAGTCCCTGTCACTGTCCCTCCATTCATTGTTACAGACACCCTGCAGGTACTATAACCCCCTCTCACTGATTGTATAGTGCACCTGGAGTCCCTGTCACTGTCCTCCATTCATTGTTGCTAGCATTACCCTGCAGGTACTATAACCCTCTCACTGACTGTATAGTACCTGGAGTCTCTGCCACTGTCCCTCCATATTCACAAGTCACAGTATAATCCCTGCAGGGCCTAGGCAACCCTCCTCACTGACTGTGTATAGTACCTTGAGTCCCTGTCACTGTCCCTCCATTCATTGTTACAGACACCCTGCAGGTACTATAACCCCCTCTCACTGATTGTATAGTACCCGGAGTCCCTGTCACTGTCCTTCCATTCATTGTTACAGAGACCCTGCAGGTACTATAACCCCCTCTCACTGATTGTATAGTACCTGGAGTCCCTGTCACTGTCCCTCCATTCATTGTTACAGACACCCTGCAGGTACTATAACCACCTCTCACTGATTGTATAGTACCCGGAGTCCCTGTCACTGTCCCTCCATTCATTGTTACAGAGACCCTGCAGGTACTATAACCCCCTCTCACTGATTGTATAGTACCTGGAGTCCCTGTCACTGTCTCTCCATTCATTGTTACAGAGACCCTGCAGGTACTATAACCCCCTCTCACTGATTGTATAGTACCTGGAGTCCCTGTCACTGTCCCTCCATTCATTGTTACAGAGACCCTGCAGGTACTATAACCACCTCTCACTGATTGTATAGTACCTGGAGTCCCTGTCACTGTCCCTCCATTCATTGTTACAGAAACCCTGCAGGTACTATAACCCCCTCTCACTGATTGTATAGTACCTGGAGTCCCTGTCACTGTCCCTCCATTCATTGTTACAGAAACCCTGCAGGTACTATAACCCCCTCTCACTGATTGTATAGTACCTGGAGTCCCTGTCACTGTCCCTCCATTCATTGTTACAGAGACCCTGCAGGTACTATAACCCCCTCTCACTGATTGTATAGTACCTGGAGTCCCTGTCACTGTCCCTCCATTCATTGTTACAGAGACCCTGCAGGTACTATAACCCCCTCTCACTGATTGTATAGTACCTGGAGTCCCTGTCACTGTCCCTCCATTCATTGTTACAGAGACCCTGCAGGTACTATAACCACCTCTCACTGATTGTATAGTACCTGGAGTCCCTGTCACTGTCCCTCCATTCATTGTTACAGACACCCTGCAGGTACTATAACCCCCTCTCACTGATTGTATAGTACCTGGAGTCCCTGTCACTGTCCCTCCATTCATTGTTACAGAGACCCTGCAGGTACTATAACCCCCTCTCACTGATTGTATAGTACCCGGAGTCCCTGTCACTGTCCCTCCATTCATTGTTACAGAGACCCTGCAGGTACTATAACCACCTCTCACTGATTGTATAGTACCTGGAGTCCCTGTCACTGTCCCTCCATTCATTGTTACAGAGACCCTGCAGGTACTATAACCCCCTCTCACTGATTGTATAGTACCCGGAGTCCCTGTCACTGTCCCTCCATTCATTGTTACAGAGACCCTGCAGGTACTATAACCCCTCTCACTGATTGTATAGTACCCGAGTCCCTGTCACTGTCCCTCCATTCATTGTTACAGACATCCTGCAGGTACTATAACCCTCACTGATTGTATAGTACCTGGAGTCCCTGTCACTGTCCCTCCATTCATTGTTACAGAGACCCTGCAGGTACTATAACCACCTCTCACTGATTGTATAGTACCTGGAGTCCCTGTCACTGTCCCTCCATTCATTGTTACAGACACCCTGCAGGTACTATAACCACCTCTCACTGATTGTATAGTACCTGGAGTCCCTGTCACTGTCCCTCCATTCATTGTTACAGAACCCTGCAGGTACTATAACCCCCTCTCACTGATTGTATAGTACCCGGAGTCCCTGCTACTGTCCTCCATTCATTGCTTACAGACCTGCAGGTACTAAGTAACCCTCCTTACCGATTGTATAGTACCTGGAGTCCTCCTGTCACTGTCCTCCATTCATTGTTACAGAGACCCTGCAGGTACTATAACCCACGCTCACTAATTGTGTAGTACCTGGAGTCCCTGTCACTGTCCCTCCATTCATTGTTACAGAGACCCTGCAGGTACTATAACCACCTCTCACTGATTGTATAGTACCTGGAGTCCCTGTCACTGTCCCTCCATTCATTGTTACAGAGACCCTGCAGGTACTATAACCCCCTCACTGATTGTGTAGTACCTGGAGTCCCTGTCACTGTCCCTCCATTCATTGTTACAGAGACCCTGCAGGTACTATAACCCCCTCTCACTGATTGTATAGTACCCGGAGTCCCTGTCACTGTCCCTCCATTCATTGTTACAGAGACCCTGCAGGTACTATAACCCCCTCTCACTGATTGTATAGTACCTGGAGTCCTGCCACTGTCCTTTCCATTCATTAAAGAAACTCCTGTGTACTATGTAACCCCTCACTGATTATAGTACCTAGTCCCTGTCACTGTCCCTCCATTCATTGTTAGTGTGAGACCCTGCAGGTACCATAACCCACGCCACTGATTTGGGTACCTGAGTCCCTGTCACGTCCCTCCATTCATTGTTACAGAGCATCCTGCAGGTACTATAACCCACGCCACTAATTGTGTAGTACCTGAGCCCTGTCACTGTCCTCTATTCATTGTTACAGAGACCCTGGGTGCGGGCCTATGAACCCTCTCACTGACAGTACCTGGAGTCCCTGTCACTGTCCCTCCATTCACAGCAGAGACCCCGTAGTACTATATAACCCTCACTGATTGTATAGTACCCGGAGTCCCTGTCACTGTCCCTCCATTCATTGTTAAAGAGACCCTGCAGGTACTATAACCACCTCTCACTGATTGTATAGTACCTGAAGTCCCTGTCACTGTCCCTCCATTCATTGTTACAGACACCCTGCAGGTACTATAACCACCTCTCACTGATTGTATAGTACCCGGAGTCCCTGTCACTGTCCCTCCATTCATTGTTACAGAGACCCTGCAGGTACTATAACCCCCTCTCACTGATTGTATAGTACCTGGAGTCCCTGTCACTGTCCCTCCATTCATTGTTACAGAGACCCTGCAGGTACTATAACCCACTCTCACTGATTGTATAGTACCTGGAGTCTCTGTCACTGTCCCTCCATTCATTGTTACAGACACCCTGCAGGTACTATAACCCCCTCTCACTGATTGTATAGTACCTGGAGTCCCTGTCACTGTCCCTCCATTAATACAGAGACCCTGCAGGTACTATGCAACCCTCTCACTGATTGTATAGTACCTGGAGTCCCTGTCACTGTCCTCTCCATTCATTGTTAAAGAAACCCTGCAGGTACTATAACCCTCTCAGATTGTATAGTACCTGAGTCCCTTGTCACTGTCCTCCATTCATTGTTGCTAGAGACCCTGCAGGTACTATAGCACGCCACTGGGATTGTATAGTACCGAAGTCCCGTCAATGTCCTCCATTCATTGTTACAGAGACCCTAAGTACTATAAACCCTCTCACTGATTGTAGTACCTGGAGTCCCTCGTCACTGTCCTCCATCATTGTTACAGACCCTGTACCATAACCCACGCTTCACTGATTTGTATAGTACCTGGAGTCCCTGTCAATGTCCCTCCATTCATTGTTACTATAACCCCCTCTCACTGATTGTATAGTACCTGGAGTCTCTGTCACTGTCCCTCCATTCATTGTTACAGAGACCCTGCAGGTACTATAACCCACCTCACTGATTGTATAGTACCTGAAGTCCCTGTCACTGTCCCTCCATTCATTGTTACAGAGACCCTGCAGGTACTATAACCCCCTCTCACTGATTGTATAGTACCTGGAGTCCCTGTCACTGTCCCTCCATTCATTGTTACAGAGACCCTGCAGGTACTATAACCCACGCTCACTGATTGTGTAGTACCTGGAGTCCCTGTCACTGTCCCTCCATTCATTGTTACAGACACCCTGCAGGTACTATAACCCCCTCTCACTGATTGTATAGTACCTGGAGTCCCTGTCACTGTCCTCTCCATTCATTGTGCCACAGGAGACCCTGCAGGTACTATAACCCTCTCACTGATTGTATAGTACCCGGTCCCTTGTCACTGTCCCTCCATTCATTGTTGTGTTATAATTCCCTGCAGGTACTATGTAACCACCTCTCACTGATTGTATAGTACCTGAGTCCTCTGTCACTGTCTCCATTCATTGTTACAGAGACCCTGCAGGTACTATAACCCCCTCTCACTGATTGTATAGTACCCGGAGTCCCTGTCACTGTCCCTCCATTCATTGTTACAGAGACCCTGCAGGTACTATAACCACCTCTCACTGATTGTATAGTACCCGGAGTCCCTGTCACTGTCCCTCCATTCATTGTTACAGACACCCTGCAGGTACTATAACCCCCTCTCACGGATTGTATAGTACCTGGAGTCCCTGTCACTGTCCTCCATTCATTGTTACAGACACCCTGCAGGTACTATAACCCCCTCTCACTGATTGTATAGTACCCGGAGTCCTGTCACTGTCCTCCATTCATTGTTGCTAGAGACCATGCAAGGTGCTTGGCAACCACCTCACTGACAGGCAAGTACCTGGAGTCCTCCTCGTCACTGTCCCTCCATTCATTGTTAAAGAGACCCTGCAGGTACTATAACCACCTCTCACTGATTGTATAGTACCTGGAGTCCCTTGTCACTGTCCTCATCTATCGTTATTTTAGTACTATGCAGGTACTATAACCACCGATTGTATAGTACCTGGAAAGTCCCTGTCACGTCCTCCATTCATTGTTGCTAGAGACCCCTGCAGGTACTATAACCCCTCTCACTGATTGTATAGTACCCGGAGTCCTGTCACTGTCCTCCATTCATTGTTACAGAGACCCTGCAAGTACTATAACCACCTCTCACTGATTGTATAGTACCTGGAGTCCCTGTCACTGTCCCTCCATTCATTGTTACAGAGACCCTGCAGGTACTATAACCCCCTCTCACTGATTGTATAGTACCTGGAGTCCCTGTCACTGTCCCTCCATTCATTGTTAAAGAGACCCTGCAGGTACTATAACCACCTCTCACTGATTGTATAGTACCTGGAGTCCCTGTCACTGTCCCTCCATTCATTGTTACAGAGACCCTGCAGGTACTATAACCCCCTCTCACTGATTGTATAGTACCTGGAGTCCCTGTCACTGTCCCTCCATTCATTGTTAAAGAAACCCTGCAGGTACTATAACCCCCTCTCACTGATTGTATAGTACCTGGTGTCCCTGTCACTGTCCCTCCATTCATTGTTACAGAGACCCTGCAGGTACTATAACCCCCTCTCACTGATTGTATAGTACCTGGAGTCCCTGTCACTGTCCCTCCATTCATTGTTACAGAGACCCTGCAGGTACTATAACCCCCTCTCACTGATTGTATAGTACCTGGAGTCCCTGTCTTGTCCCTCCATTCATTGTTACTGAGACGCTGCAGGTACTATAACCCCCTCTCACTGATTGTATAGTACCCGGAGTCCCTGTCACTGTCCCTCCATTCATTGTTAAAGAGACCCTGCAGGTACTATAACCACCTCTCACTGATTGTATAGTACCTGGAGTCCCTGTCACTGTCCCTCCATTCATTGTTACAGAGACCCTGCAGGTACTATAACCACCTCTCACTGATTGTATAGTACCTGGAGTCCCTGTCACTGTCCCTCCATTCATTGTTACAGACACCCTGCAGGTACTATAACCCCCTCTCACTGATTGTATAGTACCTGGAGTCCCTGTCACTGTCCCTCCATTCATTGTTACAGAGACCCTGCAGGTACTATAACCCCCTCTCACTGATTGTATAGTACCTGGAGTCCCTGTCACTGTCCCTCCATTCATTGTTACAGAGACCCTGCAGGTACTATAACCCCCTCTCACTGATTGTATAGTACCTGGAGTCCCTGTCACTGTCCCTCCATTCATTGTTACAGAGACCCTGCAGGTACTATAACCCCTCTCACTGATTGTATAGTACCTGGAGTCCCTGTCACTGTCCCTCCATTCATTGTTACAGAGACCCTGCAGGTACTATAACCACCTCTCACTGATTGTATAGTACCTGGAGTCCCTGTCACTGTCCCTCCATTCATTGTTACAGACACCCTGCAGGTACTATAACCCCCTCTCACTGATTGTATAGTACCTGGAGTCCCTGTCACTGTCCCTCCATTCATTGTTACAGAGACCCTGCAGGTACTATAACCACCTCTCACTGATTGTATAGTACCTGGAGTCCCTGTCACTGTCCCTCCATTCATTGTTACAGAGACCCTGCAGGTACTATAACCACCTCTCACTGATTGTATAGTACCTGGAGTCCCTGTCACTGTCCCTCCATTCATTGTTACAGAGACCCTGCAGGTACTATAACCCCCTCTCACTGATTGTATAGTACCTGGAGTCCCTGTCACTGTCCCTCCATTCATTGTTAAAGAAACCCTGCAGGTACTATAACCCCCTCTCACTGATTGTATAGTACCTGGAGTCCCTGTCACTGTCCCTCCATTCATTGTTACAGAGACCCTGCAGGTACTATAACCCACCTCACTGATTGTATAGTACCTGAAGTCCCTGTCACTGTCCCTCCATTCATTGTTACAGAGACCCTGCAGGTACTATAACCCCCTCTCACTGATTGTATAGTACCTGGAGTCCCTGTCACTGTCCCTCCTTTCATTGTTACAGAGACCCTGCAGGTACTATAACCCCCTCTCACTGATTGTATAGTACCTGGAGTCCCTGTCACTGTCCCTCCATTCATTGTTACTATAAACCCTCTCACTGATTGTATAGTACCTGAGTCCCTGTCACTGTCCTCCATTCATTGTTACAAAGACCCTGCAGGTACTATAACCACCTCTCACTGATTGTATAGTACCTGGAGTCCCTGTCACTGTCCCTCCATTCATTGTTAAAGAGACCCTGCAGGTACTATAACCACCTCTCACTGATTGTATAGTACCTGGAGTCCCTGTCACTGTCCCTCCATTCATTGTTACAGAGACCATGCAGGTACTATAACCACCTCTCACTGATTGTATAGTACCTGGAGTCCCTGTCACTGTCCCTCCATTCATTGTTACAGAGACCCTGCAGGTACTATAACCACCTCACTGATTGTATAGTACCTGGAGTCCCTACTGTCCCTCCTTCCATTCATTGTTGTTAGGCACCCCTGCAGGTACTATAACCACCTCTCACTGATTGTAGTACCTGAGTCCCTGCCACCGTCCTCCATTCATTGCCAAGCAGAGACCTGCAGGTCCCATAACCCTCCCTCACTGATTGTATAGTACCCGGAGTCCCTGTCACTGTCCCATCTGTTACAGACCCTGCACGCATTTCATAAACTACCTCTCACTGATTGTATAGTACCTGAGTCCCTGCCACTGTTCCTCCATTCATTGTTGGCTAGTAGAGACCCTGCAGCCTGGCAACCACCTCTCTCACTGATTGTATAGTACCTTGGAGTCCCTGCCACTGTCCCTCCATTCATTGTTACAGTAAATTCCTGCAGGTGCCTATAACCCCCTCTCACTGATTGTATAGTACCTGGAGTCCCTGTCACTGTCCCTCCATTCATTGTTACAGAGACCCTGCAGGTACTATAACCACCTCTCACTGATTGTATAGTACCTGGAGTCCCTGTCACTGTCCCTCCATTCATTGTTACAGAATCCCTGCAGGTACTATAACCCCCTCTCACTGATTGTATAGTACCTGGAGTCCCTGTCACTGTCCCTCCATTCATTGTTACAGAGACCCTGCAGGTACTATAACCCCCTCTCACTGATTGTATAGTACCTGGAGTCCCTGTCACTGTCCCTCCATTCATTGTTACAGAGACCCTGCAAGTACTATAACCACCTCTCACTGATTGTATAGTACCTGGAGTCCCTGTCACTGTCCCTCCATTCATTGTTACAGAGACCCTGCAGGTACTATAACCCCCTCTCACTGATTGTATAGTACCTGGAGTCCCTGTCACTGTCCCTCCATTCATTGTTACAGAGACCCTGCAGGTACTATAACCCCCTCTCACTGATTGTATAGTACCTGGAGTCCCTGTCACTGTCCCTCCATTCATTGTTACAGAGACCCTGCAGTACTATAACCCCCTCTCACTGATTGTATAGTACCTGGAGTCCCTGTCACTGTCCCTCCATTCATTGTTACAGACACCCTGCAGGTACTATAACCCCCTCTCACTGATTGTATAGTACCTGGAGTCCCTGTCACTGTCCCTCCATTCATTGTTACAGAGACCCTGCAGGTACTATAACCCCCTCTCACTGATTGTATAGTACCTGGAGTCCCTGTCACTGTCCCTCCATTCATTGTTACAGAGACCCTGCAGGTACTATAACCCCCTCTCACTGATTGTATAGTACCTGGAGTCCCTGTCACTGTCCCTCCATTCATTGTTACAGAGACCCTGCAGGTACTATAACCCCCTCTCACTGATTGTATAGTACCTGGAGTCCCTGTCACTGTCCCTCCATTCATTGTTACAGACACCCTGCAGGTACTATAACCCCCTCTCACTGATTGTATAGTACCTGGAGTCCCTGTCACTGTCCCTCCATTCATTGTTACAGAGACCCTGCAGGTACTATAACCCCCTCTCACTGATTGTATAGTACCCGGAGTCCCTGTCACTGTCCCTCCATTCATTGTTACAGAGACCCTGCAGGTACTATAACCACCTCTCACTGATTGTATAGTACCTGGAGTCCCTGTCACTGTCCCTCCATTCATTGTTAAAGAAACACTGCAGGTACTATAACCCCCTCTCACTGATTGTATAGTACCTGGAGTCCCTGTCACTGTCCCTCCATTCATTGTTACAGAGACCCTACAGGTACTATAACCCCCTCTCACTGATTGTATAGTACCTGGAGTCCCTGTCACTGTCCCTCCATTCATTGTTACAGAGACCCTGCAGGTACTATAACCCCCTCTCACTGATAGTATAGTACCTGGAGTCCCTGTCACTGTCCCTCCATTCATTGTTACAGAGACCCTGCAGGTACTATAACCCCCTCTCACTGATTGTATAGTACCTGGAGTCCCTGTCACTGTCCCTCCATTCATTGTTACAGAGACCCTGCAGGTACTATAACCCCCTCTCACTGATTGTATAGTACCTGGAGTCCCTGTCACTGTCCCTCCATTCATTGTTACAGAGACCCTGCAGGTACTATAACCCCCTCTCACTGATTGTATAGTACCTGGAGTCCCTGTCACTGTCCCTCCATTCATTGTTACAGAGACCCTGCAGGTACTATAACCACCTCTCACTGATTGTATAGTACCTGGAGTCCCTGTCACTGTCCTCCATTCATTGTTACAGAGACCCTGCAGGTACTATAACCCCCTCTCACTGATTGTATAGTACCTGGAGTCCCTGTCACTGTCCCTCCATTCATTGTTACAGACACCCTGCAGGTACTATAACCACCTCTCACTCATTGTATAGTACCTGGAGTCCCTGTCACTGTCCCTCCATTCATTGTTAAAGAAACCCTGCAGGTACTATAACCCCCTCTCACTGATTGTATAGTACCTGGAGTCCCTGTCACTGTCCCTCTATTCATTGTTAAAGAAACCCTGCAGGTACTATAACCCCCTCTCACTGATTGTATAGTACCCGGAGTCCCTGTCACTGTCCCACTGTCACCCTGCTGACCAATCAGCATCTCCTCATCGTTCATGGAAAAAGTTAGCATCTCCATGCAGAGGCTCGAGATGCTGAATGTCAGGGCTGCACATTGTGCAGTACAGACCCAGGAAGCACCTCTAGTGGGTGTCTGAGGGGTGGCCACTAGAGGTGTCCCTAGGTAGCAATGAAAATGCATGTGGCACAAACTATAGACACCAGAACAACTACATTAAGTTGTTCCGGTGACTATAGTGTCCCTTTAAATTAAATCTGCCATCTCATTCTTTATTTTAATTAATGTGAATTAAAAAATTTAAGAAATCCCTTTCATACTTTTCTCACTTCCACTTTCTAATGGCCGTCTTTATGCACCTTTTGGTCTGATTGAATTATCTGACCAGTTGGTCACTATTTTGCAACTGTCCGTAGCCTTTCATAGCCTCCCGGCAGAAAGAGCACGCACATTTCAAAAGCAACGGACAGTTGCAAATAGACTTCAGAATATATCGTCAGATAACTGACACGACAACTGAAGGTGCACAAAGATGGCTTTCGGAAGTGGGGAGTGGGACTGGTAAGCAAGGGGTTTCTTCAAAACTTTCAATATACGTGAATTTAAAAAATGAGATGGTGTATTATAACATTAAGGTTTTATTTAGATATTAGATCAGTTTGACGACAGTGTTCCTTTAAGCTGTATAACTCGTAGGTGACAAGTCACTGGTCACTTTCCTAAATCAAAAGCAAGTGTGACGCCCTCCTACTAGTATTCTGCAATGAAAAATCTAAGAATTAGCACATTTTCTTATTTGTTTATTCTTTAAGGTGCAAAATGAGCATGTTTGGTTCAACTGGAGGTTTTGGAACAACAGGAAACAGCATGTTTGGTAACACAGCGACTGACAACCACAATCCAATGAAGGTATTTTACTTTAATTTGCTATAACTGTTCCGATAAAAGCTGAATGTTTCTCTGTACCGAACATAAATTCCCTTTATCTTTCACAGGACATTGAAGTGACTTCCCCCCCTGATGACAGCATTGGATGCTTGTCTTTCAGCCCCCCAACATTACCCGGAAACTTCCTAATTGCAGGCTCTTGGGCTAATGATGTAAGATATGTTTTTTTACAGTTGTATAGTTAAACTCCGTGAAACAGCAGGAACCACCAGTAATGGCTGTCTGGTAGACAGCCACTAGAAGCAGTCTTAGCACTGCAGTGAAGACTTCCGTTTCTCTCAAACGGCAATGTTTTAAACTGCATGGTTAAGGTGACAGGGACAGTGCAATGAGATGAAGTGGTCTGGGTGCCTATAGTGTCCCTTTAATGCCACTGCCTTGGCAGTCTGGCATTTTGATCTTGGTTATTTTTACAAGTAGTTTATGCACACTCACAATACTTTTTTTTTTTTTTTTTTGTTGTTGTTGTTGTGCAGGTAGGTACAAAGCATCCGCAAACGCCACAACAGCGTACAAAGAGTCATACAGGCAAAACAGTGGCATGTGTAATTGCACAGTTTTTGTGTTTTATGAACAAGCGTAACGTAACTGGTGTGTTGCTGTTTAGTATATGTGTGAGGTAAGACTGTGTCACGTGAGAGTTATGTAGCTTAGGTCAGGCTTACCGTTAGACAATAGACAATGATAAACTAGAATAAACAATTAGAAAACAAGTTGCATATCCGATATATGTGTGCTAAAGAAAGCTGGGTAAATCTGCCCATGTTACTAATGGCAAGCTTAACCAGTATCCTAGCATCTGTCCCATTTAGCAAGCACAAGGCAGGTGCCAGCTGCAAATCCAATTGTGGTGCACATTATGTCGCATTGCCGGGATCAGCCGAGTCCTCTGTGCGGAAAGGCTGGGGGAGCGTTCAGGAGAGAAGGTAGAGTTGACAGGTGGGACACTACAGGATCAAACTGCTTTTCCTGCGCCTGTAAAGCTTCGGGCTGGAGCAGAGTTGCTTGTAGGTTAACTCCAGCTCTGAAAAGACAGATTTTAGGCTAATTTCGGCAATTCTCGGTCAGAACTCACTTGGCATGCAGCCATTCAGTTTGGCAGCCAGGCCCCGCCCCCCACACTTACAATACTTTGCATTGTAGGATCATACATAGTGTAATATAAAATATAATATCAGTAGTTTGACTGTCGCCATGTAAAGATCAAAGACTGTCAAATTTAAATTGTATATTATTGCTTTATCGTGATCTTCTTTTATCTCCCCTTTTACAATTTCTGGATTTTATCTGGTAGGAGTAGTTTATTTTGCTGTATATCCCTTCTGACGTGTAATTAACACAAGGGCAATGCCCGCCTACGCCCCTGTTTGTGAGTCTCAACAGCAACTCACCAGAGACTTCAACAATTCTATATAATATGAGCTGAGTTCTGAATAATGTCACTGTCATTGCGTATTGATTCCTCGTCACATTACTTTACGTAGCTGTCCTCCAAGGATTTGTAATTCCCCAATATAACTCCTGCATTTGGAATTAGTCCTCTTTTATTAAATATTATTATTAATTGATTTGATCACATATTTTCTTCTCATACCAAAATGCTATCAGTCTACTCGCCTGTAACAGCCTCAGAAAAAAGGAGGGGAATCCCTTCTAATTCCAGCCTTACCTCTCCTGCTGGGAATTATGTTATTCCTGTGTTTTGCTATTCTGACATTAACGATCTGTACAATTACTGCAATATTCTCTAGACTCTGTGATCTAGAGAGTAACCTGACCCATCTTCTAGTCTCTTACTTTCTTTCCATCCCATGAGTTTTGAAGAAGTACCATATGTGAAATTTTCTTCTTAAATGTGCCATATGTGCTGCAGTGGGTATTTATAATGTTTGCCTGCACAAAGAAAAGAGAAAAAGCAGTGTTTACATTACTGCCTAGGGACACCTCTAGTTGCCACTCCTCAGACTGCCACTAGTTGTGCAGCACTGACGTTCAGCATCTTCATGCTCTGTATGGAGGCGCTGAACTTTCCTGAAACTTTAATGCCGTGCATCTCTAAGAGGGGGTGGTGTTTGATCCGCCAGCCTCCTTGGCAGAGATCATCAGATTTGATGTTTTTGGCCAATCTAATTCTTTCCTATGGGTAAGCTTTGGATTGGCTGAGATGAACAATTCTGATCATGTCAGTCAAGGATGCAGAGCCAGCACCCGCGGACCTACGCGGTGTTTGAAATAAGTTGTTTGCACCCTATTGGGGGGTGGAGGGGGGGTGCTAAAATACACCAAGATACACACTTTAGTTTTACAGGCTGTAAAATGTTTTTACGTTGTCTTTATTTTTGAATTATTCTATAGGTTCGTTGTTGGGAAGTTCAGGATAACGGCCAGACCATCCCCAAAGCCCAGCAGATGCACACAGGACCAGTGCTTGATGTTTGCTGGAGTGATGTATGTATTTACACAGATTTTGCCAGTTCTAATATTGTCTGGCTCTCTCTCTGTACTAGTAATCTCTTACTGTTATCGTGTTACTAAGCTTGAATTTTAAAGGGACATTCTAAGCAACGTAACAGAGTATTCTCCTTGCATTGGTTATAGTGCAGTGAGTTTTTCAAGTCTCCTTGAGCAATGTTGATTATTTCTTACATTAGCACCCACTCCTCCTGATTGTCTCTACTAAGAACCCAAGCATGCACTGTAGCATAGAAAGTGGCTCGGTAGATTGCTGTAAATGGCCTAGTAACAAGGCAAACTGACAGGAGCCGCGCTATGGCTGCTGTTTGCCCATCCAGTGGATCTAGGCTTCCTATGTGATGAAATGAATGTCACTGTGAACTTTACGACACATCCTTTTTATAAGTTAAAGTCGCACCACGAGAAACAGCACCAGAACATTACAGCTACCATGAATTCTAGTGGTTATTTGGTTAGAGTTCCCGTTTAATGGTGTTTTTTTTTGTTTGTTTTTTAATGGGCTTGTGTGTATATTTTTAATGCATTCTCTGTTATCAAACTTATGTTAACTGAAAATGGAAACGCTTGTTATAGTCCCTAAAGAGACCAGAAGGAGACTCTGCTGTCAGTACAGTCTGGTCTGAAGCCTGGTCCCATATCTTAGTGTCCTGCTCAGTTAGTACAATCAGGGCTTTAAGGCACAAAATATGCACAGAGAACATATTGTTGTTTCCTGTACTGAAAGATATTCTGTTGTAAGATATGGCTCAACTAACCCCAGAAAACCTTTATGATCTTATTACTATAGTTATCTAATGTTTTTTTTTTTTTTTTTTGTAAATCTGTTTTTATTAGATAGAGTAATGGTAGTACAGCTTATTCGGTTCAGTGTTCAGCAGATTGAGGTCACGTACGACCTGTGTGTATCTGCTGCAATATGTTCAAATAAGGCACAAGCATAACATTCGTTCCTGAGAACAACTCCGTTGCCACTTAACATTATGGCAATCTAGGCAACCAACGTTCAGATTATATTGCTTAACTAGTACATAGTTCCTGTCGTTACCCCTCAGGGTGCATTTATATTACGTGATCGGTCAGCCACGAGCTCTCCCTAGCTCTTTTGTGGGTGTTCGTAGTGGGTGTGGGAACCTATGAAGGTTGACGTATGCAGTATGTTTTAGGTAGCTATGCGTCGTGTCAGATACCTATGGACTTGCTAAACTTATGTTTTGGTAAAGTGTCTGTGGTAGGTGGTGGGGAATCATGGTTACCCTATCCGTGCTACCTTGTCTGTCCTTGTGCCATGCGTCTGTTTGTGGGTCTACCTCTTCTAACTGTATATCCGTGTTTTGTAGCTCTAATGGTAGTGTGTCTTGTTTGTTTTTTCCTCGGGGTATGTGACAATGGCGTGTCTACGTTAAGTTGGTTGTGCGCGTGTGTATATGGGAAGGAAAGTGGGTGGATTGTAGTCACGAGAGTCGTGATAGAGAAAAGAAAAGAAAAGAAAAAAAAAGGGAAAGAAAGATTAAGGGTAGAGTATTTTTAGCTATGAGAGGAGATAAGGGCCTCGCCCCGAAGGCCCGGGTCCCCCCCCGCAAGCCTCTCTCGATTCATCCTATCGAATCCTGGATATAAATGTAAACCACGGGCGCCACAGTTCTGCATGTTTATCTCCCCTGCTCAGTAGAGATGCTTGCATCGCCTCCGCCCCCTGAATGCCCTCCACCCTACGGATCCACTCCTCCACGCTGGGGGTCTCTGTCTTTTTCCAATATATAGGGATCAGAGCCCTGGCAGCGTTGAGTAAATGGCGTAATATCGACTTTTTATACCTTGGTATCGGCAGTTGTGATATATGCAGTAGTGCCAAGGCTGCTGTCCATGTGGGTATTTCTCCCAGGACTTCGGTTATGTTTTGTCGTATCATTTCCCAGAAGGGAGCAAGAGTGTTGCACTCCCACCAGATGTGTATCATCGTGTAGTTATCTAATGTTAATGAGTCAGTTTTACTACTTGCCTAGTTCATAAAACTTTAACTACTTAATATATCTGGATGGCTCCTAATTTTTTTTTTATTATAAATATTTGTCAACTCATGTTGTAAGTTACCTTGCCTAAACAGTTGGAAATGTTCAAATCCTCTTGTTAGCTCTGCCTGCTGGTATTAGATCAATTAATATAAATGTTGTTATGATCCCAATTTAATCCTACTGGATATTTCAAGCAATCCATTAACTGTTCTTTATTCCTGTCTGTATTCTTGGTTTTTAGGATGGGAGCAAAGTGTTTACTGCATCGTGTGATAAAACGGCAAAAATGTGGGATTTGAACAGCAATCAGTCCATTCAGGTTGCACAGGTAAGCCAATATACACCAATTATTACCTCTTAGACGCTGCACCAGAGAGGTTTTCTTTACTTCCAAGTGCTGTACTATAATCACATTGATGACTTGGTTATTTAGGGTTTAGGTGCTGTCCACCGCTTCTTGGTCAAACCATTTTAGTTGGAGTGGTACAGGTGATCAAATCGACGATCTCAGCTAATCCAATGCTTTATACAGGAAAGCACTGGGAAACTAGTGAACTTATGCGGAAAAAACACCACACGGCAATCGCATGGTTTCTAGGAAACGCCCCCGCTGCAGCAGTCGCATGGTTTCTAGGAAACGCCCCCGCTGCAGCCATCGCATTGGTTTCTATCAAACGCCCCTGCTGCAGCAATCGCATGGTTTCTAGGAAACGCCCCCGCTGCAGCAATCGCATGGTTTCTAGGAAACGCCCCCGCTGCAGCAATCGCATGATTTCTAGGAAACGCCCCCGCTGCAGCAATCGCATGGTTTCTAGGAAACGCCTCTGCTGCAGCAATCGCATGGTTTCTAGGAAACGCCCCCGCTGCAGCAATCGCATGGTCTGCAATAAAAACGTTCCTGCAGAATTGCAGTGTTTTCAGGAGCAGGTATTTTAAAGTAGTCTGAGTTGCTATAATGTACCTTTAAGAATGATGCACATCATATGTAGTCTTTAAAGTGCTGCATGGGGCTATTTAGAACATTTCTAATAAACCACAATAAGTAAGGCTTGGTTGCTTTTTAATATTGTTTTCTGATGAATAGATTTTCTTTTCTTTTTTAAAAATAAATAATGCCTTGATTTCTTGTTTTATTAGCACGATGCTCCAATAAAGACTGTCCATTGGATAAAGGCAGCTAATTACAGCTGCATCATGACCGGGAGCTGGGATAAGACCCTGAAGGTATATCCAATGTGTAATCTTGCATTGCATTAAAGTGAGCTTGTAGCTATTTTCATGTGTTGATGCCTGTGTCCACAACCAGTCACTAATAGCATGTAATCTGTGTGCTAGTACAATTCTAATTATAAATAAAACATACACGATCAGTAATAGTCCAATTTCTGAGCCAAAATAAAACCTAGAATCTGACTGTCTTTTCAACCATAATTTACCTCTTTTATATTATGTTTTTGTGTTTCACATCAAAAATTTATATATATATATATGTGAAACAATTTAATATGGGTAAAATCGAAAAGTGTGATAAATTGGGAAATGTTATTTTTCCAAGTTCTGCATGGCATTGTAACTGTAAATGCCATAATACTACTAGCTTTTACCGCAATAAAATATGCATATTTGTGCACTCTAATGTCCCACAGGTACAACGATACACCCCCACCCCCCTGCAATATAGAGGTTTCATAATGTTTTTAAAAGTTTATGGGTAAAATACATGTCTTTCCCCCTTTTCAGTTTTTACACATTGAAATTTACCAGATTGGTTTGCTGGGCCTATGTTGCCTTTGAGACCGTATAGCAGCCCCGGAATGAAAATTAACCCCATCATGGCATACCATTTGCAAAAGTAGACCACCCAGAGTGTTTAAAATGGGGTATGTCCAGTCTTTATTTTTTTTGTAGCCACCTAGTCGCAAACCCTGGCCAAAGTAATTTGTCATGTTTTTATATTTATGGTCTAAACCCACAACCAATTGGTGGGTGTTAAAGAGGACTAGGTCTACCCCCCCATTACTATTTAGACCCCACCTGCCAATGGGTGAGGGCTAGGGGACAATACAACCTACTGTATTATTTAGGACTCTTACTTGCTGCCAGTGGGTGGAGGTTGAGGGAACATTATATAATTTACTTACATCCCCCCCACACGCGGAAGTTAAAGGATCACTATAGGGTCAGGAACACAAACATGTATTCCTGACCCTATAGTGAAAACCCACCATTTAGGTGGCTTGCCCTCCCCCCTTAGCTCCCTCAGAATGGGTTAAAACACACCTTATTTTCAGCTCTCCACAGTTCCACTGGCACTGACCCCAGTGAATTAGTGCATCTCTATGAGGAAAATTCAACATCCCCATGCAGAGCGTGGAGACACTGAACGGCAGGGCTGCCTACTGTGCAGCCCTGAGCTAGGAAGCCCCTCCAGTAGCCATCAGAGGAGTGGCCACTTGGTGGTGTCCCTAGGGGCCATGTAAACACTGTTTTTTCTCTAGAAAGGCATGAAAATGTCTGAAGGGAGCTATTATACTCGCCAGAACGAATACATTATGCTGTAGTTGTTCTGGTGACTATAGTGTCCCTTTATTTTATTAGGAACCTCCCCCCTTTTTGGGACGTGTGCCAGGTACCCCTAGCCATAGGCTGCTTGCTGTTTAGTAGAAATGCCACTCATGGCATGGTGGGTAAGGGCAGGGAGGAGGATTTAACCTCCGTTATACTAACATGGGGTAGGCAAAGGGAGTGCATGGGGGGATTTAGGAAGTGGTGAAGAGCACAGTTCCCCACCGGTTCTATTTTTAAATATTAGAAGAAGCAGACGGGAACTGGTAGTTCGCTCCTTGTAGTATAAAACGAACGAATTACATGACGATATTTCTTGCAACAAGCCATTCACGCTTCGTTTCCTTTGTTGTAATTTGTATTCGTTCATTCGTCTTTTGGCCGAATAGCGAAAATTCTAATGAATATGAATGCCCGAGTCTAGTGCTTACTAGATAGATATATTAAATATTACCTGAAACTTTTAAAATAAGTGAACCCATGAAAAGGTTTTGATTTGTTTACACTTACAGAACTGACATTCATACATTTTGTATTACACCTAAGATTAGCTTAAGAAACATTTTGTATTTATATTACCAGGAGAATTGGTCCTGCAATACTGTTTCCTTTCTAGTAATGGCTGTATACATGATCTGTCATCAAATTACTCCTCTAACGTCTTTTATTATTGTGTTGGTTGTTAAAGTGCATTAGCCACATTCAAGAGTAGGTGGAGCTGTTTCATAGTTATAGACTGGAGTGCAGCTTATTTCTACACTTTTCATGTCTTTGGTTAAACTTTATTGACAATAAGCACACAGAGATCATAAACAATTTTATTATCTTCCATTAATTTCAATACAGTACAGGTTCTTTATGCAAAAACACCATCATCAATAATGATTTTAGCCATAAACATTACATTGCCATAGCTATTTCACATATTTATGTTTATTTTTTATGCAAAATATATCTCCAAATCTCCAAACTCGCACAGTTCTTATTTTGCTTTGTATTTAACATGACCACAGCAAAAATATGTAAACTTTAAATCAGCAAACCTGAGTGACCTCATCAGAGAACACTGACAAAGCTCGATTACTTTACAATGCCCTTGAAATTTAATGGGTTTTCCATGTGTAAACAGTAAGTGGTGGTAAACAGTCTGGTTTCAACTATTGTCAGACACTAGCATAGATAGAACAGTGTTCTTAATACCTGTCGTTAGGACCCAGCAACAGTGTGTCAGCTGATGCTCCCAGCCAGCGAATAAAGAGCAACGAGAGTGTCTGCTTTTAATGATATTTAGACCAGAAGCGCTGCGGGTGGCCATGAGACCCAGGTTTGTTCAAAACCAGTTAGACTCCAGGCAGTGCAACCACTACAGAGGGCTGTAGTATTTATGGTGCTTAAAGCGCCCCTTACCACTTTTACAAATAAGTACCATTGAGTGATAAATAATTTATCTTTCACTAGTTCTCAAAAATATCGCTGAGGAATAGTTAATGACATGGTATTTAATATGTATACGCCTGTATAACATCAGACTTTTGTTTGTTTCTGTGCAGTTTTGGGATACTCGCTCGCCAAATCCACTGATGACACTGCAGCTTCCTGAGAGATGTTACTGCGCTGATGTGGTAAGTGAACAGTAGCTGTCTGTGAATGTTACAGGAATGTGTCACAATCATAGCGCAAACACAGAGAGGGAGGCATGTGTGACAGTGTCTTGTAACGAGAAAAGTCAGGTAATTGCCATGGAAATCAGGGTTCTATATTATCTTGAGGATTATTCCAATACGCAACTTTGCTCCATTTTCAAAGTCATGATGCCAAGATAGATCTTCACCAGAGTGTCTGACATTCAGTCACCGATCTCTCTGAAATAAGTGGAGCTGATTTTTTTTTTTTTTTAGCACAAGTGAAGTTGTTTGTTTCCGAAGTGTCAAGAAACCTGTTAACTGATTCTTTTTTTATTCATCTACTTTTTAACTGTTTCTTGCAGGTTTATCCCATGGCGGTTGTCGCCACTGCAGAGAGAGGGTTAATAGTGTATCAACTGGAGAATCAGCCCTCTGAATTCAGAAGGATAGAGTCTCCTCTTAAACATCAGGTAACAAACGCAGCCCTGCTGTATGCTGTACCTGTGGCCTTTGACATGCAGAGAAAATGCACTGTGATGGCTTGAACTGGAATTAATAAGAGATTGACTTTAAAAACCTTGCAGCAGATACACTAGTGTTCATCTCCCCCAAACACAGGATATGTGATTCTCCAAAAAAGACAGATATATGCAGAAGTTGAGTGGATTTAATAAACTTATGTACACTTTATTCATGTTAGGAAATCTTCTAATACATTATCCATCTAATCCATTATCACCTTTTGCTCGTAACCCAGAGAAACTTATAAAAACACAACAAAGAGTTCGTGTAGTAAGTCTGGTTTACTCCCATGGTACAACACTTGTAACCTAGCTCTCAATTATAATTTCCGTGTATTGGCTGAAAGCTATAACTTAATATAAGAACATTTAAAGTGTCACTCCAGGCACTAAAGCCACTTCAGCTTACTAAAGTGGTTATAGTGCAAGATTCCCGTCCCTGTGGTCTTTCATTTTTCTGAAAACTTTTTAATTCCCAAGATAACCACCTTTTACACCATGTGTAGGGCCTTTCCCTCGGGCTGTGAGTCGGAAGCCTGGAATTTTCATGTTTGGCATGCACCAACATAACCATAACGGGGCTTAAGATTCCAAGTCCTATGCTACTCGCCAAGCCTTAACAGTTATTTGCCGCTGCAAACTTGGAGAGTCTATGGCACACTCAGCAGGGGTGAAATTCTACTCTCCAGTACTACATTTACACTTACTAGTAGTGGTATTAGTGAATATTTCTAACCTGCCCATGCCCTATGGTGGGAGCACCTGTCTGCAAATAACGCTAGAGGAACCTCTCTGTGTTATGTGATGCGGAGAATAATTGCACATTGTGACTATAGGAAAGGGCTGGATTAATCACGCAGATAACCACACTCACCAATTATATCTCCATGCGACTCTGTGAAAAACATAAGATTAGATTTAGCCCAGCAAGTATAAATAAAGTGCGAGGCGAAATGCGGATATTAATTGGCTTCAGACGCCAGTTCTGCGGGTTTTAGCGGTTTAGTTGTAAATGTACATTGATTTTGCCAGAAATTACCATTTGCAATAAACATATATTTTTAGATGTAAGGTAAATAAACTCACTCTGTTTCTCTTGTGATATTTACATGATGATATGCAAATGCATAATAAATTGTAACTAATGGGAAATTAGTAATATCCTGACAGATACCTATTTACATGATGAGCTCATTATTCAGCACTAGACAAACCAGAATCCCTGAGAACTGAGAGTGCTTCTCTTACGTAGATATGGATGTTGGTTCCTCGACCTCCAGATAATTATGATGGACTGCTATAGATCAGGGATGACTAACTTGGACACTTATTTGTCAAGTGCATTTTTGGTGACGTTCAGCAAATTTAGTCTATGTTCTCATGCAGTGCCCAAGTGGGTGACACCTGGGTGAAAAGGATTCCAGCTTGTGTTTGTTTTTCCAGCACCGATGTGTCGCCATATTTAAAGACAAACAGAACAAGCCTACTGGCTTTGCTTTGGGGAGTATCGAAGGACGAGTTGCTATTCATTACATCAATCCCCCAAACCCGTAAGTATCATACATTTAGCTCAGTCTGAGAAACCAGGCTAAACTATGCATTTGTAACAAATATCTATTTATTCCAGAGCCAAAGACAACTTCACATTTAAATGCCATCGCTCCAACGGGACAAACACAACTGCACCACAGGACATATATGCTGTAAGTCTCCCTCTGATCATCAATCAGTGTTTAATTACTCTTCACTTCATACTTGGCCTTTGTTAAACCTGCTCTGTCATGGGTATATTAATTGGGGCTATTATTGAGAATATTCTTCCAGTTTGGCTATTCTCACCTAAGGCTTGCAATTAAATGTTCAATTCCCAACAGATTCCGTAGCACTTTACAATATTATGAGAGGGAGGATTTAACTATAAATAGGACAATTACAAGAAAACTGAGAGGAACGATAGGTTGAAGAGGGCCCTGCTCAAACGAGCTTACATTTTATCGGAGGTGGGGTGTAAAACACAATAGGACAGGAAATAGCAATCAAGGTGGGAGTGAAGCAGAGCTGGAGGAGAGAGTAGAGTGCTTCCCTTTAGGATAGAGCAAGAGACAGTTATGTAAGGTAGAGGTTCGTGTGGGGGGGCCATAAGCTTTCTTAAAGAGATCGGTTTTACGGCATTTCTTAAAAGATGCAAGACTAGGGCAGAGTCTGATGGGAGTAGGCAGGCTATTCCATAGGAAGGGAGCCGTCCACAAGAAGTCCTGCAAGCATGAGTTGGCCGTACGGGTGCGAGCAGCAGTCAGGAGGTGGTCGTGGGCAGAGCGGAGGGAACAAGGAGAGCCATACCTATGGATCAGTGAAGAGATATAAGAGGGGCTAGAATTGGTCAGTGTTTTATATGTATGGGTTAACAGGGAGCCAAAGTAAGGACCGACAGAGGGGTGAGGTGTGAGAGGAGAGACTAGAGAGGAAAATCAGTCTGGCAGCAGCATTCATTACAGACTGTAGCGGGGCAATACGGCTTTTGGGAAGACCAATTAGGAGAAGGTTACAATAATCCATGCAGGAAATTACTAGAGCTCAGACGAGCTCCTTGGTAGCATCTTGCGTAAGAAAGGGACGGATGCGGGCTATGTTTTTAATATGGAATCTACAGGACTTGGTAAAATGCTGGATGTGTCTTTCCAGAAGCTTTAAGGAAAGAGGGAGCAGAGATATGGGACAATAGTTAGAGGGGGAGGAAGGGTCAAATTTTTTTTTTTTTTTTCAGGATAGGTATTAAGTGTGACACGATTTTAGTTTGTTACTGGGTGATGCTTTCTACGCACAAATTGAGTAAAAGGCATTTTGGGGGCAAGGAAAGGATGTCAAAATCCTGCTTAAATCCTGGACTAATCCATGAGTGATTAGACTTGCATCTAGCATGTGCATCTAGTGCGAACACTTAAAACTTCAAAGTACTTTATTATTTAAGGCCAGGGGCCGGATGCCTTTATTTTTTAAATGTGTTCAAACCCAAATGTTCTGTAAAATATAAATATTTGGGACCTTATGTATAATTAGCACTGGAAGCTATGAGAACAAGTAATAAACATTATCTAATTTGATTTAAGGTAAATAACTTGACACAAAATTCATCCTTGTCCTGAGTTTCAAAACACAGGACAAGGATTCATTTTCTGTAAAGTTATTTTTTGGTGGCAATTATCCTTTAAACGTTCTTCCCTAAATATGTTTTAGTGTTTGTAAATGGCCTCTGCGTCCTGTTTTCCGGTGTTCAGGTGAACGGAATTGCCTTCCATCCTGTGCATGGCACTCTGGCAACAGTGGGTTCCGATGGCCGATTCAGCTTCTGGGACAAAGACGCGAGAACCAAACTGAAAACCTCCGAGCAGCTAGACCAGCCAATCTCTGCTTGCTGCTTCAATCACAACGGGAACATTTTTGCTTATTCTTCAAGTTACGACTGGTCAAAGGTGTGTGCATCTACTGGTTACTGTTACTGCTGTCATACCACCATTAAATCCAACAGGCCGTTTGAATAACAGATCTTCCCTTTTCTTTGCAGGGACATGAGTTCTACAACCCACAAAAGAAGAATTACATATTTCTGCGCAACGCGGCAGAAGAGCTAAAACCGAGAAACAAGAAGTAATAGGTACCTTTGTTTACCTAATTTTGTTTTGTTTTTGGTTTATTTTTTTTTTTTATCTTTCTTTCTGTAGATTAAATTTAGTGACCTGTTCTAGATCCCATTTTCTACCGTCCATCCAGTCATTTTACAGTTTAAACAAGTCACAAATCGGGTCATTGTCTTCGTCTTACTTTGTAGTGATTTGTTCTTTCTGTCCCTACAGAGAATGTTACAGTCTCCTAAGGGGATTTGCTGTAAGATCCTGCTGCAGGGCTCACTATTGGCTTATCCGGTCCCTGTCATTGTCAGTGTGCCTCGCAGAGAGCGAGTCGATGAACTTTGAATATGCATATTAAAAAGTGTAGAATGGCACAGGCATTCTATTCTCATTATCAAACTTAATGGTCCTTGCACAGGGTTATCCATTAAATTGTGACTTATCAAAAGATCAAAGTGAATTTAGAACTTTAGGCCAAGATTTGCGTATTTGGAAAAAGTTCTAAATTATTTCAGTTCTACTATTTTCCATAGTGAATAATTGTGCAGTTTTATGTTTGTTCTTTTTAAGGTACATAGATATGAAATTGTACCAAATCGTAATTTGTCTGAACAGCAGTTCTGACCTCCGTATTGTCTTTTCTAACAGCACAGACTACACGGGACACAGTGGAAAGAATATTGGCATTTGATCTGACCAGCACAGGATTTGCATTTGGACGCTATAATATTAAATCCACTGTTGTAAAAACTGCGTTTTATTTTCTGGATGTGTTCCTGGGGACCTCACGTGTATGTTTTACCCGTGTACAGACTACAAACGGTGCCTGTAGGCAAGAGCAGAAGATAAATGGCTTGCTTTGCAGCCGCAGACACTCCCTTGCTGACGGATCCTTTTACCGGAGTGATATGGTCCTGCATGCTGATACAGAATCCTGCCTTAACACATACATGCTGTAAAGCGAACAGGCTTTCCGATGGGTTTTATTTTATATTTGAATAAATTTTTCTTTTTATTAAGCAATGCAGTTTTTTTCAAATGATGGGTTTCCATCATAAATGAGCACTAATGATTTATATACTAAATACTGAGTTCGCTTGAAGAAAGCAAAAATGTCCGTTGTAAACGATGAAATATTGTTTTTGCAAAAGCAATGATAGCAGTAATTCTCTGGTATTTATATTTTACTTAATCCTGCTGATTTAATTTTTAAATATTCTGAGTTTACTGCGGAGATTCTTCTCACAAAAAGAGACCACATTTTAGTTCTTAACTTTTACACAAATAGATCTAATTTTCCTTTCTTTTAGTGACTGAAACACAAATTCATTACATATAATCTTGGCAAACTATTCTTCGATTTTAAAATAGGCTTTGTACATAAATGAAGATAACCATCACACCAGAAGAAGTATCAAGTGGCTTTCTTCATTCATGCTTTTTCCTTGAGGTCCATTCCTGGATAAGTGGACGGATGAAGTTTAGTACTGGACCTCCTTATTCACTGTACTGTTAGAATTAGCTTAGTGATCCATTCTTTCATTGTAAAATATATGAAATATTTCCTGTATCGGAGGCTTGTATTGCACTGGAGAAGGTTCTGCTGTAAAGATTTTATTGTGGGTTTTTGCCTGACCAGTCAATATGATATCTCTTCCAACTACTTAGGCAACATGATAGCCCAACTTGGGTTAAGAACCACTGTTTTATGTCAATGGTGAATATTGTAAATATAATGCAGTGTCCGCGTTAGCTCCACGCTCTCTGGCTGATATGTAAATGTTGCTGCCTTGATAAATGCATTGTTCATTATCCATGAGATTTTCATTCTAGCTCACCGGTCAAAGGGAGGAGCGTCAGCTTGAAAACTTGGGATATTGCAGAGTATTTATTTTCCTACAATTCCACAATGAAAAATAAAAGATATTAAATTAAAATAGAAAAAAATAAACCTGTAACTTTCATTCCTAATTCTAAGTATTTTGGTAGATACTTGTCCAAAGTCTTCTGGACTGTGAATATTAATAAATCCCTTAGTATCACCCAATGCCTTTCATGTGGCCCAAGGGGATAAGAGAACAGAAAATGGCGGTTTATTCGCTGAAATGACTAGTTTTAACATGACTAGTATTAACACAGTTTTTCTCGCTGCACCAGAAATGCTCTATTTTAAGAAAATAAAATTCTGCATCTTTTCAAATCCCCAGTAGTGCTATTAAAACTGAAGGCAGGCTTTCACTCAAATGCTAACTTGGCGAACCAATCAAGTCTCTAGAGCAGGCTTCCCTGCTTTCCGGCCCTCTAGATGTTGCTGAGCTACAACTCCCATGATTCCCAGCTCATCTATTCATAGAATCATGGAAGTTGTAGTTCAGCAACATCTGGAGCACCGGAGTTTGGGGACGCCTGCGTCTAGAGGCTGTGACATCACAGTAGTTCGCGCTTTATCCCTCAAATTGGACACTGTCTAGTCTGATATTTACCAAACAACAAATCTGATTGAGGAGCATTAAGCTGCTAGACAAGGTGGATTTACACATGCAGCTGAAATTTTTTTTTTGTTTTTTTTCTTCTCATTTGAGTTGACAAACTTAAATGATTTGAAAGGTTTGTGATCTGTTTTCAGCAATGCCCTTTGAAAAAGGCAAGCTAATTTCATTTGTACAGCAGCAGAGATGTGTGTACTATTAAAAAGGAACATTTGGCCGTGTGTGTGTGTATGTATATATATATATATATATATATATATATATATATATTGGTTTGGGGGTTTTGAACTGTTTCTGTTTAATAAACTGTTAAAATCAAGCTCTTTAGCCATTTTATTCAGAGCTGATTATTTATAAGATTTGTTGGCTCATTCAGTACACTCCTATCAGCTACTGTGAGTTCATGCAGAGAATATAGAAACAACTAAAATAATAAAACAATGAACCAAAATGCATTATTCTATAAACATACACATTATGTAAGTAAATAACTAGATCCAGGCATTATCGCCCAAATAATTGCCATTTTATGGTAAAGGAAAATAGAGGTGTAAACGTGGTTGGATCTACCTTTTATAGATTGACTTTTTCCTTTTTTTTGTGAATTATCTTAAAGGACAACTGTTACCAAATTTTCACTTCGCGTTTAAAGGTTTATTTAATTCACTGAAACTTGATTGATTTTTTTTTTTTTATGTTGTGTGTGTGTGTATGTGTATATATATATATATATATAATATATACACCCTGTTCCAAATTATTATGCAAAATCTATTTCAGTGTCACAAAGATTAAATATTTTGTTTTTCAGTTTAACTCATGGATGGCATTGTGTCTCAGGGCTCTTTTGATCACTGAAAACAATCTTGGACACCGGTGATAATTAGATTGCCAGGTGAGTTTTAAGGAAAAACTACTAAAGGAGGGTGTTTCACATTATTAAGCAGAGCACCATTTTTATGCCAAATGGAGAAGAAAAAGGATCTCTCTGCTGCCGGAAAGAGTGAAATAGTTTAATGCCTTGGACGAGGTATGAAAACATTAGATATTTCACGAAAACTTAAGCGTGATCATGGCACTATTAAGAGATTTGTGGCTGATTCAGAGCACAGATGGGTTCATGCAGATAACAGCACATTGAGGAAGATTTCTACCAAATCCATGCGTCGGATCAAGAGAGTAGCTGCTAAAATACCATTACATAGCAGCAACCAGATATTTGAAGCTGCTGGTGCCTCTGGAGTCCCACGGACATCAAGGTGTAGAGTCCTCCAGAGTCTTGCAACTGTGCATAACCAATGCTCACAAGCAGAAATGGCTGCATTGGGCAGAAAAATACATGAAGACTAATTTTCAAACAGTCCTGTTCACTGATGAGTACCGTGCAACCCTGGATGGAGTAGTGGATGGTTGGTGGATGGCCACCCTGTTCCAACAAGGCTGCGACGTCAGCAAGGCGGTGGTGGAGTCATGTTTTGGGCCGGAATTATGGGAAGAGAGCTGGTCAGCCCCTTTAGGGTCCCCGAAGGTGTAAAGATGACCTCTGCTACACTCCCCCCTTCTCTCATCTCATGCCTTACACTCATTTTTCTACTCTCTCACTCCGACCCACAATCCCACAATCGATCTCATCCTAGACCCCATGCATACAAAACCCATTCACACCACCTGTCACTTTCTCTCATCCTACTTCTAGCAGCTGGTGATGTCTCTCCCAATCCAGGGCCCTTTACCTTCTCTACACACACTAAGACAACCAGAAACCACACAAACGTCATCACAATACCCTGCCCTTTACCTTCACTTACCAAAATTCATTGTGCACTCTGGAATACCCGCTCCATCTGCAGTAATTTAAAATCAACAACCATACACGACTTTTTCATCTCAAACTCACTCACACTGCTTGCACTTACAGAGACCTGACTGTCCCCCTCCGATAGCGCTACTCCTGCCTCTTTATGTTTTGGTGGGCTACAACTCTCTCACACTCTCAGACTCAACTGTAAAGGAGGCAGCTTAGGCATCCTTCTAGCCCCTCAATGTACCTTTCAACCAATCATAACTCCCCCTGCCCTATCTTCTTTTGAAGTTCACACTGTCCGCCTATTTAAACCCACTCCTTTAAGAATTGCTATCATCTACCGCCCCCCTGGTTATCCTAGACTATTCATTGAGCACTTTTCTTCCTGGCTTCTGCACTTCCTCTCATCTAGCACGCCTTCCTTTATACTTGGGGATTTCAATATCCCAATCAACAACCCCAATTGCACTGATGCCTCTCGTCTGCTCTCTGTAACCTCCTCCTTTGGCCTTATGCAATGGTCCAATTTAGCAACCCATACAGCGGGAAACACTCTTAATCTTGCCTTCACCAACCTCTGTACTGCCTCCAATATTCATTTTCCTCTATCTGACCACCATCTCCTGACTTTTGACATTGGCATACCTAAGACCCAATTGACACCACCATCTGAACATCACTCTCACAGAAACCTCCAATCTCTTGACCCTAGAGCATTTCTCCACTAATCCCCAAACTCTCCTTTTAACTATCTCAAACCTCACCTGTCCTAGTTCTGCAACCTCCTTCTACAATTCCACCCTCTCCTCTCAACTAGACATCATGGCACCTTGTACATTTAAACGCCGCAGGCGCCCCCAACAACAACAACCCTGGCACACCAAGCTCACTCAATATCTCCAAAAATGCTCCAGAACTGCTGAACACTGTTGGAGAAAGTCTCACTGTGCATCTGACTTTCTCCACTATAAATGTATGCTGAGCTCATACAGCTTGGCTCTTTACTCTGCAAAAGTTAATTACTTCAATACTCTCATAACCACACTCTCCCGCGAACCCAAATGACTATTTCGCACATTTAACTCTCTTCTTCTCCCTGCTGTTCCTCCTCCACCTACTAACTTGACCGCCTCAGACTTTGCAACTCACTTCACTGACAAGATCTCTACAATCAGAGAAGAGATCTCTCATCTTTCTTCTTCCCTTAACTTCACTCCCTCTGCTGTTCTATGTTCATTCGCACCCGCTACATTGGAAGAGGTTTCTGCTTTGCTTCAGTCCTCCCGCCCCACCACCTGCTCCCTAGATCCAATTCCCTCGCATCTCATCCGTACTCTGTCTTCTTTCTCCACCTCTTACTAAAATTCTCAATCTCTTTCTCTCCTCTGATATATTTCCATCGCCTTTCAAACATGCATCTGTAACCCCAATGCTAAAGAAGCCCAATCTTGACCCTAACTCCCCATCCAAGTATCGTCCTATCTTGCTACTGCCTTTTGCATCCAAGATTCTTGAAAGAATTGTGTATGCGTGATTGACAGACTTCCTCGAGTCCAACTCTCTGCTAGACCCGCTTTAGTCTGGTTTCCACGCTAAGCAGTCTGTGGAAACGGCACTAACCAGAGTATCCAATGATCTACTCGCTGCAAAATCTCGTGGTCCCTACTCTATCCTAATTCTCCTTGACCTGTCTGCGGCTTTTGACACTGTTGATCATCAACAGCTTCTCGTCCTCTGCAATATCGGTCTACAAGATATTGCTCTCTCCTGGTTCTCCTCCTACCTCTCCCAGTGCTCTTTCAGTGTTTCTTTCTCTGGCTCTGCTCCTTCTCCCAAACTCCTCTCTGTTGGTGTCCCCCAAGGTTCAGTCCTTGGTCCACTACTGTTCTCAATCTATACTGCCTGCCTTGGTAAACTCATTAGCTCCGTTGGCTTACAATATCATTTCTATGCAGATGACACTCAAATCTACCTGTCCTCTCCTGATCTCTCCCCGTCCCTCTTGACTAGTGTCTCTGACTGCCTCTCTGCTGTTTCTAACTGGATGGTTGCCCACTTCCTTAAACTAAACTTGACCAAAACTGAAATTCTGGTCTTTACTCCTGTGTCTGTCTCGCTCCAAGTCAACGGTGCTACCATCAGCTCCACCACGCAAGCTCGCTGCCTAGGTGTTCTCTTTGACTCCGACTTCTCCTTCAAGCCTCATGTTCAATCTATCGCCAAATCCTGTCATTTCCATCTCAAAAACATTGCGTGCATCTGTCCCTACTGAACGCCAGATGCGACTAAGGTGTTGGTCCATTCCACTGTCCTTTTTCGCCTTGACTACTGTAATCCGCTTCTCAGTGGTCTTACGTGCTCCCAACTTGCGCCGTTACAGTCCATAATGAATGTGGCAGCAAGGCTCATCTTCCTTTCTGCCCACACCTCCCATGCCTCACCCTTCTGTCAGTCCCTACATTGGCTTCCTATAAAATAGAGTTCAATTTAAAATTCTGGTTCTTGCTTTCAAATCTCTACATAATGCTGCTCCCACCTATCTATCTATCTATCTATCCTCCCTTATACACAAGTATGTCCCGTCTAGGCCCTTACGATCTGCTGAAAACTTATGTCTATCTTCTGTCCGTACTCCCACCTCTGATGCTTGCCTTCAAGATTTCTCGAGGGCTGCACCGTTCCTGTGGAACTCGCTTCCCTCCTCCGTTAGATGCTCACCCAGTCTCCACTCCTTCAAAAAATCGTTAAAAACTCACTTCTTCATAAAAGTGTATCAATTAAACTGTTAATAGCTCCTGACTGATTCCTCTTCTGCAACTGTCACTAGTCTAATACTGTCCTTACCTTTTTGTGTCATTTTACCCCACTCCCTCTAGCATGTAAGCTCATTGAGCAGGGCCCTCAATCCCTCTGTTCCTGTGTGTCCAACTTGTCTGGTTATAACTACATGTCTGTTCGTCCACCCATTGTAAAGCGTTGTGGAATTTGATGGCGTTATATAAATACTATAATAATAATATGTGGAGTTTCTGACTGACCACTTTCTTCCCTGGTACAGAAGGAAGTACTATGCTTTCCGTAATAAAATCATCTTCATGCATGACAATGCACCATCTCATGCTGCAAAGAATACCTCTGCATCAATGGCTGCTATGGGGATAAAAGGAGAGAAAGTCATGGTGTGGCCTCCATCCTCCCCTGACCTCTATCCTATTGAGAACCTTTGGAACATCCTCAAGCAAAAGATCTATGAGGGTGGGAGGCAGTTTACATCCAAACAGCAGCTCTGGGAGGCTATTCTAACATCTTGCAAACAAATTCAAACAGAATCTGTCCAAAAACTCACAAGTTCAATGGATGCAAGACTTGTGAAGCTGCTATCAAATAAGGGGTCCTATGTTAAAATGTAACGTGACCTATTAAAATGTTAAAAAAGTTAAAATGTTGTTATAAGTTTGATTTAAATAGCGTTTGATTTCAGTAAATATGCTGCAAACACAACAAATGACAATTTTCAGTTCTTTACATAAAGTGTTTTTAAACTTACTGTGCGTATAATTTGTAACCGTGCATTGGAAGTTTTTTATGTTTAAAAAAAATACTGTTATCATTAGGTTTGTTCAATAAAATTTGAATTGTACTAATAATAACTTAATAGTTGATAACATGAGACTTATGCTGTTATTTACATCAATTATTTAGGTAAATGAGAAAAATATAATTTGCATAATAATTTGGAACAGGGTGTATATTCAATGGTACAAGATACACTTACACCTGCAGTGGAGTGCTAAAGTGAATAAATAAAAGGGGTAACTTACCGCGTGTATATATGAGTATGTACAGAAGATTATGTCCAGCACAAATGAACATAACTGATGTATTTATTCCTTAAGATTGGGTCACTCACATGTAATGGAGCCTATGTATAGTGGCTCCGTATATAGGGCTGTTATGCCCTTAGGGCAGCATCACACCAATCCTTCATAGGGATGTCCCCTCCAGTAGAAATAAAAGAACAAATGGCATTTGATGTGTAGTATATCCAATGTTAAATCAATAAATGTTAATAAGGTATTGAGCTGACCTTTTTAAGAGCCTTAAAATCCCGGCTCTGATGTATACAGGTATGGTGCCACTATAGAGGGGATGACACTTCCCCAATGAAGATTCCTTATTCTTCAAAAACCTTTCCTGAGCTAAGCGCTCCACTGCAGGTGTAAGTGTATCTTGTTCCATTGAATACGTGTGTTTGTGTGTGGGAGTATCCCACACAAGAGTGTAGAGGTGCCATTAAATTATTTTGCACTTAAAGCACTTTCTGTGATACTTTTTGAAAAATAATCCATGTACACCATTATTTAAAAAATAATTTTCATTAAATTTAATAAACTTTTAGAAACAAGAAGTGAAATTTTGATGACAGGTGTCATTTAAATTGTTTTTCTGACATTAAAGGGACACTATAGTCACCAGAACAACTACAGCTTATTGAATTTGTTCTGGTGAGTAGAATCATTACCTTCAGGCTTTTTGCTGTAAACACTGTCTTTTCAGAGAAAATGCAGTGTTTGCATTACAGCCTAGTGATAACTTCACTGGCCACTCCTCAGATGGCTGTTAGAGATCCTTCCTGGGTCATGGCTGCCTAAAATGCATCCAGACATTCAGTGTCTCCTCCCTCTGCATGCAGACACTGAACTTTCCTCATAGCGATTCATTGATTCAATTCATCTCTATGAGGAGATGCTGATTGGCCAGGGCTGTGTGTGAATCATGCTGGCTCTCAGGGGCGGGCTGGGCCGGGGGGCAAGGAGGCAATTGCCCCCCAGGCCGCCCTAAATTCCTGTAAGGCCGGCCGCGGCGGGCCGGCCCTTTAAATACTGCAGCCGCCTGAGCGCTCTGTTAAGAGCCTCAGGCGGCTGCAGCTTCTCCCCTCCCTCCCCTGTAGCGTGGCCGAGCTGCACTCCGGTCCGCGGTGGCCGGCCAGCCGGCCGGAGTGATAGGAAGGTGCACACTGAGTGTGCACTTCCTGTCAGTCCGGCC
>OW240917.1:249958923-249974656 GCA_933207985.1 Pelobates cultripes | reverse complement strand
ATTGAACAATAAAGCAATGCATCTTTACAGTTTAGACTATGTTGTTTAAACGGACGTGCCGCGCTGGATTCGACCCAGTCCTTTTAAAGGCATCACATAAATTAGAAAATATAAAAATAAAATAAAATTTGTTATATTTCATATTCCTGAATTTGCTGCAAATTCCCAAGCTTTTCAGGATCTCAAGTGAGCTTTCATCAAACCAGGAAGTGAGTCTTAATAGACTTTAGGGATGTGAACGGGCCAAAAATTGGTTTCGTTTTGTTTCATTTAAATTCGTTAATTTTCTAATTTCAGTTTGTTCAGTTGTAAATTTGGAAGCAAAATTCAGACACTATTATTCCTAGTATTTCAAAGAATGTCAAATCAGGGCACCTTTAGCAGATAGCTCCCTAATTTGGCATCCTTAAAATCAGCAATCACATATGAAGGTACCAAATTAGGGAGCTATCTACTAAACACAGCTGAAAGATCAAAATTAATCAAATCTGCATGTATAGAACGTATGTACTATGTGTATAAAGAATGTATGTGCTGCATGTATATAGGATTTATATGCTTCATGTATGCAGAATGTATACACTGTGTGTATAGAGAATGTATTTGCTGCCAGTATGTAGAATGTATGTGATGCATGTATATATAATAGATGTGGTTGTGATATAAACAGGATTCCAAATTAGGGAGCTATCTACTAAACAGCTAAAAGTGCTACATAAGTATAGGCCTTTTTAAAAGTCCCTAATTTTGTATCAATGTATTTATGGAAATCACAAATTAAGGAAGCTATCAACTAAACAGTGGAGTCTTATTAATTTGCAGGGTTAATTACTAAAGCAGGAATCCAAATTTAAGGTCAGAGTAGCCAATTTTTCCACGTCGGCTATTTTGACAGTAAATTTACTGAGTTCTCAGTCTATTGAACAAACCTGTACATAAGACTCTATGGGTAAATCCAAGACAAATTGGCTGATCTGAGTGTGCGTTAAAAAGATTTTGATTCAGATTAACTGGCTGGAAACACATTTCTGCGCAAGTCTAATGCTTAACAAACAAACGTGTCGATTTAATATTTTTGGATAAGCATTTCAAATATTAATTTGAAATATTAAAATATCCAAAAATATAATATATATAAAAAAAAGTCAAAATATATCAGAAATCAAATTGAATTATTTGAAGAAAAAAAAACATTTGCAAATTTATCCGTAAATGTTACATTGAGACCTTAATATGGTACTGCTGAGCTTATCCCAAGAAGTGCTTTAAATGCTTCTTCTGACTCACTTTTAACTCTACTGTAGAAAGCTTACAGCTGAACTACCACTCCCAGAAACCTGAGCCATTAAATTATATACAGCGATATTCTTCGAGCAAAATGGCAAGCACTGCAGGTGGAGAGGGAGAACCACAAAGGGCAGGCTTAAAGCAAAAACAGATTATTATTAAATAAATAAATAGCCTTAGCTTACCTGACTACAGAATACATCCTGGTATTCTATTTACAAATTAGTTCAGATATATGTACACAGGATATGTAATTATTTAAAGAATGTCACACCTGACCCCTTTTTTTAAAGAAACACCCAAATAACACAAAACAATTTTTAAATATACTATTTAGCAGATATACCGCCAATGTAAAAATGCATGCATTTAATAATGCTTTCTTGTATTATCTAAAACAGCTTGCAAAAATTGCAGATCTCTTGTCTGCTGCCTTTGCAAGCCCTCCCCTTCTAACTCCGCCCAGACTTTCTGTGACTGTCCAATCACAGACTCCCCAATGCAGCTCAATGTGCAGTCTTTGCAAAGCAGGTGCTCTGGGCAATTGCTGCCTCGAGTTTAGCTTCACTGAGCTAACCAAACCGTGAAATAACAGGACCTTTTGTCTGAGTGGCCGCCAGGGGGTGTAACCAGGTTAATTTATAAATGTGACACTTTCCATTGAAATCTGTACTGTTTGTAAAATTAATAAAAGGTCAGCAAGCTAAACTGCATTATGTGTGTAGTGTCCCTTTAAACATTTCCCACGTGTTAGTTACACGCCTGGGAATGACAAATGTTTCCCTTCCATTCTATAGAGGTTGCTGTAACAGCAGCTAAACATGTGCTGAATAAAATATTAGTGGCTCCATTTCAGATTTTGGGTTAATTACCCTCTTATTGTATATTAGAATGATATTGTTTCATTTAATATATTGATAGTTTGTATCCATAAGGAGAGAGCACCACCTAGTGGCTGAAATATTATTGTTTTTTTCCTATACTGCCCCATATGATCCCCATGAGGTTTGTTTCTGAGTGGATTTCCTCTCTTGATCACATAACAGCAACCCAACAGACAATGACTGGGAAGCCTTCCACTCTTGTAAAATAAGTCTGCTTACTTCAGAACATGTATTGCAGGCTTCCCCAAACTCCGGCCCTCCAGATGTTGCTGAACTACAACTCCCATGATTCCATGAATGGGAGTTGTAGTTCAGCAACATCTGGAGGGCTGGCGTTTGGGGAAGCCTGATGTATTGTGTTCTTGTCAGATGGAATAGTAACGTAGGTAAGTGCACACCTGTACACACAAGTCTTCACACTGTTTGAGGATGCTGGATAGATCAGTATTATGGGGCAGTTAAATAAAGCACAGAGGACTGAATCCAGTGGTTGGAAAAGGCAGGAAAACGACCAAAGAAGATTAGTAAGTCAGGGCCGGCAGCGAAGGTTCAAGGTCAGGGTATGTAGCAGATGATCAGGAATCTAAAACCAGTAACAAAAAGAGCAGTGAAGGAACCAGGACAAACTCTTTAGAGTAGTAGTTTGTAGACTAGTTGCCGAGGTCTCCTCCAACAGACAGCATTTTGGCCGTGTCGTGTAGTCTTTCCTTCAGAGGTGATGCATGAACTGGAGTGGACCAGCCAACGTCCTACGGAATGACACAAGCTCACAATACAGAACCCACACACTCTCGCTCCCTGACGATAGTGTTTAATGTTTGATATTGCTGTTATAATCAGAAGGCCTATAGTCTGACCACTTTAAGTTTAAAAATTATAACTTGAGAAAGTTTTTAAAAAGTCGCCATTAATAAGCAAACATTATAACGAGCCCGCTCTAACTGACTGAGAATGTGGGAGTAATAGTTACAGCTCCGTGATGGCCATTATCCTTAACTCCAATATCTCCTAGCCATCATTTTCCTCAACTCTAACTTCCCACAAACCCTGAAACCACAATAACCTTAAAAAACCTTGCATTCACTATAACAACTTCATTTTATTGAAAAATGTGCCAAAAATGTGCAAATCCCTTTCCAATTCTCCATAATTCACAGTTTAGTAGATCAACCCCAAATGAATGAAAAAACAGACTGTGAAATCCTGTGACGTCCAACCTCCAGCCTTTATCAAAGCAGAATTTCTCCTTATTTGGGACATTTTATCTGCCCTGTCGCAGCACCTCTGGACATTAAATAGTTAAGAAGCAGAGCGGTGCATTATTTTCGGAATAAAAGGCCGTTGCGCGAGGCTTGTAAAAGAAGCAAGGGGGGAAAAAAGAAAATCAAAAAGCTTTTCCGCTGCCCTCAACCTAAACGTTCTTAATCCTGTTTATTGAAGAGCTTCGTTCTTAAGCTTTTAATTGAAGCGTGCAGGGCTGGGAAATGGCATTAGTGATGTCAGCAGGGAAAACGCTGGGACTTCCATACATTGCTTTGTATTTGACCAAACACAGATGTTCGTAAAAGCAGTGCGTGCAGTTTCCACCATAACGCAACCTTTATATAGCCTGCGCTCCTGCTGAGGATTCCGCGCTGAACCAAACAGCATCAATCTGCTGGAAGAAAAATGTTCTTGAGCTAACGACAAGCCTTGGTACCCCAGATGTTTCTGAACTACAGTCTCATGAGTCTCAGACAGCTTTTAGGATTATATATCCCAATTCTAGACTATGGCGTTCATTTACTGAAACTGAACTGCACAATGTAGCCAAAACTAGGCAGTCATCGTGATGTCCTAGCAATGACCTGCAGTCATCGAGGTAGTTATTAGAAGTACACCTGCATCAAAACTAATATGGTTAAAAAAATAAATGAGGTTGGTGAATGTTATATCACTGAATAAATGTTGATCGTTTAATATGAAATCACACTATTCAAGGGAAAAGGTTTGCATTATTGTAACATAACAATTTGAAAAAATATAATAGAGTTCACACTAAACTGGAATGAATTTAAAACTGAATTTCAAACCTTAGGCTGAAAAAGCCAAACTGTGGCTATGATTGAGTAGGAGAATTTTTCCAAATTATAGATTTTATTTGTTTGTTATTAATTTACTTCAATTTGGTGTTTAGTGAGTAAACCATTTGTGTTTAGAAACTAAATATATATATTGACATTTTGCCTTAAAGGGCAAAACAACTTTACACCATAACAACTTTATTGAAATGAAGTTATACACCATAACAACTTTATTGAAATGAAGTTATGGCATGAGGATGTCCTGGGCTCTGGTTTAAAGTTTTCAATTCGACGTTCTTCAACTCTGCCACTTCACGTCCATTCCAGGCACCTTTCACTAAACAGAGTGAAAAACATATTTGGTCATTTAATAGATCAATGTTTTTTAAGGCAGCACAATAAATATACAGTGGGACCTCGGTTTACGAATTTAATGCGTTCTCCGGGACGTTTCTTATTGCGAAAAATTTGTGAACCGAAACAAGGTTTCCCATAGGAATGCATTGAAAACCAATTAATCCGTTGTGGAGGTCAGAAAAAAGTCAAAATGAGCTGGCATGGAAACCAACCCACAATGCAGAACACACAATAAAAGGCATGTAAACGACGAAGCTCAGCTCCCTACCTTTCCACAGCTTGAGAAATGCACCAAAAAGTCCCAAAACAACTGCAAACAATTTCCAGAATGGCCCCAAAACTCGATGCAAAGGCCGCTCTAACACCTCCACACTCGACGCCACGTGCTACCCACAGGCTCCAGCATGCACGGGGGCGGCGCTATAAACCTCCCAGGCGCAATGCATCCTGGGGAAACTTGCTTTGTATTGCGAAAAATGTTTGTAAACTGAGGCATTATTTTCAATGGATTTTCATTTGTAAACTGAAAATATGTTAACCGAGGCGTTTGTAAACCGATTACCCACTGTAATACATAATATCAAACAGTAATCCTCCAATTAGTCTCAAAGCCTTGAAATGGTATTTTGTGTTTTATCATATACAAAATAGATTGTAGGCTTGTTTGCGCAAGGTTTCTTTACAGTTTATCTAATATTTTGTATGTCAGCTACATGCTGTCATTTATTCCCATGCTATGATTGTACAGTCCTGCGGAATTTGTTGGCGCTATATAAATAATAATAATATAGTGATATAATTAATTAACATTTATACGACTGGCATCACAAGTCTATGGAATGATATCCAAAGCAATTATAATTACAATTTTAAATCTGATAAAGTTTCAATAATCCATTATTAATCACTGATTTGACTATATTATTATGCCACATAAAAAAATCAGAGGGTAATTTAGCTCTTAAAGTTAATTATTTCTTTATCGCTGACAACCACATGCCTAAACCAACCACGTAATTCAAATCAATAGCAAACCCCATTGTTAATTCAGAACTCAAACCATATACCTTCTACTGGTTTCTCTCCCCAAGAACTAATAGCTAATAGCTCCTTAATTTCTTTGAGACCCTAACCAAACCTGAGATGGTATTAAAATTAGGACTGTCCTTCTGAATCTGGACACTTGGGTTGTATGAGGAGCCAAAGTATTTAATCGCCCCAACCCGGCTGATTAGGGGAAAAGAACAAATCGAACTCGCATATTATGGAATGACCATAGTTTGTTTATACTATGTCTCTCAAAAATGGAATGTCTGTCATATTGAATTCATTGCTTTTTATCCCATTGTACAGCGCTACGGAATCTGATGGTGCTATATAAATAATAATATAATAATAATCAAAGCTTATTTTTTGTGCAGTTATTATTTCCACCACTAGATGGCTGTAATGACACAGCCCATGCGCTGTTTTACACTGGGTCTACTGGAGAAATAAACATGGTTTATCTGAATTTTGGGATCTATGGAGGTTTTTTTTTTAATTTTTTTTTTAGATTTGCATAGCCGTTAAACATCTGGAGTACTGCTAACCATATGGAGACCGTCCAGCTGTTGTAGAATTATCCTGGGTTAGAGGAGATGAGAATTTATAAGAGAAGAAAGTTAGAGTCAAAAGAGTTATACTTGGTAAAACAGGAGGAATCTCAATGTATCCTTCCTGGTAAAATATTATTTTATAAATAAATATATTGAGGTGCAAAGAGTGTTGTGGACAAAAATATTAACCCAATTCATATTAATAAAATGCCTATTTACTCAGCATAACCACAATCAGCATTATTCAAACTTATATGTGATTTACCCAAAATGGCCGCTAGGGAGTTTCCCTTTGACATCGACTAACACCCTCATTAACAAGGTGGCGCTGGAATCTTGGGGAGACCTCCAAGATACCAGTGACATCACACCCAGTAGGAAAGGCATTAAATGAACCACTTAACACCTAACCAATTATTGATGTATTATTCCATGTTATCTCTGACAATGCATATGATGTAATTTTATAAGGGGCATGTCGTCCCCCCAGAATAGAGATTCCTCAAGTTTTTCATTAACCCAAAACCTGTGTCTGGTGTGAATTACTTCAGGAGCGTGCACGCATCTTTTTAAATTTGGCCGGGGGCAGATACGCAAGATAATCAATTGATTGATTGATTCCACATCAAAGAGTTTAAAATATTTATTTTGTAACAATGAGCATCGTTAAGTTTTGCACTGTGAGTGAGGTTCATACGGGCAGCCCCTAATATTTATTCCCTGTAGGTGAATGTGGTCAGCATCGGCGAGTCACATAGGGGTTTATTCTCTAAACTCCTTATTGTAGCAAATTAAAATACACGGGGAAAAATGTACCTAAATGTCTGTCGCCATTTTGGCATTTTGATTTTAATTTTGTCTATTTTGTCCTTAGATTTTAAACTTTGCATTCACATTTAATTTCCCGCAGTTTAGACTTTCGAAAATTATTCCCGTACGTGGAACGTAGAACATTGACAGAGTTATTCATTGAAGTGAGAATTCCAAGTGAGTTTCAAATTTAAGGCCAGACTAGTTATTATAATTATTTTTTTATTTATATAGCGCCATCAGATTCCGTAGCGCTGAACAATGGTTGGACTAACAGACATGTAATTGTAATCAGACAACTGGACGTACAGGAACAGAGCGGTGGAGGGCCCTGCTCAAATGGAAGCATTGCTGACTTAAAGAATCGAGTATGTTCGTTTGCATAGGAATTCAGAGATTTGTTTTAATATTGCTGCTCATTTTCCCTCTGTTGGTTACCCTTTGTTTTTGTTTTTTTTGGTCTGTTAACCAAATGGTGGGAAATCTCTCCTATCGGTGTACTGTAAAATATACCAATTATATTATATTATGTATATATTTTGCAGTTCACTGATCGGCCCATTTTAACGCCCTCTTCGGTTCGTCCAAATAATTTTCCCAAATATTTCTTTAACGGATGAATAAATACATAAAAAAAAACTATTGTGTATATGTAGTAATTTTATAATAAGTGGCTGATCCAGCCTATGTTTATGTGCTCCCTATGGCTCCCGTGTTTCAAGTAGCGTTATGCTATTTGTAATAATGAAAATCTTTCTGTAATCCGAGGATTCATGGAAAATTCTGACAGTTTACAATAATAGCTCTTACATGCACTATCTTTCTTTAAAATAAAATTAAATAAAAGACTCCGGTGATTTCGGCTCATCCACATTACTAAAAGCCCATAGTGCTTTCCAAGGCACCATTCAAGAGCGCGCATGTATGTCCAGAAAAAAATGGCAAGCTCCAATTATATTCAGGGAATCATGGGAAGATGGCGGCGGCTGCAGCCAGGCCCTGCATTGTAAGTTGCATCTTTACATAACTCTGCTGCACGTCTGACTGTACAGCGCTGACTGGGATGAGTAAAACCAATACTGTCACCCATAAAATGGTTCCTCATTAAGGCAGCCTAAACCGAAATAAATCAACAAATGAAAGTCACAGGTTGCCTATTTTTAGTCTGAGTTTTGTAATTCTGTTTGCAATTTGCTAGAATTTGGAGTTGGGTGATAAACCTTGCAGTGCATGATGGGAATTAGCTGGAGAACCCGGTCTGCGGCCAAGCTTAGAGTTATAGAGCGAGCAGTGTTTGTTTCTATCTTTTTTCTTTACAAAGTGGTTACTGTCAGGGTGGCCCTTCGGAAATTGTGTGGCCCCTCACACAGCTCAAAGTCTGGGCCCCCATGGCCCACCCACAAATATGCAGTGCATGTAAAGTGCCTGCAGTGATGCAGTGCATTGATAGTGGATGCAGTGTGTGTGTGTGTAATGCAGTGTGTGTGTGTGTGTGTGTGTGTGTGTAATGCAAATGTGTTTATAGTGCATGCAACGTGTGTGTAATGCAGTGTGTTTATAGGATGTAGTGTGTGTGTGTGTGTGATACAGTGGGTTTATAATGGATGCAGTGTGTGTGTGTGTGATACAGTGTGTTTATAATGGATTCAGTGTGTGTGTGTGTGTGTGTGTGTGTGTGTGTGTAATGCAGTGTGTTTATAGTGGATGCAGTGTGTGTGTGGTGATACAGTGTGTTTATAATGGATGCATTGTGCGCGTGTGTAATGCAGTGTGTTTGTAGTGGATGCAGTGTGTGTGTATGTGTAATGCAATGTGTTTATAGTGGATGCAGTGTGTGTGTGTGTAATGCAGTGTGTTTATAGTGGATGTAGTGTGTGTGTGTGTGTGTGATACAGTGTGTTTATAATGGATGCAGTGTGTGTGTGTGTGTGTGTGTGTGATACAGTGTGTTTATAATGGATGCAGTGTGTGTGTGTGTGTGTGTGTAATGCAGTGTGTTTATAGTGGATGCAGTGTGTGTGTGTGATACAGTGTGTTTTTAATGGATGCAGTGTGCGTGTGTGTAATGCAGTGTGTTTGTAGTGGATGCAGTGTGTGTGTGTGTGTGAGAGTGTGTAATGCAGTGTGTTTATAGTGGATGCAGTGTGTGTGTGTGTAATGCAGTGTGTTTATAGTGGATGCAGTGTGTGTGTAATGCAGTGTGTTTGTAATGGATGCAGTGTGTGTGTGTAATGCAGTGTGTTTATAGTGGATGCAGTGTGTCTGTGTAATGTAGTGTGTTTATAGTGGATGGTGTGTGTGTGTGTGTGTGTGTGTAATGCAGTGTATTTATAGTGGATGCAGTGTGTGTGTGTGTGTGTGTGTAATGCAGTGTGTTTATAGTGGATGCAGTGTGTGTGTGTGATACAGTATGTTTATAGTGGATGCAGCGTGTGTGTGTGTGTGTGTGTGTGATGCAGTGTGTTTATAGTGGATGCAGTGTGTGTGTGTGTGTGATACAGTATGTTTATGGTGGATTCAGTGTGTGTGTGTGATGCAGTGTGTTTATAATGGATGCAGAGTGTTTGCGTAGTGGATGCAGTGTGTGTTTGTTGTGTAGTTGATGCAGTGTATTTATAGTGGATATAGTGTGTTTTTATTGGATTCAGTGTGTGTGTGAGATGCAGTGTATTTATAATGGATCCAGTCGAGTGTGTATAGTGTGTGTAATGTAGCGTGTTTATAATGGATGCAGTGTGTGTCTGTTAATATGTGGGATAGGATAGGGGCTGCGTTTTATGGACAAAAAGTTTTTTTTTCAAAATAATTTAATCCCCTCCCCAGTTCTTACCTGTGGTACGGTGGCATTGGGCAGGCTGATAGGTTTCCAATCGCTGTGTAGTCAAGCGGTGGCCAGCACACGGTATCTTAAGTTTCCGGCAGCTTCTCTCTCCAACTCTCGCAAACCCAGAATGCAGGATGCGCTGTGCGTTGCCATGGTAACCTGCAACAACGTTCTGACAGCCGGAGCTTGCGAGAGTTGGAGAGAGGAGCTGCCGGAAACTAAAGATAGCGTGTGCTTGGCGCCTCTTCACTATAAGGGCAGCCGGGGCCAGTAGGGGCACATGTACAGAGCACTGATCGCTATATATGAACCCACTGGGAATGTGAGGCCCTGTACAGACGTATCGGCTATAACCCCCTAATGGCTGCCCTGTACTATGCTAGTTACACATTCCATCTCTCCGCAATCAGCAAACTCTGCCATTGCCGTAGTAACCTCTTTTCAGGTAGCTGAATGTTATATCTCTCCTCCCAAATACTTGGACGTATTAACATAATAAAAACCGTCCTCTGCATTTTATTCCTATTGTTGTACAGGGTGCAGCGTGACCGACTAACCTGTTGGATTTAATAAAAACAAAAGAGATTTAAAACAGTATTCTGCCAAGAGCCGAGTAATTGTGCTATTAGGAGGATAGTGTGTTTGGGAAGGGAAGCTTTATTGTACAGCACTAGAGAGCAAACAAGGTAACGGAGACGGGATCATTAATGTTTTAATATATCCTACGGCCCCTCTCACTGCTTCAAGTACCCAATACCACTTGTACACCTTCCACATAGAGCAGTGATTTTATCATTTCCCATAATGATCAGCAATCATATGCATGTGTCTGGTGTGCGATTTTTAAAAACTTTCATTTTATTTTAAAAGAGATTTTTTTGGGGGGGAGAGGGGGTTGGGGGAGTCGTTCCTTGAGCTTTTCAGTGCCCTAAAAAAAATTAAGCGGCACACTACAATTTAAATGTCAAGTGTTGTCTGAGAGTGCCATTTAAAATTATACATCTCTAGTGTTAGGTAGCCGACTTTGCTATGTGTAATAAATATATAATATATAAATATAGATTTTTATTTTTTTCTGCTACTCCTCTTTTTTCCCCCTGTTTTGGTTACAAATGGTGTAAAAATGCAAAATCAGTTTTTTGGGCAATTTTGGCAAGTTTTTGGTAAATAATTTTCCCAAAACACAACATGGAGGAAATCCCAACTGCCTCACACAAGTCTATTAGGACAATTAATATTTACTTGGAGGAAAAAACTCACAGGCACTCCAACTTCAAGCCGCAGGCAGATTTATTATGACAGAATGCAACGCAACGTTTCGACCGGAAAGGTATTTTTCAAGCTTGAAAAAGACCTTTCCGGTGGAAACGTTGCGTTGCATTCTGTCATAATAAATCTGCCTGCGGCTTGAAGTTGGAGTGCCTGTGAGTTTTTTCCTCTTGGATTATTGTACTGGGATTGCTGGTCCTGCTCTGGAGCACCCTTGGCCGTTGGGACTGGGTGCGGTTCTCATCACTTACTCTGATTAATATTTACTTGTGAATTACAGTTCTACGGACAGGATCATTCAAACATCTCCAGCAATCGTTTGCTGAAAGTGAAGTTCAACTAGAGCGTCATTACAACGTGCCTTGTTAATTGGCCGAACTGGGAATTTTTTTTGGCTAGGCTGGCTGTGCATCTTGGGAAATGGAGTTTATCAAACATGGGGAGTGCTGAAGATAGTCCTTAGTCCATCTCCTGGACCATGCTTCAGAACAATGAATGGTGGTCTTGTCATCTTTCCCCTTCGATAAGTTTTAACCCATGGGAAACACAACGCTCTGATGTTGGGGTGAAGAAGGCTGAACATCAAACGGACATACTGTTATTCATATAAAAACTGCCGCATCGACTGAAGATCTCCTCATTCCCACACACGGAATGAAATCAGAAGGTCACACGTTACACACAAAGAGAAAGCCAAAGGCAGATCGCCCAAAAATAACATAAAGGCTGGGGTTGTGGCTCAGTCAGGCCTTCCTCAGAGCCTCAGCGGGTTTATTCACTAAACAGAGACTTGCGACAAAATTAAGGCACAAATAGCCAATCTGTGACTGTAGCTGAGTTGAAGAATTTTTCTAAATTATCTACTTTGGCCTAAATGTTGCAGTATTTTCTTTTAAATGTTTTTATTAATTCTCAACAATGCCTGGATTATTAGGGAATGAACCCCAGTGTTTAACTAGCTCTGGTTGGGTCTAGCTGTCTCCAATGGTAGAAGGAATTAATCCTACTCTGGGGTCCTGCTTCTCTAAAGGATCACAGGCCATAACAATTAATACACAACTAGAGTCAGTTGGGTGTCTGCCTTTGGAATAATCACCGTGGAAACCAATAGAATGTTCCCGATGACTGTTCCAGTTTTAGAACTTTGCTCCAGAACTGCTCCCGTTCTGCTGTGGTAACTATGAATATGTAGGAATAAAATGCTAACGGAACCTTAAAGTGGATTCGCCACAGGCACAATCTGTTCCAAATCACCATTTTCTCCATCTCTGGATGCAGATATTCCTGTCTAAGAAAAGATTTTATTTTAAAAACAAAAAAATACATCTGATGGAGCAATCTTTGTTTTTAAATTAATCTCTACGCCATAAGCATCTTTGCTTAAAGATGAAAGCCTAGCCCCCGTGAATCATCTGTCCCAGTGATGGCAAAATTTGGCGCAGCCATCAGCCGTCTATCGTTATATGAGCAGGCCAACGATTCAAGTGGAGGTGCTGGCAATGCCCGCATCATGAGGCTCAATGCACTGCCCTTAGCACTAACCCTTTAGAGGAATCATGGATATACCCATCGTCAGCCACAATAAAAGTACTGCCAGTCTGCCACTATTCTGTATAGGGGCTATCCCCCTCTTGGGTGGCAATTAAGACAATTCTGGGCTGATATCCAACTCTTTTTTTTTTTTTCTTTTTTTTTTTTAAGCTTAATTACATTTTTTTGTTTGCTTTTTGTACAGTCTGCCAATTTTTTTTAAAAGGTATTTCATCATTTAAATTCACTCAAAACTCATTCATAAAAATAGAACAATCTCCACGGAGGTTTCCAGGTTTATCATGAAACCATATTAGGTGACAAAGTGCACCAAGCCGCTACAGAGAAGGAGATTATGACCACGATGTCTTTTCATTAAAAGCTCTGTTTTGAGATGACTGTCATTACAGCTGCCACTTACAGCAACTCCCATCATGCGTAGCCATGCACAGAATAAGCATCGCTCTGCCTAAACGTTTGTTTTTGTCAGTTAGATAAATTTTACTAAAGGAACACGTTAGTTATACAAAACTGTATGTCTAATGCTGTAGAGTCCCTCTGCATATTTCTTTAGGGGTCCACCCCATGTCCACCATGTAAAGAGTTAAAAACCTTTTTTTCTCCTGCCTGATTCCAGCGCCGAGGTCCGCATCAGGCCTTTCCCGTAGCAAAGCATTTAATCAATGCTTTCAGATGGGGATTTCAAAGACGTTGGACGTCCTTATGCAAATCCTGATGCACCAGTGAGCACCTCTAGTGGCTGTCTGGTGGCTGTTACCTTGCAGGGTTAAGAGGACAGGGGCCCTTCACCCAGACCACTTCAATGAGATATAGTGGTCTGGATGTCTATAGTGTCCCTTTAAATGTACAAATCTCACCAGGAATAGCTGTACGATGGTAAACATTTAACTAGTCTGCAGGATTCCCGCGTACATTCTGGGGGAGTTTAATTCCAGAACTTTAGATCTTTATCTTAACTTGCACAAACATGATCTGCAGGAATATTAAATACCTCTCCGGGCCTGAGCCGGCACAATTCCCATTATTCTGTGTCCTACTACCCAAGGTTGTGCCAAAAGGAAAAAAAACAAAACATCATCGGCTGTCTTCCAAGAACATTCTATGCTTTTCAATGGGGCAGCATGGTGGTGCATGCTTGCTGTTTAAATGCCTACATTCTTGTACTCCTTAGATGGTCAGAGATGGGGACACACGTTTCTACAGTAGAATTATCACACTGTCAGGCCGGTGATTTACTGCAATATATACATACGCGATACTGTAAATCAATAAGGCTTTTTTGTTTACATGTATGAGATTTACTAAAGGATAGCAGTCTGTGAAGGTTATGTAAGAAAAAAAACTGGACAGTTTCAAAACAAGTATGTCTGGAGTAGAAAGGAATCAGAATAGAAAAATAGGAGAAATTTGGCAATATTCTTGCTTACCGCTTTTAATTCGCATTGTTGCTGTCGAAGTAAAAATAGGGGTTTCCCAAAGCAACATATCAAATCAGACAAGAAAACACAATCTATTGTCTTTTGGAGTGGATCTACACCACCAAAATAACTTCTTCCTGTGTATCAGTGTGTTTGTATGTGCCTGTGTGTGTTTGTGTGTGTGTGTGTGTGTGTATGGCAGTGTGTGTGTATCTGAGTGTGTCAGTGTGTGTATGTGCCAGTGTGTATCTGTGGGTGCAAGTGTGTGTATATGTCACTGTGTGTATCTGAGTGTGTGTGTATTTGTGACTCAAGATGTGCGTGTCAGTGTGTATCTGAGTGTGTATCTGAGTGTGTGTCAAGGTGTGTGTCTGTGTGTATCTGTGTGCCACTATGTGCCAGTGTGTGTATGTATCTGTGTGTCAGATACATATACACACACACAGATACATACTGACATAGAGATACACACACTGGCACATATAAACACAGATATACACATCTTGACACACCGGCACATACAAACACAGATACACACACTTTGAAACATAGATACACACACCTTGACACACAGATATATACACACACACAGATACACACTGTGTGTCAAGATGTGTGTATCTGTGTCAGTGTCTGTACCTGTGTGCCATTATCTGCCAGTGTGTGTGTATATGTGTGTTAAATTCATATACACTGGCACATACAAACACAGATACACAGACCTTGATACACAGACACATACAAACACAGATACACACACTTTTACACACAGATACACACACCTTGACACACAGATTTATACACACAGTGTGACAAGGTGTGTGTATCTATGTGCCAGTGTGTGAGTGTGTCTGTGTGTTAGTGTGTGTGTGTGTATCTGTGTGTCAGATATACACATACACACACTGGAACATACAAGCACAGATATACACACCTTGACACACACCAATACATACAAAAAAAAATGGCACCGTTTAAATTTTTTTTCCCTGGGGTTTCCACGATGTTGATACACTATGACAAAGGGTTCCACGGGAAAAATGAATTGGGAACCCCTGGTCTAGGCTAATGTTTGGGGGATTGTGAGCTATATTCACAACTAATAATCACTACTGCGCTTGGGACGTAGGAGATTCTTCACGGACGTACTCAGCTGGAGTACTGGGATCTGTTACTTCGTCCACATTGCATTCGAGCTGTGCCCCATTTTACTTGCCAAATGTATCTAGTAATGCTCTGAATTTAATAAATCCAGCTGAGAATTCTAAATTTCCCGTTGTTTGTCATGACACTGTTGTATTTATTCACTGTACTTGAAACGGTGAAGAATTGACCAGATTTTTGCAAATATTAAGTTAAAATAACCAAAATAGAATGTGTGTGCTTGTCTGTGCACGTGTGTGTGTGTGTGTGAATTTGCAATGACATTGTTACAGCTTATTATTCCAGCGATCTTCCCCATGAGGACTCCTCTCCTGGGACTGTATCCCCAGTATCGGAGTGTCATATCGTTAATTATACAGATCATTGCCGAAGCTGGTCTTGAGGCTACGTTCTATTCAGGCTCCTGGATATTTAAATTGCTGTGTTTCTCTGTGCCAGTATCTAGTAATTAGCCACGCTTTGCTAGTAATTGTAGACTAGCGTTGATGGGTTTAAGAAGCGCTTTGAC
>OW240917.1:249774869-249958823 GCA_933207985.1 Pelobates cultripes | reverse complement strand
ATGGATGGAGTGAGCCATAGCTCAGGAATAAACGTGAATGTTTTATACAAAGATATGATACCGCACTAACTCAGGTATTACCACAGAATAACTTGGACACACTTTTTGTTTTCATTGCAGAGAAAAAAATGGCAACAAATTCTAGCAATGGAGATATGCTTAAATACAGGGTGATAGCAATAACATTAGTTTCTATAAGTGCCACTGCTCATCCAGTAATCCTAATTTGATACAAGAAATTTTAAACAAAAGTATATGCATACAGATATTACACAAACCTGGATATAAATCACTCTACTTATCTGTTGTATAATATATTCAGTAAAATGTCTCCGGAATAATTTATACACTCTTGAAATAATAGCATTGTGTGGAGTTGCTCTAAATTCGATTTTTATGACTATATACTGCATCGAATTTGTTCCCATTTGGGATGAAATTACGTCCTTCAAAAATGTCCTGAAGGAGTTTTGTGATGTCACGTGGTTTCTCAGCTTAAAGGGCCACTCCAATCACCATAACAACATCATCTAACAAGTTGTTATGGTGCAAAGAAGCCCCTGGGCGCATTCAAGAATAGTATAACCTGATAAGTTGTCACATGTGCCGGATTCCAGGTTCCCTAGGCAGAATCTTGCTTCTAAATATGAGTCACAGGAAGCGCAGAGAGTCACAGGGAAGAGGTGCCGATGATTGGCTAGAGTAATCAGCTGATGTTCTAAGCCAATCAGTAGTTCTCCATGGATAAAAGTGTATGTACCTCCCTCTATACAGGCTATTTCTCCATACAGAATCTCTCCATATCTTTCAACGTTAATGCTAGTGGGTGCAATTCTCCTCTCTATGGAATAACTGCTGCCTCTGGGGGGTGAGACTGACTGTCTCCCCGGAACACAATCTGCCGCTGGAGAGTGAGACCAGCTGTCCCCACTCCAAGTAACTTGCACTGCCGCTGGGTAGCGGGACTGACCATCTCCCCTCCCTGGAACACAATCTACCTCGCACTGCTGCTGGGGAGAGAGGATAATAAACTTCTCTTCCTAGAATGCATGCTGTCCCTGTGGAGTGGGACTGGCTGTCTCTACTCCCAATAACTCTCCCTGCCACTGGGGAGTGAGACCAACTGTCTCTCCTCCCTGGAACTCACACGGCCGCTGGGGAGAGAGACCAGCTGTCTCCGCTCCCAGTAACTCCTGCTGCTGTTGGGGAGGGGGACCAGCTGTCTCCACTCTCTGCACTGTACACTGTGGCTGGGGAGAGAGGCCAGATGTCTCCTCTCTAATGTACACTGTGGCTGGGGAGTGAGACTGACCATATCCCCTCCCTGCACTGTACACTGTGGCTGGGGAGAGAGGCCGGATGTCTCCTCTCTAATGTACACTGTCAAGATCAGATTTCTCCACTCCTTGGAGCATACAGAGAGCGAACGGTTGTCTCCTCTGCCTGTAACACCTGTTGCCGCTGGGGAGGTCTGTAAGGTCTATTAAATCCCCAGCCTCCTCTGCTGCACAGAGTCGAACAGTTGCCTGTACTCCTTTACCAGCCCCCACTCCATGAGGGCCAGGTAGAATAGATCAGCTTTCAGGCTTGTCGCTTCAGCAAGATCCAGGAGCACCGCAGTTCTTTCAAACTCAGTCTCCTCTTCAAAGGCCTCCCACAATAGGCCGTGCCATTCTAGTTCTCACCCTTTGGCGGGTCATCGGCTAGCCATAGGTACTGCTGGACCCCATAGCACCATAAAGCCCGGTAGCCATCATTTACCACTTATTCTCTCCAGACAAGTCTCTCCAGTTGAACCACCCATTCCTACAGGGGCTGTTCTACCAAGAAACGTATCCGCAGATCCAATTGATCCTGATTTTTCTGTTCAGGGATTTTCTCCAGAGGACCAGATTCTTTTCCTCGACTTCTTTCCAGAGTTGCTTTCGGACCTGGTCTATAATATCCAGCTCAACATCTCCTGAGACATTGGCCCAGTGTAATGGGACTGTGTCTTGCAGTCTCGAACTTCTCGTATGGGGACCCTACCCAGGGGCTAGCTTGCTCCATCCACCCAAGTTCCACTCCAGACTAGCGCTATCCCTCTTATGCTTGCGGATCCCTCTTATGCTTGCAGACTAGTGCTATCCCTCTTGTCAGAATCTCCGATACTCTGATGCCCCAGGAATGCTTCCCCACCGCTGCCACCAAATATGACAGACTGCCTGGTATCCCAACTGGGTAACTCCATCAAGATCGCTTCCTAGCTCTCCACCGATACACCACAAGTCCCTCAGCCCCTAGCCGCCTCAGCTTGGCTGGGGTCTCTCCATAGCTTCCCGCCCTGGAACAGGGTCCTGGGTACAGCTCCAAGTGATTAAGCTCTCCTGCAGAGTATGGCTAGACTCAGTGAAGGGTGAAAATGAACTGGTTTATTCAGGCAATGCACACAGAATTCCTACACAGCCCCCAGCATGGGGTCTCTATTGTATTCAGTACAATCCCCTCCCAGAGATCTCTGTGCATGGGAGATAAGTGCGTTAAAGACTGGCAAGCTAATTATCTCCCAGGAACAGAGAGCCAAACAAAACAAAAACATAAGAGTACCCCAAAACATCATAAAAACACAAGTTCTACATCTCTAAATAGCCTTGATCTTGCCAGCCTCTTACCCTGTGACTATAGTCCTTGTGTTAAACCCTGGTTGAAAACACTATTTGTGGCTGTTGGGACTTATAACCGGAACAATTAGGGAGTTCTAAGTGCCGCTTCGAAAGTTCAACCTTCGAAGCCATTCGAAATGGCATTTGAACACGTGGTGGCGACCATCTTGTTCGCATGGACTAAAGCCGCGAATAGACTTCAGGGGGACTTAGCCGCAAATGCCCTGGAACTATATAAAATAGTTCCATAAAATTGCGGCTATGGGACCATGCCTGCGGTCGGTAACAACTATGACTTCCATAAAATTTCTGAACCCCTGAACTGATCTTGGTGATTTTTGGATATGTTGGTCACCCAGATCAGGGCCATCAGGGGATGAAACTTATGTGTTAAGGTATTTTGGGGGTTTTGCAAAAATATGTGTTTGGAGATAATGGAGTTTAGTATAGTGCTTGACTCAATTATCTCCTAAGTAAAAGGGAAGGCTAATTGTATTGTATGTGGGAGTGGCATACATTGTAAACGTGTTATCACTGGTGTATAAGTTTATGTCCCTGTCCCCAACAAGGTCCATGTGGGCATACACCTTGCTTTGGGACTTGTTTAATGGTAGCCACACTGTACTTTTATGCAAGTCCTGCTTTACCTTCAACATAGAGCCTTGCGTTAGTAGGGACCGGCTATACAAGCTATATCACTAGCTCTTATAAGAGCTTTCCAGCTATACTCTTGGAGGAGAGGTTCATCCACTGGAAGCTGGATTCTGGTCTTGGGTCCACGGTGGGTGGAGGAAAGAGAGACCTTAACCAAGCTGCGGCATGCTTATGGTGTCCGGTGGCATGCTTGGAGTCCTCAGTGAGCACTATGAGCATCGATTGACGGAGGCACCAAGTCTTCACTGGTATGAGTTGATCATTTTATGCATTTTTATTGTAATATATAATATGTACACTATACAAAATGGTTTTCCTATCCAACAATTTGAGAGCATTTTATCTCTATAAAGTGTTGCTTATTTATTGTATCAAAATTGTATTATAAAGGAAAAAGGTGGAAAAGTGTATTTTCTAGAGACAAGTCATGTATGATTATGATAAAATGCATAATGGTATCATATATTTACATATTACACAAATTAATCACCCACTTAAATGTTATAAAGCATATGTCTGTCTATACATATATAGCACTGATGCTGGTCAATTTTGTATTTGCATGGTTTAGGCTGTGTATCCAGGGCCTGGCAATAAATTGCATGTATAGCCAGAGTGCAAGGTTTGTTTTGGTTGCGTATATGTATGTATGTTTATTTTTATATTTTGCTTACACTGAACATGGCAAACCATGGCAAGTTGAGTGGGTTGTAACCTAACCTGTCAAATATATTTTCTATTACATCTGCTTCTATCAAGCTACATTTTTTTTTTCCCCCATTTAAAATTGGCTTTGGATGGCTAATCCCTGGAGTCTTGGAATTGCTTAAAATACTTTTACTGTCAGAGCATCTTGAGGGACAATCACAACAAACACACCAAGACAATACAGGACAACAAAAGATGTAAGGGCTGATGAACTTAGAGATATTTAAAACAGAATGCATGCTTCTCACATTGAATAATACATTAGGTAATTATTTAGGTAAATTCTGTTTTACAATGAAGTTAACAATTAGCTGGGAAGAGTGTGAAAGCCCTAAAATCCATTTCTTACCTTTGAATGATGAGCTTTGACAGGACGTTGAAGAAAGTAAGATCTGCCAAACAGATTTGCCAAAATCAGCACTAGCTTTTCCATAACGCTGCTTGGAAATTGTTTTGGGTCTGTGTGAGAAAATAATTTGAAATAACTGTACTACATGTAAAAAAAAAAAAAGTAAGAATTGTCATTAATTCAGAGTGAATTCAAAGTAAATTTCAAAGTTAAGATCAGAGTTGCCTAAATGGAACGACAGTTGAATTGTATAAATATTCCTATCAGCTACCTTAGCCTTAAATTAGAAATTTACTTTGAATTCCAATCTGACTTTAGTGCATGTTCGTTATTATTTACAGTTTACATACCTACTGAGCCAACTACCCACATTTGCAGGATTAATCACTAAAGTGAGAATTCAACATATTTCAGATTTGTTTGTTAGTTCTGGCATATTAGTCATCAAACCTTACCCACCTACCATTGACCATTTAGACATCCAACACAGGGTGCTTCAAGCTGTAGCAATGGAAAAAAATCAAATGACCCATATTGCCGTTTTTAATGACCTAAAAGCTGTAATGTCCATGTCCCAAACAGTTATGTAATAGCCAAAAAAAAAAAAACACATACATTTTAAGCAACGTAATTAATCAATTATATGTACCTTTCTCGCATGGTTGACAGAATTCATGAAACAAGTTCTTCTCAAGGAAATTGACAAAGACAAAATTTGATGGTTCATGGAAATGTAAGTGAGTAGCTAGTCCAGTAAATGCCATAGGGTTACAATCCTGATCTAAATATCCCTGAAACAGAATGAACATAAATGTAGCATTATTACTATATTATTTATATAAAGCATCAAAAAGTTCAGTAGCACTGTACAATGAGTGGACCAATACACTTATTTGCAACCAGACAAGTTGAACACAGGACCAAAGGGAAGTGTGGGACCTGTTCAATGAGTTTACATGCTAAAGGGAGTGTTGTATAGTGACACAAAAGGTAAGGGTAGGGAAGAAGTGTTTTGAGGGCTAAGTGTTTTGTTTTGATAACAGTTTCAGGAGAAGAATCAGGGTGCAGGGAGGGAAAGTGGTTCACAGTTTAATTGATATGCTTTCCTAAAGAAGTTTTAAAAGATTTTTTTCAAGGAGTGAAGATTGGGTGAGAGTCTAAAAGAGGGCAAGGAACAGTGCAGCCCTAGAGTCTGTAAGGTGATCAGAAGAGGTGGTAGTACAAAAAGAGGTTGGACGTAGGTCTTCGGCAGAGCGAAGGGGCCTAGACGGGGCATATTTGTGTATTAGTGAGGATAAGTAGGTGGGAGAAGCATTGTGAAGAGATTTGTAAGCTAGTGTCAGGATCTTAAATTGAGCCCTATATCTTATGGGAAGCCAATGGAGGGACAGAGGGGGGAGACGTGGGAGGTGCAGGCTGACAGGAAGAAGAGCCTTGCTGCCGCATTCTTTATAGACTAACTGGGCAAGCTGGGAACACATAAGACCACTGAGAAGCGGATTACAGAAGTCAAGGCAAGAGAGGACAGTGGCATGGACTTTGCCGTATGAGGCGTTAAATAGTGTTGTATGCGCGCAATGTTTTTGAGATAGAAGCAGCAGGATTTGGGGATTGATAGGACATGATGGGTGAAGGAGAGGTCGGAGTCAAAGAGAACACCTAGGTAGCGAGCCTTAGCGGTAGAGCGAAACAGACAGAGCGAAACAGACAAGGGAGTAGCAACACTTGAAGGAGGGAAGACCAGAAGTTCTGTTTTTGATGGATTCACTTTAAGGAAATCCATCCAGTTGGAAATGGGAGAGGCATTCAGACATGAGTCTAGAGGTGTGGTGAGAAATCAAGGGACGACAGATACATTTGCATGTCATCCACATAGAAAGGATACTGGAAGCTGATGAGTTTACCAAGGGAGGCAGTGCAGATTAAGAACAGGGGACCAAGGACAGACCAACACCAACAGAGAGGGATTGTGGAGAAGAAGCAGAGCCAGAGAAAGAAACACTGAATGAGTGCTGGGAGAGGTAGCAGAAGCACCAGGAGAGAGCGGCATCTTTTAGACAGATTACAGAGGATGAGAAGAAGCAGTTCATGATCAACAGGGTCAAAAGCAGCAGAAAGATTGAGGAGAATTAAGAGAGTAGTGGCCATGGGATTAGCAGTGATAAGATCATTGTATACTTTCGTCACAACCAGATTGAAGTGGGTCAGAGAGTTAGATTTGAGGAAGTCTGTCAATCTTGCATCCACAACTCGCTCAAGAATCTTAAACAAACAGCAGTAGTGATATAGGGCTGTTATGGGGGTTACGGTTGCATGTTTGAAGGCTAGAGGAAATGTGCCAGAGGAGAGGGAGAAATTGAAAATTAGTTTAATTAGGAAATGCAAGATGATTCAGTGTACCTTAGAAATGTAGAATTTGATGCAAATAAGACAGTTTTTACACGTGGCATGTCCATTTCCTACAGCTTTGTAATGTTTAGGGTAACATTATCCAAAAGCAACATTGCATAGGCACTCTACATGGCATAAAGACCATGGACAAGTTGAACTTTAATTGCTCATCCACGATATATAACCAACCCTATGTAAGGCCACATCATTCACATGAGTGGATTGGCAGTTTACATGGGTTATCAGGCAGATCCCCCAAATTGTAACCAATAAAAAAAAAATAAAAAAAAATTATATATATATTTATGTGGAAAAACCATACAAGCCCCCACACACATTTTGCATTTTATTAAATTTATATTTAACTATTTAATCTCATAAGTCCTCGAAAGGTCTTATCTAAACTTTGCAGTGATGTTACTACCGCAAAGGATTCTGGTTGTACATATGCAAATTATGTTAACAAATAATCCCATCATATATAAAAATGTGATTCTTTGTTAAAATAATTTGCATATGCCTACCCAGAATCCTTTGCGGTAACATCACTGCAAAGTTTAGATACACACACACACACGTATACACACACATATATACACACACACACACACACACACAGTTTGTACATTTATGTATTCTTTTTAAAGAGTATGTGATTTTATTAAATTCTCTGGACTTTCTGCCTGTGAGGTCAGGCAAGTCCAATATATATAATCAATTTGTAAGCCCTAGATTTGACCCTGTAACTTTTCAAAACCCCATAAAAGCTGTACATGGGGTACTATATTTGTGAGATTTTGCTAATCCGAAATATGAGTGTTTTAAAAAAAGAAAGCATATGTGAACATTAACTTTGGCCAGGATTTGTGAAAGATTACTGAAAAAGACTGGACACACGTTATTTTGAATACCCTGGATGTTCTACTTTTACAAATGGTATGCCATGTTGGGGTAATTTTCATTCCTGGACTGCCATACGGTTTCAATGGCATAGGCCCAGCAAACCAATCTGGCAAATGGCATGTGTAAAAGCTGGGTTTAATAAAGAGCTTGCCCATTTCAAACACCATGAAACCTATATATGGTTGACATTATAGTATTCATGTGACATGAGAGCATGCAAATCTGTGTATTTTATTACAGTAAAAGCCAACAGTATGACATTTACATTTAAAATGCCAAGCAGAGCTAAAAACCATAACATTTTTATTAATTTCTCACATTTGCTAGAATTTATATTGAATTGTATTCCATATATACATATTTGATGTGCAATGAAAGCCATATTTCTCCTGAGCAAAATGAAATATAAGTGTGGGGGCACGTAAAGCATAATTGACCTCTTTAACATTAACAGATATATAGCTTAAATTCTAGGTTTTGTTTTGGTCAGAACCTACAATGGCCTCCGTCCTTAAGGGGTTAAACTACAATAAATGTATCTGACCTATACAGTTTGATTTCTAACTACATTGTTTTTGTTCAAGATTCAATTTTTAGTTGCATAAATCGGTTTTAGTACGTCACCTAACAATCTCAACCCCTAGTCACACCCTCTCTCACACTCATAAAGGTGCTGCGCTTAACCCCTTAAGGACACAATTTCTGGAATAAAAGGGAATCATGACCGAATATTTCCATCATGTGTCCTTAAGGGGTTAAGTTTGACAAGCTGAAAGGTATGTTTTATTTATAAACTCCACACCTGCTGTTTTATTCCCAAGCCACATTATATTAAATCTAATCCACTGCATTAAAATGCTGGACACACAGCAATAACCCTGCATTTTGCTATACAGTTAACTTTAAAAATGGTACATTAAGGTGGCACTGTCACATATTATTGGAGGTGTTCGTTCATTCTCAGCATTACAGGAGAATCCGTGTTCCAGACAATTTTAGTAACACCTAGCAACACCCTTGCATGAATGTTCATTAAGATTGCAGGAGAGAATTACATCACAGCAATGAGATCAGAGAAATCTATTGACACATTATGATTTTTTTTACACTATGATTTGGGTAAATTACGTCATGACCTGAATTCAAAGTTAGCCTTGTAGATTAGTCTGGGGGTTGTAAGTTTACCCCTAACCAACTTTGCATGATGGTCCACTCAGCATGTCCTTATTGGGATCATTTTTTACCAAGGAATGGACTGCTGGACAGCAGGTGAATGAAGATGTTGTGTCCCAGGAGGCAGTAGCTATGTTTTTGTTTTTAAACGGGCTGTGTTAAGATTGAATTCAGCCAGCATCATTCAAAACAATATATCTTTCTTTTTTTATCTTAAACAGCTATTTAGGAAAAAGAATTGTCCACCAGAGGTTTTTAACCTATATTAACACCCACTAGTGGGATTTCACTGAATAGTTACATTCACAGTCAGCAGTGTGTTTGTTTGTTTTCTTATTATAATGATTGAACCTGCTGGCAAGGAAGGAAGCAGCAACCAAGAAGGAGGATGGAGAGCCACAAAGGACAGGTCAATGGAGCCCTGTGGATGCTAGTTGAAGAGCTTTGTGTGTGTGGAGTGGTCCTTTGAGGAGATTTTCTGTGATTACTACACAATTCACCAGTGTTTGGTACATTCTGTTTTATTGAATATATACTACAAAACACAAACATTAAAAACTAAATGTAAATACCAGTTAATATGCATGCTATAAACACTACAGCAGATGATTCTTTGTGTACAAATTCTCAATATTTGCATTTTTGATTCACAATTGTATTAATGGCAATTTGGATTGTATTCATTGCCGTCTCTTGTAAATTATTTGCAACACAGTCGGGTGTGCACTTACAGTCTGCTAAACACATTAACATCAAAGAGCAGGTAAAATCTAAAAATGACCATGTTAAATTTGTAATACATACCTCATGAATTAGATAATGAAGGGAAAAGAGACAATACAGCTGTAGCATTTGTGTTTCCACTGGTTGTTTAAATGACATCAGTGAATGCTTCAAAATCGATAAAGCCTGAATTCAAAATGAATAACAATAGCAACATCAATATTATGTCAATAACATCATCCCTTGTAAAGTAACTGATTTTATAATAGGCATGAACATATGCAAAACAATAACAAAAAAGTTCAACCGAATGTCTCACCAGATGGCAGTATGTTTGGATACATTTAAATGGCAAAAATAAATCCATTCACTTCACTGGCAACAGTTTTGCAATTTAAGATAAGCACCCAAATTACTAAAACACAAGTTACACCTTAATATTTAAAGAAATAACAATTAACAATGGCCCAGTTATCTTTAGACACAATTCTTCAGACTCTCGCCTCCCTGTAATGTTACACCTTCCAGCAGAACTATAGAATAGGAGTTGGGCAAAGTTCATAACATAATATAAAATACACGTATAAAGCATCTCTGCTAAACCATGCATCCTAGTAGGCTTCCATTGAGGTTTCTACGTAAATAAAACATGCTCCTCTCTTCTGTTGTAGACTTCAGCTAGTTACATCGGTGTCACATAGTAACTAGCTTGAGTCTACAACAGAACGCAGGACTAGCTATTACATGTCAGCAGTGCACTAAAACATCTAAATTGAGTAAGACTTTCAGTGTATGTTGCCAAATGTGTATCCAAGCAACTATGTAAATTTGTTCTGGAACAGGCCTTTCATTTGATGGTGCCTTAAGAGGTAACGATATAATGTTGCATTGTGGAATATTTACCTCTTGAAGTTATTAGAGAATGCAACACTTTAATATAATTTTTACGCTGCTATTTCACTGAAGTACCTTCAGTGGATGTGGCATTGAGATTAAGTGGTCTGAGTGTCTATAGTGCTCTTTTAGTGGGATTACACTGAACATGCCTTGGGTTGGTGTATATCATGTAATCGATAAAATCCAATCAAGTGGTACTAAATAATGGGAACGTGGTGGACCTTTTATGACTATCGAGGCACTTAAGGCACTGTTCTTTTAAAGGTGAACCAAAGACAGGTCCCCCTCATTCTCATTAATTAAAAACTCATCCCACTACTCAGGGGTTTGAATATTAATGGCATTAGTCTATTTAGGCTGCCACCTAAGGCCTCATGCTCACTGGGGCCTCGTGTCCACCTAACTAATCTAAATGGAGAACAGGGTTGGTCTACTTTTAGGAGGTACGAGGAGTGGAGGGAAGGAAAGTAGATAATATGGCAGGATGTCCCCAAGCATTAGAGGATTACCTGCACTAATTGTTAAAAGCCTGGGTGCAGGTTGTTTATGTGAAGGAGTTGCTCTGTACTTGTCTGCCTGCACGAGCTGCTCCTTCACACAGCAGTACATCAGGTAGCTAGGGAGAAGGCTATTACATGTTAAATACCTCCCACCCTTAATAAGGCTTCATCATACATTGTAGAAGCTGCTCTTTTCTGAAAAGGAGGAGAAAGTAATGCAGCTTCCAGTAGTCAGTAGCACTGGGTCACCAGGGTAAGTGGCCTAGCAAGTTATAGTGGGGGAGAGAAAAACTGGGAAGGGAGTAGAGAGGGAAATATGATGGCATGGACCCCTTACAAGGCGTCACCTCTCCACATGCACGGCTACACTGGGAAGAAGTCGAATATATTCATCCCAGTGCTCAAGAGAGGCAATGTGCGAAGACAAAACTGCCCGTCACAGTCACCCGAGTACACCCCACAGTCAGTGCTGGATCCCCATTGGGCCACCTTCCTAGCAAAATGAATGCTTAGGGTAGGAAAAAAAATAATTATTTGCATTTTTGTTTTCCTCTGTCAGTATGTGTGTCTGTTAGCATATATGTGTGTGAGTACGGTAATGTGTGTGAGAAAATCACTGTGTGAGTATGTCTGACAGTTTGTATCTGGGTATGTGTGTATCCAAACAATTGTGTATGGAAGCATGTCAGTCTCTGAGCCCCACATACTCACTGTAAGGGGCCATAGGTGTTATGACGGTGGCCCTGCAGAGTGGACTCAACGTTGAGGCAGAGGCTGCAGAGTGATATGCTGGCACCCACTGGCTGGAAACTGTGCCACATGAAGAGGGGAAACAAGGGGTCCCCCACCATTAGACACCAGGGACCCGGTCAGTTAGTTTTATTATAGATTGCATTTCTTTTAAATATTCGTGATTGGGAGGGCCTTGCAAATTCTAGAGCAGCCTCTGATTAATGGCAAAGCAGATACTGGCTACTCAGCATTTTGGAGATACTCCCACCTGTGTAATGTAGAGTGGGGTTAAAGGAGGATTTAATTCTTCTAACAGTTATACAGGGGTATATTGCCCACACAATAAGCTTTTATATTACTTATCCCTTTAACCATATTCCTACTGTAATTAAATAGCTTTGCCTGCAACAATTACATTTAAATTAAGGTTTTGAATGAATCCAGTTTAAATTAATTGTTTGATAAATATGACAATTCTATATTTTTTGTAGGAGTCACATATATACATCACTTATTTTAAAATACACACTGGGGAGTTCTGACTAATATTTCCTTACTTAGTCTAAATTACTGAATTTCAACTGACTTAACTATGGTCATTTTGTGCAACTCAATTCGATCCTTAAATTTCCCATATGTGTAGAATATTGAGTAAAATAAATAAAATCATAAATAAGTTTTGCAGGAGTACATGTAAGAAATCTGTTGCTTTTTGTGAAGGGGGAGTGGGAATGCAGATGACTGATTCAAGCCAGTGGCAGAATTACTGCGGTCGCAGCTGCGACCGGGACGTCACTCCAGGGGAACTGGTCGCCTGTCGACCCCTGTGACCAGGGTGCTCGCCAGCATTGTGGTGTGGCCCTAGCCATGTGGAACAATCACCAGGGCTGCTTTGAAGGGGCCCACGCTCCTGGGACCACCCGATGGCAATGAATTTCCTGGGTGCCAGTCAGCTCTGCGGCGCTTTAAGAGCACGAACGGGTCCCAGTGATGAAGTCAGAGTGCTGGGAGGAAAGCGGTCACTTCCTCCCAGCTAACACAGAGCCGCGGGAGGAGAGGAGGGAGTCAGAGTGGGAGCTCTGACTCCCATCAGCCTAAGCTGGCTACTGGATCCCAGGGAAGTCACCGTCCTGCACCAAAAAAGGTAGGAAACAGGAGGGTCACTAAAAAGGTTAACAGTTTGCATGTGCATGTGTATATGTGTGTGTGTGTGTGTGTGTGTGTCTTTTTGTCCTTGTATCTGTTTGCATGTGTGTCCCTATGTATATGTATAATTGTTTATATTCTGTGTATCTGAATGTTTGTCATTAAGTTTGTCTGTATCTACATGCATGTCTATATGTGTATCGGTCTGTATCCACACGTATGTTTGGGTGTCAGTGTGCCCCTATGCATCTGAATGCGCGTCATTCTGTGTATCTGGATTAGTATGTATTATATTATAAAAATGGAGGGGAGGGGGGAGGGAAAATGCCTGGTGGGGGCCCCAGGGCAATTTTTGCACCGGAGCCCTGTGGTTTCTAGTTACACCTCTGATTCAAGCAGAAGGCTTGAAATATTTCTATACGTCACACACATACTAAAATATATATAGTTTCAAAGATATTGAAGAGCCCATAGCTTACAACTTGCCATACAGAGAGTTCATCTTTTTCATTAGCATCATGTGGTATTGTGGAGAGAGGCACTGAGGCTAGTGGTGTTGTGGAGAGAGGCACTGAGGCTAGTGGTGTTGTGGAGAGAGGCACTGAGGCTAGTGGTGTTGTGGAGAGAGGCACTGAGGCTAGTGGTGTTGTGGAGAGAGGCACTGAGGCTAGTGGTGTTGTGGAGAGAGGCACTGAGGCTAGAGTGGGTGTTGTGGAGAGAGGCACTGAGGCTAGTGGTGTTGTGGAGAGGCACACAAAACAAAAATTTTACACTTTATCTAATTTTAGAAAAGTCTGTTTTTCTAAAATTAGATATGGGTAAAGGGTCATTATCAGACTGGAGCAATTTAAATGGAGTCCAAGAGAAATGGGATTATTTAAAAGTTGCACTATTGAAGGCAACAGAAAATTGCATTAGGCTTGTCAGTAAAAGCAAAAAATTCAAGAAACCACTGTGGTACTCCACAGATGTGGCCAAAATAGTTAAAAACAAAAAGTTAGCATTTAGGAATTATAAAAAAAAACCCAGAGTGAGGAACACAAAATGATCTATAAGATTAGGCAGAAAGAGGCTAAGCAAGTTATGAGAGCTTCCAAATCTCACACAAAAGAGAAAATAGCACAGTCAATAAAAAAAGGGGGATAAAACATTTTTTAAACAAGGATTAGTTAGATTAAAAACAAAAGAAGGAAGGTATGTAGAAGAGGATAAAGGTCTAGCTGACTGCCTCAATGAATATTTTTGTTCTGTATTTACAGATGAAAATGAAGGAAATGGACCTCAGTTGAGAAAAAGGATAAATGAGTCATTTATTACACGTGAGTTTACAGAGGAAGAGGTTCTATTTCAACTGTCAAAAGTAAAGACAAATAAATCAATGGGACCTGATGGAATACACCCAAAGCTATTAAAAGAGCTTAGTGGTGTACTAGCAAAACCATTAACAGATTTATTTAACCAATCATTGTTAACAGGAGTAGTCCCAGAAGATTGGAAGTTAGCGAATGTTGTGCCCATTCACAAGAAAGGTAATAGGGAGGAGTCGGGCAACTATAGGCCAGTAAGCCTTACTTCAGTAGTGGGGAAAGTGATGGAAACCATGTTAAAGGATAGGATTGATGAACATCTAAAACACATGGATTTCAAGATCAGAGACAACATGGGTTTACTTCAGGGAGATCATGCCAAACTAATCTTATTGATTTTTTGATTGGGTAACTAAAATTATAGATCAGGGTGGTGCAGTAGACATTGCTTACCTAGATTTCAGTAAGGCTTTTGACACTGTTGCACATAGAAGTCTTATCAATAAACTGCAATCTTTAAGTTTGGATTCCAATATTGTTGAATGGGTAAGGCAGTGGCTGAGGGTTGTAGTTAATGGAATATATTCAAAGCTTGGACTTGTCACCAGTGGGTTACCTCAGGGATCTGTACTTGGACCCATTCTCTTTAATATTTTTATTAGTGATATTGATGGTAAGGTATGTCTTTTTGCGGATGATACTAAGATATGTAACAGGGTTGATGTTCCAGGAGGGATAAGCCAAATGGCAAATGATTTAGGTAAACTAGAAAAATGGTCAGAATTGTGGCAACTGACATTTAATGTGGATAAGTGCAAGATAATGCATCTTGGACATAAAAACCCAAGGGCAGAGTACAGAATATTTGATAGAGTCCTAACCTCAACATATGTGGAAAGGGATTTAGGGGTGATTATTTCTGATGACTTAAAGGTAGCCAGACAATGTAATAGAGCAGCAGGAAATGCTAGCAGAATGCTTGGTTGTATAGGGAGAGGTATTAGCAGTAGAAAGAGGGAAGTGCTCATGCCATTGTACAGAACACTGGTGAGACCTCACTTGGAGTATTGTACACAGTACTGGAGACCGTATCTTCAGAAGGATATTGATACCTTAGAGAGGGTTCAGAGAAGGGCTACTAAACTGGTTCATGGATTGCGGGATAAAACTTACCAGGAAAGGTTAAAGGATCTTAACATGTATAGCTTGGAGGAAAGACGAGACAGGGGGGATATGATAGAAACATTTAAATATATAAAGGGAATCAACACAGTAAAGGAGGGGACTATATTTCAAAGAAGAAAAACTACCACAACAAGAGGACAGTCTTAAATTAGAGGGACAAAAGTTTAAAAATAATATCAGGAAGTATTACTTTACTGAGAGGGTAGTGGAATAGCCTTCCAGCTGAAGTGCCTTCCAGCTGAAGTGGTAGAGGTTAACACAGTAAAGGAGTTTAAGCATGCGTGGGATAGGCATAAAGCTATCCTAACTATAAGATAAGACTAGGGACTAATGAAAGTATTTAGAAAATTGGGCAGACTAGATGGGCCGAATGGTTCTTATTTCCTGTCACATTCTAGGTTTCTATGTGCCAGTGTCTCTGCTAGGTCTATACCATGTGCATCCTCTATTTTTATTTATTATAATAATGTTTCCTTTGTCCAGGTTATACTGATAACTATAGGTGCAGGCTAGTATGATTTATTAATACAAAGAAACTAGTCCTGCGCTCAAACTCCCATTACACCTGGGCGGCAGCAACGACCACAGCACACATCAGCCAGAATGCATATAGTAAAAACTAAAAGGAAAAAAAAAAGAAAAAAAAAAAAAAAAGTTACCTGTGCTCTTTCCACATCCCTTTGTATTTTTAAACAAATGGAGGTTTTTAGTTACCTCCAATGGCCATGAGAGGCCATGAAAGGCCTTGACGTGGCAGGTGGGCATACACTCTCATGGCCATTGGAGGTAACTAAAAACCTCCATTTGTTTAAAAATACATAGGGATGTGGAAAAAGCGCAGGTAACTTTTCTTTAGTATGATTTATTACCTAAGAACCTTACCTTAGCTTTGGCATCTTCTGTGTCATCCGCTCTTGCAGCCAAGAGCATTACTCGTAAGACCAGGGAAATGGATAACGGAAACTGTCCTTTTAACTGAGGAACATTGGATTTCAATAGTTTTTTCACTTTAGGAGTTGGGATAGTGAAGAAGAAGACATTTCCCAACAAATCTTGGCCACGTCTTCCAGCACGTCCTGACATCTAGAAAAATGAACATTTGCAAATATAATGTTAGAGAAAAAATAATATTTAAGTCACTGGCAGGAAAAAAGGTCACGGTCTAAATATGTACTAACTATTGGCATATGAGTCTGTGGGTTTTAACGTGTGTATTTTTGCGATTAAGTCTGCATTTTTTACTTAGTGCCTGTAAGCAGTTGTTTGGGTTTACAATGCAATTGTGAGTATTCCTATGTACATTATGCAATCTTCACAAAACAATTAATAGATATGGCTACTTCAATCAGATGCTACAATCTATACCTCAACTCGTGTGGACTCCCATGCAAAAAAAAATTTAAACAAACAAATCAACCAATTTCTTTATTGCAATATCTATAATTCCTTGCATATGTCTGATATTCACAACACAGTCCCTTGTGCTTGTTGCTCTAATTTGCCCCCATGTCCAAGTTAAGGAGAAAAAGGTGACAGGTATCTCCAAAATTAGAAACTTGATTTGAAGGTCCATTTTCACCATTTAACTGGAACAGATGTCCAGGTTTAAAATTCCCAACAGGTCCATAGTTACGTATCTCTAGCTAGCAGGGACTCCAAAAAAATAAAAAAAAATAAAAAATAGTAGTACATCAATTATTGCAAGACAAATAGAGATTCACAGAATGCATCCTATATTTTTACACACTTGCATTCATGTATTATATACAAACCTATGTTACTTCCTTGTGCTATTCCACCCTATTTTCTAATTCCCACCATACTAAACTTACACATTTACCTTATCTCTCACCAGGGAGGGGTGACTACATTCCTGGTGGTTTAGAGTTACTGTGCAGGCTACCAGCCTGAGGGCTTGTGTAGTGAAGGGGAGTCTGGGAGACTACAGCTTCTACCTTCGGCAGGTCCTCTCCCTCTCTCACAGCCCTGAGCTAATGGAAGTGGCAGGAGTGCCTGCCTCCACCTACAAACTTCCTTCTTAGACCTCAAATCAAAATGTTGTACAGAGCATGCACGCACGCACGCAATAGAGGAAGTGCTTCAGGGGCTTCTAAATGAACTCTGATTGGCAATTTCCCTATGAAAAGACTGTTGGTCTCTTCTAGAGAAAAAGGTAGGGCTTGCAAAGGTTGAAGTAAATAAGAAGCTGAAATTAAAAAAATAAATAAAGATTGACTGAACAGTCAATAATTATTTGTTGTTTTGTGCTTGTTTTTTTAATTTTTTTGCTACTAGAAGTATATCAATGCCAAGTTTGGAAACAAACACTGAGTCTTAAAACTGAAAATAGCAGCTCTCTGCAAATATTGTAGGTGTATCACAGTATTGATACAAAATAAATAATAACCTGGGAGGATACAGAACACATTAGGGCTAATGTTTCACAGTAAAGATTTTTTTTTTTCCCAGACATTACAAACAAGCAAATGTGGAACAGAACATCCACAATGTTTCAATAGTTACCTTTCCAACTAAATAAGGCTATATATACACTGCACATATCACATGCACACACACCAACACTTTTTATTCCTTATACATTCCCAATACATTCCCAGGAAGGATACCCCACCCCATAGAGATGAAACGATAGAAGAAATAAAGAAATCTAGAGTATATGTTTAGAGTTAACTACTACAATAACAACTTGCTATGTAGCCACAAAAGGGTTTTAATAAAAATATTAAAATACCTGTCTGTAGTTCAATGCATCAAGGTAGATCGAATCATGCAGAAAAACTACCGATTTACAGGGCATGTTGATTCCAAGTGCCAATGAACCTGTAGCTGTCACAACCTTGTAATGAAAAAAATAAGAATACTTTACAGCATAGTGTATTTTTTTTACATTCTAAAAACATACAGTGCTTCTTTATGACAATAATTTTTAATAGCGCGACAAATTAGTTAACACATTGACAACGGCTGCGTCTACCAAAACTATTAATTTTATTATTACACAAAATAAATCAAATTTATAAAGCAATGTCATAGAACAGACAAATGAAACATACAAGTGATGGTGAGAACAACAAACAGGAAATAGGGTGTGACCCTGCTAATCAAGTTTGCAGTCTAAAAGGAAGAGAGTTAAAATCTCAAAAAAGCAAAAAGTTAAAGTACAATATATCAAGTTTGAAGACAGACTGAAGATTGATTGGTGAATAATAATTATATATATACACACACACATATATACACACACACACACATATATACACACACACACACACACACACACTGCATTCTATTCACCAATATTCCATCAGTCTTCAATCGATATATTGTATTTTTTGTGAATACACACACACACACACACTTCAATCAACTGAAGTTGTCTGGGTGCCTATAGTGTCCCTTTAAGATATACATGAACACATCCTTCTCCGTGAAAAAGTACATTATTATTATTTATATAGCAACACAAAAAGAAAGCACAGCATTTATAGCAGCAGTAGCTTAGTATCCAGCAGCTCAAAATACAGAGTAAAAACTAAGAGAACGTTACCTGCGCTCTGGCCTAAATCCCCATGTACATTTAAACAAATGGAGGCTCTTTAGTTTTATTCCAATGGCCATTCGAAGAGAAGCTCGACTGCCACGTCAAGGAAAGCCCCAAAAGGGGAGTCCTACACTAACCATTAGATTTGTGGATATCAGCCAAGAATCTCCAATGAGACAGGAAGTTTGTCTTAAGAGTTTATAAGTATGTAGGGCAGCACCCCTTCCTGTCTCAGAAGTTTGCCTTTTAGGTGATACCAGCAAGGTGATTTGTGCGTGTCCCCGTTTGTAACTGTATGAGTGTAATTCTGTGTCCTACCTATCTAACTTACTATTCGGTCACTGCATCTAACCTCTGTAACAAGTCTAAATAGCCTTTCCGGTCTGTATTCGATATGAGTTTGGTAGTTACACAATATCTGTACTAGCCACGTGACTCACGGCAGTTACACTGCATAGCTATGATACTCCCCTCACACGCTTGGTAGATATTTGCGCTACATATTATCGGATTACGAAATTTGACACTGTAAAACATCTAAGACATTTCTGGTGCAAATGATGAGTGAATTATACCCCATAACCTAGTATTAAGTTGCAGAATAGGAGTTGCTGGCATGTCATTAGGAGCTGGTTTGCCTTGCATTTACATGTGGCACAGTGTTTAAAGTAAAATGTAGATTTAATTACATTTTCATCCATACCTGGGCTGGCAATTTGGCACCAAGTCATATTGGTAAGAAAAAGGTATATTTTAAATGGTTATTCCAACCAAAAAAAACAACAAAAAAAACAAAACAAAAAAACAATGTTTTAAGAAAACTAGGATTTTGGTCAGAGTAACTCCATATCAGTTTTAGAATATAGCTAAAAAATACTTCTGTTCCAGTGTCCAGGCCAAGTTCTCTCTGGAGCCCAGTCCTCATTGGCAGATGTTACCTCATTTTACTGGATAGGGATGTATATCAGGGCATTCAGGCTGAGGGAAAGACATGGGCAGACATGGCTGCCTGGCACAATCATGCTATGTGTTCTGGTGCCAGATGCCAAATATGCACAGAACTGACAGCCAAACCAGAACTCTTGTTCCAAACTGGCTAATGACACCCTAATGACGTTGACAGAGATGGAGTTACAAATTCCGCAAAAGAGGGGTTACACTCAGTATTGCAGCATTTCATAACTGAACATACAGATGACTGACAGGAGTTTTAAACTGTCAATGAAGAATGAGAACACAAGAAGTCAAGAAATGGATCTATGGATATCCCAACTACACCAGACTTGTGGGATACATGACAACATAAATAGATGGAGCAAGAGAGTGGTAGGACATGGGCACTGTGAATGGAGTCAAAAGAAACAAAGGCAAAAAAATAATTAGCGAGAGGCATTACCTTTGTATTTAATGGAATTTGTTGTGTCAATCAGTTAAGTATGTATACAAATAATATGGTTATCAGTGAAGTATAACCAGTACTGCTGTAAATGCCCAGCAAACACTTGCTATGCACAGTCTTCTGTATTGGAGTAGGGAAGCTATTCTGAACTTTATTTTGTGCATTGCTGTATGGTCTGATAGGGTGAGAGTCCCCATCTGTGTTTTATTGCATTCTCTACTAATGTAAAGTCATAGTCTCCAGACTGTTGGCTGTTTGTGCACCACAATGCGTGCATTACCTCTGTTCCTAAAGTGTGCTGTGTTTGTGCTACATATTGAGTGTGTTATCACTTGCACAGTGGCAGAATAATTCATTAAACTGCAATATGTAAATTACACAAAGAAGTGCATAAAGTGCATTTTAGGCCAATGTAGCCAAACTGGAAATATAGCTGACAAGGAAACATTTTAATACAAAATTTAAAATTCACTTTGAAATCGTGACAATTTTCACTTTAGTGAATTGTTCCTATATGAACAGGAAAAAAGAACAATAAAGTACACATGAGATCAGAGAGCAAATTATTAAAGGACAAAGCAATGAAGACCAGAAGATTGGAGCACAAAAATTGGAACACAGTGGACAAAGTAAAGTGGTCTGAAACAGAAGAAGTCTTATAAAAATTTGAAGAGAACAAAAAAATATTAGTTGTGATGCGCTATTTCCATATTTAGTTATGTGTTAGATTTAGCAAAGCAAACATAATAGCATACGTAAAAGTTTAGCATTAAGATTAGACCAGATTATAGCAAGTGCTGCATTTTTACTCACCCTTACGTATCCCAATCTGAATAGCATCTCAACAAGAAATCTTTCTTTTGGCTTCATAGATGCATGATGATACCCAACACCAATCTTTGCCAAAGACTTCAACACTGTCCCTTTTCCCTCATTTCTAACCTTTTCACAGATGGTTATGAAGGTCTGTGATATAAGAAAATATTTAAACATAAATTAAGATTTGGTCATCGTTGGACATTAGTGGACATTAGTGGACCATAAATATCTTTCATTTAAACTCTTCCCTATATAGCATTATGTTGAAGAAAAAAAAATAAAAATACAAATAGCAAAAATGTGCGAAAACACCAATAAAATAATCAGCTTACACACACTATTATGGGTTTTCAAAACCTATACAGGCATTACATTGATCCAGGTGAGAAATATTCAAGCTTTAATCACTTAAAAAATTATACAAATATGATATAGTCTAAGGCAAAGGAAAGGTTTTTTTACCGCAAGAACAATAAACATCTGTCGGAAGAAGTGGTTTTATAAGAGTCCATACAGAATTCCATATCCTTAAACAGCAACTAGATGCATACTTGCAAAAACAGAATATTCCAGGATATCATTTTTCAATGTAGGGTAATCGCTTTTGATCCAAGGATTTTTTTCCCCTAGTTTGTTGCAAAATTGGAAGTGCTTTAAACTGGGTTATTTTGCCTTCTTTTGGATCAACAGCAAAAAAACTAATGTGAGGAAGGCTGAGCTTGATGGTTACATAGGCTGAAAAGAGACATGTGTATAACAATGTAATTATATAGTGTAAATCACACAAAACAAAAAAAACAAACAAAGATAATATTGCACTCAAAAACTACGCCACTAAAAGACATCAGAAAGGCGAAACATGGATAGGTCAAATAGAGCTCCAATATTAGGCTAAGTGTCCCCAGCGGTATGTCTAGTGGTCTTCCCTCTCTTTTGGTTCCAGATTTCTTGCGTTGGAGGAAGATCCGTTCTCCTATAAACTGGAAGATGTCCAAGCTGGATTAAATCAGGCCACAAAAATGCTCCACAGTCCTTAGAAATTTGTCAAGGAAGAACTGGTGTGTAGTGTCAGTTCTGGCTTATAAACCAAAAATCAGTGTTAAGTCAGCTCCCACATGTGCTTACTCTCAGATCATGTGTTCCTTCTGTGGAGATAAAGATCCCCCACCGAAAAAAGATGGCAGTCGGAATCATATGCAGAGACTTAAAAAGCCACTACTGGGGGCAGTGCCGGTCCGCCAAGCTGAGCACCATGTCTCCCGGCCCACGCTCCAGAAAACGACACTAAACATGCACGAAGACCACTTCACAGCCATAACGCTTGATGCTATGTTAAAAAGAAGCACCCAAGCTTTAACTGGGTACCATATTGAGGCCGAAAATGAGCCGGGACCACCGGGAATGACAAAGCAGGCCTACTTGCCATCTTAAGCCTGGACGTCAGCGGCCCCTGAGGAAGCACAGGTGACCGATCAACCGGCTGGGAGAGTAAACATATCGGTTATGATGACCTACATGTAGGACCACACTGGCCTGTGAGGCAGCCTGGCTCCGCTCCCCCCCGGCCGGCGGTGTTTACCGCGGCCTCATGGAGATGGCACGCTCCGGGGCGGTTGTCCCCGCGTGGAGACCATGCCGTTCCCCTGAACAGGCAAGGGCTACCGGACTGGGGCCTGCCTGATGACTCATTTCGGAGGGAGAAGCTGTGCAGTGCACTTACCATGGGAGACTGACTTGGATGGCTCATGCATGCCCCGGTGATGCTGAGCGCCAGATGGATCCTCTGCGCTGTTCTCGTGCCTGCTGGAGGAGTGAGTACCCTGGCCTCTGTGTATGGGTGGTCCGTGGAGAGCCTTGTCCCTGATGCACTGTCCCTCTGGCGGACCGCTGGCTGTGGGGGCTATGCACTAGTCCCAAGTGTGTGGAAGACACTGGGAGAGACATGAGAATGCACACTCCAGAGGGACTAACGTGAAGCTGGGGAGGTGCAGGGGGCAGATGGCCCGTGGACTTTGTGGGGGGGTCCAGTGGACCGTTTCTGCTCCTGAGTGCCCACAGTGCCACGGAGGGCCCGGCCAATGGGCTGGGAGCAGTGTGGGGAAGACGGACGGAGGCTCGGCAACCTGGGGACTGTGCTGCAGCAGGGCTGAGCGAGGCCCCCCTCTGACTTCTATTCAGGACAACATATTGTTCATAGTTTTGAAAAAAAAAATTTTATCTATTTTTTTTTATCTATTCCTTTCCATTTACTGCACATTTAGATACTATCTGCACCAGGCAGATGCATTATATGAAGAATATTTACATGCTTATAATTCAGCCTCAAACCAAATATGCTCTTTATGTTGTACTGCCCTAGCGGGCGTTCGTTTCGTGTCATTTATGATCGCCTAACTAATGGCAAAATGTTCTCGATTTGGTTATGCTTATTAATTACCCTCAATGGACATAGCGGTTAACGTCCCATTTGACCACTCGTTTTAAAATATTCTGCTTTAACTTTGAGTAGTAATATATAATGCCTTATCTAAATTTAGCAAGAATGCAGCGGACTTACCCGTTTGGTCTTAAATGGGCGCTGATATAACTAAAACCTAATGAGCTGACTCACGCTGTCCAACCGCTATGAAACCTTTACTGTATGTGCTTATTATGACTGTGTGCTGTTCAGATTTGGATCTCCTTGCTCCATGGACGCTAGGATTTGGCTCTATTGCCAGCAATAATTGGGGGTTAAATTGCTTAAGGCCCGACCATACATTTGATGGAGACCTTACTGAGCTGATCTTCGCTCACGTCATTAGTCTTCGTTATCGTATAATGCACTATTATATGCCCCCTAGATAAGCCATAGTTTAATGATATGCCTTCATGTTAAGCCAAAGTTTAATTTCCCGCTGTCAACATCTGCAAACTCACTATTAGGTTGACACACATTGCCCAGCAATGCTAAGATAAGATTGACCTAAACTGTTACATACGCTACTCTAATTTGCCCTGTCATAACATGGCATGGGCAACAGAGCTTACACTTCAGCTAAGATCTTACACTTTTATTGTCAACACATGCAGAATGATAAATGAGATGTTGCAACTGGCTTATTAACACTTACAATAGAACTGATGTGCAGTGTGATGTTTGTCTAGCCTATATTTGCAGCAATATGCCTCCACATAGGCAACAGAAAATCCATGTTTCCCAAACCCGTTCTGTCTGCTATTAACGTTCATATTAAATAAAACTATTTAAAAGTAAAGACACAACCACATAGGTTATCGCTGTGACACTAACAAAGGGCAGTCGAATGCATTATACTAGGCTCTTGGTACAAGCAAAATCTCGCATATCAACCCCGTCCTAATGTCAACCACATTAGTTATCACGTTACGGCATTGCCGAACGGTGCAAATGTTTATACCATGCCGCGGTTTATTCCACATGTCTGTATTCTGTGCGCCAATGATGTTGTGATGCTGCAAGCATGTTTGTTCTCGAACAGATTGTTAACGTTTAGACATATCTGCCTAGCTTATGTTCCAAAAAAAAAAAAAGAAATGTGAATACACAACATAGGCTAACTTTAGCAATGTTTAACTGCTGTATGACATCTCCCAGCTCATCTACACATAGGTTACCTTTTATATGTATTATTTCACTTAGCTACTGCTACACTGCAAACCGTGCTTATGCATTATGACTACGATAACATAGCAAAATTATTATTGATAACTAAACGTCAGTTTATCTCATTGAATGTTAGATAATCTTATTTTACCAATCTGTCTAGCTAAGCATACCTAAAAAACAAAACGGTGCGAATTCTCAAGCCACTGTCAAACAGTTTTGTATCTTGAAATACGCTGTTGTGGCGACCGTTAATATATTGTAATTATCTGTACAACAAAAATAAAGAATTAAAAAAAAAAAAAAAGCCACTGCTTAGTCCAGACACAGAGAGTTCACCTTTGATAAAATCTAATAACTGTCCAGACCAAGTTTTCACTGAGCCCCACTTTGTCTTTGGTTTAATATTTAAACTTTTTAAAAGATTTTATATTTTTGATAAACTTTTAAAGCATTTAGTATTTTTTTTTTTTTTTTAAAAAGGTTATATATAATATATTGGTATATTTTATGTAGGATATATTTTTGATATTGTAATATTTTGAAGTAATATTTTGCAAGTTTTGCTAAAAATTTAAAATGGAGAACTTGGCACTGTCAGTCATTAATCCTTTGTGCCCTTTATCCTTTTAACTACAATTTAGTGCATGCAATGCCAGTCACAAGAGAAATAGAACAATCGACTATGATTATAGCTGAATGATGGGCTGATTTTAAATTCGTGGTGATTTCTGCACCAGACCCAATACTTTCAGGGGTTTCATGGTGTATTTTTATTATTATTATTTATCCCATTCATGAGTGGCATGAAAGTGGGATCTGCATTATTTCATAGATGTTATGGAAGCTGCAATACAAGCTGTAAGACAGTTAGTGGCAATCTGTACCATCACAGACTAAGGTTCACTCCTAAGAAACAAGTAGGATATCGAATAGGATATGATGACAGGAGAGTTTGAAGAACCCCACAACATTTTTGAGCACCTTCAAATGCTTGGAGTGGTCTTGAAAACATAAATACTGCACAGATATCTGATTGGCAACAGCCTGTATTTCTGTTTCTCTCTGCTTTAGAAGAGGGGATTGTGTCACCAGAGTACACTTCTGTGTATATGATTTGAGTCTCTTGGGAGGCTCATTTCCATGTGAGTTTAACCATTATTTATTATCTGGACAGTCCCACATTATATGGTTTCACATTAGTAGCTTCCATTTTTTTTTTCTCCCATTCTTTCCAGCTATATATTCCTGATTAGGGTAGGTATTTTAAGATAAACACATTGCACTCTTTAGGCTGGTGACAATACATCTTCCTTTTATTTATTTTTAATTTTTTTTATGAAAATGTAAGTGCTAGCACATCATGCATTTTCACTAGCCAGACACAGATAGTTTGCTTAAAAATCCTGTCATATGTCACTTGTACCTAGGTTAATGTGGACAAATAGAACTAGAACTGTGGTTTGTTCCACCATAATTTAAGGGGTTCTCTTTATGTCTCCCCATACATAATATATTGTTTTTAAAGAGCAGCAATGGCTTTCTTTTAATCTACAAAAAAATAAAAAATTATGAACAAATAAATAAAAAAAAAACTCAAAAACAGATGCACGTATCAGTTCTGGTTGTTAAACACAACAAAAAGTATGAACAAAATGCACACTTTTGCTTCTAATAATTTGTATACTTCAAGTGCAACTATTAAAAGAACCTCCAAATAGATGCACATATCAGTCCTGGTTGGTAAATTCTTAATTTGTCTAGGGTATAAATTAGAGAGGTGCACATGAGAAACAATGTGGTTTGGTTTTGGTAATTCCAAAATGTGTTTTAGCAAATTTGCTAATGGTCAATTCATAACAAACCAAAATACAGGTTTAAACATTTTGGAAAAGTGTTTTTTAGTAGAATGCCCCCCTAATTTGGTACTCTGTGGGACTTCCCTACTTGATAATACTAAACTCTGGCAATATTTAGTAACTAGCTCCCCTGATTTGGTTCCCTTATGTGGGACTGCCCTACTTAGGATGCCACATTAGAGCACTGTTTAGCTGATAGTTCTCCTAATTTAGTATCATTATGTGGAATGTCTGTCAATTTCAAGTTCTGTAACTGATTGTTTCCTGTTGTAGTTTGTAAAAATAATTGTTTTTTTTTTTAGACAGCTGTAACTACTCGTGTGTGGATTCTATTATACATATACATGTAAACTAACAACTTGATTCAGCAAAAATAGTGTTTGTGTTGCAGAGTGGGTTAGGGTTTGGTGAATGTATTGTAGTAATGTTATTGTGTTTGACATTATGAAACACGTCCAGTGCTCAGACTCTTGCACAGTGGACTGAACACACTCAGGAAATCAACTAAAATTAGATTTTTTTTCCAGTTAACAAAAAACAAAAACAAACATTTAACTGTATATTGGTAAACTAGTCTCACAATGACAAAAACAATTGTTACCAGTGCCCCTGGTAATACTAGCTAAGCTATATAGCTAGATAGAGAAGCAAGCCAAGCCTAAGTCTCACACTAAAATTAATTACTCAAGCTAGGTGTAACGGAGCATCCTGTACCCTGGTTGGGTACCTCCGCCGACGGATGCTACTGGTGCTTACCAAGTCTCCAAGCACGTCTCCAGACACTAAGTACTGCAGACCTCACAAACCACCACAGCTTAGTTGGGGTCTTGCCGTCTCCTACCCACCCTGGACCTACGACAAGGCTCCAGGTTCCAGTGGGTGAACCGCTCTTCCTCCAGAGAGAGGAGCAGGAACAGCTAGTGATTATTCAAGGGAGTATGAAGAGCATAGCAATCCCTTGTAGCAGTTTCCCCCAATAAGAGACAAGACTCTTGATTAAGGGTAAATCTGGAACAGAAAGTTTAATAGCACACTGGTCTTTTATACAAGTTTTACAGCAAAGGTGACGCCCAGTTGGACCTAGTTGGGCACCGAATACCAAATATACAAGCCAATAAAAATAGAGGTTTACATTCAGACACTGCCATACACTGTACACAATCCCTCCCCTTTGCCTGTGATACAATTAACGAAGACAATGGACTAACTCAATTAACACTAAGCAGAAAAACAAATTTTTACAAAGTCTGGAAAACACCCCAAAACACCCCATCGCCCCACAAATCCTACATCCCCTGATAGCCCTGATTTGGGTGAACAACATAACCAAAAATAACCCAGATCAGAGCAGGGGTTTAAAAATTTTATGGAAGTCACATGATTTCATGCCCAAAGCAGTTCCATAGAATCGTGGCTAAGTGCCGCTGAAGGACCGACTGGAAACCACGAGGTTTTCATGTCGAAAATAGTTCCATGCGGTTTTAGTCCATGCGAACGAGATAAATTAAAGGGGCCATAGTCACAAGGCAAGAGGCTGGCCATTAGTCCCCTCCGAAAACTAGTGGTGAAGTTGCTTTCATCACACATCTTCCCTTTCCCGTAGAGACTAACCAGGTACCTGACCTTCTCTCAGTCAGTACCCGAGTTATTAGAGTAGCCCACCCACAACAAGCAATTACTGGACTTGGTGACTCCAGTCATCTGTCTCAGTCCTATAGCCAACGTTACAGCCACGTGGTGGGGGAGTTTGTTAGTTCCTGGATCAGGGACCAGGAGAGGGCAGAAGCTAACTGCGCTCTGCCCAGTTGCCAGCGCTTCTGTGTTCGAATGATGGCCTCAGACTGTTCGGGAGTTCGAAGAACCAAATGTTTAAAGTCCCAATAGGCACAATTAGGGTCTCTCTGCCAAAATAAAGGGGCCATAATCACAAGGCAAGAGGCTGGCCATTAGTCCTCTCCAAAAACTACTGGCAAAGTTGGTTTCGTCACACTAGGCAAAAAGCTTTCTTTTATCCTTAATTAACAGACCACACTCCCCAAAATAAGGTTTGTTTTTTCAGCTGGTGAAATAAAAACACTTAAGAACTGTATATTGCAACTTGGTCAAAAACTAGAAACAATTACAAAAGGTCTCTCATATCTGCCTGACCTATCATCTTGGATTATCGTTGTACTACTGTTGGCTCCAACAACCATTCCTGCTTACCTCCTAATATCACCATATGTCTGCTACCTCAGGATTCAAACCTTCGCTTCCACTACCTGCTTGCACCTCACTCCATCCCTACTATAAGAGCCATCAGTATGAAACCCTCACTCAGATCACCCACTTATCCATTATAATATTATATCTCTCCAGCCAAGTCTCCATATATAGTAAAACCTTGTTTACCATAACAAAACACACTGTAGACTCAGACTTTTTAACAATTTCTTCTCAACTCTAATGCCACATACTCTCATTATTTTAATGCCTGCCATTGTCCAAGTCTTTCTGCTGCCCCTACTGGAAAACCTGAGAAGCTCACACTTACTCAGAATCTTCCCCAAGTTACCTACTGTCAATCTTAATTGGATTCTACATAATAGAGAGTCTCCTCTCCGCTATCATAGAAGATTATTACTGTGTAGGTATATTGTGAATACCTTTCATTATTATGTTTGTTATCATTGTTATTACAAAGTTAGCTCCATTATGGATGGGCTCAACAGTCACAGTCTATGTCAAGAGTGATAAAGTAATGTACGTTCATTTACTGTCAAACTATTGTCTCCTCCAGTTATTGCACCATCACCACATGGAGTCATGACACATACCCACACTTTACATAATTACCAAACGGGATCAACAATTTAACTTTATTAGGTACATCTGATACCTGCTCATATACCTCAGTCAACCATATGGAGAGAACACGCTACATAAAAGCATACAGTCAAGAGGATCAATTGTTTAAAGCAAACATCAGATTGAGGAAGAAATGTAATCTAAGTGACATTGTAGAAAGATTGTTGATGCCTGACATGAAATACCTCAGAAACTCACTCACTGTCTCTAGAGTTTACATAAGATAAATATTTAATAGATTAAAAAACACACACACACACACACACACACACACACACACCACCCTTTGAAACACCCAGGGAGCAAATGCACTGAAAACATTGTTAATGTGAGGCATCATATCCAAATTACGATGCAGGTTCAAAGGCAACAGGAAGGTGAGAGAACATGAATGAGCGATATGTTGCAACGGTGCTATGCAGAAAATAATTTCATGTTGAACTGAGGTGCATGGGCTACAGTATCAGAAAATAAGGGTCAGGCTATTTCTCAAAAAAACCCGATCACGTCAGCACTTATAAAATTGGTTATGTACAGTAGAATGATGAACACTCCCTACAACGAACATTGCTTCCAATAAGTACTCAAGAGATTGACAAGTGAGTTGCAACACATTTTTACCCATGTTTCATCTGATATTACATATTCTTTTAATATGATTTACGTCTTCCAAAACTTCGAGTTTTTACATTATTCCATTCATAGTAAAAAAGGTTAGTGTATATTTTGTGCATATTAAATATTTTTATACATTGGTTCACCTTTTCATCTACCGTTGTCTCATCAGCGTAAGTGCACTCAGGTGGGATCTTTTTCAGGCTCTCAAGTCTTCGGTGTAAAATATCATATTGCTCTTTGTTTCTCAACATTGCAGAATCTTTGCCTGATAATCTGACAGAGAGAATTGCTTTTAAAATACCTTACACTCAGTAACACTATTGGGACTTCTTAGGTACGCATTAGGAAATTATTGAAATGCAGATGTAAAATACTGCTTACTGTGTGAATGTCCGGTACAAATAAACCAATAAATCAATCACAGCTCTGTAGATATTAAAGGGACACTACTCACCATAACAGTTATAGCTTGATGTAATGGTTATGGTGTCGACCACCTGCCCCTGGAGACTGAACGCTCTTTCAAAGAAAAGGCAGTGTTTACATTACTGCCTAGGAACACAGAAGACAGTCACTAGAGGTGCTTCCTAGTTCGGTAGTAGCTTACTCTAAATTTAGCATCTGCCGATGTTTTTTCACAAATGCGCAATAGCCCTTCCAATACTTTCCTATGGGAAAGCATTAAATTGGCTGAGATCATCAAGACTGATGACATCAGCAATGGAGGTGGAGCCAGCTGCAGCGAAACTGTTGCGGTATGGGAGAAAGAGCAAGTAAAATCCCCTTTTTTACTGAGATTTAAGAGGGATCGGGGACTAAGTAGTTCATTAAACACTACATGTTTGTATTCCTGACACTATAGTGTTCTTTTAAGTAAAGAAGCTCAAAAGCTAAGGTATCATGACTAAGGATCTTTTAACAACCTACCTTGAAGGCACTGATTTAATGCAGATATATGCATTGTCAAAGCAAATGATACTATACTGAAATTAGAAAATCTCATCCCTACCTTTAATATATTTATTTATAAAATATTTTACCAGGAAGGATACTTAAAAAAACCACACCTCAATGTATGTCCTGGGTATATGACAAGATCCTTCAGCCAAATACATGCACCTTGGGTCAGATAATGTCTGAAATATTATGATACCTGCTTTTGTGCAGGCAATGAAGCTTAGAAGACCACAGAGACTACTTGCTGACTTTCAAACACTGTCCCATCAAAGGTGCATGCATATGGCTGAAGGTAGGGATGATTTGTTCTAATATTTAAAATAAATAAATAAATAAATAAAAGCAATCCCTTAGGGCGGGACTCAAATCTCACTGCAAAAACCCTGCGATCAAAGTTGTATCTTCCAAGGTCAACAGACCAAACTGAGTGAAGAGATCACCTCGTGGCGGTTCAGAATTCGAGAGAATGTATAGCAGAAGCCCTCAGGCACCCGATCTGAACATAACTGATCGAAGGAGCTTCAATGGAGATAGGTGTTAGATAATAAAAAACCCAAATGAATGCAGACCTTTAAGGTACTGTAGGCGAGAACTAAACTCCCAGGCAGTGGAATTAGAATTCCAAGACCCTAGAACGCAGTTGGGAAAAGTTAGAAAAATAATGATAGATGGAAGATTGGGAAGAATTAAAGAATCCAACTTAACTCCACTTTCGCCTGCTGAAAATAGAAACTTGAAGAACTAAGTTCTTCCCATAATTATTTTGGGTGACTACCCCCAAAGACCTCAAATCAGCAGAGTTAAAAACCCCAAAAGAAGATCCCCTGAGGAAAAGATTTCCTGAAGATAGGAACTAACCACGAAACAGCCTAGCAGATACTGGTGATTTGGAGACAAACCTCTATGTAAAAAAAAAACCACAAACAACTCAACCGAAATTTGACCTTAAGGATCTCTGGCTGTAAGCCATCCGTAAAGCCCATACGATGGAAAAAAAATTAAAAAAGTTAAAAACTTGGAAGCGGATGCCTTCTTTTCTTTGAACCAATATCTTAAAAAAAAAAAAAAAAAAACACCTTCAATAATAGGAATAATCAATAAAAGATCATTTATAGTAAAATAAATTGTCAATTTCCTAAGACAAAACATTATCCTTCAGTATCTGGTATACATAAACCAGGTCGTCAGCTTGAATTACTACAAAGTTGAGAAGAGGTACCCTTGAGAATTCCAGGATGCCTATTTACAGGTAAGGTCCCCAAAGATTCCTCCAGATAATTTTAGATGAACGGTGAAACCGCTACTTGCCACCAAGGGAGGAAGACTATCATTCTCACCTTTTCCATCCTATAGGATCTTGGGGAATAGGGAACCAGGAGGAAACTATAGGTTAGACTGGAATTCCCAAGAAAGAAAAGGAAACCAAAGCTTACTGGTCTGTCCAAGCTTGTCCAATGAAACACTTCATGCTGTTTGATCTAGAAGTCCCAGTTCCATAACTGGATAATCAAATTCTTCCTATCCTTTGGGTAAAGATCAGGGAGTATGAACCAATCTGCTTTGTATTAAATGTGGACTACTCAATGCTACAGCTAAAGAGGAATATTAAGTTCTATGCATAAGTGAATAGACCTAAGAAAAACTAACCCAAGCATATCCTGGAACAAGATTTTTTAAACAAGAAGACCACCTTATTTGTACATAATTGCTACCGATGTAGAACTATCCGACCAGATCTGGACAAGATAATACCTGGTCTTTATATGAAAGGCAAAGCGCTAGCCAGATAGCCTTCGGTCCTATGTAGTTGGATAAGTTTTTTCAAATATCTCAGCTAATTTCCCTTCAACCCTATGAGAACCTAGCTGAGACCTGAAGTATCAGTCGTAAAACTCTGAACGATCGATTTGAGAACTAGAACAAAAAGTAAGAACCGTCTGGCATCCTTCATTTCTGCCTGGTTCAGAAAGGAATGACCGAAGTATAGGATTTTACTGCAAAATCTTATCAGCAACTGTATCTGGCCTCTGAAGAACCTGTAAACAGTGCTATGCCTAAAAAAGCTGAAGAGACCAAGCAGGTTCTTACAACACGGGAACCAAAATTATTTCCCTAGTATCTTGTCTACTGAAGTAGAAGAGAGATTTCAGGTGATAAGGACAGAGAGAGAACCACAAATTTTTTCTTCAAGGAATTACCATTCTCTGAGAGTCAAAAACCCTTGTCAAAAGTTTTTACACCTGAACTGTTCACTGACAAACACCGGAACTGCACACTTCTTGTAAAGAGAATTCCTTATCCAGGGCCGTCTTTAATAACGAATGGACCCTGGGCAAGTGTTTGCTTGGGCCCCCTGTGCCCTGCCGCTCTCGCCCCTCACTCCCTGGTATGCAATCACGGCATCCATCCCAACGCAGTGGCGGTACTAAAGTAGAATGAATTTTATTGGGACCCCCAATTGCAAGGTTGGACTAAAGGTAGAACCCCATCTGTCGTGCAACTCCAACAATGCTTTGACAGCTGGGACTCTACCAATTTCCCATGCTTGCAGGGTTGTATTTAGCACTGAGCCATGTTGGTATGTTTGAATGTAAGCATGTGTTTGTATGGAGTATGTTTGTGTGAATGTGTTTGTATGTGGTACTGGAGTTTGAATGCAAGTGTGCATTTATGTGTAGTGTTTGTTTTTGAATGTAGGAGTGTGCTTGTATGTAGTGTTGACGTTTCAATGCAGGAGTGTGTTTTATAAGTTGCGGCTCAGATGCACAGGTACACACTGACGCACAAGCAGATACACAGATACATACACTGACTACATACAGATAAATAGGCACATACACTGACAGACATACTGACACACACAGACATACATACATACTGACACATGCATACACATGCACTAACAGATATACTGACACATGCATACACATGCACTAACAGATATACTGACACACACAGACACACATGCCGACACAGATATACACACACATGCCGACACAGATATACACACACATGCCGACACAGATATACACACACATGCCGACACAGATATACACACACATGCCGACACACACACACATGCCGACACACACACACATGCCGACACACACACACATGCCGACACACACACACACGCCGACACACACACGCCGACACACACACACGCCGACACACACCGCGCCACGACACACACACACGCGGCTGACACACACACACATGCTGACACACACACACTGCGCTGACACACACACCGCGCTGACACACGCACGGAACTTAGTACTTTCCGGGAACCCCGCACCCACACAGGAACTTACATACTGACACACACACAGACATACTGACACACACAGACATACTGACACACATACACTAACACACATACACTAACACACAAACACTAACACACACACACACAAACACACATGATTTTTTTTTTTATGTAATCCCCCCAGCCTCCTTACCTTTTGGAGTGCTGGGGGGATTCCCTGGGGTTCAGTGGTGCTGCTGGGCTCCCGGGCGGGCGGGTGGCCGGTCGGGCAGGAAGGCGGCGCGCGAGGGAGCACTCAGTGCTTCCTCTTCAGCTCCCTCGCGCGCCGCGTAGGGATGCCGGCGCCGGAAGATGACGCCATCTTCCGGCTCCGGCATCAGTGCGGTGCGCGAGGGAGCTGAAGAGGAAGCAGTGAGTGCTCCCTCGCGCGCCCGCCTTCCTGCCCGACCGGCCACCTGCCCGCCGGGGTCAGCAGGGCCCATGGGGCAGGTGCCTCGGGCCCCCCAAGAGAAACTGGGCCCGGGGCAGCTGCCCCGTTTGCCCCGCGTTAAAGACGGCCCTGCATCCACTATAAACACACTGCATTACACACACACACACTGCATCCACTATCAATGCACTGCATCACTGCAGGCACTTTACATGCACTGCATATTTGTGGGTGGGCCATGGGGGCCCAGACTTTGAGCTGTGTGAGGGGCCACACAATTTCCGAAGGGCCACCCTGACAGTAACCACTTTGTAAAGAAAAAAGATAGAAACAAACACTGCTCGCTCTATAACTCTAAGCTTGGCCGCAGACCGGGTTCTCCAGCTAATTCCCATCATGCACTGCAAGGTTTATCACCCAACTCCAAATTCTAGCAAATTGCAAACAGAATTACAAAACTCAGACTAAAAATAGGCAACCTGTGACTTTCATTTGTTGATTTATTTCGGTTTAGGCTGCCTTAATGAGGAACCATTTTATGGGTGACAGTATTGGTTTTACTCATCCCAGTCAGCGCTGTACAGTCAGACGTGCAGCAGAGTTATGTAAAGATGCAACTTACAATGCAGGGCCTGGCTGCAGCCGCCGCCATCTTCCCATGATTCCCTGAATATAATTGGAGCTTGCCATTTTTTTCTGGACATACATGCGCGCTCTTGAATGGTGCCTTGGAAAGCACTATGGGCTTTTAGTAATGTGGATGAGCCGAAATCACCGGAGTCTTTTATTTAATTTTATTTTAAAGAAAGATAGTGCATGTAAGAGCTATTATTGTAAACTGTCAGAATTTTCCATGAATCCTCGGATTACAGAAAGATTTTCATTATTACAAATAGCATAACGCTACTTGAAACACGGGAGCCATAGGGAGCACATAAACATAGGCTGGATCAGCCACTTATTATAAAATTACTACATATACACAATAGTTTTTTTTTATGTATTTATTCATCCGTTAAAGAAATATTTGGGAAAATTATTTGGACGAACCGAAGAGGGCGTTAAAATGGGCCGATCAGTGAACTGCAAAATATATACATAATATAATATAATTGGTATATTTTACAGTACACCGATAGGAGAGATTTCCCACCATTTGGTTAACAGACCAAAAAAAACAAAAACAAAGGGTAACCAACAGAGGGAAAATGAGCAGCAATATTAAAACAAATCTCTGAATTCCTATGCAAACGAACATACTCGATTCTTTAAGTCAGCAATGCTTCCATTTGAGCAGGGCCCTCCACCGCTCTGTTCCTGTACGTCCAGTTGTCTGATTACAATTACATGTCTGTTAGTCCAACCATTGTTCAGCGCTACGGAATCTGATGGCGCTATATAAATAAAAAAATAATTATAATAACTAGTCTGGCCTTAAATTTGAAACTCACTTGGAATTCTCACTTCAATGAATAACTCTGTCAATGTTCTACGTTCCACGTACGGGAATAATTTTCGAAAGTCTAAACTGCGGGAAATTAAATGTGAATGCAAAGTTTAAAATCTAAGGACAAAATAGACAAAATTAAAATCAAAATGCCAAAATGGCGACAGACATTTAGGTACATTTTTCCCCGTGTATTTTAATTTGCTACAATAAGGAGTTTAGAGAATAAACCCCTATGTGACTCGCCGATGCTGACCACATTCACCTACAGGGAATAAATATTAGGGGCTGCCCGTATGAACCTCACTCACAGTGCAAAACTTAACGATGCTCATTGTTACAAAATAAATATTTTAAACTCTTTGATGTGGAATCAATCAATCAATTGATTATCTTGCGTATCTGCCCCCGGCCAAATTTAAAAAGATGCGTGCACGCTCCTGAAGTAATTCACACCAGACACAGGTTTTGGGTTAATGAAAAACTTGAGGAATCTCTATTCTGGGGGGACGACATGCCCCTTATAAAATTACATCATATGCATTGTCAGAGATAACATGGAATAATACATCAATAATTGGTTAGGTGTTAAGTGGTTCATTTAATGCCTTTCCTACTGGGTGTGATGTCACTGGTATCTTGGAGGTCTCCCCAAGATTCCAGCGCCACCTTGTTAATGAGGGTGTTAGTCGATGTCAAAGGGAAACTCCCTAGCGGCCATTTTGGGTAAATCACATATAAGTTTGAATAATGCTGATTGTGGTTATGCTGAGTAAATAGGCATTTTATTAATATGAATTGGGTTAATATTTTTGTCCACAACACTCTTTGCACCTCAATATATTTATTTATAAAATAATATTTTACCAGGAAGGATACATTGAGATTCCTCCTGTTTTACCAAGTATAACTCTTTTGACTCTAACTTTCTTCTCTTATAAATTCTCATCTCCTCTAACCCAGGATAATTCTACAACAGCTGGACGGTCTCCATATGGTTAGCAGTACTCCAGATGTTTAACGGCTATGCAAATCTAAAAAAAAAATTAAAAAAAAAACCTCCATAGATCCCAAAATTCAGATAAACCATGTTTATTTCTCCAGTAGACCCAGTGTAAAACAGCGCATGGGCTGTGTCATTACAGCCATCTAGTGGTGGAAATAATAACTGCACAAAAAATAAGCTTTGATTATTATTATATTATTATTTATATAGCACCATCAGATTCCGTAGCGCTGTACAATGGGATAAAAAGCAATGAATTCAATATGACAGACATTCCATTTTTGAGAGACATAGTATAAACAAACTATGGTCATTCCATAATATGCGAGTTCGATTTGTTCTTTTCCCCTAATCAGCCGGGTTGGGGCGATTAAATACTTTGGCTCCTCATACAACCCAAGTGTCCAGATTCAGAAGGACAGTCCTAATTTTAATACCATCTCAGGTTTGGTTAGGGTCTCAAAGAAATTAAGGAGCTATTAGCTATTAGTTCTTGGGGAGAGAAACCAGTAGAAGGTATATGGTTTGAGTTCTGAATTAACAATGGGGTTTGCTATTGATTTGAATTACGTGGTTGGTTTAGGCATGTGGTTGTCAGCGATAAAGAAATAATTAACTTTAAGAGCTAAATTACCCTCTGATTTTTTTATGTGGCATAATAATATAGTCAAATCAGTGATTAATAATGGATTATTGAAACTTTATCAGATTTAAAATTGTAATTATAATTGCTTTGGATATCATTCCATAGACTTGTGATGCCAGTCGTATAAATGTTAATTAATTATATCACTATATTATTATTATTTATATAGCGCCAACAAATTCCGCAGGACTGTACAATCATAGCATGGGAATAAATGACAGCATGTAGCTGACATACAAAATATTAGATAAACTGTAAAGAAACCTTGCGCAAACAAGCCTACAATCTATTTTGTATATGATAAAACACAAAATACCATTTCAAGGCTTTGAGACTAATTGGAGGATTACTGTTTGATATTATGTATTACAGTGGGTAATCGGTTTACAAACGCCTCGGTTAACATATTTTCAGTTTACAAATGAAAATCCATTGAAAATAATGCCTCAGTTTACAAACATTTTTCGCAATACAAAGCAAGTTTCCCCAGGATGCATTGCGCCTGGGAGGTTTATAGCGCCGCCCCCGTGCATGCTGGAGCCTGTGGGTAGCACGTGGCGTCGAGTGTGGAGGTGTTAGAGCGGCCTTTGCATCGAGTTTTGGGGCCATTCTGGAAATTGTTTGCAGTTGTTTTGGGACTTTTTGGTGCATTTCTCAAGCTGTGGAAAGGTAGGGAGCTGAGCTTCGTCGTTTACATGCCTTTTATTGTGTGTTCTGCATTGTGGGTTGGTTTCCATGCCAGCTCATTTTGACTTTTTTCTGACCTCCACAACGGATTAATTGGTTTTCAATGCATTCCTATGGGAAACCTTGTTTCGGTTCACAAATTTTTCGCAATAAGAAACGTCCCGGAGAACGCATTAAATTCGTAAACCGAGGTCCCACTGTATATTTATTGTGCTGCCTTAAAAAACATTGATCTATTAAATGACCAAATATGTTTTTCACTCTGTTTAGTGAAAGGTGCCTGGAATGGACGTGAAGTGGCAGAGTTGAAGAACGTCGAATTGAAAACTTTAAACCAGAGCCCAGGACATCCTCATGCCATAACTTCATTTCAATAAAGTTGTTATGGTGTATAACTTCATTTCAAAAAAGTTGTTAAGGTGTATAACTTCATTTCAATAAAGTTGTTATGGTGTAAAGTTGTTTTGCCCTTTAAGGCAAAATGTCAATATATATATTTAGTTTCTAAACACAAATGGTTTATTCACTAAACGCCAAATTGAAGTAAATTAATAACAAACAAATAAAATCTATAATTTGAAAAAATTCTCCTACTCAATCATAGCCACAGTTTGGCTTTTTCAGCCTAAGGTTTGAAATTCAGTTTTAAATTCATTCCAGTTTAGTGTGAACTCTATTATATTTTTTATGTTACAATAATGCAAACCTTTTCCCTTGAATAGTGTGATTTCATATTAAACGATCAACATTTATTCAGTGATATAACATTCACCAACCTCATTTATTTTTTTAACCATATTAGTTTTGATGCAGGTGTACTTCTAATAACTACCTCAATGACTGCAGGTCATTGCTAGGACATCACGATGACTGCCTAGTTTTGGCTACATTGTGCAGTTCAGTTTCAGTAAATGAACGCCATAGTCTAGAATTGGGATATATAATCCTAAAAGCTGTCTGAGACTCATGAGACTGTAGTTCAGAAACATCTGGGGTACCAAGGCTTGTCGTTAGCTCAAGAACATTTTTCTTCCAGCAGATTGATGCTGTTTGGTTCAGCGCGGAATCCTCAGCAGGAGCGCAGGCTATATAAAGGTTGCGTTATGGTGGGAACTGCACGCACTGCTTTTACGAACATCTGTGTTTGGTCAAATACAAAGCAATGTATGGAAGTCCCAGCGTTTTCCCTGCTGACATCACTAATGCCATTTCCCAGCCCTGCACGCTTCAATTAAAAGCTTAAGAACGAAGCTCTTCAATAAACAGGATTAAGAACGTTTAGGTTGAGGGCAGCGGAAAAGCTTTTTGATTTTCTTTTTTCCCCCCTTGCTTCTTTTACAAGCCTCGCGCAACGGCCTTTTATTCCGAAAATAATGCACCGCTCTGCTTCTTAACTATTTAATGTCCAGAGGTGCTGCGACAGGGCAGATAAAATGTCCCAAATAAGGAGAAATTCTGCTTTGATAAAGGCTGGAGGTTGGACGTCACAGGATTTCACAGTCTGTTTTTTCATTCATTTGGGGTTGATCTACTAAACTGTGAATTATGGAGAATTGGAAAGAGATTTGCACTTTTTTGGCACATTTTTCAATAAAATGAAGTTGTTATAGTGAATGCAAGGTTTTTTAAGGTTATTGTGGTTTCAGGGTTTGTGGGAAGTTAGAGTTGAGGAAAATTATGGCTAGGAGATATTGGAGTTAAGGATAATGGCCATTATGGAGCTGTAACTATTACTCCCACATTCTCAGTCAGTTAGAGCGGGCTCGTTATAATGTTTGCTTATTAATGGCGACTTTTTAAAAACTTTCTCAAGTTATAATTTTTAAACTTAAAGTGGTCAGACTATAGGCCTTCTGATTATAACAGCAATATCAAACATCAAACACTATCGTCAGGGAGCGAGAGTGTGTGGGTTCTGTATTGTGAGCTTGTGTCATTCCGTAGGACGTTGGCTGGTCCACTCCAGTTCATGCATCACCTCTGAAGGAAAGACTACACCACACGGCCAAAATGCTGTCTGTTGGAGGAGACCTCAGCAACTAGTCTACAAACTACTACTCTAAAGAGTTTGTCCTGGTTCCTTCACTGCTCTTTTTGTTACTGGTTTTAGATTCCTGATCATCTGCTACATACCCTGACCTTGAACCTTCGCTGCCGGCCCTGACTTACTAATCTTCTTTGGTCGTTTTCCTGCCTTTTCCAACCACTGGATTCAGTCCTCTGTGCTTTATTTAACTGCCCCATAATACTGATCTATCCAGCATCCTCAAACAGTGTGAAGACTTGTGTGTACAGGTGTGCACTTACCTACGTTACTATTCCATCTGACAAGAACACAATACATCAGGCTTCCCCAAACGCCAGCCCTCCAGATGTTGCTGAACTACAACTCCCATTCATGGAATCATGGGAGTTGTAGTTCAGCAACATCTGGAGGGCCGGAGTTTGGGGAAGCCTGCAATACATGTTCTGAAGTAAGCAGACTTATTTTACAAGAGTGGAAGGCTTCCCAGTCATTGTCTGTTGGGTTGCTGTTATGTGATCAAGAGAGGAAATCCACTCAGAAACAAACCTCATGGGGATCATATGGGGCAGTATAGGAAAAAAACAATAATATTTCAGCCACTAGGTGGTGCTCTCTCCTTATGGATACAAACTATCAATATATTAAATGAAACAATATCATTCTAATATACAATAAGAGGGTAATTAACCCAAAATCTGAAATGGAGCCACTAATATTTTATTCAGCACATGTTTAGCTGCTGTTACAGCAACCTCTATAGAATGGAAGGGAAACATTTGTCATTCCCAGGCGTGTAACTAACACGTGGGAAATGTTTAAAGGGACACTACACACATAATGCAGTTTAGCTTGCTGACCTTTTATTAATTTTACAAACAGTACAGATTTCAATGGAAAGTGTCACATTTATAAATTAACCTGGTTACACCCCCTGGCGGCCACTCAGACAAAAGGTCCTGTTATTTCACGGTTTGGTTAGCTCAGTGAAGCTAAACTCGAGGCAGCAATTGCCCAGAGCACCTGCTTTGCAAAGACTGCACATTGAGCTGCATTGGGGAGTCTGTGATTGGACAGTCACAGAAAGTCTGGGCGGAGTTAGAAGGGGAGGGCTTGCAAAGGCAGCAGACAAGAGATCTGCAATTTTTGCAAGCTGTTTTAGATAATACAAGAAAGCATTATTAAATGCATGCATTTTTACATTGGCGGTATATCTGCTAAATAGTATATTTAAAAATTGTTTTGTGTTATTTGGGTGTTTCTTTAAAAAAAGGGGTCAGGTGTGACATTCTTTAAATAATTACATATCCTGTGTACATATATCTGAACTAATTTGTAAATAGAATACCAGGATGTATTCTGTAGTCAGGTAAGCTAAGGCTATTTATTTATTTAATAATAATCTGTTTTTGCTTTAAGCCTGCCCTTTGTGGTTCTCCCTCTCCACCTGCAGTGCTTGCCATTTTGCTCGAAGAATATCGCTGTATATAATTTAATGGCTCAGGTTTCTGGGAGTGGTAGTTCAGCTGTAAGCTTTCTACAGTAGAGTTAAAAGTGAGTCAGAAGAAGCATTTAAAGCACTTCTTGGGATAAGCTCAGCAGTACCATATTAAGGTCTCAATGTAACATTTACGGATAAATTTGCAAATGTTTTTTTTTCTTCAAATAATTCAATTTGATTTCTGATATATTTTGACTTTTTTTTATATATATTATATTTTTGGATATTTTAATATTTCAAATTAATATTTGAAATGCTTATCCAAAAATATTAAATCGACACGTTTGTTTGTTAAGCATTAGACTTGCGCAGAAATGTGTTTCCAGCCAGTTAATCTGAATCAAAATCTTTTTAACGCACACTCAGATCAGCCAATTTGTCTTGGATTTACCCATAGAGTCTTATGTACAGGTTTGTTCAATAGACTGAGAACTCAGTAAATTTACTGTCAAAATAGCCGACGTGGAAAAATTGGCTACTCTGACCTTAAATTTGGATTCCTGCTTTAGTAATTAACCCTGCAAATTAATAAGACTCCACTGTTTAGTTGATAGCTTCCTTAATTTGTGATTTCCATAAATACATTGATACAAAATTAGGGACTTTTAAAAAGGCCTATACTTATGTAGCACTTTTAGCTGTTTAGTAGATAGCTCCCTAATTTGGAATCCTGTTTATATCACAACCACATCTATTATATATACATGCATCACATACATTCTACATACTGGCAGCAAATACATTCTCTATACACACAGTGTATACATTCTGCATACATGAAGCATATAAATCCTATATACATGCAGCACATACATTCTTTATACACATAGTACATACGTTCTATACATGCAGATTTGATTAATTTTGATCTTTCAGCTGTGTTTAGTAGATAGCTCCCTAATTTGGTACCTTCATATGTGATTGCTGATTTTAAGGATGCCAAATTAGGGAGCTATCTGCTAAAGGTGCCCTGATTTGACATTCTTTGAAATACTAGGAATAATAGTGTCTGAATTTTGCTTCCAAATTTACAACTGAACAAACTGAAATTAGAAAATTAACGAATTTAAATGAAACAAAACGAAACCAATTTTTGGCCCGTTCACATCCCTAAAGTCTATTAAGACTCACTTCCTGGTTTGATGAAAGCTCACTTGAGATCCTGAAAAGCTTGGGAATTTGCAGCAAATTCAGGAATATGAAATATAACAAATTTTATTTTATTTTTATATTTTCTAATTTATGTGATGCCTTTAAAAGGACTGGGTCGAATCCAGCGCGGCACGTCCGTTTAAACAACATAGTCTAAACTGTAAAGATGCATTGCTTTATTGTTCAATACTTAATGAATAATTGATGGCCACTCTCAGTTAAAGTCTGAGAATGTGCGCTAAGTCCGTCCCCTAGGAATTAAAAGCTCAGTATAAAAACTGATTTATAATCACTCAACGTCTTAATCCATTTACACATGATGCCTTACCTATTTTAAAACACTAGGTGGCAGCATTTGAATTGCGCTGTGGTTGAAAAAAAAAAACACTATCAGGCTTATTTACTGAACTGTGAGAATTGCAGAGAATTCAAAGTGATTCAAAGTGAATTTCAAATTTAAGGACAAACTGAAACCATAGCTGAATGGAAGAATTTTTCCGGTTCGGCTATAACCCTGTATTTCACGTTTTTTAATTCTTAAAAATTCTTTATTTATTCTTGCGGAAATAGGTACAATGACAGTGGATTCATAAGACAATTAGGATTGTCAATAAATAAAAAAACAGACCCTGTATTTCACTTTTGATATTTAGATTTAGATATTTTATTTGAAAATCTGGCATTTAAGAATTTAGATTTACTTAAAGGACCACTATAGTGGCAGGAAAACATACTCGTTTTCCTGGCACTATAGTGCCCTGAGTGTGCCCCCACCCTCAAGGTCCCCCTCCCGCCCGGCTCTGGAAGGGGGAAAGGGGTTAAAACTTACCTTTTTCCAGCGCTGGGCGGGGAGCTCTCCTCCTCCGATCCTCCTCTTCTCCTCCCCGTCGGCTGAATGCGCGCGCAAGAGCTGCGCGCATTCAGCCGGTCACATAGGAAAGCATTCATAATGCTTTCCTATGGACGCTGGCGTGCTCTCACTGTGAAAATCACGGTGAGAAGCACGCAAGCGCCTCTAGTGGCTGTCAATGAGACAGCCACTAGAGGATTAGGGGGAAGGCTTAACCCATTCATAAACATAGCAGTTTCTCTGAAACTGCTATGTTTATGAAAAAATGGGTTAACCCTAGCTGGACCTGGCACCCAGAACACTTCATTAACCTGAAGTGGTCTGGGTGCCTAGAGTGGTCCTTCAAGTCTCTTCCTTTTTTGAGTCTCATTTTGCAGTAAACATTACATTTACAGAATAATATTAATGGTATCATGCAAACGTTTCCATTTTTCGCACATTTCACTTTTTGTGTAATTATACTGATTATACTGATAATGATTCAATGCTGTCTCTAAGAGGAGATGCTGATTGGAGCATCGCAGCCTTTTGCAGCGCATGCGCAATAGCCTCCCAATGCTTTCCTCCAGCAAGTTTGATCATCTAAACAGCACTATTAGAACTACAGTGTCAGGAATACACGTTTGTATTTCAGTCACCTCTGGGTACACTGATGGAATCCAGTGAATTGTTTGATATGATAATTTTTTTCATATTTGACTATATTTCAGGATTACTGCAGTTCCCTGATTAACTAATACGTACTGTATTATTTTGGCAAATAGGTCTGTTTGATCAATGGGTTTCACTGCTGTAACTGTTGTATGAGTACTCGGACCTATTGCGACATCCATTGTGGAGTTTATTTATAGACTTCTGAGAGATTTGCATTTTTATATTTTTTACCCAAGATTCTTTAAGACCTTCTATTTTACATTTTTGTGTTTGTATATGTTTGTTTTTGTTTTTTATGCCTTGTGTGATTTTATCAGTATCCCCACTACTGGTTTTTATTATACTTTGCATATTATTTGATGTTATATAGTTTGTGCTTTTAATCAGATCCCGATTTGTCTGATCCTGATTTGATATTTAATCTCTGAATATCAGTTCCTGATAATCCTACTTGTTTCTGGTAGAATTTTATTTAACGTTTTCCATTTTGGGGATTGGTGTACCTGACCCAGTCTGAGCAACGTTTAGTACGTATTCCCATACTCTCTCCACCTAGCAGGGGACCATACAGCAATATATTATTTGCTTGTTTCTCTCTCTCTCCTGTTTTACCAAAGTATGTATATATATCTTACACATACATAGATGCAAAAGTTTGGTGTATGGGATTGGATGCGTTAATGCGTGGTTTGTTGAGATGGGGTTGCGTGTTTGTTGTGTTGCTTCCGGGGTATACTGCTTGTAGTGTTGCAGGTTGTGTGTATGGGTGGGGGTGTTTGCAGTGTAATAAATGTGGGCATGTAAATAAGGGCTGTGTGTAGTTAGGGGCTGTAGTGTGTGTGTTGGAGTGTATAGTGGCTGTAGTGTGTGTTGGAGTTCATAGGGGCTGTAGTGTATGTGTTGGAGTGGATAGGGGCTGTAGTGTGTGTGTTGGGGTGGATAGGGGCTGCAGTGTATGTGTTGGAGTGGATAGGGGCTGTAGTGTGTGTGTTGGGGTGGATAGGGGCTGCAGTGTATGTGTTGGAGTGGATAGGGGCTGTAGTGTGTGTGTTGGGGTGGATAGGGGATGCCATGTATGTGTTGGAGTGGATAGGGGCTGTAGTGTATGTTTTGGGGTGGATAGGGGCTGTAGTGTGTGTTGGGGTGGATAAGGGCTGTAGTGTGTAGGGGTGGATAGGGGCTGTAGCAGGGGAGGGATGGCAGCCTTAGGCCTGGGGGGCAAATCCAATCAAGTGGCCCATTGCACCCCTGAATCAGCTCACCCTCCATGCCCACCTTTTCCTGGTTTTATAACGGATATTGATGTTATGCTAATCAGTAGCTCTTTGCCATACCCACTCCTTCACGGCTCTGACTTTCAATGTTGTTAGAGCGCAGGCTGAGAATGCTCCACACAGCATTCTGCGTGCAGGACAGGAGACAGCCACCTCTCCATTGGCCGGCAGAGGAGATCAAATGATCTCCCATATCGGCCTAGCATGCTGGGCTGCGCGGTAGGGCCCCCATGCCTGTGGGGCCCACGGGCAACTGCCCAGCGTGCCCATGCAGAAAGACGGCCCTGACAGACACTCACACACTTCCAGACACACACACTTACTGACAGACACACACTCACTGACAGACACACACACACACACTTACTGACAGACACACTTACTTTCAGACACACACACACACACACACTTACTGACAGACACACTTACTTTCAGACACACACACACACACACTTACTGACAGACACACTTACTTTCAGACACACACACACTTACTGACAGACATACTCACTTTCAGACACACACACTTACTGACAGACACACTTACTTTCAGACACACACACACACACTTACTGACAGACACACACTCACTTCCAGACACACACACTCACTTCCAGACACACACACACTCACTGACAGATACACACACACTTACTTTCAGACACACACTCACAAATTAATTTTATTTCTTGTTGCTCCTACCTTTAGGAGTCCTCTGGGTCCTCTCCTCGGGATCCAGTGACTTCCATGATCTTCCTGCTCCTCTCTGCTCCTTCACAGTTTAGTGATGCGGGGCTGGAATGACGTCATATTCCGGCTCCCGGCATCACCAGAGACGGCGTGTGAGGGAGCAGGAAGATCATAAGTTCAGGCAGTGCTCCCTCGCCGTCGCTTGCCTCAGCGAACACCAGCCGGTATATTCCTGCACAGTAGGCACCTGCTATCTGGGACAAGCTGGTGCCTACTCTGCCTTGCTACCGGGGTGCCCTAGGTGGCCAGCTGGCCCCCTGCTGGGCTCCCTGTGACAGGCCATCGGCCTGCTCCACGCGACACCCCCCTCCTCTTAGCGTAGTGGACCGGCCCTGCAGCGGCCGTTTGTCAAATTATTAGGGCGGCATGGGGGGCAAATGCCTCACTGCCCCCCGACCCAGCCCGCCCCTGGGCTTTAGTGCATGTATTGGGGTGGATAGTGGCTGTGGTGTGTTTTGGGGTGGATAGTGGCTGTAGTGTGTGTGTTGGGGTGGATAGTGGCTGTAGTGTTTGTTGGAGTGGATAGTGGCTGTAGTGTATGTGTTGGGGTGGATAAGGGCTGTAGTGTGTGTTGGGGTGGATAGGGGCCTCAGTGTTTGTGTTGGGGTGGATAGGGTCTGCAGTGTATGTGTTGGGGTAGATAGGGGCTGTAGTGTTTGTGTTGGGGTGGATAGGGGCTGCAGTGTATGTGTTGGGTTGGATAGGGGCTGCAGTGTATGTGTTGGGGTGGATAGGGGCTGTAGTGTTTGTGTTGGGGTGGATAGGAGCTGTAATTTGTGTTGGGATGGATAGGGGCTGTAGTGTGTGTGTTGGGGTGGATAGGGGCTGTAGTGTGTGATGAGGTGGATAGGGGCTGTAGTGATATATAAATAGGCAGCCATCTTAGAAAAATCACTCTTTACTTGCCTACCTGGCTGAGCTTGTGTGCACCTTGTGTGTCCACTTATTAGGCCTGGTAGGTTTCTTTTTTCTCCTTTCTACAGGATGGACGAGGTGGACGAGGTGGAGAAGATGTTGGAGGGGATCAGGACAGCAGCGAGGAACCGTGGGGCTGAGTGGCTCTGGACTCTGGATCAGTAATGGCGGTGGAGCAAGATGGCAGTGGCGGTCGGCCTGCAAGGGCCAAGAGGCCCCCCCGTAGTCTGAGCCTGGGTGCGGACTCATGTGGAGGAGGACCGGCAGTAACGAGGTGGCCGGAGCCGGCCGTGGGCTGGGACACAGGCACGATGGCCGCGTGATTGAGGTCTGGTCTCCTGGCGAGCCGTCAGAGCCTTGGAGGGGCTCCTTACGATGGACGGCTGCCCAGGACTCTGGCAGCATGGCCACTGTGCTGGATGGGGCTGCGCTTGGAGCGGAGGCAACCGTGAGCACAGGTGGGCCCCCAGGACCACCATGTGGGACGGGGCTGCTGGCACTCAACCGGGCATGTGGGATGCAGTAAGGTCTGGGAAGCATTGGAAAGCTTTTGCTGCCTAGTGTGTCCCTTTAATTCTATTTCAAAATCAATCACTGTGAATTCAACCTCTGGGGATTTATATACACTACTCTCTAAATACATATTGAGAGAGAACAAACTCTCTTGTGGTTTTGTGTTTTTTTTCTTTTTGTGAAGTTTAGGAATTTTGTTTTTAACCAATTATTAAGCTGTAACAAAGTGTACCTATCACTTCGATAAACATGCACGTCCTATGTTTTTTAACATCCAAATAGCACAGTATGTGCGTAATTTAAGCAAAACTTAAAAGACTACAGAATAGAGGAATGCGGACAGTCAGGTTACTTAGTGTGAGTTTAACAGCTATTTTCACCTTGTTTGTAAAAAAAATTGTGTGTAATACGTGCAACAGCGGCCCGGCGACGTGCAGTTCAAAGAAATTGGCAACTTTTAATTTGTAACTCCATCTAACTGATATCATAGACGAAGATGTTCTCCCTCTGTAATGGGAGACTCCATATATTGCTCATGCCCCCATTTTACGCAGTTTGATCGAATCTCTAAACTCCCATTTATTAGTGAATTCAGAGATCGGCTTTTCATGTTTAATGTATAATATTGTAATCCAGTCACTAAACTAAACGTTGCGCTGTAGTGGTTATGGTGCCAGGAGTGCCCTATAGACCCCCCATGTAAGTAATCAAATATTTAGTAACAGTTTGACTTATGACGTGATTGTTCCTTGTGTCACTTGTTCCGCTACGTTGCCAGGAAATTAGAATCACTAGCCGAGAGATGAAACACTCACTTTACGTCACACGGCCATGTTTTATTTACCAATTGGAAGGTAATTTTACCTGTACCTATAATCTGGCATGTTACTGTGCATGGGTAGATTGACTTCCTCTCCATCTTGGCGATCCTGCAGGGCTGTCTTAACGCATATATAGAAATTATAATACATTATATATGAGTGTATGTAAATATATATTGTTTGTATATTGTATTTTTGTAATATTGTATCCTATTGTAACAAAGTAATGTTTTGTGGACCCAGGACATACTTGAAAACGAGAGAAATCTCAATGTATCCTTCTTGGTAAAATAGTTTATAAATAAGTAAATATTATTCCGGGAGATTTATTCCAGTCCTCTTTATTAAAACGTTTAGGTGGACTAATCGCCTCAGTATCAGCTGTTATCTGTACATGAGATTTAGCTGTTGCGAATACATATCTTGACGAAAACATAGCACTAATTGTTCATAAGCAAGACAAAACCAACACAGAATTTTTGAAGCCGTAAACTTATAATAAAGTTGTTCTAATATATAAGGTCCATGTCAGTTGCCTCACCTTGCTACCTACTAAACGTTTGTGTGGATTCATCTCTGCTGAATAGCATGGTTTTTTTTTATATTTAAACACTGATTAAATAAAAGTAAGCATAATTTTATCGATAATTTATATTTTCATTCCTGTGAGGTTGCGAAGGCAGGGCCCCAGTGCACTGCTTTACCCGGGGGGCCTTTAATGCTATAAAGACGACCCTGCGATCCTGTTTACAGTTGGAAACTGGATTTTTCCCAATTCTGTGCCTTCTTGAAGGGATTTAACAACAGGTACAAGTGTGGACTTTGTACTGTAGGTCACTCCAATTACTGTGAAGATTTAACTGGTTCCTATGTGAGGATATAACTGGTTATCTATGATATAAGATTGTAAGCTTGTTTGAGTAGGGTCCTCATCAATCTATTGTTCCTGTAACATTTTGTAATGATCTAATTTCTTGTTAAATTTCACCCTTTATAATATTGTAAAGTGCTGCATAATAAGTTGGTGCTATATAAATACCGATAATAATAATTATAATAATAATAATACTCTGTTTCCTAAGCACCGCTAATATTGAGTGTATATAATTCTGGCAGATGTTTTTACTGTTGCGAACTTTGTGATACTTTTTATCATTTTTTTTAACCCCTTTCCGACCTTGGACGTACTAGGTGCATACGACAAAACAGTCATTAAGGACCTCGGACGTACCTAGTACGTACGCGGTATTCCTATTAACTTACCCGATCGCCGCCATTCCCCCACCGGCAATTGGTGTTCCTCTCTGTCTGGGGGAACTGTCTGACAAACTGAGAGACTGTCTCCCTGCATGTGTAAAATAATTTTATTTTTTTTAATAATTAAAAAAAATCAAAAAATTAAATATATATATATGCATATACATATATGATATATATATATATACATATATTATATCTATATAGTATGTATATATATCTTATATAGAACATCATATTAAGTGTATTTATTTATTAATATATACATATATTAATATTAAAATACACTTACAGTAAAATTACACACATGTATATATATATATATATATTTTATATATATGTTATAATAAAAAGTAAATAATAATTAATTTAAAAAATAAATAATACAAATAATAAAAAAAATAATATATGTAATTTTATTCTAACTATATTTTGATATTAATATATATTTATTTTAAAATACAATTAGAATGAAATTATATATATATATTTATATATCTATGTATATATAAATATACAAAAATAGTACGATATATATAAATATATATCCATATACTTAATTACATAAATAATTTCATAAATATACACGTAGACTTCAAATATATATATATATGAATATATATTTAAATTCTACGTGCATATTTATGTAATATTTTTACATAATTAAGTAATTTTATTGATTGCAATTTGAGTGATCAGAGAGAGAAGTCCAGAGAACTTAATTTGCTAGCACTGTATTTAACCCTGTTACTTTCCATGACACCATAAAACCTGTACATGGGGGTACTGTTTTACTCTGGAGACTTCGCTGAACACAAATATTATTTTGATATTTTTGTGTTCAGCAAAGCCTCCTGAGTATAACAGTAACCCCCATGTACAGGTTTTATAGTGTTTGTTAAAGTTACAGGGTCATATATGAGGCTTGATTTTCAGTTTTTTCACATTTAAATTTTCCAGATTGGTTATGTTGCCTTTGAAAGCATATGGTAGCCCAGGAATGAGAATTACCCCCATGATGGAATATGATTTGCAAAAGAAGACAACCCAAGGTATTGCAAATGGGGTATGTTCAGTCTTTTTTCATAGCCACTTAGTCATAAACACTGGCCAAATTTAGCGTTCATAATTGTTTTTTGCATTTTTAACACACAAACAAATATAAATGCTAACTTTGGCTTTGTGACTAAGTGGCTACTAAAAAAGACTGGACATACCCCATATTGAATACCCTGGGTTGTCTACTTTAAAAAAATATGTACATGTGAGGTGTGATTCAGAGATTTATGACAGATAACAGTGTTACAATGTCACTACTGATAAATTTTAAATACATACATTTTGAAACAGCAATGTTCTACTTGTACTTATAGCCCTATAACTTTCCAAAAAAAGCTAAGAACATGTTAACATTGGGTATTTCTAAGCTCAGGACAGATTTAGAAACTATTTAGCACAGGTGATTTTTGCCAGTTGTAGATGTGTAACAGATTTTGGGGGTCAAAGTTAGAAAAGGTGTTTTTGAAAAAAATGTCATCAGATTTTATAGTTTGTTTATAGTAAATTATATGATATAATGAAAATAATGGTATCTTTAGAAAGACCACTTAATGGCGAGAAAAACGATATATAATATGTGTGGGTACAGTAAATAAGTAACAGGAAAACTACAGCTAAACACAAACACTGCAGAAATGTAAATGTAAATGTAATTTGTTTTACAGTGTGCCATTAGCACTTTATTATAGTTCACAAACAATAGTAAATTGATTTATATTAAAGTTCACGTTTGGCACCCCCTCTCTTGTTAAAATACAGTTTTACTTCTTACCTGAGGACCCCCACACCGCCTCTCTGTTGGAAGCTCTCTTCATTGAGAAAAGCATGGTGGTGAAGGCTTAGCTCATTAGCTGTGAGTGATGAGTCAACGCTCTCAGCCAATCACCCTGCATGCACAAGGAAGGCAAAGTAACCTGATGTCCTTTAAAGTTGATGTCACTTTTTTGGGGGTACGAACTGAGCCTCTCGGATGAGATAGAGAACTTAAAGCTGCAGCGATTTTTTCCAATTGCTGCAGTTTTAAAGGGAAACTGTACGTCCCAGGATTTTCAATATTGAGTTTACTTATCCTTATAATTAACATATCTGTATTAATGAAAATGTGGAAAATTAACTTTATTATAGAAATCCACATAATTTTAACCAGCAACTGGGCGCCTCCATCTTGTCTCCCTGTCAATCATTGCTATAAGCTCTGTCCTTTGCACCTGATAGGGAATTTCTGTTTCTCCCCCACATTTGCAATGTTTGTCCTGGCTGCACCTGGAATGAACTGGATTGAAATTTAAAGGAATGGGAGATCACATTAGATTAACAAGAATAATAGTTGTTTTTCAGTGTTACCCAATGGTGTAACCATAGGTAAGTAATGGCTCCCGTGTAAGTGGATTCAGGGACAGGGAATCTATCTCGTTGTACCATGCGCAGGAGGCGGTGATGACTGGACCATAAGGACATGTGGGATGTCCCCCAGTTTTTGTTGCAAACAACAGAATTTCTAATTTATCAAAATCGCATTTTAAGGACGTGTTAGAGAAAACATATGTCTGTCATGCTTGGCAGGATTATTTACTTCAGTGAGAATTCAAAGTGAATTTAAAATTTTCGGCCAATATAGCCAGATTAGAAAAATCAATTCTTTCAGTTCAGCTAATTCGGCCTTTATTTTAACATTCGCTTTGAATTCTCACCTCAGTAATTACCCATTCCATTCCTCTCCTTATTGATAGACGGAGATGCCGCTGGTTTTGAACTGGTGTTAAGGGGGTAAAATCAAACAAATCTGGGGGTGCAGCGCCCCACCATCTTTGAAATTCGCCAGCTGCCACTGCCTGAAGTTGTTATGGTGCTTGGAGTGTCTCTTTAAGGACTGATAATTGTGGATAATACATGCTAAAAAACTATATCACCTTTACTGCTCCCCAACAGGATAAAAAGTATAAGAATGTTTTTCTTTAAACTAGAGATTGTTATAAAAATAAAACAAATAAATATGTAAAGACGGACAATTTCTTCGAAACTTTCAGGAAAAGAACAGAGCAAAAAATTGCCGTAGCAGCCCTGTCATTTATAGGCATTTATGTCAAATTCCAAGGTCTGTTTTTGTAATTTTTGTCCTGCATCTTTAAAAAATATGTTGTTATTGTGACCTTTGTCTTTTTTCTCCCATACCATAAAATCACTGTAAACAAAATGCGGAATCTTCACCCTCGCAGGTTACCAGCTCCGTATAGCCGCCTGTATTGGCGTTTTATATTTATATACGGCAGGGTCGCCGGACCGGGCTGACTGTGTGATCAGTGTATGGGTTTAAATATCCTGGATTTTAATGACAATTGCAATGCGAGTGTAGATACTCATAGCAAGTATTTAGTTTGGATTTAATTTCAATTACAATTAAATTTTTTTGCCAATAATTCACCAATTCAGGTGTCCTTCCAGTTTGGCTATTTTGATATAAAAATTGAAGACTGCATGCTGCCTTGCATTATATCCCAATAGCGAAACTCAGCTGTGCAGAACACACTAAGGTCTAACCACTGATATAGATAAAATAGTGAAGGCTGTACAGCTGTTCATAGCATACTACAGGCAGAACACAGCTGTACATAGTATACTGTAAGCTGAACACAGCTGTGCATAGCATATTATAGGCTGAACACAGCTGTACGAAGCATATTAGAGGCTGAACACAGCTGTACGTAGTATACTATAGGCTGAACACAGCTGTACATAGCATACTATAGACTGAAAAAAGTAGTACGTAGTATACTGTAGGCTGAAAAAAGCTGTACGTAGTATACTGTAGGCTGAACACAGCTGTACATAGCATACTATAGGCTGAACACAGCTGTGCATAGTATACTAAAGGCCAGGGATTGGCAACCTTCGGCACCCCAGATGTGCAACCTTCGGCACCCCAGATGTTGTGGACTACATGCCCCATAATGCTCTTACACACATAATGCTGGCTCAGCGGAGGCTCTCGGCCAATGGGAGGTGTAGTCCAAAATAATCTAATCTACATCATAAGGAGTGAGGCTAAATTAAAGTATTAAATATTAGTAGATAAAGGATGGGAATTATGGGATATGTAGTATATGCTATAACAGCAGTTCCCATCATTCCATAGGATAATTAGACCTGTTCAGTAAGCTATAGAATATACTGTATCTGCTGTCAGTGTATACACAGCCCATCTGGCTGTTGTACTGCATTAGTGTTCATTCACAGTCGACAGATTGAGTGCCTTCCTTATCGTGCCCTTACACACGCAATAGGGTCGAAACTGGAACAGCCGGTCTAAGTGTTCAGACTGATTAATCACTGCAGCATTAACATTGGGACTGGCGGCGTCCATGATGTGTGAGCCCACCTGAAATATCAGCATCCCTGCCCACTGAAAGGGGATGTCAGCCTGGCATCCAGCACGCCAGCCTGACAGACAACCTCCCGGCCAACCCCATCATGGAGGCGGCCCCCAACATTCAGCACGAGTGAGTCTATCTTACTGGGACTGTCCTAGCGAAAGCAGGACAGGCGGGAGACATAGCCTTGGGCTCCGTGGTGTAAGCACAGTGCACTCTGAATAATGTAAAGTGGTTATGGTGCTTAGACAGATTCTTTAAGAAGCGACATACTGTACTTATCACGTCTGTAAATGTTTCTACTTTAACATCCATATAACTGCGTATGTACTCACTTCAAGCAAAACCTAGAAGACCACAGCATCGAAGAATGCAGGCAGTCAGGTTATTAAATGTGTGAGTTTAACAGTTATTTTCACCATGTAAATCCAGTGCAGAGGTGCAACAGCGGCCCGGCAACATGTAGCTCCTGGGATACGGACGTTTTTTAATTTATAACTCCATCTAACAGACTGCAAAGCGGTTAAAGTTCTCCTCGTTATGGAATTGTGGGGCTTATTCGCTAAATAACGAATTGCAGCAAATTGAAAAACAAATGGAAAAGTTTGCAGAATCGGGGTGTTAAATATCTAAATCAACTGTTTGGCTTAATCTTTAAAATTCCGTTTTACGTTTACTATTAGTAGGGGCTCAGTGAATAAAATCCTGTGTCTATTGCACAAATGACAGGTTAATTCAGAATGTATAGCAAAGATTAATCCATTCGGCACGCTGGGTTTAACATTTAAGAGAACTGACCGTGTTTCCACATGTTTAGTAGGACAGGTGCACTTGTTATGTAATTTGCGAGTTAATAAAATGAAGATGTGGCTTTGCGAGGAGGAAACCAGCTTAATTATTTTTTTGCTTGTTTGTTTACGTAGAGTGCTCTGGACTCGGTATAAAATTGGAAGGGTCTGTGTCTGCTTGCTGGTGTTCTGGAATGTGAAAACAGAACCCACGGAATGTTATGATATATCAGGAGGAGAGGTTTTACCTCTCAGTAGCCTAAATTTACAAGATGCGCACCTCATTAGCCCCCAAATATTTGTGCTCACCACTGTTCTCCAGCTTTCAATTGTAATGAAGTTGTTATAGTGTGTGAAGGTTTCCAGGCACTGGCTTATCTCAAGGGGTTAAATCATTAATGAACAGTTTAACCCCAAAACGTTACATACTGCACCTGATCACTCTGAATATTTTTTTTGCCACAGTCCGATGTTTAAGTTAGAAGCCTCAGACAGGGTCGTCGCTGAAAGACTGACAGGATAACATACATATTTTTCGAAACCCTTTTGGTGAATAGAGAGTTACTGATAAGCTGAGGGCATCAACTGAGGCTCTACCAGCGTCACCCCTGTCCGAGGCTTCCAGATTCATATCTCAGACTGTGGCAGAAATAGCTGAGCAGACCAACTGAGTGCTGGATTCAACACTTTCCGTTGAGGTAACTTCCTCCCAATTAAGTTGTTATGGTGCGTGCAGTGTTCATTTAATTCACAGGTTAGTCATGAAGATAGTTATTTACTAAATAGTAAAATTTAAGGAACTGGAAAACTAACTACAAAGTTTCGGATAAAATAGTTGAGCTGTGACTACAGCAGGAGTTGGAGAATCTTTCTTAATTTTAGTCTAAATATTGCAATTCAGTTTTCAGTTCATGACAATTCAAGGTTTATTAAATCAACCCCACGATATTTATAAAGCACTAATATATTCCGCAACGCAGGCTATAAAGTACTCAGATCCATTTGGGGCTGACCTCCAATTTTTGCGATGTGACGGAACCTCCGCGAGGAGAAGGGGCCTCTGATAGCGTGGGCCCCCAGAGCCAAATTTTATATTTGGCAGAGAAGGCATTTGCCTGCCAGCGCAACTCTTACAGCAGCGTCACACACACACGGGCCCGCACTGCCATTTTAAATCAGCAGATTTTGTAACAATTTCCTATTAATATGATTGACTGAACATGTGTAAATGCCAAAGTGTTACCTTTTGTATTGTTTATACCATCAGCACTATCAATGCTTTTAAATTATAATTTTATTTTATTATTTACATATATACTATACCAATATCTCAATTTTTGGCATATATAAAAGTTTGATTAAAGTGCATCCAAAAAGCCAGTGAGGTAGCTCAGTGGGCTAATGCATCATCAGTAGAATCTGTTTAACCCTTGGAGGTCGCAGGTCTAAATCCTGGCAGGGTTGACTCAGCCCTTCATCCTTCCGAAGTAGATAAAATGAGTACCAGTAACAACCCCTGGATGTTGGGCTAAGGTTACAACCCCAGGATGCACTTGGAACCCAGATAAATCTGAATGGACCTTTGTGGTTAAATAATTTGTTATAACTTCATAATCTATATTAATTTTTTTCCCATTTGATTATTTATTTAAAGTTTATATTAAATTTAAACTAATTCACGCCAACATATTGTCATGTTTTATGTTTGTGCCAATAATGTGTGTCAGTAGGTGTGTGCAGTGGTGTATCCTGGTTTTGTGCTGCCCTAGGCAGGACAAAACTCAGGCGCCCCCCCCCACGCCAGCCCCCCCCAACCCTTCCCCCCGCCCCGCCTTGTAAATACACACACACACATTCACTGACAGATACGCATACACTCGCTAACAGAAACACACACACACACACTAACAGACACACTCACTAACAGACACACACTCACTGACACACACACTCACAGGCAAAGACAGACACACAGTCAGACACACACACCCACTAGCAGACACACACACACTCACAGGCAAACACACACTCACTAGCAGACACAAACACACTCACTGACACACAGTCAGACACACACACTAACAGACACACACTCATTCACTAGCAGACACACACACAAACACACACACATTAACAGACACACACTCACTGACACACACACTCACAGGCAAACACGCTCACACTAACAGACACACACACACTAACAGACACACGCAGGCACACACACACACACACTCACAGGCAGGGCCGGCCTTAGGGGTGTGCGAGCTGTGCGACCGCACAGGGCGCCATGGAACAGGGGGCGCCCTGTGGCCGACACAGCTCACTCATGGCCGGAGTGCAGGGGAGCTAAAAGAGGTACCTGGCTGGAGGATTAATTATTCTCCACCCGGGTCTATTTAAAAAAAAAAAAAATCGCGGCAGAGGGGGCGGGGTTTACCGAGCGGCGGAGGCGGGGCTTATCGAGAGGCGGAGACGGGGCTAATACCTCCCGAAGCCCCTGCTGTACAGGAAGAGGGAAAGATGCTTCCCCATCAGCCAACTGCATCCACTGGAAAGAGGTAAGTGTGTGTGTGTGACTGTTTGCCTGTTTGTGTGACTGTCTGTCTGTGTGACTGCCTGCCTGTGTGCGTGTGACTGTCTGTGTGTGTGACTGTCTGTGTGACTGCCTGTCCTTGTGTGTGTGTGTGTGACTGTCTGTCTCTGTGTGTGTGTGTGACTGTCTCTGTGTGTGACTGCCTGTGTGTGTGACTGTCTGTGTGTGTCACTGTCTGTCTGTGTGACTGCCCATGTATGTGACTGCCTGTGTGTGTGACTGTCTGTCTGTGTGACTGCCCGTGTGTGTGACTGCCTGTGTGTGTGAGACTGTCTGTCTGTGTGACTGTCTGTGTGTGTGACTGTCTGTCTGTGTGTGTGACTGCCTGTGTGTGTGACTGCCTGTATGTGTGACTGCCTGTATGTGACTGCCTGCCTGCCTGTGTGTGTCTGTCTGTAACTATCTGTCTGTGTGTGACTGCCTGCCTGTGTGTGTGACTTTCTATCTGTGTGACTGCCTGCCTGTGTGTGTATAACTGTCTATGTGTGTGTTACTGTGTGTCTGTCTGTGTGTGTGACTGCCTATGTGACTGTCTGTCTGTGTGTGTCGCTGTAGCTGTGCCATTGTTTGTGCCTGTGCCTGTATGTGTGACTGCCTTTAACTGAGTGTGTGTGTACATGCCTGTAACCGAGTTTAAATTTCCCCCACCCCTTCCTGTCAAGGCCGCACTTTGACTGACAGACGCTCACTCACTGACAGACGCACACTCACTGACAGACACACACTCTCATATACACTGACAAACAATGACATACACACATACACTATTACTTGGACACACACTGACAGATGCACACTCTCACTGACAGACGCAAGCACTCACTGAAAGATGCACGACTCCACTGACCGACACATACACACTGACTGACACACACTCACTGACCGACACACACTCACTGACCTACACACTCACTGACCGACACATACACACTCACTGACCTACACACTCACTGACCGACACACACTCACTGACGACACATACACACTCACTGACGACACATACACACTCACTGACGACACATACACACTCACTGACGACACATACACACTCACTGACTGACACATACACACTCACTGACTGACACATATACACTCACTGACCAACACACACATTCACTCACAGACACACACAATTCACTTACAGACACACACAATTACACACTTACAGACACACACACACACACACACACACACATTCACTTCAAAATAAACACTCACAGACACACACACAGACATTTCCACTAACACTCACAAACTAATATTTTTTACATTTATTTTAAATCCACCCAGCCTCCCTGGGAAAGCTGGAGTGGATTTCTTACCAGCAGTCCAGTGTGGCTGCTGGGCAGGCAGGCAGGGGGCGCACAGGCTGAGTAAGCAGCGCTTAGTGATGCCGGGAGCCGGACTGACGTCATATTCTGGCTCCCGGCTTCATTAAGCGGCGCAGAGGAAGCTGAGCAGGAAGAGCTCAGGTGAGTATGCTCCTTCGCTGCCCGCTGCCAGCCTTGGGGGGGCTCAAAAGTGGCCAGCCGGTCAGCTCTTGAGCCCCCCAGGATGCGAGGCAAGCAAGGGATCTGCCTGGGGGTTTGGAGGGATGCTTTTTTTTGCCGCCCCCTGCAAAGTGGCGCCCAAGGCAGATGCCTTGTTTGCCTCGTGATACACACGTCCCCGGTGCCTGTGTGTGTTACTGTATTCAGGCAACTTGGTGGGAGGTGGGGGGGGCGCCGTGAAGACTTTTTGCACAGGGCGCCTAATTGCCTAAGGCCGGCCCTGCTCACAGGCAAACACACACTCACTGACACACAGTCAGACACACACATACACACTAACAGACACACACAGTCAGACACACACTCACTCACTAGCAGACACACACTAGCAGACACACACACTCACACAGTCAGACACACACACACACACACTAACAAAACACACACACATTAACAGACACACTCACAGACATATACACACACTCACTCACATTAACACATTTTTATTTATTTTTTATTTATCCCCCCCTCTCTCCCTGGGTTCCCTCTCTCCCTGGGCTGGGCGGGCGGCTATCGAGGGAGCTCTTCCTCTGAGCGGTCTGCTCAGCTCCCTCGCGCGCCGCAGAGTGAGGCTGGGAGCCGGAATATGACGTCATCAACCCGGCTCCCAGCCTCACTCTGCGGCGTGCAAGAGAGCTGAGCTGACCGCTCAGGGGAAGTGCTCCCTCGCCAGCCGCCAGCTGCCCGCCCAGCGCCCGGCATGTCTGTTAGCCGCGAGGCTAACTAGGCATTTGCCCTGGGCGTTTGGGGGCGGCGTTTTTTGCCGCCCCCTGAAAAATGCCGCCCAAGGCAAATGCCTTGTTTGCCTCGCGGCTAAAACGCCCCTGGGTGTGTGTATGTGTCTGTGTTTCAGTGGCAGTGTGTGTATTTGTGCGTGTGGTAGTGTATGTATATACGTGTATACGTCTGAGCAAACACCAACACTACACACAAACATAACCGTACACTCCAAACGCTAACAATATATACATCTACACAACTGCAATATTACATACAAATACGCCACTGCACTCAGATGGCAAAACTGCACACTAACGGCATTTAAACACCAACACAACACACAAATACACACCTACATAGCACATACCTATTCCACACAAAGCATGTTCATGTTCAAGCACACAGGCACTCACAAATACAGCCCTGCACGGATAGACAAATAGTAAATCCTCAGCTGAAAATACATCATGGGACTTTCACACCAGTTGAGGATTTACCTTTTGGACACCCTTGAGGTACAGGGGGTCTTAAAAATTCCTTGTTCACTGGCCCTCTCTGTATTAGTTCCGCAACACTTCTGGAATGTTGTTGAGTAGCAACATGGAAGAGGTTGGACAAATTTAGATAATCGGTGCAGTCCCAAACAAAATAATGAAATGAGAGCTTTACTGATTGAGAAAGTGACATCATGTGCCCCCCACACATTGGTCCATCTCTTCCAAACTGCTCTTACATACCCCAGGGGTGCCGGGCTTAGCTCATTTGCTGAGAGTGCTCAGCGGAGGCTCTCGGCCAATGATACAGGGTTGCACAGCAGGACTTGGTTGAGTGGAGCTAGCGGAAGCAGCTGGCACCCAGCAAAGCCCAGGTAAGTTGCCAAACCATTCTTAAATGGCAAACTGCTTATACTTGGATGGCGTCAAGGAATTCCGCATTCCATAACCACTACAGCAGGTTGTCGTGGCCATGGTGGTTGGAGTGTTCCTTTAATAGTCTCACCATTTTTCACTCAGTTCCTAATGCACGAAGGTTGGCACCGCAAATAACTCAAGTTCCACACCCTCTTGGATTCTCTGCCAGATTGACCAATAAGATTATATAACACATAAGATTATATAACACATGTTAAAAGAAATAATTGTCTTGATGTAATAAAGCAGATTTTAGCACTGCTATGAAAATGTGAAAAACAAAGTCATAAAGTCGATGGAATTGGAATCAGACTGTCCTCATCATTACCGAGGGATAAGAACCGATTCAATAAAACCTCACATTTATTAGGGTCATTCCTAAGGTAGACAGAGCATCATGTGAAATGTAGTCAGCAAATATATGCAGCTCTCAGGTAGGGTGTCACTGCTGTAACTCTAGAATATTTATGAGATTTAATGGGTTAATCCAAACACCATGGCCACTGCTATTTGAAGTGGTTATGGTGTTCCATGCCTCCCAAGACTTCCCTCAGCCAGTCCTATTTGACATCTGTCACCTGGACAAGTCAGGTGTATGGGAAACTATGACTTCCTCAGACGACCACAGGTGCGTAAATATCAAGTTCATAATTGGCAAGTGGTGGTCGGTGTCTCTGGAAACCAGATGTGAGCTGTATGTAGACAATAAATCCAAGTGTTTATCATAGAAACCTGTCCAGACGCTTCTACCACCATAACAACACCAGTGTATGGAAGTTTTAGGGAGTGTGAGTATTCCTTAAAGAAACATGGTACAAGCAGGTAAAAGAAGAGATAAAGTATGGTCATAAATGGATAATCCCTTTAAAAAGGTCACACGGGGTCCCATCAAGTCTCCTCCCACAGCGCTCTTAGTATCTTATAGAAAACACAGCCTGAACGTAACCTTTAATTCCCTGATACCAGTTAGATCTTATCTGATGATCTATTATAATGCTTTTATTAGGCTATAACTACCTGGGTCAATTGGAAGAACACCAATTTATTTGTAAACTGTGAATGTACTAGATTTAGATTTAGATTGTGTTATATGGAATCAAATTGTGTTTATTGTCTCTTGCCTTTTACCACGGCCCCGTTTGTCAGGTTTTATTCATATCTCACATTATGGATTGGCCATTACAATATGGTTTGAAGAACTAACAACTGATTCACAGTTGCCGTTACCATCCTGACACCGAACGAACCTTCCAATGAAGGAATCCGTCCTTGAGACTCTATGCTAACATCCCTTCGTGTTAGCATTTCTCGCCAGCAGTTCCAGATCTGGCATGCCAGTCTTGTTTTTGGACCCCGGTCCTTATCATTGTCTATGTCTTTATCATTGTATCTAACAAACGTTGTATACCAAACCACAGACCCCTTAATGCACACCTTCCACCATGTCTCACACTATGCCATTGGCAAGGACTCTGCAGGGCCAGTACCTCTCCCCCTTGTGTCCCATTTTCATTCCGCCTGATTATGTGGCTATTTTTAAAGATCATTTGCTTGCCAATACAATCTATGCTGATCAGCCACAACATTACACCGACTGACAGGTGAAGTGAATAACATTGATTATATTGTTACTATAGCACCTGTCAAGAGTTAGGATAGTAAGTAGGGGATAAGGTGAAAATCTAAGCTTTATCCCTGATGTGCCTACGAGGGCACCCCTTAAAAATTCTAGCCTCCCCCCCAGCCTATCAATAACTGGCCAGATAATAACAAATCCCTATACGTGGATAAAATAACTAAATAGTGCAAATTGTAATAATAACCAAAATTAAATTAAATAATAGCAATAGTGAGATAAAATCAAAGATTGGTTGAACTTGATAGGGGTGTAGTGGCTACATCCTCAAACTAATGTCAGTATCGTCCCTTGTAAAAAAAGCCACTAACACACAGTAAAGTCCTGACGTGCGTTTCACCACTAACTGACTCTTCCAGTCTTTATTCAGACTGGGTTTGAACACTTGTATATTTTTTTTCATGACTTGTTATTGTTTTTGTGTTTTTTTTTGTTTGGATTTGTTTTGTGTTCATTTGTATATTTGTTATGGCTTTAATTTATCTATAGTGCATTACTCTTGTTTATTTATTCAGTTGGCAACATGCAAATATGTGCACATTAATGTATGGATATAGAGTTATCTAGTAAAAATCGTGTTGCTTCTCATTCATTCTCTACAGAGCGAAGGCTAGCGCTAAGCTCGCCACGATAGACAGCTGTCAGAACACACAGTGCATCTCAGTTTGTTGCATTTGGGGCTCCGTAGCCGCAGACCAATCGGAGTACCCATGATGACTCCAGTCCACCACCGAAAGCACCTTCAATGGGGATGTGAGCATCAGAACAGGACCATGGAGCAATGAAGAAGGTTGCCTGGTCTGACGAATCACACTTTCTTTTAGATCAGGTGGATGGCCAGGGTGTGTGTCGTTTACTTGGGGAAGAGAGGGCAGCAGGATGCATTACTGGAAGAAGGCAAGCTGGTGGAGGCAGTGTTATTCTCTGGGTTGTTCTGCGGTGGGATGTCCTTTAACAACAAATCCAATCCAAGGAGGCCCCACCTCGCAACTTGCAGGACTTAAAGGATATGCTGCTAATGTCTTGGTGCCAGATACCACAGGGCATGCTCAGAGGTCTTGTGTAGTCCATGCCTCGATGCATCAGAGCTTTTTTTGATATAATGTTCATAATATTAGGCGGTGGTTTTCATGTTGTGGTTGGTCAGTGTACATGTAAATAGCTTATTTGATCATTTCCACTCCCCTCATCTATCACACTATCCCAGGGAGCTTAGTGTAGTCGTTTATTCTGCAAGGAATCTTTTATTTTAGCACTGTGTGGAAACTGGTCTATAGCAGATGCAGTGTACATATTGAACAATGGATTGAAATCTCAACCTTTGAAATGACTGGCTTGTGAACTTGGCATTGGAGATGGCAGAATTCTATAAATGGATATAATCAATAAGCGTCAACATTTTTTAATCGCCAAACAAGTTGCATTTTAAGAAGTAAAAGCGTAGTTCAAAGTTTTGAAGGAACACAAAAAGTGCTAGAGACACACCAAAAATCATGCTACGAGTTGTGTCTTGGGCATGACCCGTATATTCAAAAATAAATAAAAAAGAAAAAGAAGAGAGGAAGTTTCAAAGGAAAACCTGCGGGACTCCTTCCGATAGAATAAATAACTTTCCTATTGATATATAAAATAAATAAAAAGATACAGGAAATAGTTGAAGAATCACAGATTAGCAGGTAATGTCCTACATGAGTCCAAAGTGTCTTAAAAAAAAAAAAATGTAAAAAAGCTCTCTCTGGGGAGGCCAACTGCTGAGAGAGATGGAAGCGCTGAGGAGCTCCGTACCGGCGCCCAAAAAAAGAGACTAAAAAGCCTGTTAAACTGCGCCCAAATACGGCCACACACACAGAAATCAATGGGGCGCAAAAATAAAAAATTCCACGCACCTGAGACACCCAGAATGTCAGATATTCGGCTCTCATTTGCGAGGCCTACTCCACCAGCTCCAGCCAAAATGGCGCCCGTGGCACCTAGTGAAGAGGAGGCCTCCGAGGACTCCCATGAAGATAGGGAGAGCCATAACTCGTCCCCAACAGACAAAGGGGCCCGTTACCAGGACTCCGAATCGGAGGAGGACTCATCCCCAGCAACAAAGCGGGATATACGAGACCTATTAACATAAATGAGGGAGGTGTGGAAGGCCACTCAGAAAGAGGTGGGGAACCTCCAACAGCGACTGACAGCAGTGGAGTCAAGGGAAGGTGCAAGGGAGCTTCAACTACAGCACTCTCAAGACTCGATGCAGGCCCTTAACTTGCAGGTACAAAAACTCACGCAGACTGTCATGGCAATGAAGACATGGCACAGATGGCGGAATGTCCACCTCCAAGGGATACCAGAGATTATCGGAGGGAAGGCACTGCTCCCCTGGGGCCGCCAAAGGAGCTTCCCCACAGGTAGAAATTGTGTGTCAGTGTGAGTGTATGTGTGTGTGTGTGCCTGTGTCATGGTGTGTGTGTGTGTCTCTGTCTGTGTCATGGTGTGTGTGTCTCTGTGTCATGGTGTGTGTGTGTGTCTGTCTGGGCCCCCGTCAAGCACCTGCGCTAAAAATCGGACTCACACCACCCACTACAAATACTGACCTCCCTGACTCCGCAAAGTTGATACGCATATACAGACTGTTCCTGTAGATTGATTATATTGTTTATACTGCCATTTACACATAGTATGTACACAATAATATCAGAAATATAACCCCCTTGGCAACATCTTAAAGCTATGTATTATTTATGTTTAATGTTGACGAAATTTTTTTCCCAACTACATACTGCGGCAATGCTGTATTTTGAGTATTCAAACTCAAATAAAATACAAATTAGAAAAAAATAAAAAAAACCCTCTCGCTAAGCAAGAAAGAGTAACATTGTTTAAGTGGAAGTAGGTAAACAAACCTATTGAAAGTAGAGTAGCAATAATTAGGAGTATCAACAGACTGCTAAACAGAGGAGGGAACTGGGCCGAGAGAGATAAACAACCTTGTTTGGGTGCCAAGCCTCATAATTTTAAATACTTTATTGAGCTATATTGTTTTACTGTATATATATTTAAACCTTAACAAATATAATTTCTCAATATAAAAATAGCCACAAAATATTTATTGTGCTTTTCTCCTACAGCAGAAGCCTTCTACACACATTGACCCAAGCCATGTGTGTCATATCCCACCTATCACTTTGTTCTTGTGTCAAGATAAGTCTCTTATATAAATCAGCCCTGTTAAGTTTGTTTCTGGTTTTTTTTTGCCTTATGCCCCCTGTACTTTAATGATTATATGCTCCCCTTTCTTTACACTTATTAGCTTTTTTTCATTGTGCAGGATCACCCCTGCCCATGATGTCTGCTGTTTGCCCAACTGTGGGATTGATTTTACTGATGGATTGTGGGTAAATTTGATTGCCACCTAAAGCACCAACTTGCTTTAAGCTCCACCCCATTGTCAAGTTTTGTCAACCGGACTGTCACGGTACAACCAGAGGCCTGCAGACAGCAAGAGAACTGGCTGTGTTTGAACTCACAGCTTCAGCATCCCAATCAGGTTCTCTGCTGTGCTGGCCACCAGTGGGCTTCGGTGTCTGTCTGCATTGTTCTGCCTCCTGACCCCTTGCCTGGATTGAGCAGTACTGATCCACCTGCAACCCTTTTCCAATTATTGTAAGCTGCATCTAATTAGCAGTCTGTAAAGCCAGCCCTGCCTGAAACCTAGCATCTGGTCATTTTTCCTGCCGGACCTTTGCTTCGCTACTGACGGATTTCCTGGACTCTGACCTATGCCTGCTTTACCGACTACGTTTCTACACTGCCAGCCCTCACTTCTGCTTCACGTCTGACCATGCCTTTGGATTTCCCCTTAATCTGTACTGCGCTTCTGGTTTTTGCCTCCTCCCTATGCCATCTCCTGCAACTGGGCTCCAACTGCTGGTGAACTGTTACATAATGACCAGATCAACTACCATGGAGCCCGCGGAGATGATGAATGTCCTGAGTACCCTTACACAGCAAGTGACCCTCCTGTCTCAAACCTGTCTCAAAGTGAATTGCAGCGTGGCTATGCTGATTTGAAGGGGAACACACACCATGCTCCTGAACCTGATATTGCATTGCCTGAGAGATTCACTGGTCGCAAGGCTTCATTCCGCTCCTTTATCACAGACTGTGAAATCCTGTTTGTACTTAAACCCCGTACCTATGCCACAGATTTTGTTAAAGTAAGAACTGTCATCACCCTGTTATCTGGGCAACCCAAGACCTGGGCTCATCAACGGGTGTATGCCAAAAGTTCTGTACTGGACACCTGGGAGTCCTTTGCTACAGCCTTGACCTCCTTGTATGAGGACCTCTTCCATGCTTCCACAGCCAGGACTTCTCTCCGTTCCCTTAAACAAGGAAACCGTCCTGTGGAAAATCACATCACAGACTTCCGTGGCTTGTCATCAGATACTGGACTCAATCAAACCACCCTAGTGGACTAATTCCACTTTGGATTAAGTGAAACCCTTAAGGATGAACTGGCACGAGTCTCCCTGGAAAAATTAATGGTGCTAGTGATCCAGCTGGATCTCCGGTTCAGAGAGATTTGAAACTAACCCTCTGCCCGATCAACGCTCCCAACCTGCTGGTGAGAACCATGGAACCGTGGACCGCAGGCAAGATCTAAAGGTCTTTGAGCAGGCTCTTAAGGCTAGAGTTGCATCCCCTTCTTGCCTCTTTTCCTCCACTGCCTTCTCGAAGAATCACAACCTAAAAAATGTTCCAACACTCTCAGATCCTGATGATTCGGATGCCTATACAGACCTGGATACCCTGTCTCAGCCTGAACTGGATACTGTAGTTGAAGCCCTGTCTGTTGGCACCCGGAGGTTGCCCCTTGTGGGGGGCTCTGTCACGGTGTAACGGACTGTTTTGCACACAAGAGGTTAAAAACCATTTAGGCGATATTCCCCTTTCAGATGCACAGGCAGCTACTGCAATCACCAATCTCCCGAACTGCAAACACACGAATTCTCCAACTCCCGAACTGGAACCATACCAATCCTCCAACTCACGAACAGGAAACACACGAATGCTGTTAAACAGCCGAACAGATAAAAAACATACGAACAGCTTACACTCCTGGCAGTCGCACTGTAACAGCATACAATCCAATTCCCCCCAAGAACGAGATGACACTTCGTTTGAGGGTCAAGCAGAACTGATTTACTGGGGCTACCTGCCCGGCTTTTATGCAAGTCTCCCACCTGGTGGACACTCCCCTAGGGGACCAGATGGGAAACTGGGATACATAGTGGACATTGACCAATCACAAGCTTACACATTTAAATACTCCCACAATGCATTATAATCCCTCCTCTCTGTCATGGAGATAATTGGGAAGTAATCCAATTATCTCCAAGGACAGAGGCAAACTCCATTAAGCACATGTTACCAAAAAGACAGAAAAATATACAATGTTGCAAATATTACACAAAACATATACATTCAACATATCCCCAGATAGCTTAGATCTGAGCGCACATTATTGCCGAATGGCGCTCAGATCACATACACATAGTTCAATCACCATGGAGCCAAAGTCTTTCATACAGTCTTTCGGTATCCGAATGGGCTCCATGGCATAACTATCTGGGGTAACATTGTTCACATAATGAAAGTCCCGAATAAATCAGTGTTTGTTTCTTTGCAGGATAAAAGGCACGAATAAGCCTTTCTGCAGGGAAAATAAAAGGTTTTTAACATGGGGCCATAGTCCAGCGGCAGGAGGCGGGCGACCAGGCTCCTCCAGTGGCCAGTGGCGAGGTTGGTTCCGCCACAACATGGTTGGATGAGTTTGGTGTGGAAGAGCTTCACTGGCACGCACCGAGCCCTGAACTCAACCCCATCGAACATCTTTGGGATAAATTGGAATGGAGATAGCAAGCCAGGCCTTCTCGTCCAACATCAGTGGCTGATCTCACAAATGCTCTACTGGATGAATGGGCAAAATGTTCCACAGAAATATTCCAAAATCTCATGGGAAGCCTTCCTAAAAGAGTGGAAGCTGTTAAAGTTGCAAAGGGGTGACCTAGTAAATAGTAATGTCCCTGTCATAAAAGTCCTTGTTGGTTTAATGGTCAGGTTTCCCAATACATTTTCCACATAGTGTCTGAATCTATTTTTATTTTTCAATAATGCTCGAGTTTCCATAAAATACATCAAGGAAAGTGGGGACTGGTTTTCTTTATGTAACAGTTCACCAGGAGTTGGAGCCCAGTTGCAGGAGATGGCACAGGGAGGAGGCAAAAACCAGAAGCGCAGTACAGATTAAGGGGAAATCCAAAGGCAGGGTCAGACGAGAAGCAGAAGTCAGGACAGGCAGCGGAGTAACGAAGTCGGTAAAGTAGGCAGAGGTCAGAGTCCAGGAAATCAGTCAGTAGCAAAGCAAAGGTCCGGCAGGAAACACCAAACAGGCAAAATGACAGACAGGGCTGGCTTTTACAGCCTGCTAATTAGATACAGCTGACCCTAATTGGAAGAGGGTTGCAGGTGGTTCAGTACTGCTCAATCCAGGCAATGGGTCAGGAGGCAGAACAATGCAGACAGATACTGAAGCCCACTGGTGGACAGCATGGCAGAGAACCTGACTAGAGCTGTGAGTTCAAACCCAGCCAGGTCTCTTAAAGGGGAGGCCACGCCTTGGGTTCTAGGTGTACTGTGTGTGGCGGAACCAACCTTGCCACTATGTTCTGGAGAATCCTGGTTGGCTGCCTCTGGACTATGGCTCCATGTTAAAAGCTTGTATTTTCCCCTGCAGAAAGGGTTGTTTGTGCTTTTCTGACTGGGTATTCAGTAGATTGAATCTACCAAACCAACTCATGAATTAACAGACCACTGCTTGGCCCCCAACACGGAGCCTTGTCTTGTTCTTGGGGGGATTTACTGTACGCTGCTTCAGACCAATTGCCAGGAGTGTAAACTGTTTGTATGGGTTTTTCTTATTCACCGGTTCCAGTTCGGGAGTTTGAAGCATTCGTGTGTTTCCAGTTCGGGAGATTGGTGTTCTGCTGTAGCTGCCTGTATATCTGGAAGGGAATATCCTCTAGATGGCATTTTAACCCCTTTTCTGCCTGGGGGTGTCATTACACATGTCTTTATGGAACTTGCTTTGTGCACTTGCGTTGTCCAAAATTTCTTGGTATGCTGAAGTATATCTCTTTACTGGAAATAAGGGGCCGAGCTCAACCTCTGAAAATCAGCCCAATACCATTACCCTTCCTTTACCAAAATTTACAGTTGGCACAATGCAGTCAGATAGGTAAAGTTCTCCTGGCATCTGCCAAACCCAGACTCGTCCATCAGACTGCCAAACAGAGAAGCATGATTTGCCACTCCACAGAATAAGTTTCCACTGCTCCAGAGGCCAGTGGTTTTGTGCTTTACACCACTCAATCTGCCACTTAACATTGTACTTGGTGATATGAGGCTTCCATAGTTTCCATACAGCTGCTCGACCCATAATTCCATGAAGCTTCCATGAAGTAGAAGTTTGGAACTCTATAGCTATGGAGTCAGCTGAGTGTTGGTGACTTTTACACTCCATGCTCCTTAGCACTACGTGACTCCTCTCTGTGACTTTACCAGGTCTTCCGCTTCGTGGTTGAGTTGCTGCTGTTCCTAAACAGTTCCACTTTCCAATAATACCAAAGTTGACCTAAGGAATATCTAGCAGGGATGTAATTTCACAAACTGACTTATTGCAAAGTTGGCATCACAGTACAACGCTTGAAATCACTGAGCTCTTTAGAACGATTCATTTTTCATTTCTGTTTTTGAGGTAAAGGCTTGGGACCTCCAGCCCCAGGAGCTGAGCTAGTAGTCATTCACTAGACCCTTACTAGGTTTGAGTCTCCCCCGAACCACTGGCGTGCGGGTGGAGTTATAGAGGAGGCCATTCAATCTAAGTTACCCCAATGCATAATGAAGCACATAAGGAGTTTGAAAACACGATTCATTGAGTTAGTGGGCAGATCATGTAATATGTGAGTGCAGTTAAGGAGTTCTGACCTTTGAAAATGACAGGTTCTTTTTTAAATTGTGACTATACTCTGTGTGATTTATTAATCTATTAAAGGTGACGCCTTTAATGTTCCTTTAGAAACAGGTGCACTGAGTTTGCTGGAGAGGCAGAATTGGTGACAAAAGCAACACACTGTGCCTAACGATAAGAAGTAGGAACAGTTTGTTTGTCACAAAGCGGATGAAAGACCTTTGACTTGGAAACAGAGAGAAAACAGGATTATTATAGTAGTGAATGTTTAACTCCTTCTACACTGCTAATTACTGCCAATGTACTAGAACAACAATTGACTTGCACTACCTGCAAAATATCGCAATACAGTGTATAAGATTTATTTTAACCCCTTCACTGTATGGCTTTTTTTTTTTTTTTTAAAGAATCAACATTTTAATGCATATACGTACATTAAAGGGTTTTTTTTGTATCTACATTGCTGTTCAGAGATACCTAGAACTGAATATTTTGTGAATTTTACACAATTTTGATTTTCAATTTGTTAATTCATCATTTATTTCAATGGAGAGAAGTCGGGGAGTGGGACGGAAAACACATAAAATATTTTACTGTATTATAGTACTGCGTGCTTCGTATTGCTTCTACAATATTACCAGGGGCATGCATTCATTGTTTGGCATACAGTAGAAGCACAAAGCAGGTAAACAAAAATGAATCTATGCGCAGCTCATGGATATGGGTTACGCTGGTATTTTGGGAATGCGGAGTTCCAAACTGCCATGAGAACACAAACATTTTGACTATATGTGAGCATAATGCCATATAGGCCTTTTCAAAACCATAAACTACAAAACATACTGGCCTTTAACTCCCATTATCCTTAACCAGTAGTCAACTGTACGTAAGGAACATGTGAAATGCAGTTATAGCACCCCAGCAACAAGCATGAGCCCACCATCTGGATGGTCTACGGTTGACACTCATCTTTTGGACTTCACGTTACTCTGTTACATCGTTCTTCTAAATATTTTTGTTCTATCTAACTGCCTCACTCCTTGATGTGTTTCATATGGACGTGAGAATGCTCTAACAATTGTTATCAATCTCCATCACAATTCTGTTGACCAAGTAAACATTTTGTAGTGATTGATGTGTTTTCATTATCACACTGTTCCATACCAGCTAGCCCAAGGGCTATTCTGGTTACCAGCACTACAGCATAGTTTAACAAAGTCTGTCTCACACCACATGCTGCTATAAACTTGGCCCTGAAGAGGTACTGAACTACTAAATGCTGTGGACATTTTCAAGGATTGTCTACCATTACAGGTCGCGGTGCTTAATATAAATTTGGATCATTTTAAGAAAAATATGATTGGAATACAGATTGGACCATGTAAAATATAATTAAGGTAAATAAAGTGTGTTACATATTTCTAGTGGCGGTGAATATCTGGACCGCTACATAGCTAACAAGGTTATTTTCGAAGGGTGAGAATTGCCAGGAATTTCAAATTAATTGCCAAAATAGTATAGACTTTTTTCCGAATTTTTCTAATTTGACTATTTTGGTCTAAATTTTTAAATTCACTGTTGAAATTACCAGCAATTCTCACTTTACTGAGTAAACCTGTAAGTGCGGGTTTTCATCTGACAGTTATGGCAGGCAGTTAGGCAATTGATGTGGTGGCTCCTAGACTAGGAATCATGGCAAAACAAGCCCTTGAAGGCCATATTACTACTATGTGAGGATGCATCTAGAAGTCTTACTTGTGGATACATCTGGTTGCCTCTATACGTATGTGGAGTCTTCACCATGGGCAATCCTATCGTTTGAACAGATCCATTAATTGCTGTCCCTCAAGAAGGACTGCATCAGATCGAAGGGACTCCCATTATAGGACCTAACACCTAACCATCCTCTATCCTTTGATATCTTGCCCTAAAGCACTTCATTACTTTCTGTACAACTCATTACTGGACTTATCCTACCTTTAATTTCATCATCTGTAAAAATAATTCCAATGTATAAAAAGTATCCAATCCAATTTATTAATTTATTAAAAAAATATGAAAAAGTATATATTTGATGACATATATGGAAAATGATTGTATTTATGTATTTATTTATTTGGAGTTACTTGAAATGAAAGAATACCTGCTCTGGGATATTTCTGCCTCTATTTAGGGTACACGGACTCTTGCCTGTTATTGTAGATCTTATTTTTATTGGCTTATCTCCTGCTGGTGGGACACGAGTTCTCGATATGGAGAAGTACAAAAGACTTGTTTTCACTGCATGTGTTCTGTTCCAACTCTTGCTTACTTACCTAGCTCGGTCTAAAGAGCCTGTTTTCCAAATATAACGTTGAGTTTCGTTAACTACTAACTCGATGCTGAGAATTTGTTGAATTTGAATTCCAGTAGAGACGTCACGCATGGCCAGTCCTGATCTTTCACCTACTTTCTTTGTCTCCTTGCTGTAAATAGGAAACATGTATTGATCATAGAGCTCAGAAGGAAAACAGAATCTGTTCAAAACACAACACAACACTAGCCAAACAGGGCTCTCCCTTTGCAGTAGAACTACAATTCCCTTGATGCTTTGCCAGTTACAGCTTTACAGCTTCACGAAAACAATGGGTACTGATGCTATCATAGGAATCAGATTCGTAAAAGTTAGATATCGACATGGATGATCCGGTTTAATGTAATCAATCAGGGTCTATAGAGCTGCTGAATGTAAATATTTTTAAGGACCAAATTGTCATGATGGCATTGATTATAGCCATTACTAGTGTGGGGGGGGGGAGGGATTTTGGGTCCAAAGCCCGAGATGTGCGGTTCTTTAACCTGGGATCACTGCAGGAGATGGAGTGGGCAGGATAATATTAGTGTTTGCTTATTTTTATTTTACATCAGGTAGGTACTTCTCAAAACAACCACCTATTATAAAAAGAACAATCAGTAGCATAGTGTTTGACTAGACTACATAGTGGAAGGGGTTTTTTCCCCCCCTCTATTAGCTAGCTAGCATAGTAATCACATTGAATACCTGGCTGCATACCTAACAAGTGTCCCTAGAAAGAAGGGACAGTCCCTATTTTCAGCACAAATCAGTCTATCCCTGTTTTCTATCCAAATGTCCCTCTTTTGTAGGAGTTCCATATTGTTGGTGTGTCAAAGTGTATAACAGAGCTCCACAGCAATAATACTCCCAGTAATGTGTCTGAGTGTATAACAGAGCTCCACAGCAATAATACTCCCAGTAATGTGTCTGAGTGTATAACAGAGCTCCACAGCAATAATACTCCCAGTAATGTGTCTGAGTGTATAACAGAGCTCACAGCAATAATACTCCCAGTAATGTGTCTGAGTGTATAACAGAGCTCCACAGCAATAATACTCCCAGTAATGTGTCTGAGTGTATAACAGAGCTCCACTGCAATAATACTCCCAGTAATGTATCTGAGTGTATAACAGAGCTCCACAGCAATAATACTCCCAGTAATGTGTCTGAGTGTATAACAGAGCTCCACAGCAATAATACTCCCAGTAATGTGTCTGTGTGTATAACAGAGCTCCACTGCAGCACAGAGCTCCACAGCAATAATACTCCCAGTAATGTGTCTGAGTGTATAACAGAGCTCCACAGCAATAATACTCCCAGTAATGTGTCTGAGTGTATAACAGAGCTCCACAGCAATAATACTCCCAGTGATGTGTCTGAGTGTATAACAGAGCTCCACTGCAATAACACTCGCAGTAATGTGTTTGAGTGTAGAACAGAGCTCCACAGCAATAATACTCCCAGTAATGTGTCTGAGTGTATAACAGAGCTCCACAGCAATAATACTCCCAGTAATGTGTCTGAGTGTATAACAGAGCTCCACTGCAATAATACTCCCAGTAATGTGTCTGAGTGTATAACAGAGCTCCACTGCAATAATACTCCCAGTAATGTGTCTGAGTGTATAACAGAGCTCCACTGCAATAATACTCCCAGTAATGTGTCTGAGTGTATAACAGAGCTCCACAGCAATAATACTCCCAGTAATGTGTCTGAGTGTATAACAGAGCTCCACAGCAATAATACTTCCAGTAATGTGTCTGAGTGTATAACAGAGCTCCACTGAAATAACACTCCCAGTAATGTGTCTGAGTGTATAACAGAGCCCCACAGCAATAATACTTCCAGTAATGTGTCTGAGTGTATAACAGAGCTCCACAGCAATAATACTCCCAGTAATGTGTCTGAGTGTATAACAGAGCTCCACAGCAATAATACTCCCAGTAATGTGTCTGAGTGTATAACAGAGCTCCACAGCAATAATACTCCCAGTAATGTGTCTGAGTGTATAACAGAGCTCCACAGCAATAATACTCCCAGTAATGTGTCTGAGTGTATAACAGAGCTCCACAGCAATAATACTCCCAGTAATGTGTCTGAGTGTATAACAGAGCTCCACAGCAATAATACTCCCAGTAATGTGTCTGGGTGTATAACAGAGCTCCACAGCAATAATACTCCCAGTAATGTGTCTGAGTGTATAACAGAGCTCCACTGCAATACCACTCCCAGTAATGTGTCTGAGTGTAAAACAGAGCTCAACAGCAATAATACTCCCAGTAATGTGTCTGAGTGTATAACAGAGCTGCACAGCAATAATACTCCCAGTAATGTGTCTGAGTGTATAACAGAGCTCCACAGCAATAATACTCCCAGTAATGTGTCTGGGTGTATAACAGAGCTCCACAGCAATAATACTCTCAGTAATATGTGAGTGTATAACAGAGCCCTATACTCCCAGTGATGTGTCTATAAACTCCAGAAATTACCAACCGTCCCTTTCTGTCTTTTAGTATTTTATTTTTAAGAAAAAAAATCAAAAATATGAATTGGTCAGAGTTTTGAAAATACACATTAGCAATGGTATAGTCAACATTGTTAATCTTCCCTATCCAAATCAAAACTCTACCATCGGTGTCATCTAATATCTTAACAGTATGACAAGACACGTTTCTATTAACAAACATAGATAAACCTCTAGACTTATTCTTGTATGAGAGGCGGAATTGCAAAGTGAAGTGTCTTACCATAAAGTTTGGAACACTTGTACCCTTAAAATGAATCTCCTCTATGCATAAATAATCCAAATTTTGAGCTCTTGTCTATTTAAATAATAATCTTCTTTTGTGTGCTGTATTTAGATCCCTTACATTAAAAGATAAAAATTTCAAAGCCAGGATTCATCATTTAAAAAGAGCGTTTTTAACCCAAATAGAGCATACTGTATCAAAATAAGATGAGATCCAAATCACACAAAACACAAGGGATCCAGACAGGGCCGTCTTTAATATTGATTGGGCCCCCAGGGCCCCCTGGACCCACTCCCTGGGATGCAATCACGCCTTCCACCCCAACGCAGAGGCAGAACTAAAGTATAGAGGGCCAAGTGCAAGAATTTCATTGGGCCCCCAATTGCAGGGCTGGAAAGATGGTAAAACCTATGTGTCGTGGAACAATGCATTGACAGCTGGGACTCTACCAAGTTCCCATGCTTGCAGGGTTGCATTTAGCACTGTGTTTGTGTGTTTGAATGTAAGCATGTTTTTGTATGGAGTGTGTTTGTGTGAATGTGTTTGTATGTTGTGTTAGAGTTTGAATGCAAGCGTGCATTTATGTATAGTGTTGGTTTTTTAATGTAGGGGTGTGTTTATATATAATTGTGGTGTTTAACACAGAGGTGTGTTTGTATGAAGTGTTGACGTATGAATGCAGGAGTGTGTTTGTATGTAATGTTGAAGTTTGACTTCATACAGATACGCTCAAAGACTACATACAGATACACACACAGATATACACACTGACAACATACAGATACACACAGACACATACAGATACACAGACAGATAAACTGAGACTTACTGACACACACAATACATACAATGACAGACATACTGAGACACACACTGACACACAGGCACATACAATGACAAACATACTGACACACAGATACATACACTGACAGACATACTGACACACACACAGGCACAAACACTGATAGACATACTGACACACACACACACAGATGCACTGATAGACATACTGACTCACAAACACACAGGTACATATACAGACATACTGACACACACACACACACTATGTCTATTAGTGTATGTGGCTGTGTGTGTGTCAGTATGTCTATCAGTGTATGTGCCTGTGCGTGTGTCAGTATATCTATCAGTATATGTGCCTGTGTGTGTGGCAGTATGTCTGTCAGTGTATGTATCTGTGTGTCAGTATGTTTGTCATTGTATGTTAACCAAACAAAAAAAGAGAAAACCGTCCACAAGCAATGGCTGTCTAAAAAATAGACTAATCCACTTAACCCGTAGAAGGTCACACCTTGTAAGACACTCCAGTTGTGTCTTGGGGCATAACCCCTAATTGGAAAAAGATACTCAAAATAACAAGTGCATGAGTATCCACTGGAATAATAAATAATAATGATTCTATACAAAATGAGGAATAGAGATATATACAGTCTGGAAATACAATGATAGAAAATACCAACACATAGGTCAGATGGAAGTAGAAAATAACTGCCAAATGGCAAGAAACTCCCTTCCTAATGTCTCTAACAATGATCGCTGTAGTGCACAGGTTTAGACTTTAATATATAATCCTTTATAGGTCAATATCTGTGACTGCAGGCTAATATCAATAAAAATAGAAAATCTAAAAAATATATATACGAGACATAAGAGACTTGTCTCAAATGTAGCATTATATGAAATGTAATGCTAAATTACTAGCATATTTAGACATTAGAAACTAAGTAAGCAGAAAAATGTAAATAGATACTATGTGTTGGATATATTAAAAGTGATCCAATAGATAAATTGTATCAAAAAATGTATCTATCTGTCATTGTATGTGCCTGTGTGTGTCAGTATGTCTATCAGTGTGTCTGTGTGTGTTTCCGTATGTCCATATATGTGCCTCTGCGTATGTGTCATTATGTATATCAGTGTATGTACCTGGCACACACACACGCATACACACAACAGGTACATATACACACACACAGACATACTGATAGACATATTGACACACAGGCACGTACACTGGCAGACATATTGGCACATACACTGACAGACATACTGACACACACACAGGTACATACACTGACAGACATACTGACACACACACAGACACACTGATAGACATGCTGACACACACAAAGGCACATAAACTGCCAGACATACTGACACATAGACACATACACTGACAGACATACTGACATACACAGACATACTGACACACACATCTGTGAACTATTTTCAAGAAGTTGCAGGCACCATCAGCATGTGATCAGCATGCTACGAGCTCAGTGTTAGTTCCTTATAGGAAAATTAAGGCAACTCCCCCCTAAATAGAAAGCTGTTTCATTAATGTGTTTATTAATGCGTGATGACTTGTGCATACGGTTCCAAACGAATCATGATTCATTAAAATTTTGGGCAATCTTTGAATCGTCCGGATGTCGTAACTCCAATTCGCCATATGACCAAATCACGAAACAAATGAAACTCGAATGAACGAGCCATTTTGTTTATTTCATCATTTAGCGTTGCGCCCACGGCGCCAAAAAATAAATAAAAAGATTGATGGGAATAAATATGTCGATGGTTAGGGAAAGCCAGTAAACATTAATTTTATTCACAGATCAAGTAAGAAACGACCAAAATAGAGGGAAAAAACAAGGAACAGTAAATTTTTTTTTATTTTTTATATATTTATTTTACATTTAATTTAATAAACACACATATTTTATTGCTCTTTTTTTTTCTCGGCTTCTTGTTCTCACTTGATCTGTGAACCAAATGGCGTAAAAATCAGATGTCGGTGCACAGCAAAGTATTGATATTATGAGATTACGTATATATTTTTCACTTTTTTGCACCATTTGAATTAGTCCGAATCGTTTTTCCAACAACAGTCACAAAATTCGAAACCCGATTCCACTGAAACAAAAAACATTTGCAGACGAATTGAGTCAGCCAAAGGAAATTTTGTCGCTGCCTCGTTCCAATACTTTTCTTTCTTTTTTTTTCTTTATTATATTGTTTATTAATTTGATTTGCAGAGTGTGAAGAGATACATATTTCATTATATCACAACAATGAGACACATACAATATGAATATAATTACAATCCATAAATTAAATTAGGTCAGTGTAAAGAAGGTGAGCCACGGAAGGAAAGGGGAGAAGACCTTTATAAACTCAAATCAGCTCAGCTCTTGGTCTCCGCTTCCTAATTATAACATTGTATCTGGGACTATTAACCAGTTATCCCAAATGCAATATTTTTAATGCAATTTCGTGTTCCATTTTACACTGAAATTTAACCTGCTCTTTAATTTCTGGTCATAGTACAACTTTTGTTGTGGCAATTGAGCCTTTAAATGCCATTAAAATATGGATAAAACGCAATTTTTAGCTTTTTGATATGGGTGGTAATTTCAGTTGTAGTATGGTCATCTCTTCCGTCCACACCTGTTTCATCCCTACAAGTTTGTGTACGTACACCACAAGTGTGACCCAACCAGATTTAATCAGGGGTCAATTCGTCGGCTATGTCCGACCACATCTCCAACAAAGACATTTATCATGGGGTTACATCTAATTTAATTTTTGGGGTGTTAAGTGTCACCTATAAAACTCTTATAATGAATCTCCCTAGTATTAAGACAGTAAAAAGATAAATACAAATTCCTATACTTTTCACTCGGTCGATGATAATTAATCATTTAAACCAGCTTTTTTTAAATGATTTAATTGACAAATTATAGGAGGGGTGGACTTTGGACAATCAAAGGGCATGCTTGTTAAATTAGACAGCACATTCATTATTGTGTCTTTTAATCTTTATGATTTTTTTTTTCTCTTGTGACTTGTTTGTACATGACCCTCACAAAAAAAGAATAGTAATGGTGGTATGTACTAACCAGTTGCATTTGTACAAAAATCCTAAAAATGAATAGTGTGTGCCTCAACTCAACTCTGTGCCTTAGAAATAGCAAATAAAAGTATCTCATAAAAATGTTCATGGTAAATAAATATCACTTACACTAAATAGCACATTAAAGAACCCAATACTGAGTATTTTAACACTTAATAATGACTCTCTGTTTGATTACTATCTAGTGCTAAATGTAACAAATCTCTAATTATTAGTTAATGCTCAGTTTTTTGCACTCTTCATTTTTTAAACATTTATTACTTTTTTTTTGCGTTTTGCCCTAGTAGCGATTATGAATCAAAAAGTTAATTTATAGTAAGTTTAATATCTGTGATAATACGTTCTTATATTAGATCTATTTCAGCACATTGACTGATGTCCAATGAAAAATACACCGATATGTTCTTTTAACACTATATTTTGTGCAAGTCATACTTAACGTGCGTGTTTTTAATTCACTATTTAAAATACACATTAGTAAACAGTGCACACACCCAAAAAAAAAATCACTTTTAAATCTTACATGATTCTAAAAAAATCACCTATTTTAGCAAACAAATAGGAGGTTTAGTTCCACTGTATTGTGTTACGCCCACCACTACGTCCTACACTAATTTTAACATGGGAGTTTAACATGCTAACTGCAACACTTACTGCTTAAACTGCTTCCAAAGACTCTTCTCAATTTATGCTTTCCTGTGGTCAACTCCAAAGGGACACCCTCAGTGGGTGGGTGGGGTGCTCAACCCAAAAGGAATGTTTTTGAAAATCTTTTTGCTATATTAATTTTTAGTGGTAAGTGTGAAGGTATGGAAAACTGAGACAGAATATTAATTCTTGCTGTTTTGCTAGACACACCATTTATTTTTATAATAATTTTTTCTACTTCGGCTGGTAAGCACACCCTAAAATATGGATCCCAGCTTAAAACAATACATATTCCGTTATGGGGATGTCCGATCACCCTTCTTTAATGTATCAGCACACTTCTTGTCTCTTTTCTGTGCATTGCACGGCTCTCCTGGCAAGCTAATTGTTTGATCTGGCAGCTGAGTCAGTCTGTCGTTGGATATTTGGCTTCCAGTCCCTGGGGCTACACACCTTGAGCGAGCCTCCGTGTCCCAGCCAATCCCCTGCACGTGGGCTGGCTCTTGCTAGCCCGGCCTCCCTACCTGATGTAATATCAGTCTATCTGGAGACTGTAAGGGCCAAGTTTCTTGCATCAGGTTTCAACTGGGTCAAAGTTGAAAGCGATCAGCTGGAAACTGCTTGTTGGAAAGAATTAGCAAAATAAGGGGAATATGAACTAAATTAGTCTCTTCTTTGCAGGATTTCCCCAGGATGTACTTGGAAACCACATTAATCTGAATGTACCTTTCCTGGTTAAATACTTTGTTATTATTATTATTTTAATGCAATGATGGGCCAGGCGGGATAATATCCTTGGATAATGTCCTTTGGCCCCCTGTCCATCAGTTAGTCTTATTTCTGGTTCGTTTTCAGTTGAGCCTTTTTATTTTAAGTATCAAGACCAAGATTTTAACCCAGATGTCCATTAAAGATGCCTTTTATAAAGAGGTGGTGATTTTAATGACACCCCTTAGCAGATATTTTGTAACACGTTAGTTATACACCCGTCAGCCAGTGCAATGTCAACGATCATTAACCAACCTAGTACAGATCACTGGGAGCTGTGCAGCCAATATACTGCTAAGTGACATGAATCCTTATTCTGGATTGTGGGTTATATTTAACAAGACCAACATTTTCATTTAGTGCCCACAGTTTAAGGGGCGTCAATCGCCCTAGGGCAGTCATGGCTATCCTTGGCATACCAGATGTTTGTGAGCTTCATTACCAATGACCCTCAGCCGGCCCATGGATAGTGATGACACACCTTGGAATTCTAGATATATTTCCTATGCCCATCAGCCAGCCCTAGAAAAGTGAGATTTTTTTTAAAACTACTTCTCCTTTTATCCTCAGACAGCCCAAAAGTAGATAAATGTAATTCACAAACATCTAAAATGTCAAGAATATAATATTTTGGGAATTCCACTCCAAATTATCCCAGAAATCTTGTACTACGCCAAACCACCTTGTCCCTGGATTATACAGCCCGCGGGGTTTTTCAAAACTTGGTATAGTCACTAGTGCCGAGTTAATTGCCTGCCAAAGGACTAGTAAGGAATTTTGTAGAAAAAAAAATTAAATATATATATATTATAAAATATATTTTCATATATTGTTACAAGGCATAACTATGCATTGAAAGATTCCTGGAGAAAGTTTTAGAACGTCACAGATAAAAATGGTTAAAACATTACCAGTCAATTCAGCACTTTTGGGATAAAGGTAAATGAAAAAGGGGACATACTGTCCTAAGTAGATTTTTTTTTTTAAGACTTTGTTTCCTAGGTGATCTTTGAGCTACTGTAGGCAATAATGAACCCCATGTAAAGGGCAGGTAGGTGATAAACTCCCGGCTGTCCAAGTTGTTGTTCAGAAAATTTGTTATGACAAGACTTGTTTGTTGACTTAACGCTAAAACGGTCAGAGATGACGAAAAAAAGAGTTTCAAGAGGTGTTTTTCATAGCAGGGGGAGAAAGTTCAGGTAAGGAGGGAGGAGGAGGTAAATGGGAGGAGTCACAGCAGGGTATTTAAGGATCCAGGTATCATTTAGGTGTTACATGAAGAACGAAAGATAACAAAGCTCTTCTCTTCAAATAAAGAGCACCAAGCAAGAATATTCTCTCCTTTACTGAGGAAATCATTACTATGTGAGTATAGACTATAGGAATATGGAATGGCAAAGTATCTATTTCAAATTTAGCTGGTATTATTATTCTTATAAGATTTTATTTTTACATTCACTTATTTTATACACTTCGCTTGTCATTCTACAAATTGCTTTAAATAAATATATTCGATGTATAAAAATATAGTATCGATATATATATGTAGTCAAATTGGAAATTGCAAAATTTTGGCAAAAATAATGGATATCTATAGACATGACATTATTTTAAGCTTAATATTGCAATTTATTTTTTTCACTAAATTTCTGCGTTTAGTGGATAAATCCTAAAATGAAGTCCGAGAGTAGTCAATAGAAAAGTTGGTATAATACAAATGAATTAAATATAAATCAACCAATCGAAAATTGAGAAACGCTGGTTGTATTTACTGCATGTCATTGCAAACTTGTAATATAATCACTTAATTACATGTCTTTGCAGAACACAGAATTACTTGATCCTTTGTTGGTTCCATCGTTAAGAGAGCAAGCATGCCTTCTAAGTCAACAGCTGATCTCCATGTCACCGGCATCGTGACTCAAGGCGACTTGCATGCTTTGCATCAAGACGTCAGCGATTTTATAGTGATCAATGCAAGGATCTGCCAACCTGACGATATCCATATCTGCGATGGGTCGGAAGCAGAAAACAAGAAGGTTCTCCACCTGATGGAGGAGACTGGAATGATCAAGAGACTGACCAAGTATGAGAACTGGTGAGTAATATGCTTCATGCAAACACTGCAATTGCAAAGACAGATACATAGAGATTTTCATAAATTACAAAAAGCAATGGCTCAGATTGTAGGAACTCTTACACTACATTACTTTCTACCACCTCTGCTGGGAGACAGCTCCATGCCTCTACAACTCTTTCAGTAAAGAATAAATCCTGACTAAACGTGCTGCTTACCAAGTATTAGATGAAAAGGTGTAACTCACATATTAATCTATATAAATTACAAATGAGTTTTAGTGTTAAATTCAATGGGTTTCCATGAACTGAAAGACGTTAGATTTTTCTGATTTGAATAACTCTGATGTCTGACATTTCAGTGCTAGTTTGTCCATGTATAAGGGTAAATTCAAGTTAGGGGTTAATTCCTTGTTTGTGAGAATATGATATTAGGCTGTAATCTATCCTCAAGGCGTATCTCTTGCAGTCTGACTTTTGCTAATTTGTGCATAGAAGGGGTAGACAGGAAATACAATCTCTGGATACACCGTCTACGTACTCATGTTTAATGCATGTTTACCTGTATACCAGCTGGCTGGCTCGCACAGACCCAAGGGACGTGGCCAGGATTGAAAGCAAAACCGTGATTGTTACTCAAGAGCAGAGGGACACCGTTCCAGTTGCCAAAAGTGGAATCAGCCAACTGGGTCGCTGGATGTCAGAAGATGATTTTGAGAAAGCATTTAAATCACGATTTCCTGGATGCATGAAAGGTATCAGACAGAATTTTTTAGACTTAGCCCTTTGTGTGCATTGGCCTTGCAAACAGTAATTGTTAGAAGACCTTAAAAATCATAGTTGTGTAGTGTATTCATAAGGAATTTGTCTTAATTCAAAGTTGTCATATAAATGCTATTAAATGGTCTCTTTAAACACCATAACAACTCTGTATCATTACAGAGAGCACCTTGGCTGCTTTTCAACTTAATCAGCAGTTCCATTAATCCTTCAAATAATGGAATTACAGCTAGAAAAGAACTAAATAGCTCATAATCCATAATGACTTTTTTGAGTTGGAAAAAATCCGAAAGACTGGAATGAAAGGCACCTGATTGGTGGAGATGCTTCCCAATCAGTAGTCTGTTAGTTATAGTGTTTGAACATGCAGGTTTTGCAATTTTAGGAAATGTTGAACCCAAATGTAGAATTCCATCCTGGTATTCCTAACAGGTGCATGTTAGGAGTTGTAGGAGTTGTGGGAGACCTTCAGTCTTTAGTCGGAGTGTAAATGTGGGTAATTGCTTAAACCCTGTAAGTGAAAACCAGAGCCAAAGATATTACTGAAAATATCATACTCTCATAATTAAACATGATGTGTTTGGATCTATTTTGTAGGACGCACAATGTATGTGATTCCATTCAGCATGGGACCGATTGGGTCTCCACTATCCAAGATCGGGATTCAGCTGACCGATTCTCCCTACGTAGTCGCCAGTATGAGAATTATGACCCGGATGGGAACCGCTGTCCTGGAGTCCTTGGGCGACGGAGAGTTTGTGAAATGTCTCCATTCTGTCGGATGCCCTTTACCGTTAAAAAGTAAGTCACATTTTCAAAACATTCCAATGTCTTGACCTGAAAGACTTCAGTTTAATTGAATTATGGGAAAAGTTAGCCATTTTGTTTCCTTGAATATGAAGCCAAACTCACTGTATCCTACTTACTAGTTACCTGTTGTTTTTTTTCTCTTATTTTAGAACCTGTGGTGAATAACTGGCTGTGTAATCCAGAACAAACTCTAATTGCTCACATACCAGAGCGCAGAGAGATTATCTCATTTGGAAGTGGTTACGGAGGAAATTCACTTCTTGGCAAAAAGTGTTTTGCCCTCCGGATTGCGAGCCGGATTGCCAAAGAAGAGGGATGGTTGGCCGAACACATGCTGGTGAGAAAAGTCTTGATATACAATTTTCTCCACATTTCTATGTCTCCCATTGTAGCAAGGGATTCTCGTAAGGCACAAGAGGGGTGGCCAGTTTTGTTTTAACGAAAATGTTAAAACAAAAAGATGTGTACCAAAATTAATGATAGTGATGATGTTTAAGAGTTGTTTTGTTTTTTTTTAAAACCTTTTTACATAAAGCTTTTGGGGTGCATAGATATTCCCTTTAAATTTTAGAATCAATAAGAAAAAGTTAACATTAAATACTTCTACAGAAACATTCAATTAACTGGCTAGTTTATTAGAAAATAAAATCACTTGGAATGTTGGGGATCCCGTTGATCTGTTTGCCGGTTCATGTAATAGTTGTGTTGTCATTATAGATTCTGGGAATCACCAATCCAGAAGGAAAAAAGAAATATTTTGCGGCCGCATTCCCAAGTGCATGTGGGAAAACCAACCTAGCCATGATGAAGCCTTCTCTCCCCGGGTGGAAGATTGAATGCGTGGGCGATGACATCGCTTGGATGAAATTTGACGAACATGGTGAGAACGTCATCATATTTAAGACATGACATCACATATACAACATATTTTTTTTCTTTTAATGTTCTTAGGGGCCCAGTGTAAGGAGAATCACACGTGTCTTATTACCTTGACGATGCATTCAAAGAGCTATAATAATATATTTTTTTAAATTTATCAATTTTAAAAAAATGCCATAATATACAATAACATAATTATGGCCATTAAGATGGTAGCCAATTTAAAATGTTTTTTCCCATTCAGCTATTTAAGGCCCAACTTTTCGAATTCAAGTTTATTTTGCTGTACTTCACTGCTTAGTGAATAAACCATCCTCTCCCTGTAGGCTTACTATCTAGTTACTTACAATGTGTCAGGCGCAGGTAAAATTGAAGAGAATGGAGAATAAAATGAGAGAATGGGAGGTCTATTGTTTTTGCATTGTATTGCTAAATTAAAATATGGAATTATGCTTTAAATAAATTTACAATCCAGTTGATTTTATATGCACTTCATGTTAATGCTACAAACAAAATAATGAAACGAAACTGATTATTTTACAGGGAACCTTAGGGCTATCAACCCAGAAAATGGATTTTTTGGAGTTGCCCCGGGAACGTCAGTGAAGACCAACCCCAATGCCATGGAGACCATTAGAAATAACACCATATTTACCAATGTTGGAGAAACAAGTGATGGAGGAATCTATTGGGAGGGCATGGGTGCGACTCTGCCACCTGGAGTTACATTGACTTCATGGAAAAATAAAGATTGGACACCTGACGATGGTAAGAGGAATCTAAATGTATCGTAACCTCTATTAAAGTCAGGCATCAACGAATCCAAAACCCCAGATTATTTTAGACCAAAATGCTTTTCAATAATGTAATAATATATATATTATATTTCAGTATTTTACATGATGTTATATTATATTATAGTTATAACATCATACATGATAATAATTCTCCCTAAAACCCCAAAATACCGCCTCAAAGTTCCAATACTCTATCAATATTTTGTAAACAATATGAGGTGTATTCCCTAAACCGTGGGTTGTGTAAAACTGAGGATTGCAAATTTCAGACCAAAATTGTTAAGGTAAAAAAAATTCCGACTGTTATGTTGCCAGCTCGGCTGCTTCGGCATAAAACCTGCAATTTCATTGTCAAGTCACCATAAATCCCATTTCTTTTAGTAAGCAAATTAGAAGATTCACAGTAATCTGTGCTAAATGATAATAATAATTTGAAATAATTTCTACATTTTTCTATTCTGCTTCGGAGATAGTATTTAAATCAGTTCAGTAATAAACCCAGGAGGTTTCTAAAAGATTTGCTGAAGCGCAGTAAATACCATTCTGCTATTACTGGAACGTTCCCACCCAGTCAATGGGACGCTAGTTGTCAGGTTTATTTGATAAGTAAAGGCTTAATTCTTATTTATAAAATAATTCTGTGAAATTGAACTATCATTTTGCAGTTGAGTTGATGTATAGCTTTGTAAAAAGTCTAGTTTGACAAAATGCTTATCAAGTATAATTTACTTAAATTAATTATGTTAAATGCTGCTCTGTAAACCTGATCGTTTTTCTTTTTTTCTAGGTGAGCCTTGCGCGCACCCTAATTCTCGATTCTGCACCCCAGCTAGCCAGTGTCCAATCATTGACCCTGCTTGGGAGTCCTCCAAGGGGGTACCTATTGAGGGGATCATTTTTGGAGGACGCAGACCAGCCGGTAAGTGCATTAAATCCTTTAATTTTGCATAATAATAGCCTCATGCTCTTTTTGTGGTTGGTGGGATACGTATATCAGTAATATCTGGGAAGCCGAGCTTAGCTGTAAATAGTAACTAAGCTTAAAACCTGTACAGAACGTCTCATGATTTATTGTTAATGATGTCTCAATGTCAGACTAATAAGACCAAATTTAAAATATCTGTACATCATATTTCACGTCAAATAATTAAAAGTTTTTTCTCACTTTGCTATTTAAGGCACAGTAAGCCATAACTTTATCTAAGTCTTGTAAAAAGGACATTCATAAATATTACCTTTAATGCATAAATTTTAATATTATTAATATATATTAATATTCTGTTCTTTGAATGTCTGCACTGCCAGAATGCAATACTCTGAAGCTTATATCACTATGCCGATAATCATCTTATTTGATAAGTAGTAACGTGAAGCCCAGGATGCCTAGTGTTAATGCTCTTTTGAGATAGACTTTAGCCTTACGCTATCCGTTTTTATGGCCTTATTGGACCGTATCACTTTTATGATCTGCAGGTGTGCCCCTGGTATACGAGGCATTAAACTGGCAACACGGGGTTTTCATCGGATCATCGATGAGATCAGAGGCAACAGCCGCGGCTGAGCACAAAGGTAGCTATACTCTTTTTGGCACATTTTTGAGTGTTTTCTACCAAAAATTTATCTTTATACAATTGCAAAAAAAAAAGTATCTTAATGGTTGTTTTCTCTTTCTTTGTGCCCTCACAGGCAAAGTAATCATGCATGATCCTTTTGCCATGAGACCATTCTTTGGCTACAATTTTGGCCGATACCTGAGCCATTGGTTGAGTATGGAGCATCTCCCATCAGCAAGACTTCCCAAGATCTTCCATGTCAACTGGTTCCGTAAGGACAAAGAAGGAAACTTCCTATGGCCTGGATACGGAGAGAACATCCGTGTTCTTGAATGGATGTTCAATAGAATCAACGCAGAAGCCTCCGCTGAAGAGACAGCCATTGGTTATGTCCCCGCAGAGGGATCCATGAATTTGAAGGGTCTAGGAGTCGTGAACATGGAAGAGCTTTTCGAAATATCCAAAGAGTTTTGGGAAGAGGAGGTTGAAGACATTAGGAGATATTTTGATGATCAGGTCAATGCGGATCTCCCTTACGAGATAGAAAGGGAGTTGAATAAGTTGGAGGAAAGAATAATGCAATTGTAAATATTTGTGTAGCATCACAAAAACTTTGTGTAGTCTCTAACATTGAGAATTAGTGAGGGGCAGGCCACTAGTCTAAACTGTGAGCCTGTGTCTTCATTACAAAGGCCATCTTGGTCTTCGTCAATTCCACGTGTTGTGGGATTTCACCTGTAATGGGGCGAATCATAATAGTTAAAAGTAACTATGTACTGTATCTTTAAAATACTTGTCTTCCATTCTTGCTGTAATTCCCTGTGTGTATATACAAATATATATGTAAGGTAAAGAGGGAGACAGTTTCCGAGGCGGTTTTAAGAGAAAAAAAGGATGCAAGGGCAAAAGAGTGATATTCAGAGAGAGTGAGGATTTAAACCATGAATAATAAAACGTTTATTGGTTTTTTATATATATATGATGTTTCATGAATTTGTAATTATAAATATTATTCCATAATATTTTATGTATAGGAACCTAGATTTTATATATTTTCTACCTGTATTTTCTTGCTGTTTCAAAAATAGTTTTCTGCAAATTCAGTTATTAAATTTTGTAAAAAAAAACAAAAAAAAACTGTAATATGACTCCTCCAAATTTTGTTTCTGTTAAAGGCTATTTTTTCAGCCGCTCTGACAAATAAAACATTTTCGATATGTAACTATGTAATAGAATAGAAATGTGTATTTGTTGCACTCTTTGTTAAACAAATCGACTTGTTTGACATATGACTCCTTTCGATTAGTTTTTAAAGTGGTTGATCAGTCTAAAAACAAATTAAAAGGGGTTCTATTCTGGACTCATCCATTCGCCGTCAAATAAATTGATTAATTTAAAGGAACACTATAGTGGCAGGAAAACAAACTAGTTTTCCTGGCACTATAGGGTTATTAGGTCCCCCCTCTCTCGGAGCCCCCCTCCCGTTGGACTGAAGGAGTTAAAACCCAGCCACTTACCTTAATCCAGCGCCGGGCTCCCTCTTCTCTGGGGAACTCTCCTCCCACTGCCGACGTCAACTCCGAATGCGCATGCGCATCGAGAGCTGCGCGTGCATTCAAACCGCCCATAATAAAGCATTATTTAATGCTTTCCTATGGACGTCCAGCGTGAGTTCAATGCGACCTCTAGTAGCTGATAGAGAGACAGCCACTAGAGGCTGGATTAACCCTCAATGTAAACATAGCAGTTTCTCTAAAACTGCTATGTTTTCAGCTGCAGGGTTAAAACTTAATTGAGCTGAAGTGGTTGGGGTGCCCATAGTGGTCCTTTAACCCCTTAAGGATACATGACATGTGTGACATGTCATGATTCCCTTTTATTCCAGAAGTTTGGTCCTTAAGGGGTTAAGGAAAAGTACAACAAATGAACATATCTACTAAACAAGTCTGTTGGAAACTTGCTTCAATTAAATTAGAATGTCCAAACTAGACACAAATGTGAATGCCCCTTTCCGGGTTATTTATTTAAGTGTGAATTTCTGGAAATTCAAAATGAATTTAAAATTACTAGATTGGAAGAATTCTCCAACATGTTTTCAGTCTAGATATATTCGCCTAGAATTTTAAATTCTCTTGAATTCACTCTGAATTCCTGACAAATCTCACTTTAGTAAATAAACATGTACAGTGATAATCACATTAAATAATAGTCTGAGAAACCTGCTTACAGCATGTAGTTACTGGAGTAAGGGGGGTACGAAGCTCATAGTACGCTGCAAGCAGCTCCTGTTATACTGGGTAGGGATACGGAAGATGTCCTACTGAGTATCGCAAGGCAATGGTACAGAAGACAGTAAGAGACACAAAAAGGGTATGAAGGGAGTAAGATACGTGGACATAGGGGCGGAGTAAGATATACCAAAGGAATGGGTATTAGGTAAAAAGAAGGTGCGATTAAGAGACACCAAAATGGGAAAAAAAGACACAAGAGGGGCAAAGGTGGACAAATTGCAAAAGGAACAAGATACACAACATGGGGTAAGAGACACAAAAGGTGCAAAAGAGGATATAAGATGGACAAAATGTGGTTTAAATACACAAATGGAAACATAATTGAGTCAAATGAGGTAAGAGAATAAGGGACACAAAGCAATAAGGGGAGTTAAGAGGCTCATAAGGGGATAATGGGGGATTAGGAGAGACACACAAGGAGGGTCAAGATCCATGTTCCCTCTAATTTTTAGTAGTTGATGAAACGCAGAAACATTTTGTTGTGCAATTTTTTTTCCTGTTAGAAAAGTATGAATGCTTGTGCAGCTGTCACCCTGAAATTGTAAAAAGATAATTTTGTCACAGACTCTCTCTCATGGCTAATAAAACCGTATCGCCGTTAATATAATACATATATGATTGCAAGCTATATTAATGTGGCCACACTGGCCCACATGCCACATTGCCTACATATATAATTCTCGACTGTTCTACTGCAGGATATATTGCCATCATGCGGAAGTGTGACCTAGATTCAGTGAACCGCCCTGTTCCTGAGTCCTCCACAGCCTTTGTGCACACATTAATTCGTTTGCAGGCACACCTTACGCGAGGAAGCTGAGCAGGGAGAGCTCAGGGGAAAGTGCTCCATTGCCGCCCGCCTGGGAAACAACTGGCCGTCTGCCCCAGGAGGGTCCAGCGGCCAAGTGATGGGCCCCCATAAAACGAGGCAAACAAGGCATTAGCCTGGGCATTTGGGGGCGGCATCTTTTACCGCAAATTCCTTGTTTGCCTCGCGATAGATGCATTCCTGAGTCTGATGAGTGGGCAAATTTCACACGTGAATTAGACCTCCCCATAGAAAAGCATTGAATCAATGCTTTCCTATGGGGAGAAATCTGATGCTGGATGTCCTCATGCAGAGTGTGAGGACGTCCAGTGACAATTACCGGACCAAAGGTCCGTTTGGATGCAGGAGGAGCCCCCAGTGGCTGTCTGGTAGACAGCCACTGTGGGCAGTCTTAGAGCTGCAATGTAAACATTGCAGTTTCTCTGGAACTGAATGTTCTACATTGCAGCTCTAAGTGCAAGAGGTTCACGGCACCCAGACTACTTCAATGAGCTGAAGTGGTCTGGGTGCCAATAGTGTCCCTTTAAGAAGCCGCTGCCAAGGTCATTTTATTCATACAAAAGAGATACATATACCTAACATGAATACCTGTCTGGCCTGAGTGATCTCTAGTCTTGGGGGAAAGGGCACTTGCCTTTGGCCCCCCATACTGTTCTAAGTATAAATAAAAATGTCTACCTGTTAAATTGACATTTTATTAACCTGTACTGGAAGAGAGAATTCTATATAAATAACTATTTCATTGAATGTTTTGTACACCTTGAAATGTTTCACTAGTATTTAATGGATGTTGGCAACTCACGCTATTGATCCATACACATTAGGTTCAATTAAAAAAATATTTGCCATTTTTATCCGAGATCTTATCACCTAATAATTTGTAAGGACGGTTTTATCAATATCGCACAGTCAGAGTGTACAATTAAATCCCGATTTATCTGCAGGTTTCTGTAATATAGCAATTGCACGACAGTTAGTCAGACTCAGCACTACCCTTTCACGTTGGGCCTTGACATGAAAACATTTTAAAGTGATTGCAAAATGTCATAACACGAAATATGTCCATTAAGGGGAAACATCTAGCACCATAACTACTACACCTTATTGTACAGGTTTTTGTTTTTTGGCAGGCTGCTTCATTGTTCTCTAATATGTTGTGAGCACTGAGCAACTTTTAATGGCCTCCATGGATCAATAATAATGTGTTTCCTTATGCCCTGTATTTAAAGGGACACACAATTGCAAAAAAGCACTGTTTAGCAGATAAACATCCAGTGGAAACATGCGTGCATTTACTATTTTTGTATTATGTAAAAACAGCTTGCAAAGTCTACAGATCTCTGGTCTGCAGCCTTTGCAGGGCCTTAGCTTTAATCCCGGCCCAGACTTTCTATGGCTGTCCAATCACAGACTTCCTAATGCAACTCAAAGAGAAGGGTGGTGTTCTGGGCACATGCCGCCTCTTGAGTTTAGTTCAACTGAGTAAAACAAACCAGGAAGTAACAAGATTGGTTGTCTGATTGACTGCTGAGGGGGTGTAACAAGGTTAATTTATAAAAGTGCCAATTTCTCTTGAAATCTGCTCTTTTTGTGAGAACTAAAAGAGGACACACTTTTCACACATAAAGCATTTCAGCATGCTAAAGTGCTTTAGATGTGTGGAGTGTCACTTTATCAAATATGTGTTGTGAGGTCTGAAAAATACAATTAAATGCAGAATGAATACCATTGTATTTGTCTCTACCTTTTATCCAGTGCCTCCATCTTGGCTCCTCAGAAAGGGGTGATCTGCGAGACTGACTCAGGAAGCCCCATGTACAGAGCGCTACTAACGCACTCTCTCCATGGTTTTAGTGTCCTGTGCCTCACGCCATTGTCCTGCATTATGAAATATGCCCGGTGTGTCAGTTTAATCGCTGAGTTGCACATTTCAGAAAGTGACTCACGTACCGAGACAAGAGCCCGTAAAGCGGTACTATCCAAGCAAAAACAGGACAGTTGGCAACTACACATCATTGAGGAAAAAAATCTTCCTTTATTTAATCCCTCAATTTAGCAAAATAAAAACAAGAACAAAACAGCAGTTGTGGTTAATAAAAGAGGGGGAAAAACATGTTTTAATATTCTGCAATTTGCAGTTTAGTAAATAAACCCCGCAGAGACTGAGTGCCATATACCAGAGTCATAAACTCTTGTAGATAGATTTCCTGGTATTACATAGATTTTTTTATTACGATCATCTAAAATGGTAAAAAGTTCAGCCCTTGTTTAAATATAAACATGTTTTGCTCTTCGAGTCAATCTGTTTCACTGGGTTTTTCTCATTTAACCTTTGTTTCCTATAAACATAAAAGTTGATTCCATAACGAAGACTTTGTCGGCTGCAGTGGGAGCAGCGTTGCCAGACTGTGATTGTAACGAGGGTCAGATGTGAAAAATGTATATTTAAATCTGAGCTGCAAGAAAATGTAAACCTTAAAGGGACACTATAGTCACCAGAACAACTACAGCTTAATGTAGTTGTTCTGGTGAGTATAATAGCTCCCTTCAGGCATTTTCATGTAAACACTGTCAAGGCAGTGTTTACATTGCCCCTAGAGACACCTCCAAGTGGCCACTCCTTAGATGGCCAATGGAGGGGCTTCCTGGCTCAGTGCTGCATAGTAGGCAGCTCTGCCGTTCAGCGTCTCCACGCTCAATACGGAGCATTTGCAAGGCAGGTGCTTTGTGCAATTACTGCCTCTTGGACCTGTTGTCTGGACCTGTTGTCTGACTGACAGCCAGGGGGTGTTACTACATTAATTTAGAAAGGCCTCAATTTCTATTGAAATCTGGACTTTTTGTAAAATGAGCTAGGAAACACTTTTCACAAGTTAACAGGCTGAAGTGCTGTATGTGTCTGGAGTGTCCTTTTAAACAGACACTACATGCACCCAGACTACCTCATCTCAATGCAGCAGTCTGGTTGCAGTGTTAGTGTCATTTTAGCTCTGTAATGTAAAACATCACCATTTCTTCCTGATAGCCACTAGAGGTGCTTCCACTGTAAGAACCGAAGGCATTCAGAGGAAGTAATGTGTGAGAACCGAGTCTGCATTAGATTGGACGAGACACCTGCCCAGTGACATTGCAGAAGGAGGATTGGATGGCTAAGTTTCGTTGTTGACCAAAAGGTAAGTTAAAACCCTTTTTAAAATTTAATTTGGGGAGCTCCTGAATCTAAACGGTGATAACTCTATAATATTAGGAATACATGTTAGGACTACTAACGCTATAGCTTATATTTGCCCTTTTTAATGCCCGTTGCAGCCAAAATGCTTGTCTGCACTCTTAACATTTCTCATTATGGCTACACCAACCGCTGATGGTTTGACAAAAATCCTCCTGATAGCGAACATTCCGTAATGGAGCCTGCGCTTATATCGCCTTCCTGACCACCCACTCCTCCCACACCTCACTCCACTGCCAATCATTACACTGGCTCTCTATACGCTTTCGTTCAAAATCATAATAACTCGCACCATGATAGTGCCCCAATATACATATCCTTACTAAAAGGTGTATACCATTGTACCACTGCCAAAGACTCTCACCTGTCCTCTTCTTGCACCAAAAGATCTAGGAGATCTAGGATTTTCAATATTTTGTTTTCGTATGCCTATTTTCATCAAATATAGTTTTAATCTAAAAATGTATACTAAATAGAAACCTTCACCTCTTCATCCTGCAGCTGTGTGCATCCATCTTTGCACCTGGCAATCAGCATCGATAACTCATACAGAAAACAAGAGAAATGAAACAATGTTTCTCCTGCTCATTTGCATTCTGTGCCCTGGCTGTGCCTTGTCTGGATTGGATTATGATTTAATTTGCTAAGTCTTTCATAAAAATTTTAAAGAAAATGGAGCAACGTACGAAAAAAAGTCAACACACATAGATGATTTTCAATCAAAGGTTTAATTTCTATACAAATGATGGTTCCCTTTAAAATCCAATTTCTTTTTAAAGGTAAATCAATTAAGCAATTAATTTCTTTACATATAACAATGGTTTCTCCTTTGAATCAAATGTACCATTAGCTTCTCTTATAAACGACACTATAGCCCCCATATCACCCCATCTCATTGGAGCTTGGACTGGGTGTCATGCCCCTGTAGTTCTAACCTCTTACATCTGAAAACATTACAGTTTGCAACCAACGCAATAGATGTTCTTTATCCAAGGAGAGATCTGACTGCCATTCTGGGGGCAAGAAGGGGTGTTTTCCTAGTTTGTTGGAAAATTGGAATCGCTTCAAACTGGATTTTTTGCCTTCTCTTTGGATCAACAGCAAAAACAGATGTGAGAAAGGCTGAACTTGATGGACACACGTCTCTTTTCAGATATGTAACTGTAAAGGATCCTTGCATTCGTGCAGCAATTATCCTTGCAGCTTCTCCCGAAATCCAACTGAAACAAAGTGATTATAGCTCCCAATCCCCCAAACATGAGTCGAGACTTCATGAAGGGGTAAAACGATCTGATTTACTGTGGGCTACCCGCCCGGTATTTATGCAGGTCTTCCACCTGGTGGACACTCCCCTAGGGGACCAGATGGAAGACTGGGACAAAAGTAACACAGTAGCCAATCACAGTGGCTATAGCATAAGCACTCCCCTTTACATAAATCACTCCCTCTTTTCCATCCTGGAGATAATTAACTTAAGGTAACAAAGAGAGCCTTAATTATCTCCTGGAAGAAAGAAGCATGGCTTTTCTTATTTAGCAAAACAGAATAAAAATATATAACTTTCTTTTTACACAACATAAACTTTAAGTTCCACATATCCCCAGATAGCTTGGATCTGAGGGCATATTCTAGGCGAATAGCGCTCAGATCCCACGAACACAGTTCTCAGAATCATCGACTGAAGTTTGACTTTCACCGGCCGTTCGTGTGGTTGCAGCCGACTGCAAGTTCCATACTATAGCTATCTGGGGTCGGCCACTTTCGCATTTATTGTTATTTCCATGAAATCCCGCTGTAATTCTCCAAATAACCTAACAGGCTTGTTTGTATAGTCTGTAAATAGGGGATTTCGTTACACAGCTCCCCCTTAGTCCCATGGAACGGCATACCTGCTTAGATCCTAACGGGTCGGCTAAGGGATGTCCGGTAGCACAGGAGAAACAAACAAAAATAACTACTTTTCCAGTTCACTTTGCCGGGACAGGCCATCGGCATTGGCATTCTGTTTCCCGGGGCGATACTGCATTGTAAAATTATAGGGTTGCAGTGCCAAGCTCCATCTGAGTAGTCTGGGGTTATCGCCAGCTACTCTGTTAAGCCAAATTAAAGGGTTGTGGTCAGTCAGCACTGTGAAAGAGCATCCATACAAGTAGGGTTGTAGTTTCTTAAGTGCCCAGACTAATGCCAGACACTCTTTCTCCACGGTGGCATAGCTGACTTCGCGGGGTAATAGTTTTCGGCTCAGATACGCCACCGGGTGATCCATGCCATCATCTCCCACCTGGCTCAATACTGCTCCCAGTCCAAACATTGAGGCATCTGTGTGGACGAGAAACCTTTTAGTATGATCAGGTGCCGCTAACACAGGAGATGCACTTAACGCAGCCTTGAGTTTCTGGAACGCCTCCTCACACTCAGTGGACCAGACTACTTGTCGGGGTAGGGACTTTTTGGTGAGGTCTGTCAAGGGTTTGGCAAGGGCACTGTATTCCGCTACAAATTTCCTGTAATAACCTGCGGTGCCCAAGAACGCCATGACCTGGGTTTTCGTCCGGGGTTGAGTCCACTGGGTGATGGCCTCAATCTTAGCGGGCTCTGGTCTCTGTTTTCCTGACCCTACTCTGTGACCTAAATATTGGACTTCAGCCATGCCCACGTGGCATTTCTCAGGCTTCAAGGTTAGCCCTGCATTCTGAATTCGGTTGAGCACTACTGAGATGTGCTCCAGGTGGGCTTCCCAAGTGCCACTGAAGATAGCTATATCGTCCAGGTAAGCACAAGCGAAGCCCTGAAATCCCTCTAGGAGCCGGTCTGCCATCCTTTGAAACGTAGCTGGGGCATTCTTCATCCCAAATGGCATAACCTTAAACTGGTATAGGCCAAATGGGGTGACAAATGCCGATTTTGGAATGGCCTCAGGCTCCAAAGGGATTTGCCAATATCCCTTGCACAAATCAATAGTGGTCAAATAATTCCCCCCATCCATACGGTCTAGCAGCTCGTCTACTCTGGGCATGGGGTATGCGTCGGTAACGGTCCGATCGTTTAGCTTACGGTAGTCCACGCAGAACCTGGTGGTACCGTCTTTTTTAGGAACCAGCACTACTGGGGAAGCCCAGGGGCTTTGGGACGGTTCTATGACCCCCAGTTCTAACATGTCCTGGAGTTCTGTTAACATGCTTTCCCGTACTGCCTCTGGAATTCGGTAAGGCTGCTGCCGCAGGGGTAACTGGCCTGGGGTCTCCACTCTGCTGGAGCGCATACCGCGGATGGCTTGAGCATGTTTACATGGAAGGATCGCCGGATCCTTTCATTGGAACAGTCTGCCACAATGTACGTGGTATCACTGATCCGCTCTATTACAGTGTAGGGGCCCTGCCAGGATGCCTGTAATTTATCTGTTTTGATAGGTTTAAGCACTAGGACCTTTTGTCCCACTTCTAATATACGGTCTCTAGCTCCCTTGTCATACCAGTACTTCTGCCGTTGTTGGGCGGCTCGCAGGTTCTCCCGAACTGTTTCGGTCAGAGCTTGTAGCCGGTCCCTCAGCTCTAGTACAAAGGAGACTATAGGGGTACCTGCTTGTTCCATATCACCCTCCCAATGTTCCCGTACTAGATCCAGGGGTCCCCGAACCCGTCTCCCGTATAATAGCTTGAACGGGGAGAATCCGGTGGACTCCTGGGGAACTTCCCTATAGGCAAAGAGCAAATGAGGGAGGAATCTTTCCCAATTCCTACAGGTCTCTGTGAACGTGATAAGCATTTGCTTAAGGGTGCCGTTAAAACGTTCACAGAGGCCATTGGTTTGGGGGTGATAGGGAGAGCTTAATATGGGTTTTACCCCACAGCTCTGCCAGAGCTGTTGGGTAACCACCGCGGTGAATTGGGTTCCCTGATCTGACACTATCTCCCTAGGGAATCCCACCCTAGTGAATACCTGAACTAGTGCTTCCGCTACCGTCTCTGCATGTATATTGGACAGAGCTATAGCTTCGGGGTAGCGGGTAGCGTAGTCCACCACAGTAAGAATGTATTTCTTACCGGATGGACTGGGTTTACTGAGTGGCCCGACTAAATCAACTGCCACTCGGAAAAAGGGTTCCTCAATAATGGGTAGGGGGCGTAGTTTTGCCCTGGGGTGATCCCCTCTTTTCCCTACCTTTTGGCATACTTCGCAGGTCCTACAATAATCCTGCAAATCTCTAGTGACCCCTGGCCAGAAAAAGGACTGGGTGAGTCTGTCTCTCGTCTTTTTAATGCCCAAGTGACCTGCTAGGGGAATATCGTGGCTAATCCGCAACAGTTCTACTCGATACTTACGGGGTACTATTAACTGTCTTTTTTCTACCTGGCCCGCTCCTGTCCCTGTCCCTGTCCCCCCAGTCACTCGGTACAGTAAACCCTTTTCCCAGCTAAACCTTGCCTGATCTCTGTCTCCCTGGGGTTGTTCTGCCTCCCTCCGATACCCTTTTGAGGTGGGATCTTCCCGTTGCGCTTGCTCAAAGTCTTGAGGGGTACCCCAGTAAGAAGTATTAGGGTTATCGCTTACCTGGTCATGGGTTGAGGGGGAGGCTTCCATAGCTCTGGATTGCTGCCGGGTGGTAACAGGTAGTGCTCCTTCGGGACTGCAGGCTGCCAATTGGGACGTCAGGCATCCTAGATCATTCCCCAGCAATACTTCCGCGGGCAAGTCTGGCATGATGCCCACTTCTACGGCCTTGGCCCCTGTACCCCAATCAATGTGAACCCGGGCTGTTGGTAGTTTGTGAATTGCCCCTCCGGCCACCCTTACAGCAATGGTGCGTCCTGTGTGCTGGGTCGGGGTGACCCGGTGTGGCTGGACCAAGGTAATAGTAACCCCGCTGTCTCTTAGTCCCCGAGCCTCTTGTCCATTGAGCTTTACAGACTGGCGGTGGTGCGCCCTGTTATCCCCAGCCGCTTGCACAGGGTTCACCTCATGTAAGGTGGCCCAATTCTCACTGTTGCTACTGGGTGTCTCTTGAGTCAGAGCGTTGTAATCCTCTTGCACACAGTGTGCGGCTGCTTTGGTTGGTGGTACCGGTGCCCGCCCCCAGCGGTCTGTAGTGCGTTGTGGGCAATTAGGTTTGATGTGCCCCACTTGCTTGCACCCATAACACATTGGAGCGGTCTTTTGGTACCCCGGGGTTGTGGTATTGCTCCCTGGTGGTGGTACCCTCTGTGGCATAGTTGGCGGGCCAGATGCAGGCCGCTGGCCCTGGACCCCTCGGTTTCCATCCATCCGCCTGCTCTCATGGAATTCGTCTGCCAGCCTTGCTGCCTCCTCCACCATTTTTGGCTTTCTGTCTCTGACCCAGTCTCTCACCTCCGCTGGAGTATAATCAAAAAATTGCTCCAGTAACAACAATTGCACAGCATCCTCTAGGGTAGTTGCCTGATTCCCCTGCATCCAATTGCAGGCAGCGCGTTGCATACGAAATGCCCACTCCGTATATGAATCCTTGCCTTGTCTTCTGAGGGCCCTGAATTTCCTTCTATGGGCTTCAGGAGTTACAGCGTACCGGGCTAACAAAATTTCTTTTATCTTGTCATAATTTTGTATATCCCCATCTGGCACAGCTCTCAACGCTTCGGCTGCTCTACCTGATAGTTTACTACTTAATACTGCAGCCCAGTTAGCTCTTTCCAAATCTTCTAACACACATTGTCTTTCAAAATCTTGCAAGTAATTATCAATATCCATCTCACCTTCCACGAAGCTTTTAAATGCAGCGTAGTTGATTTTCCGCTGACGCCCCATTGTAGATCCAGATAGCGACAATATATCCACAGGAGGTGATCTGTCTCTGGCTTCTCGTGCTTCCCTGGCATTCTGGGACTCTGTAGCTTGTGCCAAGATCTGTACCACGATCTCTGGTGCAGGGTTAGGTCCTACCAGGCTGAGTCTCCATCTCACATCCCTCTGGAACTCTGTTTCCTCTGCATTCGCCATTTGTGGTTCGCCGGTTTGATCGCTCTCCAGTAGTTCGGCTATTAACGTGGCTTTCGGTTTGTTGCTTGCCACTATGCCTCGAGTTTCCAGCAGTTCCTTCAATGTATTTCGTTTCAAGCGTTCGTATCTATGCGCCATTCACCCCTTGTTTCAATTCGGTACGTCCGTTCGGGAGGAAATCCCGCCGCTTGCCACCAGTGTTGTGGGGATATTTATGGGATAATAATAGTAACAGTGAGAATTGCCCACTAATTCAATTCTCAGATCCCAAAGAACGTTTATCGTGTTAAGTGGAATGTATTTCATATAATAATATCACAATGTATAAAAATAGATTTTATTTATGATAACCAATAATTAACAAATAATATTATGTAACATGCATGACAATAATCAATGAATATTCAGTATAAAATGGTATGCAATACAAAGAAATGGGTATTACGTTTCAATGGCTAAATAGCATTATCTGTCAAGACTTCTACGATTTATGACTAGCTTCCACAGACTGAAAGTGAAACTTTTCACACAGAGAACAGAATTCCTCAGAGTGCAGCATAAGGTCGTAAAGTTTAGCAGACAGTTAGAATAACCCTTTCAATGCTGGCTAGATCTCCTAGGTAGTTAAGATCTATTCTTATGTAATTTTTAAATAAAATAACATTTAAACCAGTTTAAATTCATTTTCTTAAACCATCCAATAAGAGAATCTAACATTATATAAGCAGATTTTTAATTTGTCTAAAAGATATCTATCTTAATTTAGAGCAAATCAATACACCTGGATAAAAACAGCGGTATGCTAACACGTGATAATATCACATCAATATATAATTATTCTTAATTCCACCTGCAGAATGGAATGTTTATAACTATATATTCTTAGTTAACTAAGATTTCTTAATATGGAAATCTGACCGTGCTTTATCCAGTCATATATAATGCTATTAATATAATTTAATTAATTTAATTAATTAAATGAAAGCAGTATAATTACCAGTTGAGTAGATATTTCATCCGATTGGTAGTCTCTCTGCATGGAGGTGTTGGTTAGAAAGTCAGTAAATTCTAAGTGTTAGAGTTTTAGGAGTAGAGTGTTAGTCTCAGATGTTGTCCGAGTTGGAGTTCCCAAACTTCCAATTCCTCTCTCCTCTCCTTTGCATATCTTGCATCTGCCTCCTCTCTCCCGTATTCCTATCTTCCCTTTGTCTTAACTTTTAAAGGGCCAGACTCTCTGTACGTCATCAGTTGATAACCCAATAGAAGCACTAGAGGTGTGGTTATCTTCCAGATTGCAATTTAGTTATTTGGTCTGTAGAGGGCAGTCTTGTCCCACTAAACATACCTATCCAGGAAAGAGTTAACTTTTCCTGGTGGCTATTTTGACGTCATTTTGGCCTATCTAGATAGTGGCTATAACTTACGTATCCTTCAAAGATCAAAGGGGTTCTTACATTTTGTCCAGACTATGTGTCTGCAAATCTGCTATAATTTCTGATATGACAGATCATGAACTAAGTTTACCCTTTTCCATACAATGGTACCTTATATATATAGACAGTTAAATATTAAATTTAATCTTCTCTGTCACAATTGTCTGGGTTTAGATTTGATTATATTCCATTAGCACTAGACAGTCTGTCCAACCCCCTTCCTTATCACTTGTTTATACTATGCATTCCTTAGCTCTGGCAAAGAGGCCAGTCTTATAGAAAGAAATCTAGTGTCTTCTTTGTTAATTTGAAATAACAAAATGGAGTCTGGTCTGTTCAGAGTGACTCAGAATATACACTTTTAGTTTCTATCATAGCACAAAATGTCTGCCGATATAAATACTCTGACATAACCCCCCTTTAGTGCATTTCATAGCCAAAATTAATTTAGCTTATGAATAAGCACTATAGAAGTTACCAGACATATTGTGCAATCACATCATTTCTAACATAGGCCCGTGCGTGGAATGAACATTTTTGTATATATTTGTACCTGTAAAAGTTTTGAACTTTACACTTAGTACAATCAACCATAAAATCATTATTAACATAGTACATTATTTTCATTTGAAAAATGTCTTTGGGAGTTACATATGGTATGGTCAATAAAAAGCAAATCTCCATACGTTCCGGATCAATTAAGAGAGGTATAGCGCTCCCCATCTCAAAGGCCAGATTTAATTGCATAGGCTCAATTGTCTCTCCATCCACATTGGCAAGCATCGCATGAATAATATCCTTGGATACAAAATACAGAGGTATGCGTCCCCCTGCCAATTCGATCATTCCAGTTTGCACTTCGTCGAGAAAAGCAAGTGTGTGGAACAATATTGGGTCATGCAGAAATAGAAGTTCACGCTTAAATAAGTCATGACTTTGGTGCAGCTCAGTGGATTTGGCAATTAACTCCGAATGCAAATTCGTTGTAACAACTGTGTCTTCCACAATAGTTAACATGTCTTGGAGAAGTGTTCTTTGCTGTTGTATCACCTGATGAATATCGTTAATGTGTTGCTTTAGTGCATAGATTTCCATATCCAGCTTTTGGACAGTAATAGAGTTGGCTGCAGACATTCCAGTTGCGACAACTGCACCGACAGTGGCACAACCTAATGCAACAATTATGGCGGTGAGGAACCTTTTGGGTCGGTTGCTCATCGGAATAGAACTGGATACAAATGGTTTCCGGGCTTGCTCCAAGATATTTCGCACACGGTCCTGTGCTCTTTGGAGGTGCATCTGGTACCAAGTCTGTAACTCAGGAAGCTGCATCGATGAAATGTTGTATGCCTTCTCGATGGAAATCTTGGGGTCCAAGCTGACGAACACACGTCGGGTCAGGATCCTCTTCTCTGTTAAGATGAACCCTGGTGTCTCTTGAATCAGGATGCCGGAGGATGGTCCCATCTCTGCGATCGGGTCGGTCCGTAGCTCTTGGCACAGGAGCAGTACGATCCAGAAACACGCCACATCCTTCTTGGACATCTTTCGACAGTCACGGATCAGGAACTCGTTTCAGACTTATCTACTAATGATTCAAGGTTTGTTAAGCATACAAACTTATAACAGTGTGACATCACTTGGCCTAGGACAACACATTATTACGATTCATCAACATATGTATTCTCTCTAATTCTATTTTTATAACTTCATCCCTCACTACATTTATTACTGACTTTTCAGCAATTTGCCTATAGCAGTTAAACAAGCTAGTAACCTGCTTATAAAATGTAGTTATTGGATGGCAAGGAAATGGTTAATGACATGAACGTACATGAGATCATGGCACATCACAACATTTCACATCATACGATACCACGTGAATCAAGCATTCATCCAGGTTAGTCGTTCACCCTTCTGCATCCGAATCCACACCTATAATCCTTAATTGAGATTTAGGATGACAAGCACGCAACTGGTTAATGTGAACCCACTTTTCAATAAAATCACCATCCTTAGGAATTTTTATCTTGTACGCTACTGGGGAAATTTTGTCAATGATGACATATGGCCCTTTCCAAGAAGGTAAAAATTTATTTTCCTTGACTTGATTTCGCGCAAAGTTATACAGATAGACTTGATCTGTTATCTCATATTCCTTTTTCGTGGTTTTTAGATCGTAATAGGTCTTAACCCCTGTCGCTGCTTTTTCTAGATTCTTTTGGGCAAAAGCAAATGCATGCTGTAAATGCTTGCGCAAATCTTCGATATACTGATGCGTAGTGGCAGCATTGATCAAGTTATGATCCGAAGTACGATATAGTAAATGCTGTGGTAAAACCATCTTTCTTCCTGTCATCAATTCAAAAGGTGACAATTTGGTAGCAGTGCTAGGTGTAGCTCTAATCGCCATTAAAACTAGGGGCAATTTAATGTCCCAGTCTTTACCAGACTCCTTAACATATTTCTTCAGAATATTAACGATAGACTGGTTATATCGCTCTACCCCCCCGCTAGACGCAGCGCGGTATGCAATATGTAGCTTTCGTTTAACACCTAGAATGTTCCACATCTTAGCCATTACTTCGCTGGTAAAATGACTACCTCTGTCTGACTCAATTCTTTGAGGCAGACCGAACCTGGAAAAGACATGGTTAATCAACAAAGTGGCGCACACGGTACTCGTGTTCTCTTTACAAGGCAAACATTCTATCCACTTTGTGTACATACATGTAACGGTTAACATGTATTTGTTACCTCTTGAAGATCTTGTTACAGGACCTATAAAGTCAATTTGAATATCAGACCAGGGTAATGACACCCCCCTCTTCTGAAGTGGTGCACGATGGGTTGGACCATGGGGTTGATATTGCGGACAAATCAAGCATCCCTGACAGTATGTCTTAACATCCCTTAACATGTGTGGCCAATATGCATAATCACGCAATATCTCATATGTGATCTTATCACCACGATGCCCAGATGTAGGTGCATCATGTGCGTGTTGGAGCATTAACCCTCTGTATACAGTTGGGACTACCCATTGTTGTATACCATGTTTAGAAGTTCTGACCAGCAACCCATCCATGATACTAAATTGGACTTTATATCTCATCAAGATTCGTAAATCTTCATTATTTTTGCAATCCACATCTGTGATGGGATTGGCAGTAGGTTCTTCTACATGTTTATAGAATATGCCTATGACGGGATCATTCTTTTGACTAGTAATCAGGTCCTCACTAGGAGCTTCTTGACTCCATTGCACGACATTTAAGTCGGCATTATCTCTAGCCTGTCGTCTAGTTATGGCTTCAACATGAATTGAACCCATAAGATCATCAATGTTTAGGGTTTCACCATTGATGGCAGCTTGTTTTGCCAGTGAATCAGCTAAGTCATTACCATCCTTGTCAATACCTTCTATTTTAGAATGGCCTTTGGTTTTCTTCCAATATATGGATAAACCATTTTCCTTAACCAACTCATCGATTTTACAAAACAATTTCCCATGTTTAACAGGTTTGTTATTGCTTTTCAGCATTTGGTTACGTTTCCAGCTAGGCAGATATTCGACGAAACTGTTGCGAACATAGTTGGAATCAGTTATAATAACAAATTCTTTGATACCATATTCTATTGCCATTTGAATGGTCTTATATACTGCACAGAGTTCGGCTATCTGACTGCTTTTGGGACCAATATTGTATCCTATAGATACATTGGGATAATCACCTGTCCAGGCGATTCCGATACCTGCAACTAACTTCCGTTCAGCACCAGCGACGTGGTGATATGAACAACCATCAATGTATACCCACGGTAGTGGTCGACAGTATTCCTCGTCATAAACTTTATAAGGAGATAGCAATTGCTCTTCTAGGAAGTCATCTCCGGTGTCATTATCATCCAGAGATGGAGCAGTACAGTCATGTAATTCTGCTAAACCTTGGGCAACTGGGCTTCTCTTATTATGTTTATAACGGACTTCTAACGGCCATCCCTGTAAGGATAGAGTCCATGCAGTAATCCGACTGTTAGAGAGATTACCGTCTCTAATTCTTTCACTCTGCAGATACTGTAGAGGTTGGTGAGCTGTTTCTACAATTATTTTCTCACCTTGGATATAGCTACGAAAATTTTGTAGTGCCCAGACAGTCGACAATAACGCCTTCTCACACGTGTTGAATTTAACTTCAACAGGTGACAAAGTCTTGCTAGCATATGCAATAACTTTGTTTAAACTATCCTGCTTCTGATACAGAACAGCACTAATGCTTAAATCGGTATATCCTGTCTCCAGATAGAAAGGTTTACCCCCCTCTGGGTATGCTAAACAGGGTGCCTGAGTGAGCTTCCTCCTCAGTTCACTTACCGCTTGGTCCTGAGGCTCCCCCCAGTTCCAGGTAGTTTCCTTTTTAAGCAGGTGTAAGAGTGGTTTTGTTATTTCTGCATAGTTATCTATAAACTTACGGGAGTAGTTAGTCATACCAAGGAACGATCTTAATTCCCTGATGTTTGAAGGTGTTTTAGCCTTTAGTATGGCTTCAACCTTCTTCCTCTGGGGATTTAATCCTTCAGAAGTTACCTCATGTCCGAGGAAATTGACATGGGTGCGACACCATTGCGCCTTTTGTAAAGACAGTTTAATCCCTGCCTCTCTTAACTGAGTGAGAACATGTCTAATCTCTAAGATATGCTTATCAAAGGAAGTGCTTTTCAGCAAGACATCGTCGACATATGATAACGTTCCTCTCTCGAGTGCGTCAGGCATAGCTTTATGCATGAACACAGCGAATTCATGACCAGAGTTTATATAACCGAAAGGCATACGGGTCCAGGTATACTGCTGCTTTCCAAATGTGAAGGCCAATTTGTATTGGTCTTCATCATGGACTGGTACAGTCCAATATCCCTGCGCACAGTCAATGGCAGTGAATATTTTGGATCCCTGCATTTGTACCAAACATTGGTCTATGTATGGCGTTGGCCAACCAGACATATAGACGCGTTTATTTAGCTGTCGTAAGTCAGCGCATAAACGCCATTGTCCATTAGGTTTCAGAATCCCCAAGATCGGATTATTATACGAACTGTGCACTGGACGTATAATGCCCCTTTCCTTTAAATTCTGAATGATGTCTTGTAGACCATCATATGACGCTAATGGGAGTCTATATTGTTTGATAAATACAGGTGGTAAATTTGGATCAGTTTGTATTCTGGCTACGTGGAGGTTAGTTAACCCACAGTCGTAGGAATTTTTGGCAAAAATATCCTGGAATTCCAAAAGGACTTCCTTTAGCTGCTGTCGCTCAGCATCATTGGAGCAACCGTCAGCTAAAGATATTTGCTCTTCTAGCCTTTCCTGAAATCCTGGAAAGATTTCAGGCTGGCCTATCTCATAAGCTTCTTCAAGCCTAGAAGTTAGGTCAGTTCGGTGTTGACTTACCTTTTCTCTTTGGTCGTGATACTCTTGTGATTCCTGCTCATTGAGCGGATGATCGAAGGTGATAGATGCTTCTTCGATTTTACACGAGCCTTCTTCAACGTTGAAGGGATATACAGATAGGATAGTGAATAATCCTTCTGGGGAGGAATGGAATATTTGATCGACAATTTCGTCCTCAGTTAAGTATTCTTCAGGGATGAGGCCTATAATTTGGTTTTGGAAACCAAATGTATAGTACTCAGCATCCAATGCTAGACCTAACAATGTTCCTTTTGGTAAAGTAACACTATTGGGTGTAACATTGTTGACCATGATATAGGTGGGATTCTTACCAATACATACCATTGGTGTATGTGTTACCACCATCCCTAATTGTTGTATCCTGTTGGATAAACAGATTAGGGCATCAGAGTTTTCCAATCTCTGACCCTCCTTGACCTGTAGGGGTAAAAGAAAGTTACTTGTCCCTTGGGGAATGGTTATGTCATCAGGTACTTGTATACTTACCACATAAGGGAGTATTTGTCCTGATTTCAGGGCGTTTTCCTCGTGTAGGTATCCACAAGGATTACCTTTTAACCTTGTCCACAAATTGGAATTAATCAGGTCAAGGTGTATGGCAAAACGATGTATGACATCATTGCCAACGTAAACCTGATAGCGAGGTTCATCTATCACTAGGAATAAATGTTTAACTGTCTTATTTCCGATGGAAATAGATAGTAAACATTTTGCTATCACATTGTAACTCTCTGATTCGCCATCCAGATTCTGGATCCACCTGTCATGTGGGGAAGCGTACCTGATCATTTTAGGATTAGCGATCTGCCTTAACAGACTTCTGCTAATATAGCTGTTCTCACTCTGTAAGTCCAGCTTTGCATTCCTACTTCTTCCTAAGTCATTTATTTGCATAGGAAAGAATAAGTTGTTATTAACCCTTTCAATTCTGGCAAGGAATTGAGCATGACCTGCCAGATCTACAGATTCAACATAGTCCCTGTGGAGAGAAATGGTTAAAACATCACCTTCCAGAGAGACATTCTGGATCCTCTCTGGAGCAATTCTTATGGAATGCTCATCTACAGGTGCGATTGCATCATTCACCTGCAGGATAGTCACGTCAGGTGACTGACTATTTCTAAAATGTACCTCAATCGAGTCAGGTCTTTCTTCTATCACATGGCAGTTACGATCAGATTGTACATGTGATTTCTCATAGGTTATGGGAACCTTAGCTTGTGACCATACAATTCCATTTACACAGTCAATAATAGTGTTAAGTCTTCTGAGTATGTCTATACCCAGAATCAGTCGGTCATAGGGGAGATCTACCACTATCACCGGGTGTCTAAAGGTTTTGTTACCTATTTTAAACTTTAACCATGTATTGCCAATAACATGAAGGGCATTTCCTCCTACACTCAACAGAGCATTGGGGAAATCTCTTAGCTTCGGTTTATCCGTTGCTAAGTCCATTACCTGCTGGAAGTAGGTATTAGATAAGATAGTGGCTTGTGAACCAGTATCTATTAACCCTTTAAAAGGCTGGGGTAACGAATCCTGTATTTCTACAGACATGTAGTACCTTCCTTCATGTTCTTCTAATTCACATAAGAATTTAGAATGTGTCAACATATTACTTGTTTTCCATACATTACCGGTCACAGCAGTAGTTTCTACCTGTACTGAGGAATGCTCAGTCTTACCCACAGGCCCATCCTTTTAGGAATATCTTGAACTGTCAAGCGGGAACTAGTGGTCGGCATCTCATCAGTTAACCCTTTCAGGTCTGGATCCTGGAAACTAGTGGTTGCTGGGGCTACTTTAGCCTTTGGCTGAAATGAAAAAACAGAGGAACACGTTGCGCCTCCTTCACCCGGAAGTGAAGTGACGGGATAGGCAATAGGTTTCCTAACACAACTATTGTTTATTTGACTGTTAGTACCTGGAAAGGAAACAGGGTTAGGCATTACATCTACTGATAACCTAGCCTGTTTAGTCACAGTGGCTATTATTGCTGCGGCACCTGTTGTTGTTGCTGCGGTTGCATAGGTAGTTCTGCAATTGGAGCTATCCCTAAAAAAGGATTTCTGGCAAAGACTTCGTTAATCTTTGTCATTCCCTCCATTAATTTGCCCATCTGGTCTGTCAATTGACCAACCTGACGACGCAAATTATTTCCCCCATTGCCGTTTTGTCTTTGCCCATTAGAATTTGGCTGGGATGGCTGAGACTGTTGGGAGTTATTGGAAGCAGATTGGTTGTTTCTGTTTCCATATCTCCTATTTCCCTGAGGGTTCCTTCTCCATTGGGAATTGCCTTGGTTCTTATTAACCCAGGGGCGTTTATTCCCATTGGCATTGGATTTATCAGAGTTATTAGAGGAATTTGCAGAATTGCTTCCTGCGTTTTCCTGTTTCTGAGGTTTTGGTGTTTTCAAAACCTCGGAATAGGTCCTCTTTTTCTGTTGGGTTTCTAAACCTAACTGAATTTTAGTCTCTGACACCATTTTATCACCAGGTTTCTTAACCTTTGGCTGATTTTCGTCATGTGCATGGTGTATAGTGTACAACTTCATACACTGACTGACTAGCCATTCTAATGGTAACTTACAATCGTAATCTCTTGCGAGATTCATTTGTATGTTTACCGGCATGGCATGAAAATACAGATCTTTGAAGTCTGTGCTTTCATACCTGGGTTTTCTTTGGGCCACGGAGTATGCATTTTTAAGAATTATTAAAAATTCTCTGGGGCTTTGATCTGGACGGCACTTTAAGTTATAAAGCGCCTTCTTTGCAGAAGCAATGGTTTTATACTTACCATATTCCATGATTATTTCATATTTCATCTTGGACCAGGACATTAACTGTATAGCTTGAAGACTTTCTAGATAAACACGACACATTGAATCAAAGGTCCATGTAATGAACCATTTCTTATGAATGTCATCATACATGCCCAATGAATTCATTGCTCTATCATAATTTTCCAGATGTTCAGATATGTTTCCTGAACCTCTAGAAAATTGTGGGACAGTCTCTCTAAGGAATTTGATGACCTTTGGTGTTTCATAAACAGGCGTCGTTGATTTACGATCTCTGTTTCTGTGTTTGGGTAAACGTCTATGCGATCTGTCTGCTGAAGAGGAATTAGACCCGTACAACAGTGCAGATGGCATATCAGTTACATGGCCTTCAGAGTGGACAGTGCAATCACTTTCACTCCCATCACTCTGAGCTTCTTGTTCACTGTCACAATTCTGATCAGCATCAGAATTCTGCCAGTGTACAGAACCATGTCTGTTTTCATTCCTATCACCTTGAATTGGACTCTCCCTCTCAAGTTTGGCCAAGACAGCTTTTTCAAACTGTTCTGCCCAAGATTGCCAAGGTGGCTTGGTAATGTCATGAGATGGGGAATCTTGTTCCACAGGTGATTTTTTAGAATTACTCACACCTTTACTTACAGACTGTTTTATGAAAACCTGGTTTGGTGTGGGAAAATTATAATAAGGAGGGGATTTACAAATAGTCCTTTCTTGCATTTTTGTGCAACTTTTTGGCACAGAATGATGACTACCAACCTCACTGTCTAATTTCTGACTCTCCTTTTCATACTCATCCAATTGCATTTTAAGCTGATTTATTTCCTGTGCATATTTATCCATCAAAGCTTTCATTTCTTTTTCATGATCAGCCTGACGAGTTTTATGCTCAGCAAGTAAATCTTGGTATTTCCCATTTTGAATGCCCAGATCGTCACTGTACGTGTCCAATTTGGCATTCAGTGACTTGTTTTCATCACACACCTTAAGAAGTGCTGTCATAAAGAAAGGCCAAGAGTGTATTATGTACGCCATTTTCCTTTCTATGTTCTTTTGTTCAGCAATTTCTTTAAGATATATGATGATGTGTTCATCAGTTAAAATGGTTTGTTTAGCTTCCCATTCTATGCTTTTCAACCAAACCTCATAGGTTGCATCATTTTTCATATGTTTATGAATATGAACTAGAGCATGTTTTCTTAGGTCTTCAATTATTTCAGTATTATCTGTTACAGATGTATTACTGGATTCAGCCATATTTCTATACAGTGATTTAATCTCAATACAAAACTCTTTTCTATATCAAGATTAAATTGCATGAATTACACCAATATTATTATTATATATGAAATACAATTTCAACTTAAACGATCTCAGCACCGTGCCTCCAATATGTGGGGATATTTATGGGATAATAATAGTAACAGTGAGAATTGCCCACTATTTCAATTCTCAGATCCCAAAGAACGTTTATCGTGTTAAGTGGAATGTATTTCATATAATAATATCACAATGTATAAAAATAGATTTTATTTATGATAACCAATAATTAATAATAACATGTAACATGCATGACAATAATCAATGAATATTCAGTATAAAATGGTATGCAATACAAAGAAATGGGTATTACGTTTCAATGGCTAAATAGCATTATCTGTCAAGACTTCTACGATTTATGACTAGCTTTCACAGACTGAAAGTGAAACTTTTCACACAGAGAACAGAATTCCTCAGAGTGCAGCATAAGGTCGTAAAGTTTAGCAGACAGTTAGAATAACCCTTTCAATGCTGGCTAGATCTCCTAGGTAGTTAAGATCTATTCTTATGTAATTTTTAAATAAAATAACATTTAAACCAGTTCACTAGTCATTTTCTTAAACCATCCAATAAGAGAATCTAACATTATATAAGCAGATTTTTAATTTGTCTAAAAGATATCTATCTTAATTTAGAGCAAATCAATACACCTGGATAAAAACAGCGGTATGCTAACACGTGATAATATCACATCAATATATAATTATTCTTAATTCCACCTGCAGAATGGAATGTTTATAACTATATATTCTTAGTTAACTAAGATTTCTTAATATGGAAATCTGACCGTGCTTTATCCAGTCATATATAATGCTATTAATATAATTTAATTAATTTAATTAATTAAATGAAAGCAGTATAATTACCAGTTGAGTAGATATTTCATCCGATTGGTAGTCTCTCTGCATGGAGGTGTTGGTTAGAAAGTCAGTAAATTCTAAGTGTTAGAGTTTTAGGAGTAGAGTGTTAGTCTCAGATGTTGTCCGAGTTGGAGTTCCCAAACTTCCAATTCCTCTCTCCTCTCCTTTGCATATCTTGCATCTGCCTCCTCTCTCCCGTATTCCTATCTTCCCTTTGTCTTAACTTTTAAAGGGCCAGACTCTCTGTACGTCATCAGTTGATAACCCAATAGAAGCACTAGAGGTGTGGTTATCTTCCAGATTGCAATTTAGTTATTTGGTCTGTAGAGGGCAGTCTTGTCCCACTAAACATACCTATCCAGGAAAGAGTTAACTTTTCCTGGTGGCTATTTTGACGTCATTTTTGGCCTATCTAGATAGTGGCTATAACTTACGTATCCTTCAAAGATCAAAGGGGTTCTTACATTTTGTCCAGACTATGTGTCTGCAAATCTGCTATAATTTCTGATATGACAGATCATGAACTAAGTTTACCCTTTTCCATACAATGGTACCTTATATATATAGACAGTTAAATATTAAATTTAATCTTCTCTGTCACAATTGTCTGGGTTTAGATTTGATTATATTCCATTAGCATTAGACAGTCTGTCCAACCCCCTTCCTTATCACTTGTTTATACTATGCATTCCTTAGCTCTGGCAAAGAGGCCAGTCTTACAGAAAGAAATCTAGTGTCTTCTTTGTTAATTTGAAATAACAAAATGGAGTCTGGTCTGTTCAGAGTGACTCAGAATATACACTTTTAGTTTCTATCATAGCACAAAATGTCTGCCGATATAAATACTCTGACAGTGTAAAGGATCCTTGCATTCGTGCAGCAATTATCCTTGCAGCTTCTCCCGAAATCCAACTGAAACAAAGTGATTATAGCTCCCAATCCCCCAAACATGAGTCGAGACTTCATGAAGGGGTAAAACGATCTGATTTACTGTGGGCTACCTGCCCGGTATTTATGCAGGTCTTCCACCTGGTGGACACTCCCCTAGGGGACCAGATGGAAGACTGGGACAAAAGTAACACAGTAGCCAATCACAGTGGCTATAGCATAAGCACTCCCCTTTCCATAAATCACTCCCTCTTTTCCATCCTGGAGATAATTAACTTAAGGTAACAAAGAGAGCCTTAATTATCTCCTGGAAGAAAGAAGCATGGCTTTTCTTATTTAGCAAAACAGAATAAAAATATATAACTTTCTTTTTACACAACATAAACTTTAAGTTCCACATATCCCCAGATAGCTTGGATCTGAGGGCATATTCTAGGCGAATAGCGCTCAGATCCCACGAACACAGTTCTCAGAATCATCGACTGAAGTTTGACTTTCACCGGCCGTTCGTGTGGTTGCAGCCGACTGCAAGTTCCATACTATAGCTATGTGGGGTCGGCCACTTTCGCATTTATTGTTATTTCCACAAAATCCCGCTGTAATTCTCCAAATAACCTAACAGGCTTGTTCGTATAGTCTGTAAATAGGGGATTTCGTTACAGTAACTATGTAACTTTCTTGCAGTAAAAATTAAGCTGTGATGTCCTCCAGTTTTCCATTGCACCTAATGCACATAACACACATTACATGGAAGAAGATTAGTAACTGTGAAAGTACTAGCTCACTAATTATTTTCCCACTGCTCATTTAGAGGAGTGTATATTTACTGCCCCCCTAGACTACAGACATGTAGATGAAGGGTTTTACCAGGAGCATTGCAAATTTGCCAAGATGGAGAAACGTTTGAGTCTTCAAATTTCTACAATGTGCCTGTTTTGTCAAATATCATCCATCCTCAGCTTAGTTTAGTACCCAAACTTTCTTTGTGAGAGCATTTGGTAACTGAACCTGGAATACCAAAAAATTACTCCATCATGCAGTCAGTGAGTGTAAAACCCTAAATATAAATAAGGAGGCTTCTCCTTGACCAATAGTCTAACAGTTATTTTGTATAAACCTGTGGGAGAGGTCTCTCCTTACCTTTATGATACTTATCTTCATGTTCTTATTCTTAGCTCCTGCTCTTTCTCGAACTTCTCCCTCTCTTCTCATTGCTTCTTTGTCATTTTGTCTCTCCATCCTTGAAGAGGCAACGCTGAGTTTTGTGTCTCTCCATCTTTTTAGCAACAGGTAGCTGGACTTATTTAATCAAACTTGCCTTGTAAATCCCAGGCTTTTGCTTTAGCCTTTCCACTTGAAGTCCATCTGTTGTCATGATCTGATGGTCTCCTTGGAAGGAGTATCTTCTTTCCCACTACTGCAAGATGGTTTGTGTTATGGGACCAGGTACCAAAAATAGGCTTTTTCCCCCTCCTTGGCAATGGTCGGATTGGGGAGCCTGCCTGCAATTGCCTGGTGGTGTTGGTCAAGTCGAAGATGTTTCCAATGGATACACCACTGCACAATCAGATTTGATCTGCATTCTTTTGTGGCCTCAGTCCATCATCGGGGCCACACCAGTTAGTCGAGTTATTTATCTATTTATTATGGCCATTTTATATAAACAGTTTTGTTGCCTGGAATGGTGATTTTAAATAATTGATGCCGGTCCTGGCTTTTTTCTCTCCAGCTTGGTGTCGTGGGTTTTACTTCTTTGTTTTGGGTGAATGTCGGGGTCCGTGGTTGTGGAATGGTGGTTAGGAGATTCTCTTTGAGGTTTTTATGAATTGTAGAGACATTAGAGATTACCCCTTATGATTATGTAATAGTCTTTGTAATAGTTTTTATTGAGCTAGATTCTGTCATAAAGCATTGGTTTAGATAGGTTGTTTCTTTTAAAAGAGATTGTAATAATAAATTTTTAGCTTTTCTGGTATTTGTTATGCTAACTGACCATACCAACCCCATTTTTCTAACAAGAAACTCCATTCCATGACGATGGGCCTGTCATGTCTGCAATGCTGAATCAATATATGTAGCAACATTCTGATAATGATTGTTGAAATAACTGTATATTCTACCCAGTGTGTCTGGTCTGGTTCTAGCTGTGTTTAGTTCCTTTTCACAGCTATTTTGTTATGTAAATGGGGTGATTTTTGGTATATAAGAAAATCTTTTAAGTAGGCAACTAGAACAAATTAGGTTGATAAATATTATCTGTAATTCTCTATATTTAGTAGGTATATAAGTCTTTGCACAATGCTCAGAGATCACACTTCAATAGTGATTTTTGGTTTAACTTGGGACGAGTCATATTGCAATATTAATAAATAGATCAACCCATAAAGGGTCGACCTTTCTTGGCAATACCTGGTCTGGTTTGATTTTATTCTCCACCTGGAACGAACCTATGGTGATTGGATTTATATCCTGAATTTAACAAGAGGGAACTTTGCATTAAACCGATTTGAATGTGGACCTCTGCAGAAAGGGTTAAGGCAGAGGGGTAAGTAAGAGGTGTGAGCTGACCGGTCTAGGGCTACATTTGGCTGGATACCACGTGTAGTCTATAGTACAGATCACATTGCATCAGAATATTTCGAGTTACAGGCTGATATCAGGCAATGCAAAGAAAAATGCTGAGCAAATCGTTATGTCACGGCATTTAAACATGAACTTTGTCAGTTTCTAAATCTGATATTATTGTGCAAGAAAAACAGGCACTTATAAGGATAGGCCAACACTACAAGCCAACCAAAGCAGTTTAATGCGGATCTGTCACAATACAATATAAGAGTATTTTTTAATTCAGCAAATACAAATAGTTACTGTTGTAATTATTTTTTATAGATGGCTCGTTCTAAGCAACGCTTTCCTTCCCAACCCTGTGTATGCAAAGTGTGGCGTCCTACTAAGGATCTCGTAACATTCCCCTTTGCTTCAGTGACAGCCGTCACCCAGCAGAGAAACACGTTTCATCCATAGGATAAATGAAAAATAAATAAACAAGTTAAGTTTAGTAAATGTAAACTAATTTCTGCATTCTTGAACAGCATTCTGTACATTAAATTGCTATGCAAATATTTTCTTTAAACAAACGATATAACAACTACGTACAGGAAAGTCCCGGACACAACATGTAAAGAAGTGTGTGTATGTGTTGCCCAGGCTGTACAGCCTTGGAAGGTCCAGGAAGGAGAGAGGGACCCTTCCCACAGTCCCTCCCATGTCTCCAGCGGTTCAGACGCCGGCTGCTATAGCTCCTCCCCTTTTTATGATGCGGCGTGTGCGTGCTGACCGACACGGCCCGCCAAAACGTTAAAATACGACCGTTTTGGGGGCGTGGCTATAATTTAAAGACATAGAGTATGAAAGGAGCACTCAGGCAATGGATCATTGCCCTGTTGTGGTTTCTGTTTTCAGTTCCCAAGAGTACGTTATATCCTGTGTCTATTCTGGTATTTTGATCTTTTCTTTCTACTGACTCTTCTACGTTCTATCCTCCCTGACTCGGCTATTGGTTTTTTCACTTCCCTGATTTCTGGCTTCCCTGACTCGGCTTGTCCCTGACTATTCTAATTCTAACGGCGTGTAACCCGGCCATTCTAAGGACCGGTAAACGTTGTCTAATCTATTATCATATCTGTTTACTTTGCGTGTTGGGTCACAAGTTATAGTGACAGTATGTAAATGGATCTGTGTGTGGTGTACTTTGTGTAGCTAGGGGCTGTAATGTATGTGCGCGTAAGGGGCTATACAGACTGTGTGTGTGTTTACTGGGGTTTTAGTGAGTGTGTGTATAGGGCCTGTAGAGTGTGTGCTTGTGTATCTAGTGGCTGCAGTGTGTGAGCGTATGTATTGGTGTTGCATTGTGTGTGTATCAAGGAGCTGTAGTATGTATGTATGTATATAGGGATTGTTGTGTCTGTGTATAGGGGTGAAGTGTGTATGTGTTAGGGTGTAAAGTGTGTTCGGGTAGGTGTATTGCATTGTGTTGGGAGGTGTGATGTGTGTGTATGGGGAGTTGTACTTTTTGCATAGGTGGTGTATTGTGTGGGGGGTGTACTGTTCAGGGCAGTGTACTGTGTGTACTGTGTGTGGGTGGTGTACTGTGTGTGTGGGAGTGTGTATTGTCTGTGAGTGTGTACTGTGTATGGCAGTGTGGAAGTGGGGTAGGGAGGGGATTTAATATTTTTATTTTTTTAATTAAACAAAAATGATTCCCCTTATCCCTGTTCTTACTTGAAGGGAGGGGGTGCATTCAGACCCTGGTGGTTTGGATTGTTGCCTACTGAATGGGTGCAGGGCAGGCCACGAGATGAGAGGAATCTCCCTTGGAACCCCAACATTTACACTTAATGTCAGAGCATTGCTGCGGATTACCACAGCAACACTCTGACACTGTAAGTGCTCTGATAGTAATGCAAATTCTGGATTTAATTTGTCTCTTTTAATGTTGCTTTAAGGAGACAATGTTGCATGTTCTAGATCTAGACCGTCTGAATAGAGCAGAAAATATACTTGGTTGTGAGAAGATGTGGACCGTATAGGAGAGATATGTGTCACGTTTACCCACTGGCCGTTGACTTAAAAACATGAAGATGCCGAGTGATATCTCAAGCTTGACTGAGGTAGCTTAGCGAGTCATGAATTCAAGAAAGCTCCAGGCTTCAGCAGATGACCCGATTACAGTAATTTGGATTGGAAGACCCAAGTTGGGGTTCAATGCTCTAACATTTACACAATTCAATATCTAGACTTGGAGATTAATTTCTGTCTGAACTGCAATTCATTCGGATCGGGGCTGACTGATCGGTTGATCGGTCAAATTCACAAACTCCAAGCCAAAATGTAGCCAAATTATGAACCAACCAAAACTGGCAATGGCCAAACATGATTTTTGGTGTCAAGAAAATAGATGATTGATGATTGATGGCTAGGGGAACAGTCATTAAATTTTTATTAAATGTATTAACAGATTAAGTGAGAAGGGGCCAATAGAGAAAAAAAATTGGGGCAGTAGAAAATAAGTTTAGATTTATGTTTGATATAATTAATAAATATATAATATGTAAATATAGATTTTTTTTTTTCCATTTTAAAAAAAACAACAATTCCTTTAATTGTTACTTTTCCTCACCTGTGAACCAATTGGCATGAAAATGCTCATTACGGTGTACTGCAAAATATATACAGAATATTTTAGCTATGTATATATTGTGCAGTCAGGGAGACAGCCACTAGAGACATGTTAACGCTGCATTGTATTCAATGAGTGGCAAAGCAAATTGTAAGTTTTAGAAGTTCAGCACTTTGTAATCAGGTCTACATATTAGGTGTGTCCCTAAAATCACGGGTAATCTCGTAAAGTCAAAACTTGTGAATGATTACGAAGAATCAAGACTTTGACATTACAGGTGGCCTGCTTTGATTTGACTAGCAGTGTAGTAGCCAGAATTATCTAACTGTGATGTCATCCAGTGACATCATAAAGGCAAAGCACATAGCTGCCACTGGCTGGTGTTGAAGAGCAGTTGTTGCTACTATACATTACTGAATCTGAGATTATTTTGTTTATTGTGTGTTTATGGACCGTGAGAGACAGAGGAGGAACCGAAGGGCCTCTTATATTGAGGAACGTGGTGCATCCCGACCAAGCAAGTTATAAAGACGTAGTACTTTCACTGTCCTCACACACGCATTATGCTCTATATTGTCACACTATCACTTTATGCAGTTCATGTAAAGGTGCTGAAAATGTTCATCATAGGAATGTCTCATTTTATTTTCAGACATGTAACACCCTTCATTATATGTTTTAAAACTATAGTGTCTCCACTCAGAATTTCACACTTCAGAAAATGCTTTTTAAAATACCCCTAAATATTAAGCAAAGTATAATGGGAAAAGACCCCATTAGGGTGGTTGAGTTTTATTTGAATTTCAATTTTAGGGGTTTATTTGGGTGTAAACATGGGCCGGGTGAGTGCCTGTCTTCATAAATTAAGTTTCGTCATTGATTGCTCCATGATCACAGTCTGGGCTTGAAGACCCTATTCTGGCATTGAATGTCCTTCTTGAGTCATGACACTAAGCTAAGCCATAGGGTACATTCTTCTTTGTCACAGGGGCTTAAAATTGAGATTGGAGACAAAATAGACCTTCAGAAGTCCTTAGTGGGCTAATGTCCCCACTAAAACCCCCCCTTTTAGCAAATGAAAACTCAACAAGTGCTCTAAATTCACTAAACTTGCATGTTTTACAAACATTATTCTTCAGCACTAAATAAGAACATGCTGCACATATATATAATAATGGTAAACATTGTCTGGTGCAAAGCTAATACTTTAAGAAGATAACTGATGTTCAAAACAAGAGTATATTCACATTTACATCCTCTTTATTCAAGGGTTCAAAGTAGATTTGAAACATAATCAGTGAACACTCAAGAAAAGCTACGTTTTGACGTTCTAATTAATAATTTGATTATTTTCTTATTATTCACAATTATTATTTCTATATTCCTTCTTTTAGGATCTAGGGTAAGGCACAATAACCGCAGAGCTGCTAGATCTCGTACGCCATCTTCGGTAAGGCAGGCAAGAAGGAGGTATAGACAAAGCCAAAGAGCTCAAATGCCTACTGAACATTCAAACAATAATGCTCAAAGGGAGGATACAAGAAGGAATGAGAGAGGTCGGCCAGAGGTTTCCCAAAGACGTGGGAATGGACAAGCAGGGGGCAGACAAGGAAGGAGAAATGCGAGAGCTCGTTCCCAGCGGAGTCCATCTCCTAATGTTGAAGATGTTGATGATAGACCACGATGGATAAGCCGATCTCCCATAAATAGAATGGTGGATCCCAATTCAAATTCACTGCATAATGCTGAGGAAGAAGACAGTGCAGAGCACCAACCAGATGTCAATGAGCCTAGACCTGAAAATGTTGAACACGACCAGTCTCTTCCAGAACCTACTGAAGCACAGGATAATGAACTTCCCCAGCTCGTTTCAGCTCCATCTGGTGAAGATAATGGTGTAGAAGTGTGCTGTATATGCCTTATTGCATTTAGTACTGAGAAGGAAAGTCTGCGTTTGCACTGCGGTCATCGATTCCACACTCAATGCATATTGACGTGGCTAGCGGACCATGTCACCTGCCCTTACTGCCGTACTGAACTTTTTTAAAAAATAGCAGAGCTCTGATCATATCACTAATATAATTATGCAGAGCTCCTATTGAGGAAGGACACTGAAATGGACACTGAGAAGATGTACCTGTACCTGCTTCCAACGTACCATATTTTGGAGATGTACCATCCAGTTTCCACTAAGCCGAGTTCAGTGAAATGTTCTTTTAATATAGCTATTAAATTTATCCAGACACAACTGAAAATTTAAGTGTTACTATTTTAATTAATTTTACTTAATAATGGGAATTTTGATATTATTATCTTTTCATTATCTGTTTTACGTGTTGGTGTTTTACATTATGATTCATATTCATATATTGAATATGTTGTGCAATTTTGGGCACCTGTTCTAAAGAAGGATATTATGGCACTAGAAAAAGTGTAGAGGCGGGCTACAAAATTAATAAAAGGAATAGAACATATCAGCTATGAAGAAAGGTTAACAAATTTAAACCTATTTAGTTTAGAAAAACGTCACCTGAGAGGGGATATGATAACATTATACAAATATATTTGGGGCCAATACAAACCATTGTATGGAAATCTATTCACAAACCAGACTTTACATAGGACACAAGGTCATGCGTTTAGACTCGAAGAAAGAAGATTTTGCCTAAGGCAAAGGAAAGGGTTTTTTTTACTGTAAGAACAATAAAGATGCGGAATTCTCTGCCTAAAGAAGTGGTTTTATCAGAGTCTATACATATGTTCAAACAGCTACTAGATGCATACTTGCAAAAACAGAATATTGAAGGATATAATTTTTCAATGTAGGGTAATAACTGCTTGATTCAAGGATCAATCTGACTGCCACTCTGGGGTCAAGAAGGAATTTTTTTCCTAGCTTGTTGCAAAACTGTGCTTCAAACTGGGTTTTTTGCCTTCTTTTGGATCAACAGCAAAAAACAAATGTGAGGTAGGCTGAACTTGATGGACGCAAGTCTCTTTTCACCTATGTAACTATGTAACTATATCTGTTATATAATTATGATGCAGGACTCCCATTGACGATTGGTACCAAAATGCTCACTTGAAAGATTGCCTGTGCCTGCTTCCAAAATGCAATATTTTGCGGAAAAGTTATGTACCAGCTAGCATTAACCCAACAATGGTTTTGTTACTGCTCTGTCATCATGTCAAGCCCATGTGGTTCTCCTGCACAGCACCCCATCAAAAAACAAAAAAAGAAAAATTACTTCTCTCAGCCCCTTTGCGTGTCTCTTTCTTGTCCAACTTTTTTGCATAACTCTTTTTTCCACCGCAGCACCTTAGTGGGTCTCTTTCTCTTCCCAGCCCCTCTGTGTGTCTATTTTTATCCTCCCAGCCCCTCTGTGTGTCTCTTTGTCCCCCCAGCCTCTCTGTGTGTCTTTGTCCTGCCCAGCCCTTCTGTTTGTTTCTTTGTACTCCATACTCTTTCTGTGTCTGTTTCCACTTCCCCAGCCCCTCTGTGTGACTCTTCCCCCCCCCAGCACATTTGTGGATCTATTTCTCTCCCCCAGCCCCTTTTTTTTCTCTTTACCCCCAGCCCCTCTGTGTGCCTCTTTGTCATTCATCCAGCCCCCTTGCATCACTTTGTCTTCTCCAGCCTTCTGTACACCTCTCCCCCCTCAGCCCTTCTGTGCACCTCTTCTCCCCCTCAGACCTCTGTGTGCTTCTCCCCCCAGCCCTCTGTGCGCCTCAAGCCAAGCCCTCTGTGTGCCACTCCCCCAGCCCTGTGTGCTTCTCCCCTCTAGCCCTGTGCACTTCTCCCCTCTCAGCCCTCTATGTGCCCCTCTTCCCTCCACACCCTCTCTGTGTGCCACTCCCCCCCCCAGCCTTGTATGTGTGTCCCCAGCCATGTGTGCTTTTGTCAAGAGGTCACACCCGCCCTGGCTGTCCCTTGTTTGGCCAAAGATGCCAGGGACCATAACTTTCCCCTACTGCTTTATGTACAAAGCATAATTCTAAATGGTTGATGATTTACCCCACATCCTCTGTACATGGTTAGGAAGACAGAGTGGTGTCTGGTAATTGGATTCAATGTTTCCCCCTCTGTCTGGAATTACCTGATGTCTCCAGTTAATTAGAGTTTGCTATTTTTAATAACATTACCTGTTGTCTGGTGTACCTGTAATTGCATTACCTGTTTTAAATGTACCCTGTTATAATTGATCTAATTTTCCCCTGGGTGTCTGATGTCTCTGATTGGTCACTGCTGTTTGTGTTATTTGGAGAACTGCTATATATTCTGTCTGTGAACCAGTAGAAAGTATGTTCGTGATTTACCAAGAAGGAGTTTTGTGTCTCTTGAAGCATCCAGATGTTTTACTGTTTGTTGTCCACTATAGAATAGTTACTCATAGAGAATTTTTAGTGGACTCGATAGATAGAATATCCTATATGAACCGGTCCAGGAGGTGGGAGGGTCTGGGAGGGAGGGTCTGCTGCTGATTGGCTGGAATATGTCTGCTGACTGTGAGGTACAGCGTCAAAGTTTACTCAATGATGAGTCCGAGGCGAACCGTTCGTGGCGAACCGTTCGCAAACCGTTCGGCGAACCATTCGGGACATCACTAGTGCTGGATATCATTGTGAATGTGCGTATACAATGAGCAGATCAACACGGTTATTATCCAAAGTGAGAATTCTTAGTGAATTTACAGTGATTTTCAAATTTTCGGTTAAGGTAGCTGAACTGGAAAAAATCTCTAACTCTGTTATGCTTCCAATTTGACTACTCTGAACTTAAATTTAAAATTCACTTTAAATACACTTAGAAATCCCTCTTTAGTGAATAAATCTATCATATCTGCCTTTCACAGCGGATGCAGTTATTAAATACGTTATATATTACATTGTTTCAATATTAATGGTCCCATATCTTCCAAATGTCCCTCTTTAGGATGGTCCATGGCAAGCTCTGGAGGTGCACTTAGCCATTAAGCCCACCTTGGTGGCATGCGTGTCACTGGTGATGACAATATGCCCTTAGTCTGGCCCACCTCTCCATTTGGGCTGCACTACATGTCTGGCTTACATTTTTGTCCCATTCCGACGCTGGGTGTAATCTTAATCTAGAAATAACTGCGCACTTTATCACAAAACCGTAAATTGTTGCAAATTCACCTAGAAAATAGCAGATTTCAGACAAAAATAGTTGAATAAAAAAATTAAAAATCCAATTCTCCAGCTTGGTCTAAAATGTGTTAATCCTTAATCAACGATTTGCACCCCTCTTACAATTCACGGATTAGAGAGTTAACCCCCAATTAGAGGGCTAACAATTACCTAAGGATCCAGTAGCAGCAGAGCCAGGTACTGTCAGCACTTCACAGAGACAAATCCCTGAATGTCCGTGAAAAGGATTTTATGACGTTCAGCTCAAATTCCTATTTACCAGCCATTCCTCTTCTGACATAGGAAGAGGTAAAGTCCTCTTTCAACATAAAGAATAGGCTGAACTCGCAATTATAAAGTGTCAGGGTAAAGGGACAAAGTAACATCATGAGAGGGTCCACACTGATAAATAACTATATATTAAGCAAGGACTCTGAGAATTGGAGAGAATTGGAATCTTAAGCCAAACTGGATTTAAAGGGACATTTGCATATGTATGTGTTTAAACATGAAAACTTGTTTTACATCGGAATTGAATTTTGTAGAAATATTTACTTTTGATAATAATGCTACTTCTATTCTAAAATGGCATGCAGGGTCTGTTTTTCATTAATATTAAGAAGTTCTAAGGAAGTGGTGTACACATAACCCCTGGATCCCCCGGTGCAAAACTGATCCATGGCCCCCCCCTTCCTCTTCCCCCCTCTAATTCTCCCCCGACAGACACACACACACATACATACAGAGACACACACACATACATACAGACACATACATACAAAGACACATACATACAAACAGACTGGCAGGCACACATACATACAGACAAGACACACATACATACAACAAATAGACAGACAGGCACACATACATACAGAGAGACAGATACACACACATACAGACAGACACACACAAGACACACATACATACAGACAGACACACACAAGACACACATACATACAAAGACATACATACAGACAGATAGACAGACACATACAGACAGACACACACACACACAAGACATACATACAAAGACACATACATACAAACAGATAGGCACACATACATACAGACAGATAGACACAGACACATACATACAAACAAACACAAACCTGATATTTAATTCCTACCTTTTAGATGCAGGAGGGTGACTTTACCTGGGGTCCAGTGGTGGCTCAGGTTAATGGGAGTCAGAGTTCCCACTCTGACTCCCTGTTTTTCCTCCCGCGCAGGCTCTCAGTGATAGCTGGGAGGAGTGACGGGCACAGCACAGCACAGCACAGCATTGACCGGGCCCCCTAACAATCCATCTCCATTTGGTGGCCCTAACAACATGGGCCACCTGATGGACCCCTTGGACGGCGGCCCCGGCAGTTTGCCAGGCGGGCTGGGGCCGCAAATGATGATGACGGGCACCCAGTTGCAGGGGTCTGCAGGGCAGCCGGGCCCCCTGGAGTGACTGTCCCGGTGGCAGCTGCGCCCCCTGCGACCACGGTATGTATGCAAGTGTGCTGAGGGGTGATTTTCACATTGCATAGAATCTAGAGGGAAGAACTATGGGGAGTTTTTGGGGTGATCAGCTGTGCCCTTAGTTTTTTTTAAGAATCTCACAGAGCAGTTTAAAAGTTCAGAAAAAACACTGGGGTTCAGTATACAGAAAAACTGAACAGCATATTTTTTACATCAGTGCTGTCAGCGGGAATAGTCCATTTGTTTCATGGTGATGGTTACAGATTTGTCCCAGAATTGCAAACTTCCCAATATTACAAATGGACAAAGAGGGATGTCACGAGAACAACTACAGCTTAAGGTAAAGAGAAAAGGCTGTGTCGACATTGCACACGATTCTTTTCCTTATGTCGGTATTCACAATGGCATTTAAAAAGGGCCGTTACAACAAAGCAATTACCTCCTAATTACTTATAAAGAGGAACGGGCTGTTCTGAGAAATTTTAGGTGACCTACTAATAGCAATTTATAGAACTAAAATGTAATTTATAACAAGAACAATGTATCTTATTTACACAGACTGATTTCTAAACACATTTATTGTAGTTTAAAGACACATTACTGGGAGTATTATTGCTGTGGAGCTCTGTGATACACTCAGACACATTACTGGGAGTATTATTGATGTGGAGCTCTGTTATACACTCAGACACATTACTGGGGGTATTATTGCTATGGAGCTCTGTTATACACTCAGACACATTACTGGGGGTATTATTGCTGTGGAGCTCTGTTATACACTCAGACACATTACTGGGAGTATTATTGCTGTGGAGCTCTGTGATACACTCAGACACATTACTGGGAGTATTATTGCTGTGGAGCTCTGTGATACACTCAGACACTTTACTGGGAGTATTATTGCTGTGGAGCTCAGTTATACACTCAGACACATTACTGGGAGTATTATTGCTGTGGAGCTCAGTTATACACTCAGACACATTACTGGGAGTATTATTGCTGTGGAGCTCTGTGATACACCCAGACACATTACTGGGAGTATTATTGCTGTGGAGCTCTGTGATACACTCAGACACATTACTGGGGGTATTATTGCTGTGGGGCTCTGTTATACACTCAGGCACATTACTGGGAGTATTATTGCTGTGGAGCTCTGTTACACACTCAGACACATTACTGGGAGTATTATTGCTGTGGAGCTCTGTTATACACTCAGACACATTCCTGGGAGTATTATTGCTGTGGAGCTCTGTTATACACTCAGACACATTACTGGGGGTATTATTGCTGTGGAGCTCTGTTATACACTCAGACACATTACTGGGAGTATTATTGCTGTGGAGCTCTGTTATACACTCAGACACATTACTGGGAGTATTATTGCTGTGAGCTCTGTTATACACTCAGACACATTACTGGGAGTATTATTGCTGTGAGCTCTGTTATACACTCAGACACATTACTGGGAGTATTATTGCTGTGGAGCTCTGTTATACACTCAGACACATTACTGGGAGTATTATTGCTGTGGAGCTCTGTTATACACTCAGACACACCAACAATGTGGAGCTCCAAAAAAGAGGGACATTAGGATAAAAAAGAGGGACATAGGGATTTGAGACTAAAATAGGGACTATCCCTCCTAACTAGGGCCACTTGGGAGGTATTGAATTGTGCTTTAGTCTTAATTTCCTATGTCACACTGATTTTTCTATTAGTTTGCCATTCAATAAATCTAATTTAAAGAAAACAGAAAACATTCCTTGGCTGAACACCTTTATGTGCTGCACATAATTAAGGTTTTGCTAATATCAATAAATATATATAATCTTATTTGGACTAACCGAGTCCCATGTACATTTTGCTGCTGACTACTGCTATCTATTGGTAATGCAAGAAATTACACTTAGTGCCTGCAGGGCAAACATTCACTTTTACGCCAGTACCCAAGTAATACTCTTACTATACCGAAGCTGTTAAAGTGTTTGTTTCCACGAATCTGTAGTTGATGAATGGACAGTGCTTGACGTTTATGGAGAGATATCAAACAGGGGGCAGCGAGAATGCTCAGACAGCAGATTTAGATTTTTTTTATAATTATTTATTGAAATGTCATATGTAGATGAATCTAAATAGAATTTTACCTTTTAGACCAAAATATCTGAATTGGAAAAAATTCAGCTATGCTTTCAAATTCTGTTGTTTAGGTCTAAAAGTGGAAATTCGTGTTGAATTAATTTTGAGTTGTAGACAATTCCCACTTTAAAGTGGCACACTAGGTTTCGTAACCACTTCATGTCATTGAAGTGGTTATAGTGACTGGAGTCCTCTGGTGCCGACGCTTTGTTCAGTGTTAAACCATTTTGCCCATCCCCTCTGTGCTGCTTGGGCTAATGAGGAAGCATTATCATAAGCAGTAATATGCAGCAGTGATTGGCTGTGAGTGTCAGCTGACTACTTTCAGCCTGTCACAGCGGCCATTGTTGGTATGAATTTGTATGGCCAGAAGGAAGTGTGTAATCTCTGCCTTAACAACACCTCCAGTAGGGGCGGGACTATGGGAGTTCAGGGAACCTCATTCAGTGTTAAACTGCTTTAAAATGGTCTCTTACTGAATGTAGTGACAGTGCCAGGGGACTCCATGAACTATAACCACTTAATTGAGATGAAATGGTTATAGTGCCTAGAGTAGGCATATGAAACTCTGCCCCCCCTTTTCCCCCTGCAGATGTTGCTAAACTACATCTCCCATGATTCTCTTGCAATCTTTTGCAAATCCAAAGAACGGGTGATAAAATTTGAAATTCTGAAACCTAGATTTTTCCTTTTATTTTGTTTATTTGCATTTGAATAAAATACATTGTTGTTCAGGCACAGCATGTCATCCCGTGGACGTGGAAATGTCCCGAGATATATTTCTGGAGCCGCACACGTTGGAATCTTTACTCTGGACAGAAGAATCTATATATCTACCTGCCGTAGAGTGGTGCATAGGAAGAGATATTTAATTATTATTTTTTTAAGCTCTGCCAGTCGCTGTGAATCACTGTGTTCCCGGGAGAGTCTGGAAGCCTGTGTTTTGTCACCGTCTGACACATCTGAATTATTATTAATACGCTGGAGATTAGCTCAGACTGCAAATCCGGGAAGGGACCAGATGTGACAGTCTGCAACGATTATAAACTCTGTGATTTTGCATCCAGCTGAGTTACCTATAAGCTTGCTGTCGTACCTCTTTATAAGTAATTAGGAGGTAATCGCTTTGTTGTAGCTGCCCTTTTTAAATCCCATTATGAATACCGACATAAGGAAAAGAACCGTGTGCAATGTATCCGTACTTTCAAATAAAAATAAACTATATACCTAGATGAACTTGGAATACAACTCCCATTGCATTAAGCCAGCCTATATTTTGACCTTGACCAAGATTTCTCATTATCATTTGGACAGACAAATCCGTGATCAAGGGAGGAATAGATAGATAGATGGATAGATAGATAGATGATAGATATGTTCACACTTTTTAAACAAATCTTGTAGAAAATAATGGTAAACAGTTTAACAAACTCTATTTGTTTCTATAGATTAAAAATTAGTTTAAAATTAATTTGCTTAAATTTCCATTTAGTGCGAGGGGTTAATGTGTCTTAATTGGACCAAATGAGCCAATTAGCTACCCAGGCATTCTATAAGAGAGCAAAGCAAGGCCTTCTATCACCCAATGTGTGTTTAATGTTAATGTAAGCGATTAAAACGTATCACTGACAGAAGCAGTGGCAGCGTTTGAAAAGTGGATTTCCACAGAGCTGTTTTAGGAATATGGATGAGGTGGATTTTATAGACGATAGGCATAAAGTGCCCCTAAAAGACATATTAGAAGTGTACGGACAGCCTATCAGCGAGGAGCAGGCCTGGGCCCTGTGTTACCAAAGCTGTACCAAGCTGATAAGCCTCCTGTGTTGGTCGCATTGGGTGCCAACGTTGGAGGGAGTGGAGAATATTTATATCTGCGAGGACGGTACCGTGTCTTTTGCATCTTGTGCTGGTAAGGAATGTTAATCGTGAGGTTTAGTCATGTAACTGGGACGTCTGGTGGGAGATCGGGCTAAACAACTAGGGAGGGATTCGCTGAATTGGGAACAGAAAAATAAAATACAAATTGTATGACCCAGACTAAAATCGTTGTACTGGTAGTACAGCTGAATTAGAGAATTTTTGTCAATTTTATTTTTTTATTTTTTGTTGTTGTTGTGCAGAGAAATATGACAACATTTGTGAGGTACCCCAACGGCATTCCTCACGTTACTTTTCAACATTAATTACAATGGGGTAATTAAGATTACATGCACATTTTTCTTATTTTTGTTAGTCGCTAGCAAGAGGTATATAAAACCGTTACATCTGAGCTGGTCATACTTAGTTGAGTAGTAATTACAATAATATACGATTGGTAAGTTATAGGCTATGCAGACTAATATTGGGTGTAGATTTCTCCACACTGCTTGAAATTAACCACCGGGGGGCAGCGAGTCACTGGGTTTGCCGGGTAAAGCATACATTTAGGTTTAGACATTTTTAAACTATGTCCCTGCAGTGATTAAAGCAACTGTGTTAAGGTCATAAATGGTAAGAATGACATTGCTAAACTAAAGAAAATACAGTGCTCTGCTGGGCTGTCATTATACAAGGTTAGTAGCTGCTTAGTTACTCCTGTAGTTGCCCTGGGTCGGCTGCCATCCTGGTCACCATCATCAAGTCCCTTATTTTTCCCGCTGGGTGCTTGAGTGTTTCGGTACTTGCCGGTCAGTGGTACGTTCGTGTCATTTTCCCGCACCAGCCTTGGGTGCAGAATAATGCCTGTATGCTGCGATCGCTGCTCCTCTCAGTGTGGGCAGAGTGAGAGTCCTGGTAAAGTCCCCTTAGGTCCGCCAGTATCACAGGGAATTGTAGCTTCTGGTTTATGTATTTGGGAGCTTGATCTCCGGCTTGCAATGGGCGCGGTGGCCATCTTGGATTTTGCCACGCGGTTCTTGTGTGATCGTGTTGCAGCTCAGATGGTAGAAGCGGTCACTGCCACTCCGGCCCACAGGGGGGAGAACGGGGCCCTCAGTAAGCGTGCGAGAGGTCCTGCCGGATTAAGCACGGGAGATCGGCTGCCTCTCCCGCCAGAGCCTCACGACAGGCCTCAATCTCAGTTGCCCAACAGTCCGCTTTACCGGCAAGACGGGGGCTGATATTGACCTCCAGGGTATTTGCTTGTGTCCCCTTTACCTTCGTGTGGCTGTTGATCGATTTTTTTTTTTTTTTTTGGGAGGGGGGGAAAGGTAAGTTTTGCCTGATTTTGCTATTTTCATAGCGGAGCCGAGGTGCCCCACGTCCATCCGGCTCGGCGGTCAGGCCCCGCCTCCCAACACTTGGATTTTAACATAAGTCATTGAGGCCATAATCCGTTAACTTTGGGAGTGCTGAGGGGATTCCTTGGGGTCCAGTGGTGTCACCTGGCGTGCGCGCATGGGAGCACTGTTCCCTGAGTGCTTCCTGTTCAGCTCACTCGCGCGCCGCGAGAATTTTTGTCAATTTTTGATTTGGTTTTTTTTCAAATTTATTTCACATTGCTGTTAAACTCAATCTGAGCTGGATGTGTTTTCTGCCTTTTAGATCAGCTCTGTGAAAAGGCACAGACAAGGCATTTCATAGAATCGACAATTGATCTGCTGCAATGACATTGTGACTGAGTACGTGATTTGCTTTTATTTCCGCTGTGAGAACCCTTGAATCTCTGAGCTGGCTCGATAGTCTCAAAGTGGAGTGAAGTCTGTCAAATCTTCCCAATTTTATTGGGAAAAGTCACTTTGTATTATATCTTAACTGCGTTTCAGAACATCGTTTTGATGTCATGCAAAAACTGTGTCTTTCATGTTGCCACGGGTGTATTGGAAGGATCAAATCCTATCTTTCCAATAGGGTGAGTGCGTTTGACCTTTTGTATTTTGTTGTTTTTAATATTGTGAGGTTTTTAGGCTGTACAGAAATGTCTTAACATGTATTTGTTATGGAGACAAAACCTGGCGATGATATTTAATCTGTACACTGTGCTAGTTAAATTGGCAACAAATGTATTGATTAAATGTCAGAATGTATAGATCACAAGAGAAGCTACATTCGCGCACTCTGTGACTTATTTTATATCTCCAAAGATTACATCAAGCTTTATCTTGTATAAACCTAAAATTTTTATCATTATTTATGTTCTACCATTTTTATCTTATGGTAAATGGGACATTGTATTAGAAGTCATTTGATATGACGCTCGCTTTCTCTGGTGAAACATTTTATTAAATGACCCTTTAAGGTGCGTTGCATTGGATTCCGTCTGGTTTTAGAACGTTACTTTCTGGAACAATATAACAAATCTCTATGGGTTACTTACTAAAGGGGAACCATGTGCGGAGTCTCTGGGCACTGGCCGTCAGATTTTGGTGCCATAACGTGCCCCCTCTGTAGCCGCACTGATGTGAAGTGTAAGCTGTCGTACTGTAAAGCTGTCAAACTTTTGATGACTATGAGCAGCTGAGCGAGACTGGGGCAGTATTTATGACACCATAACTACCACAATGAGCTGTAAGGATTATGGTGCTTTCGAATGTCCTTTAAAGACATATGACGGATTGCTAGGAAAAGATAACCGAACAGGGTTTATTTATTAAAGGAACACTATAGTCACCAGAACAATTACAACTTATTGTATTTGTTCTGGTGAGTATAATCATTCCCTTCAGGCTTTTTGCTGTAAACTGTCTTTTTAGTGAAAATGCAGTGTTTACATTACAGCCTAGTGATAACTCCACTGGTCACTCCTCAGATGGCTGCTAGGGGTGCTTCCTGGTGCGGTGCTGCACAGTGTGACTGACCTTTAGTGTTTACACCCTCTGCATGCAGACACTGAACTTTCCTCATAGAGATGCATTGATTCAAGGGAGATGCTGAATGGCCAGGGCTGTGTTTGACTTGTGCTGGCTCTGCCCCTGATCTGCCTCTTTGTCAGTCTCAGCCAATCCTATGGGAAAGCATTGTGATTGGCTCAGACCACCACTTTTGATGTCAGCCAAGCAGGCAGATCAGAGGCAGCAGATCTGAATACAGTTAACATTTTACTATATTTAGGGGTGCAAGGGGGGACTTAGGGGGATATATGGTGTTTGTTCTTTTTTATTTTTTTATTTTTTTTTAATATACTATAGGGTCAGCAATACATATTTGTTTCTTTAAATACTGCATTCACAATGTTGCAAAAGTTTGTTTGACCTCAAGTAGTAAAGTCTCCATCTCAACTTGTGTCTCTAATCGTGTAAGAACCCCTAACTGCTAAACTCTCTGTGCAGTGTCTGATCAGGTAATATGTTTGCATTGCAGGATCTCCGGATTCCAAACAGTCAGTCAAAGAGGTAAAAAGGAAAATGTGTGTTTTGTGGATAAATGTTTCTTGTCTCCATTTTACATCCTTAAAAAACATCAACATGTCTTACTTGGTCTGCATACCTGCTTCCTTCCCTGGGTGTTATGGGTACTGTCACTGGTTTTCTAGCGGTACAAGGGTATGTGCCAAATTTTGACACTGCCCTGCATTCTTATAGTATATCTTCCAAGTGTCCCGGTTCTGTATGGACAGTCCCTATCTTGTGCCCAATCCTGCATCCTCCTTGTCTATCCCAATGTCCCACTTCTATTGGATTCTATAACAGAGCTTCACAGCAATAACTCACAGTAATGCCCTTAAACTGCAAGAAGTGTAAGGTCGGTAGCTGATAACTGGGATGCTTAACCTCTGGCAGCCCAGTTAATACCGCCTGTGTTTATCTGGACTACTGCAGTCTATGCTATCTGAACAGTCGCTGCATCCAGATGGTATCAGGGCTGATCAGGAATTCTTTATGTACAGCTTAGTGTTTGTGTTATTTTATTTTTTGTGTGCGCGGGGGGGATGCATTTGGGTTTTTGTATATGCAGAATCTTACATGTCTTCAATTTTCATTCCTCTCCTACATGGTTTAAGTGCCTTGCATGTTTCCTCTTGCGTTGTGTAACTATGGCCTTTGCATATGTATCAAATTTTTTTTTCTCTATTTAGATCCTTAAATTCCTGGGGCAGATTCTATACGCGGCGCTGGACTGGGGTTTGACGGAGGATTTGGAACGTGACCTGACTGAGCCCCTCGGTGACCTGCTTTGCTGTATGCTGGGCTTCCAAACTGAGATTAAATACCCTCTGATTAACTTCCAGTACTCTTTCACTCTAAATGACATCAGGAAGGTGAGCTGCAGTCACAAGGTAGTGAATTATTGGGCTCTTCAAAGTATTTTATTGAGGTCATCAGTGATTATAAATCCCCTTCCACCCCAGTCCTGAATGCTATCTCTCTGGACTATTTACTATATGCAGAGAGGCAGCTGGACCACAGGTTAATGTAGTTGTCCCATTTCTGCTGGTTTTAGCCACTATTCACAAAGGGCAAATTGAGAACCAAACTTGTTTTCTTTTCAGCCGCTGTTCAGTTGTCTGTTTAAATGAGCCACATAACCTCATAACATGGTGGATTCAATTATTCACCAACCGCCAAATTGCAGCAAATTGATAAAGGACTATCTTTCATTCAGTCAATTCAGTTCCCTGATACAGTTATCGGAAAGAGGTCTATGCGAGACGTTCTACGCAGGCCTGGGGAACCAGGGATCCAATCTACTCAATTCCGTGGTTTTTTTTTTTGGGGGGTGGGGGGGTTTAAATGAATATAGAGAATATAAAATCAGACTAATCTCCAAAAGAAAGTTTAAAAATGAATTTGTCATCCTTTGTTCTTAAGCATTTTTGGGTGAACCTTGGTGTTGTCTGTCAAGGTCAGTCATTTCTGGCCTGTTGTCTGTTTCTCCGGCTGAATCAGTAATCATTCCGTGATTTTTCTAGATAGACCGTGATACATTTTTATTTTTTTAAACTTTTTTTTAGGTCTGTGCAGAGCGATTGTTTTTGCCGTCACAGGCATCCATCTACTACCAAACAGTCTGCCGTATTTATTATGCCGAACATATGGAGTTCCAGAAACTCTTGTCCACAATTGAGCATTCAAAGCAGGTATCAGTTCTGTTTTACGCCTGCATCTGGGTGTTAGAATTTTAAATGAACCCTGGGTCCATCAGATGTATAGACTGTAATCTTGGAGGCATTTTCCACTTTAGTTATTTTGGCATAAAATGTTCAGTTCCTTGGTGAATCCCCAATTATTCAGTTTAGTGCATAACCCAGTCTAGCTTTAAATATTGATTTCACTAAATTATTAGCAAAGCTGTGATTGGGGACAAAGTGAGCAGCCGTGACCGCCATATTCATTTCTGTTTATTTCCTTTTTCAGAGTCTGGAGCAATCTGAAATGGAAGAGATTTTAGAAAAAGGTTTCCTTCCTCGATATTCCAGCTGGGTAACGAATATGGGTTTCTAACTGTAAACTGAATGTACACATCTGAAGATACCTTTGAAACCTTCTCCTTTTCCATTCCCTGATTCTTCTGGAACCCTTCACAATTTGTACTTGTATAGAAATATAACAGAAGCACAAATCAGATTTACCTTCACAAGAGCAAGGATGCATTACTAAGCAGAATAAATTAGACCGCATCAAGAATATACATTGATATTTGCAAATTGTCTGATATAGTAGTACACAAAAAAGATAAAAAGGGGTACGTTGATACAAGGGGGTAATTGATTGTGAGGATTGAAAGAGAGGGGTGATGTAAGATGTTGGTGGTATTGGTCTATTTTTTTGGGGGGGGGGTTGGTTTTGGTCTGTTTGGTTACAATCAATGGGTGGTAGGGATTGTAACAATGTAGTCTTGGGTCAACAGGTGAGGATCTTCTCGGAACCTTGAAAATACAGGGGTGAAATTAGGCTCCATGAATACGTGTAATGTTGAATTTTTGGCAATTGGCACTTAGTTGGAGTTGGTGGCTAACTCCATAAGCATTTGTCTTGAACTCCTTGGAAGGGACTGCTTATATAGGGAGGAAGGAGAACATGGAAAGGCAATAGGTTAATCATTAACTAGAATTGGCTCAAGTGGAGCAGTTAAGACCTATTTTCCTAAATTCTGTTATTCATGGTCTAGTTTCACTTTTTTATTTTTTTTCAGTGAGCGTCAGTCCATTTTTTTTTTTTTTTTATCTTCAGGGGGATTTGTGGTGTTGTGTAGTGAAAGAGCTCCGTCATGGGATCCGGCTCCGCAACGCTAAGGAGCGTTCCTACGTAGGGCTGACCATCACACGCATGCTTTCTCCACATGAACGATTAATGAGGGATATACGTTCGAGGCGGTACACGCTACGAAAAGTCAAGGTGAGTTGTAACAACCAATGTTTTGCCATTGCCTGCTAAATTCTATTGATTCGTCAAAAGAAGAATACAATTATTGAAAAATGCGCCTCTATTTGTTTAACCCTTTAAGGACAAATGAAAGAAATATTCCATCATGATTTCCTTTTATTCCAGAAGTTGTGTCCTTAGGGGTTTAAAGAAGAGAAAATCCACAGATCCCATTCTCCCCACTCTCTACAACAGGGGTGCCCAAAAGTAGATCCCCAGATATTTTAAAGCTACAGCTTCCATGATACTTTGTCAGTCTAAAGGCATGCAAAGCATCATGGGAGTTGTAGTTTTACATCTGGGGGTCTGTTTTTGGGCACCCCTGACCCTGAATATTAGAACAGAGTAAGAAAGAGAGAAAACAAAATAAAGACTCAAAGGCTTTAAACAAATTGCTGTTCATCCGAACTTTAAGCAATCGGTGGCCAGAGCTGGATTTGTATCACAAGCACCTGTAGAATTATCTAGCACCCAATCCACCCTTCCAAACTAATAACATGCCCCCCTTGCATCTCCTCACAGTTACACCCTTCACCCAGTCTCCACTATCCCTTCATTACACTACCCATGTTCTTAGATTGCAATTATATCCCCAGTCACATCAATCTCAGGTAGCCGCCGGTTTCTCCTCTGCCCTACCATTCGAAGCTAAACAGGAAACTAGCACTAGCAGGAAATCTAGGTAGAAAGAGTTCATCCTTATAATAAAGTTTCTGTGGATTAGTGCCTGAGCATGATGGGCATTGGAGTTGCACCGGTTTGACTGCCTCTGTAAAACATGCCAGAGGCACGGAACTCCTAACATGCAAACTTAGAAACAGACTTGGCATGATGGGAGTGGAGACCTGCTGAATGTTCTGACAAGCTGTACAGAAATACTGCGCAGTCTTATCTCCTCAATCATGGTGGCAGATCGCCGGGCAGTTGTTATGACAAACAAGATGATACCACAAGAAACGGTAAACTCTGGAAACTTCACCTACTGACAGAACAGTATGTAACATGAGATAGAGGTAGATAGATATAAAAGTTGTTGCAATAGAGTATATGAACACCGTATTCGAACATCAGTTGGGTCGCTGGGTTGTGACTGGCAAGGTCCCCTTTCTCCCAGTTGTAATTGCAGAAGATTATCACTTAACACTGTTCTACCCAAACACTAGATAAGACTTGGTGAATCGTGAACAACTGTCTTATTGTGACTATGAACACTTTCATATCTGGGGCCTCAGCAGGAGGTCACCAGGAGAGCAATGTCATTGCGACATCCCTGGCGCCTTGGTTTCTGTACCTGAGCAGATAATTGAATTGGCAGCCAAACACCTTGGCAACAGGTTATCAAACACCTAAAAAATAAGTTCCCATGCCCACATTCCCACAATAGTGCCATCCTCGGGAAGCCCTCCCGGATCGAGGTGTCTAGGCAGAGTTAGCTGGAAGGTAAAGTTTACACTGGGCTGCGACAATCATCCGATCCGGCGCAGAGTTCCATAGCGCTGGGTAGAAATCCTGGTCACCTAAAATGGCTTTCCATCGGTACTTTGGAGCTCCCTCAAGTCTGTGGTGTCATTTGATGCCTCACCACCTCTTCTGTCACCCCTTGAAATAGCGCCCTAATGGGTGGCTCTGGGACAGTGAGCACCCTCTTCAAAGTTTTACCGGACCACAGCAACCCCATCAGGAGTTCCAGAGTTTGAGGGTTGTTCCCAGTCATGTCGTGCCTCAGTTCCAGGCCGGCCTATAATTCCTGGGATGAGAGGTAAGTAGTAGGGAGGTGGCAGTTTGGAGACTTTTTACCAGTCTTATGTGACCAGGTGGTCTGTCACACAAGGGCAGGAAAAGTTTTTCGAAGTGCTACAATGGATTTACATTAAGGTGGAAACCTTTTTAATTTTTAATGGCTTCTAGAATCCAATAGTCATTGGCTTTTGCCTGGGTGACCCAGTCTGGTTAGTCCCTTTCTGCCCTCAGCCGGTTAAATCTCCTGGTTCAGTTCCAGGTTGCTGATTCGCTCAGGTGACTGCAGGCACGCATCCTGCACTAGCAGAGCACCTAGTTTGCTGTGCATTAATGTACAATAGACTTGGGCATTCATATTCGTACGAAAATATGCATTTTCTTTAAATTCTTACGAATAGCGAATGGGTATCCAAACTAAAGAACGAACAAACGAATAGCTGCTTACCGAAAATCTTTTGTTTGTTCGTTCATTCGGCATTTTGAATTACACTCTGTGTGAATTACACTCTGTGTGAATTACACTTAGCACACTGTGTATTTCAAAAAGCCGAACTACTAACCGAATGAATAGAAATGAATATATCATTCTTTCATTCGTTGGTTCTGTTCACTCCCTTCAAATCTGATGGGAATGAGCCAAACTAACGAATGCGTACTAATTAATGTGCCTTTAGTTAATTTGTATCACTAGTTTGGCTTTTTGCATTACAGGCAGTCAGTAGTGTAATGTATTGCAATGCAAAGTACCGAACAAGTAGCGTTCATGAACTGAACGCACAAATCATTTGTGATTTTTCAAAGCATTGCATTGCTTTACATGGGGATGGTAGAAAAACAAATGAACTAATTAACTGATTTGCCTCAATTCGTGTATTAATTCGGACGCCTTGTATGAATCAAAGAGGAGGGAGGGGTATGGGAGTGAGCTGATTTTCCATTTATCTAATCAGCTCACTCCTTTGACATGATGCTGTAGGGGCTTATCCAATGGTGAGTACAATATGGTGGCTGCCCGTTGTATAAAAAGTGACCTTAATTATTATTTTTTATTTTTTTTTAGGACATTAAAAAGCATAAAATGGACACATCTGATGACAACTTCATTACTGCCTTTATTCGGGAGCGTCCTCTAAGACCGGTAATGTGTTGAGCTCTGCCTGACCTGGTTGTTGACTCTTAACCAGAACGCTTTCCCATAAGAATGCTTTGACTGTCTGAATGTACCGCTTTAGGGAAAGGGTTCTCAGATTTTAGAAAGTTTCTTTTTTAGAAATGGCTCTTTAATGCAGTATTACTGGCATAGCAGTGTAAAGCCTTACCTGGCTGGTTGTAAATGCAGTCAATGTGGTGACTCTGCCTCCGTCAGATCACTAACAAAGTCCTATCTGAGTTTTAATGGTGCGTTTTAACCAATAATGTAAATGCTGCATGAATGCATGTAAATTACAAAGGTCAAACTGAGCAATGTATGAATTTGTAATTTATCACTCCTAAATCTGTGTAAAAGGTCGTGTTCATGTGGCACATTCGATAAATGGAGGCTGTTGGAAGGATGTGATATTCCTATAATCTCCATCAAAATGACATGCAAGGCATGGGATATTCGGATACTGGAACATGTATGGAGGTGTTCACATGTGGCCATGGGGTGGGATGGGATAATGACCCTCATGACATCATAACACTTGCTAATGTCATTGGTGACTCTGAAGTCACCGGAAGTAGTGTTGGTCTGTTGACACGCAGAGACTTCTGTAAATTCTAAGTCACGCTGCTGGAGGAATATAACCTCACATTACAGCTTCTGTCAAATCAATGTAATTACATTCTTCACATAAACATGACCATTTACACAGATCTGTGAGTTTTGTGCAAACGGCTATTTTTATTTGTGCCCCTTAATTAAATGTTCCTATTCTTGCTCTGAGCATGTTTTAGCAAGCAATACATTTTGGGATCCCCTTTAATGCAGCCAAGGCTATCTGTTTATAAAGCCATGTTGGCATTTCCACAGCACTGTTAAAAGGAGTCTAAATGGAGGGGCGGAGCCTGACCTCCAATTTAACCAGACATGGAAAGTCTGAGCTCCTAACTTTTTGGCAGAATTTAGGGTATTACACCCGTTTTTTAGGCATCCAGGGAAATTAATCTCTGTACATAGGATCAGGGGACCCGGGTCTAACTTACCCGAGACGTTTCCTATACAGCGAGCCCAGGGGCTCCGCTGCGACCTACCAGGGACAGGGCCGAGGGGGAAGCAGACGATCCTCCCATGCTTAAAGCCAGGGCTAGCCAAAAGGATCTGTGCAAGAACCCTCAACACTCCAAAATGGCAGATGCATCTCCCTCAGTCACATGCAATGTGTTCCTAGTAGAGTCTCCTGCGACTATCTGATGGATTCATTGCGGAGGCTAGATGCCATCTTTCAGAGCTTCTGGGTCAAGTTGAAATTCCACATACTAACAGCCAGTATACCCAGGTGCAAGGGAGTTGGGAGAATCAAGAGGTGAAGGGACCTACTCAGGGCTACATGTCAGCCACAAAACCCACACACCCTCCAAGGCCGAGAGCCACAAGGGGCTTGCCTGCATCGCATCGCCCACAAGGAAGGAAGAATGTCTGTGACAATTAACAAATGCCATCTCAATCATCCCCTGCCGGGGAGAGACTTGGACTGCAGTAGTACCAGTCAGTTATTTCAGGATACCGGCCCTCACAGGCCAGGGGCTGGAGGAGTCCCTGATCCTGTCAAGTATTCTTGGTGTATGGCACAGCCACGATGCTGCGGACGGGAGTTGGCTGAATCTGAAAGAGGACTGGTTCATACGCCTTCTGCCACATGTTAAAAGGCAGCTGTGATGTTCATTACTACATATGCCAACCAATTAGCGATGTCTTATTTTCTTTCTTTAGTTTATTCTCCCTACTTGACGTTCAGTTTAATCACATCGTCATGGTATTGTACTACAGCCTGGGGTTTAGCAAGTGTTACTATGCAAATGTCTTGGCATTACCACTCGGAGTATAAAAGTTTTGTCATGAGCTCAGACCGGAATGCATAACGAGCTTTCTTTCCTATATACAAAATTGTGCATGTTCTCTATTAACATATTCACTCATTCAGTTGGCTCACTCATTATATTTTTAGCTGGTTTAACACTTAAAACATAACATTGTGCATATGTTCTCGACTACCCCAAATGTAAAGCTTGATAATATGCCTGAGGATTGCAGTTGGGGTACCTCAAGCTTGTTTGTACTACTCTTATGCACTGCAAAAATATAAAATAATAAAAAAAAAAACTTTTTTCAAAAGGAGTCTGAATTAGTCAAAAGCCCAGAGTTCTGTTTGCACAGTGCTAGCATGTCCAGTAAATGTATTGGTAGACATGTTACTGTCCACAGAAGTGGGAGACGGCCACAAACCTGAGAAGGTGGGAAAAGACTGAAATTTGGGACAGTTAGAAGGGATGGCATTACAAAAACGTTAAAATGGACTTGCTTCGTTTCATACACATATTGACCACTAGATGGCAGTAATAACACTCTGTAATGTTTGCACAGTTTATTTACTTTAAATGTACAAAGAAACCACTTTTTACTTTCATTTTGTTACTTTACTATTAATGCTGAAAGTGTGCAGAACATATTCCTAGTGATTATCAGTTAATCAGTGAGTTTTGACCTAAATTCCTCAGTACAAACTATTTTTGATTTCTTAGTTGTAAATGCGTTTTGCCTCCTGGTACTTGGTTGGGTGTGAGAATGTAAAATTGTGGCTTGATAGTGTGTGTGTGTGTGTGTATATATTGGAGCCGTATTACCCCAGTGATGTAGATGTAAAAATCCAAGTACTGAAAGGGGTTTTTAAAATTAACCAAGAAAGATAAACTTTTTGAAACCAGAATGATCCAATTGTTTAACCGCAAGAATAGAGGACTAAATATTGACTTGGCTTTCCTGTCCCACTACCAACACTTTACATGAACACTCTCCATCATTATCTTACTGTTCCGTCATATGTATCAACTCTTCAAAACGCATTCCAATATGTTTATTCTATCAATATACAAAGTACTACATACAGACCTATGCCTTACCATACTCTTATGCATGTATGCTTATATATTGGACTGTGCATTTATATTTGTGTATAGGAGTTCATGTGTATGTATAAAGTGTACCATCTTCTGCACTGTCTGCTTGTTTGTTTTTTTCCTCTATCTCCCCGCTCACTGTGATCTTCAGAAAGATATTTACGACCCTCTGCAAGAATGGTGTCTATTTTCTAACAAACCTGTGTCTTATCTGCACTCATGTCGCTTTAACCCCTGTACCACAACTCAGCTTTGAATTCTATGTGTCGTCTTGCTCAGAAATGATTCAGACTTCAGAAAGGGAGGTTCTCCCGAAAAATTATGTTAGATCAATAAAAAGGTATTACATGTTCTTTACATATGTTTTTTTTTTTGTTTGTGTTTGGTTTTTGTCCTCGCCTCTTCTTTCACCCCTTCCTCCCAATCACACTTTAACGGATTTAGTATGTTCCGATCTCCTAAATAACCCTATCCAAGTAAAGGAATGGTATCCAAGGTTGAGCTGGGAGGTCCCACAGATTATCAAAATTTAAAACCGGAGTAAATTAATTAATACGGGCAAATGCTGGAAAGCTCCAGTCAACGATTGCATGGGGGCTAGGTTTGCTACTTGATCTGTGAACAAAATAGCCCAAAATCGTAGCAGTCGATGTACTGCAAAATATAAGACCATTTTCACACAGCTTTGACTTGTCATAATTGTTTCCAAAGATTATTGGATCAAATTAGTCCAAAACATGAATGAATTCCGGACCGCCCAAATTAAATTTAATTAGTTGAATCTTCCCCCACTGCCTCCCCCTCCCCCTCCCCCTCCCCCTCCCTACGCACAAGTCTCTACCAGCAGTTATATCTGCAATATCATTCAAAATGCCAATTTTAGCAATGCATCTTTATTTGGTGCAGGCATCCGAGAGAACACTGAGGGATCGCACCCCTGAAGAGCCAAGTCTGCATGAGATGTTAATGAATGAAATCAGATCTGCTACAAAGCTCCGACCATCTTCTAGCCCAAAGAACGAAGATTGTGAACAAGGTGCACATACTGTCTGATAGAGAAGCGTGTTTTTTTTTTTGTTTGTTTTTTTTTTTGTGGGTGGAGGTCTGAATTTAATCATTGTGTTGTAGTTTTAAGATTTGAGTGCTGCAGATATGTTCATTTTGGCAGAACACATTTGGCCAGAATTATTTATTTAATCCTTCGTTTTAAACTAAATTTTGTCAGTTTGGACATTTATTTTTTGACAAAGTTCATTAAACCTGTGAAGTCATTATCATTTTGGGATTTTCATTTGGATGCATGAAATTCCAACCTGTGCTATGGCAATATCTTGCAGTCATTCCGTAGATAACTCTATATAAGGGTAAATTAGCAGAATTGTGTTTTTTTTTTTTTTTCGTTTTTTTAGCCTTATGGCACTCCCACAAGGATTTAGGGTGCTATCTAGTAAGTTGAAATACCAAAATTATGAAAACCCTTTGCTTTTGGTCTTTTAGTTTACCAACATTAAAATACTAAGTAAAAATACTTAAATCCTCCCATGCTGCGAGTAGGGGCATGTCTACTAAAAAACAAACAGCCAGCAGCTGCTCACTGTCTAAAAGTGATACTCTGTGCTGTTGGACTCTTTATGAAACCATTAAATGATTCATTATTGGTACGTACAGGTGTAAATACACTCTATACCAGAACTATTCTTTGCATATTTTGATCCCTGAGCCGAAAAACTAAAAAGCAGCAAGCAATGCTAGCCATTGGCAAGTGAAAATGTAGTCCCAAAGAATAAGTTAATTGCCACTACAAGCCATGGCATAAAATTAATGCCCTAGTTGGGCTAACTGTGTCACATTTTGATGACAGTACTACGATTTTGGTTAATTGTCTCACTGAAAACTAGTACGAAGACCTGTGATGTCTGACATCGTACAATAAATACGCAGGGCTGATTTTGGTATGACTTACTTGGCATCAAAGGAGGCATGATCATATAGAGGGCATGGCAGTGATGCAACTTGTCCCACTGATTCACGCCACTCTGCCCCACACCTGCCGACTCTCTGTCCTGCGTCATACTTGCCATGACTTGGCCATATCGTTAATGACACCCCAGTTCTGTTCCTGGGCTAGTAGATTTCCAGTAAAGGTATGGGTATGCCGTTTTCCCCTTCTAGTTGACTTAGTTGTTTTCATGTGTCTTCAGCACACAATGATTGTCACTTTGGGGATGGCTCAACCAGGAACTAAAGATCTGAGCAATGTAGCTGAGCTTAAATTTTTTAATTTTTGTTTTTTTCCATTTATCTTTTCATACAAGTTATATTTGGCTATACAGTTTTACTCCTATGTAACCCAAGTAGGACTTCCTCCACCACCAGATCCAGATTTTATAACGTCTGAGCAATTGTATGGCTCCGATTCTGGTTTGGGTGTCAGAGCAAAGAGGCAAAGGCGTGGCTCAAACTCGTGCGATTTACTGGATGGAAGTGAGGTAAGGCATGAAGTCGGGATGGGAAAAAAGATAAGGGGCTAGAACCATAGAGGGAGACCTGCCAGTGGTGCAATTCTTTTCCCGATACAGAGTATTAATCTGTAAATTAAGAGGTGGCATACAAGATTATTCAGCTAAGGTTGTCCTTACTTGGGGAAATAAGAAAGGCTGTCCTTATTGGTTGGAAATGCACTAGAATAACTTCCCCCAGCCAATGGCGGATCCAGAGCCTGATCTCGGGAGGGGCACTTGTAGATTATTTAAATAAATAAACCAGGCACAATAACCACTACAGCTCAGTGTAGTAGTTATGGTGTCAGTAGTGCCATGATTCCACCCCATAGTAAGTAGTCATACCGTTTAAGAACAGTTTGACAACTTACCTGGGGTCTGCTGGGATATAGGGTATAGGAGCAGTGGTGTGTGTTAAGGGTGAAGTATGTGAGTGCGGCAGTGTATGTCAGGGTTGTAGTGTGTGTGTGTTAGAGGGCACTGTATGTGTTTATGGGGGACAGTGTTTGTGGGGCAATGTGTGTATGGGGGGGTAGTGTGTGTGTGTGTGTGTGTAATGGGGGGGTAGGAGGCTTTTTAATACCTTTTTTTTATTATTTATTTAATAAAATAAATATTCTATGTCGCACCTCCCTTCTTACCTTTACTGGGGGGAGGGGGGACATTTCCCTGATGGTCCGTCGTCCGTGGGCGATTCATTGGTGGTCCCAGTGGTGAGAGTGAACTCTAGCCCGCGCTCCAGGGCTAGAGTTCACTCTCGCGAGATTTGGAGCGTTGCCGTGGTAATCGCGGCAACGCTCCAAATCTCACAAGAGGAGGACCCGGAGGAGCTGCAGCCTTAGCTTCCGGGTCCTCTCTCCTCCCTCTCCGTCCCCCGCCAGCACAGTGCCTGTGGACCGGGGAGGGAGAGCCCTGATCTCCCTCCTCGGTCCGCAGGCACATTGCAGGGCTGGCACTTGGGCAATGCCAGCCCTGCGTTAGCCGGCAGAGGGGAATCTCGGGGGGGCAATTGCCCCGTTGCCCCCCCCTGGATCCGCCAATGCCCCCAGCCATGAGCCACTTCATGAGAGGGTCCCCTGGTATCCCCAGATGTGGAAACAGGACTGTTTTTGTTGGATCAGGCCACTTGGGAGGTATAGGTAAAGTTAGTGAAAACCCTTTCTGTCTGTTGCACAACATTCTCTTCGAGGCACCTTCTACTAACATCTGTATGTTTTGGTTTTTTTTGTTTGTTTTTTTTTAGGAGAAAATCAGCTGGCAGTCTGACTTCAATTCTGACTCTTCATCGGACAGCAAATTATCTGATATAGCAGGTACCTACCCTTATTCTAGATCAGGGATAGGCAACCTTTGGCACTCCAGATGTTGTGGACTATATCCCCCATAATGCTTACACCAATAATGCTGGCAAAGCATCATAGGAGGTGTAGTCCAAAACATCTGGGGTGCTGAAGGTTGCCTAACCCTCTTCTAGTCCGTCAACTGCTTTCATTGGATTTTTTTATTTATTTTTTTGCCTACTTACATCATTAAGCTGTAATATTTTTAGTAGACTTTTCTGTACTGTGGAAAAACTTGGTTCAGCAGAACAATATTAACTTATTTTTTCCTGAATTAAATTATGGAACATTAATGCTTATCAGAATATTGAAGAAAAAAATTGTGATGAGCAAAACAGGCTGGTGAAGTGGCACATTATGTATATGTTTGCAGTAGATGGATAGGTGCATTTCTTTCACCGATCAAGTGAGCAAAAAGTGGGGGGGGGTGGGAAAGGAGCAAGAAAAAATCTAGATTGATATTATGCGCCAACAGATTCTGTAGCGCTTTACATTAGAGGGGGATTTAACTATAAATAGGACAATTACAAGAAAACTTACAGGAACGATGGGTTGAAGAGGACCCTGCTCAAACGAGCTTAGTCTATAGGAGGTGGGGTATAAAACACAATAGGACAGGGGATAGTAATCAAATAAGGTGGGAGTGGAGCAGAGCTGGAGGAGAGAGTAGAGTGCTGCCCTTTAAGATAGAGCAAGAGACAGGTATGTGAGGTAGAGGTTACTTTGGGAGGCCATAAGCTTTCCTATAGAGATGGTTTTTAAGGCACTTCTTAAAAGATGCAAGACAAGGGGAGAGTCTGATGGCGGTAGGCAGGATATTCCATAGGAAGGGAGCCACCCGCGAGAAGTCCTGCAAGCGTGAGTTGGCCGTACGGGTGCGAGCAACGGACAGAAGGTGGTCACGGGCAGAGCGGAGAGACCAAGAAGGGGCATACCTATGGATCTGTGAGGAGATGACATATAAATGTTGTTTTTGTGCTCCTCCTCTTTTCCCCCTCTAATGGTCACCTCTCACTTGATCTCTGAATACAATCAACATTTAGTGACTGTCCCATAACCATTGATTTTAATTTTTTTTTTTTTTCTACCACCAATCCTCTCTGGTGCCACAAGATCACGCAGCAAACCTAGTAGAGTACTTTGTTTTTGTTTTTTTGTAAATCAAATTGGCAGATGGATGGACTTGGTGTTTAAGAGAATCCTTTTGTCAGATGTGTCTTTGAAGACATTCAACTTTCTCGTTATCCATGCAACTCTTTGTATGCCATTAGCACACCTTGCATTGAGTTGTCAACCGGCTCCCATTGTGAGATCAGATGTGTCCAGCTAAGCATGAAAACTTAAATCGCTGAAAAATAATTGAAACTCTATCAAACTCCTCATGCTTTTTGTAGGCTGTACATGTAGTTTTGTAAAGTTTTTGTCAAACACCATAACAACTATAAATAAGCTGTAGTAGGTGGTGCTTGGGGTGGTTTGTTAGTGGCCAACTGGAGTTGGGGATAAGAAAAACCTCAACTGTCATACTGCGTAGTCTGTAAGATGTGCTGAGGTTCCAGACTTTCTGCACAAGGTTCTAACTTAGAACCCTGACCTGCTGACACACTCTGATATGTATCTAATTGATTGCTGATCTTGCTATCTGTAAATTATTTTTTCTGTCTTGTAGACTTGACATTCTTCCCAGTGTTGACCTCTTCTCAAGTCGACCTAAAAATAAACAGTTTCGTCAACCAGAAGGCCAAATCCTTTCTTCACAAACGCTCTAGTTCGTATGACGGTTCCTCACAGAAAACGGGATCTTTACAGAGAAGTAAGGTAATGCAAGTGAATGGTCGATGAAGGTTTATCTGTACACGTTAGCAAAACTTTCATTTTCTATATCTCTTCTTAAACCGCTTGGCGCAGGTATCCCCGCCAGCAGATATTCAAAGGTTTTTCTAGGATTTCCACAGAGATTCTTTCAGCACTCATTTCTGTAGGAACTAGACAATCCTTTCCGACCATCTCCAAAGTGCCCACCTGAAGTCCATGTTAATAACAATCTTTGCAGACTCCAAATGCTTAATGAGAATTGCAAAGTCTAAAAGATGAATTTGGAGATGAGCTGCTTACTTCACAAGCACCGACTTAAATCCATATATTTATGTCTATACAACACCTGTGGTTGTGTATGGGGTGGAGGAGGCTAGTTCTGAGCGGTCATATAGGTGAAAGTAGACTGATACATGATATAGGTTTCTCTTTTCAAAATATTCTGAGACGGAATGAACCATATGGCAAGCTATTAAACTTTTGGCCAATTAACTCTATTTAAACTGACCACAGCAATAGAATCCCTGTCGAACTGCCATCATGCCTCTCTGCTGATTCAAAATGGCTGGCTCAGTGCTTCATGCTATGTATTAGTCACATAGTTTTATTTATACAGTACTGTAGATTTGACTTACATTCATTCTGGCTTTTTTGAAACTATCACCCCACCCCCAATTCCGCTAATGGAAAGCTGTATGTTGTCTCTCACCCCCTCAGAGTTGCTATTACCAAAGGATTCTCCCACAAACCATTGAAGAGTTGGTCCTTGCTCGCCAAGCAGCCATGAAAGCGGATTTTATGGAGAGAAACGGCTGCTCTGGATACCGGGTAAGCATCACTAAAAACTATGAAGCAAATGATCAGTTGATAAAAATTCACTGGCCGCCATGTCTGAAATGGAATCCAGAGACCAGTGTTTATGTATACATTTCATTTTTAGGTGTGTTCCACCTGTAACAAAAAGAGGTTCTTCTTCTCATGGCCATACACCTGCAAAATGTGTGAGAGGTAAGAATTCTGATGTGTTTGGTGTAAAATATACTAAACTCAAAGGTCCTAGAAGAACAATAATGGCCAATCTCACCATCCTTAGAAGTCCCATCTCTGAACTTTTCATTGATGCTCAGTAGACCATCTTAGGCCTTCAGGTGCGATAGCGCTCAGCCAGTTTTTAATATAACAAAGTATCAGAGGCCGTGACTAACAATCTGGAGTTGGATCTCATGTCCCCAAAGTTCCATGCGCAGAGCTCTTAGTGTTATTAGAGTGATGTCCACAGAATGCAACCCAAAGTTAGACTTTTGGGACTGATCTGTTGTCATGGTGGCAAAACTCTCTTGTACATATCTTGTTTGGTGTCTATGTAATGTTTAAACATTCTCTTTACAGGGTAAGCTGCCATGAATGCAGTATCGAGGTAAATTTAGTTTGTGTGTCTTGTCTCTTGTTCTTTTGCTCACATTCCAGACAGGACTTTAATTATTTTTGTCCTTTTCAGATGTCGATGCCCTTTAAACAATGCATGCATATACCAATAAGCTTCTTCAAACCACTGGTTCTGACTCAGTTGGTGGACACAGCTTGCAAGGATTACAAAAGCACTATTTTCTATAGAGCAACACTAAACTGGGACACTTCAACGTAAGATATATATATATTTTTTTCATTGTGGCTTTTTAAAAGGCCAATTTGTTCCTTGTATGATTGTAAGCGTGAGCTGTGTGTAAAACCGGTATTTGTATTAATATTATGAGCACTATAAAGGACCAGAAACGATGCAGGTTTAGCCACAAATATAACATTTAGTTGTGTTAATTATTGATGTATAAATGTCTCAAATCCTCCAGATTAAAATAGTCCTGGTTTTCTTTCAAGTGTCCCTTGGTAGGGAAGGAGTCTACTTGGATTCCAAATATCCTTGACCTGCTCTCCTGCCCAGTGTGTTTATTTTCTATCAATATGGAATGTTTGGATGGTATTCACAAGCACAATACTGTCAAATTTATTTAACTAAAGCGCAAATTCAAAGTGAATTTCAAACTTACGGGCAAAGTTTCTGACTTGGAGAATGTTTCAACTTTGCCTAGTTTTACCTTGAAATGGAAATTCACTTTGTGAATAAATTGGCCAATTGTTTTGCTGTGGAACAATGTGAAAATGTCTCAGTTCCAAATCTCCGCTCTCTGGGAATAACTATTTAACTACAGGAAACTCGCTGGTAAATGTATATCCAAAAATATTCTTCCAATTTTGTCTCATGCTAAACTTCTACTCATTCTACACCACCTTTTTTCCTAGCATTCCACTGGTGTTTGAACCCAAATATCTATCGGAAGAGGTTCCATCCCACAAAAATTCTATGATAAACTGGACTTGCATGGACATCTGTACAAAATGTGAAGAATATGTATTGGATGTTTTAGACCAAAGTCAACGTATTGAGTTGCCGACCAGTGGATTGAAAGCACGTAGCACCTCTGTATCCTAGAAGTTTAAATGCGTTGGGTCAGGCTACATCCCATAAAAGAGAGCCTGCTGTACCATGTATGACTGTTATCCAGATGGATAATGCAACATTATGAACTTAGACAAAAGGTGGCTCAAAAAGAGCTTTTTATATTTATATTGTATGTTCCATTTGAGTGTTGATCGAGTTTGTTGACAAGGCTCATGCGAGTAAAATGCAGTTCTCAATTTTAGTTGCCCCCAAAGACTTTGACTTCATCATTATTTGCAGATGTGTTTTTTTAAATGTTGCCCATCAATCTGCATCGTATCAACGATCCCAAGATCACAGGAAAGGCTCGGCGTTTGAATTGGCACTTCTTCTACATTTTAAAGAGATAACACTGTATAACACTATATAAATATAATAACTTTAATATTTTAATATAATATAATTGTGTGAAAACTATGCAAGAATATTAAGACTAGACTGATATCACATGAAGCAGATTTTGAAGGCTGCTTACACATTGTGGCACTATTTGGGGATTTTTCTTGGTATCCTGTTCTTTCCTGTTGTGTCCTACCCTCCCAATAAGCCTTTTCTGCACCATGTATATTTGTGCATTCTATTTTATTTTACTCTTTTCCTACGGTTAAGTAATGGGCTTCTAACACTTTTTTTTTTTTTTTTCCTTTTTTTTGCATTCTTACTTCTAGCCTTACGAAAAATTCTTGGATTTAAAATGTGTATTTTGTTTGTCACAATCTGTAAAAATAAAGGCAACAATTCGTTACATTTTATCTCGTAAGTTAATGTATGTGCTCATTCATCAATGTGACCTTTAAGAAACATTAAACAAGACTAGGGGACACAGCTTAATTCTAGACCAGATTCCGGTTTTATCCTTAAACTTGAAATTTTCTAGTTTAGATGTGTAAAGGAATCTGTAAATGGGGCCATTTAACCCTGCTCCACGTTACATACTTTCTAAATAAGCCCGCCAATTGTGTTAACAAATCCAAGGACACTCTGGGTTAGCATCTGCCTTTTGATGAAAAGATCTCATTGGTAGGACTAAACATTTAGATTTCTTATTGCCAGATCTATACAGCCCTACTGTTAGCCCTGTGAGATTTAGGGGCTCCAATTATTACATTCCAGTGGCAAGTGGTGAAACTTAAAGATGGGGGCACTGTCCCCGACATGTTGGGCTTTACCTACTTAAGATCAAATGTCCTGTTTAAAAACCAACCATAACTTCAGCTATCAATAAAGGGAAGAACGTATATTGCAGATATTCTAATAACTGTGCATGAAAGATTTGTTTTAAAAAAAAAAAAAAACTTATATTATATAAAACTTTATTCGTGGTTTTACGCCATATTTTACAGTACCTGTTAAGGAACCACAGAATTTCTGATAAAAAAATAAATAAAAAATTCTTCATTCTCAAGAAGTTCATTTAACCAAGATGACTTCTGTTGGTTCTGACTAGTTCACAGTATGTCCCAAATTAAACCAATGATAGTAACTCCAAGGAAACAAAAGTTGAGAGCCACACTGGTATTGGTAAAGTATCCCTGAAATGGACTTCCAGCCTGGGCATGGCTTTACCCACAACAATTTACCCAGTATTGGATTACTTGAAAGGACGGTTTATGAAAATCTGTTGCATGGATCCTTGTTGGTTGAGGTAACTTGTTGTTTTTCCAAGTATTATCCACATACAGTAAATTAATGAAAATAAAATTGTATCACATAAGGAACTTTTGAGAGGGAATGTTACAATGGAGAGGACCTTCTTCTGTTTTCATTTGGTTTTGATTTGGAGAAATCCAAAACCTGTTAGGTTTTCTGTGCCTTTATGTCCATCTATGGAAGGTCCTCTAGTAAGAAGATTCAAATCTGGAGTCAGTCATTTTGCCACAGGTGGAACAGTTTTCACATCCACGTTTGGTTGAACGATATGTCTCTAGAGTCCTGTAATTCTGACACTGGCTGAAATATTTTCTCCTTCGGAACTATCCTCTAGCGTTTCACCATTTTTCTTCACGTCCAAGATCTGGAAGCCGTCAATGATGTCAGAAATATTAAAGTCCTTCAAAGGACCTTCATTTCTGATTGGGGATGAGGTTTGTGGTGCTGGTGTCTCGCCAAGATCTAGAAGACAAATACATTAATCTCCTACTTTGTACTATAAATATGTGTCAGTGTTCTATATCACAGAATTTAAAATACACAGGTTTATTTACTAAAGTCAATTTAAGCTTAAAATAAAAAAAAAATCCCACAGGCTTGAATAGTCTCTAAATCATATGTAGTCCGTTTAGCATGTTTAATCTAATCTTTGTGGATAGGTTTTCATTTCACAACCCTTCACTATTTTAATGTATAAATCTTTGATTTCTTCTGTGATTTATTGTGCTGCAATTAGAATTTGAATAATCCTATTTAAAGTGTACAATATAGTTATTGAAGGAACATTCGTAGCACCATGTAGTGGTTATGGTGCCAGTAGCACAGTGAGACATTAAACCAATTTAACAGTACTTCGAGAACTTGCATAGGTCCAGTCGAGGGGAGAAGGAGTCTCTGTAGTGCAAACCACAACTGGAACACACTCCATGGCTGATACTGTCAACTGATGGCCAGTGAGCAGTCCTGCATGGGCCTGTTCCGTTCACCTGCTGGAGGAGCCCAGGTGCCGAACTGGTGCCCATTGGGATCCAGGTAGGTTGCTAAAATAGTCTGCCATGGCACTAAAACACTCTTGGCACAATAACCACTACAGTGTATGTCAGCTTGGAGAATTCCTTTTAAGGAATGAACCATTTTAATACCTGTATCACTAAATATTAGGATGTTCTTCTTTGACTTCGATATTGGTTCAGGGTACCGGCTCAACTCATTTTGGACTGCGCTGTGGATCTCTTCAAAGTAAGCAGAGGCTTCGTTAGAATTTGTATCCTCTCCACAACCTAGTAACAGAAAACAGAAAAATCCCGTAAGGCACCATGGTGTGTGTTTAGTTTTATTTATTTTTTGTATTTTTATCAACCTGTGATCATTTGCTCTATTAGCAAAGTTATCTGGAAATCACTCTGTTTAAGACTTGTTTAAAAGAACCTCACCATAACCACTACCATGTGCGAGAGGGCTGGGCTTGGCCCCAGAGCTCACAGAATTTCCTCTTTAACAGCTTCCACCTCTCTTAGCAGTAGTTGAGTTGTGGAGCCATTTGTGGCAGACTCAGGTAAGTCAAATCATTAAATAAACAAAAGAATGGAGGAGGGAGTGGAGAGACTTGCTTGCTGTAGTGGTTATGGTGCGGTGAGTGTTCCTTTTAATAATCTAAATCTGGCAAATAGTCTGTTCACAAAGCATTTACCGGATTTATAAAATGGTATTTGGTGCAAGGAATAACCTCCCAGCTGAGTAGGTGATCTCTAAACCTCCTGGAAAATTTACAAGGTTTTCCTGAGCAGAAACCCTATCCCTGATTAATTATTTAATTGGGATAAGTTTGCAGCTAACTAGCAACATTTGGACTGAGATATAAGCTGTGCAGGACAGATAAGTGGAAACTACTTTTATCAAAGTTTGTGCCTCGGGAGTCGATTAAACACAAATATTTATTCTGAAAGGGACCCTGGGCACCATAACTTCATAAGAATGATGTTATGGTGCTGGAAGATCCATGGCAAATACCCCATTCCTAAAAAAATGCTTGAAAAAAAAAAAGGTATACGTTGAGCTATAACTATAGGTGTAATTATAATTTTTCCCCCCCTCTCCCACCACTGTTCAGAATGTTAGAATAGATTATAAGTTCTAGCGATCTCAGATTTCTGGTGGTAAGTGACCATATCACACCCTCACTGACTCTCATCCAGTTTCTTACATAGTCCACTGTCGGCATCGCTGACTATTTTCATGTCTTGTGACCCAGTACAGTTGAGAAGACTGCCATCCGGAAGATCCATAGTGAAATTCAAACCGTCCTGACTCTGAGAATTGTATTGACTGTCACCGACTTCAAAGGCATTCCCAGCACCAGAATCCACATCTGACAATCACAAAACAAAAGATTGGTGTACTATCTCCAAGTGAGAGCAGACCATGTAAAAATTTACAGCAAATAGCCACGTTGCATAAATCACAGGAGTAGTCCAAGGGTACATCTCCAACTGATGAACTTCATCGGTTGAACTATAGGGTGGCAGAAGTTTATTAAAAGTGGAGTTCAGCCACAGCTTGTGGAACAAGACGGGAGACCAAAGCTCTATTGAGACAGATCAAGTGCATGAGTGCCTTGTCAGTTTTAAGACATGGAGGTCATACTTTTGGATTTAGCTGATTTGGGAATGTATTTAAACTATATATTCATGGGTTTGTTTTGGGGATTATAACACCCGTTGTTTGTTGATGACTTGGCCTTATTTTGGCAGGTGAGAATAGCCACCTGGTCTACATTTCCTTCTTAGCTTGACTCTGCTTCAACGTGTGGGACACATTTGTCTATGATATTTTTATGGGACCGACAGTAGGGTACCTCTCTCCCACATGTTGACTGGGTTGGTATATCAACTGGAAAAGTCCCACCCATTATTATGCCTCTACGTCTAGCATGAAACCACAGTACGAAAGTCCCAGTAGCAGTATGGGCTATTGGCCCTCACCCATCTCCTGATTGCCCCAATCGTATATTAGCAGAATCGTCAATATGAAAATGACCGTGGTCTTTACATAGGACACTGGGACAAAGTATGGAAACCATGCCCGTAAGTTAACTTACCCTCTGAAACCACAGGTATTTCTTCTGTTTCTTTACTTATGTACATATTTATACAGTTGTTATGTCCTATTTGGATTTGCCCTGGGTTCATAAAGTAATAATTGACTGTTTTCGGTTCTGTTGGAACACTATTGACAGCACAACCTGAAAATAAAAAACAAGATCCATTCATGGAACTAGTAAAACGAAAAATTATTTTGGAACACAATTTAAAATGTATCTGTCATCGTATCTGAGGAGGACTATCCAAGGACCCAAGGACCCCTAAGCATGTTACCAGTTTGCTCCCCCCCCTGCTTCATTTTTCACATAGAAATGGTTCAAGGGCTCCTGGACCCTAGAAGGCTGAGTAGCCTTATGGATAATCCTTCTCTGCTTTGTCCACGTAAATTTGCCTCATTTAAAATAAAAATTCCATAATAGATTGTGCTAGCAAATGTATAGTTTGAAATTAAAACTTATTAATGGCCTCTGCCACACCCATTGATCACATTTTCAGCATAAAGTTGCCATAGATCTCTCTTCCAGCAATCGATTGACAGGAGGAGCAGGATCCCCCTGTGACGAAACCAACCTCGCCACTGTACACTGGAGAAGCCTGGTTGCTCGCCTGCTCCCTTTAGACTCAATCTACCGAACAAACTACCAAACGATGGACCACCTGGGAACTGGAGTGTGCCGTCAATTGACCGCCCAGAAGCTGCAGTTAACCGCAGCTTCATTGATGAACGCTGGGAGGCTTTTGTTCGGTTGCCGAACACGTGGCAGCAGCCATTTTACCTCCCGAACGGCCAGCGGTGTTCAGCGCCTAAACTATGGAACTGAAAACGGACACTTAATTGCGCGAACACCGCTGAGCCGCCAGCCTCCTTCCCTTCCCATTCGAGAGCGGAACCGAATGACTGTTCATTCGGTAGTTTAACTGGATGAACAGCATCACCCAGATAGCTAAGCCATGGAGCCTGTTCATGTAACAAGAGGACTTTGGCTCCATGGCAATTGAACTGTATGTATGTGATCTGAGCGCCATTCGGTAATAATGTGCGCTCAGATCTGAGCTATCTGGGGATATGTAGAACGTATATGTTTTATGTACTGAATGTAACTGTAGGTAATTTTATGTCTTTTACTGTTTGTTTTCTGCCATGTGGTTAATGGAGTTTTGCCTCTGTCTTTGGAGATAATTGAATTACTTCCCAATTATCTCCAGGGCAGAGAGGAGGGATTGTGATGCATTGTGGGATGGTTGAAATGTGTAAGTCTGTGATTGGTCCTTTTACCCTTTGTGTCCCAGTCTCCCATTTGGTCCCCTAGGGGAGTGTCCACCAGGTGGGAGACCTGCATAAAAGCCGGGCAGTTAGCCCCAGTAAATCAGTTCCTGCTTAACCCTCAAAGTGAAGTGTCGTCTCATTATTGGGGGAGGATTTACTGTATGCTGTTAGAGACTGATTGCCAGGAGTGTAAGCCACTTGGGGGCTTTTCCTGTTCGTCTGCTAACAGCTATTCGTGTGTCTCCAGTTCAGGGGTTTGGAGTGCTACTTGGTATGCAGTTCAGGAGTTTCGAGTATTCCCTTGGTTGCAGTTCAGGAGTTGGTGAATTCGTGGGTTTGCAGTTTGGGTGATTGGTGCTTGCAGTAGCTGTCTGTGCAGCTGAAAAAGGGGAATATCGCCTAAACGGTTTTTAACCTCTTGTGGGCAAAACGGTCTGTTACACCCCCTCCTACCAGTAGTTCCCCTGTTCTCTGACATGGCAAATACAGCACATGAACGGTAGTTGCTATGGTTACTTCCTAGTTAGCAAGTCAGCATTACGGAGCAGGATTCTCTGCTCGGGTTAATTCAAATTGAATGACTGCGGGATTGGGAAATGTGGGCTAGTTAACAAATATCCAATTTGGCTTACATTTCGAAATTTGGTTATGGAAGGGACACCAAGTACCATAACCACTACGGCCTAATGAAATGTCCCTAGCTTTAACTGTAATGTATATAATAAAAGTCATAAGTGTTGTGTGACAATTTGGAAGGAGAGAATCCATGAGTAATTAAATAAAGTCTGCTGCCAAGGGTCAATCTGAAGATATGCCTCCAAAGTGAATATCTAAACCGGGGAAAACTTCACAATTTAAACTACTAGGAGCTGTTAAATGATATATCCCATAAACCCTGCTTAGAAGGAGTTTATAAAAAACCTACAGTGCTCCCAATGAAAACAAGAGGCAGACTAGGAATTGGCAGAGGAAAATCAGCCGATCCTTGTCCCAAAAGTAGCTGTGTAATTTTATCAGCCTTTGAAAAGTGAAGTATGATTTTCATTCTTTACATTTTGATTTTTTTTCTACATATATTTTTAGTGCATCATCTCCACAAGACATTAAAAAGATGGTGTCAACTCTAATCTCAAGTGATCCTTTGTTGTGACGATTTTGAAAATCTATGTATAGCATGGTCATAGGAAAGAAGGACTAATATATGGCAATAATGTATTAGAAAATACTTTTATTGGGGGCCAGTGGGACATTAAACCAAATTATTAAACTGCCCGCTTTTGTTAGGACCAGTAGAAGACCAACCCAACCTTCGAATGATCATCATACATACAATTTTACTCACATGGTTGTGTGGCGTTTTCTTGATAAGAAAATTCAAATGTCTTTTGGCTATTTGCCTGCTGATTCTCTGATGGCACATTTGTTTCTAAATACAAAAGATAAATACGCAATCAATAAAAAAGGTTGTAATTTTATATATGTCACGCTGACATGTGATTACTCCGTAACAGCCACAAACCTCATTGTTCTAAAAGACACAGAATTCTTCTTTCTCTTATACGTATTCTGGTCCAGAGGAGAACCGGAATTATCATGATCATCTTCGAACATCGGAATATTCTGTTGCCTTGCTAAAGATCCCGTGCTTTGTATTCCCTTCCCTCTCAGCCCATCTTGGTGTGGATGGGTAGTGAGGGGATGTGCTAATCACAGCATCTCAAAGCATACACTGGGATTTTTTTGTGGGCACATTCTGAACCTCCTGTGTTCGAAGGATTTCCAAATTTCACTCAAAGGAAATCTGTCATTATCCTTAAATATTAAAGACTCTATGTACATTATTATATATATATAAATAAATATGTATAGGCTCTGTGTGTATTATTGTAATGCATTGTGTGTGTGTGTGTGTGTATGTATATTTCCATATTTCCTAGCTTACAATTTTAAATCCTCATTAGTCAGAGGCACCATGGATCTCCTAAAACTATACACAACTTGAATGGCCAAACCCAGCTTTTTGGCCGTTTGAGATACCGGCAATAACACAGGTCATCTGAATGGGCTATGGTTAGATAAGCAGCTAACCAAAGAGGATTTAAAGGGACACTATAGGCAGGGGCATACCTAGAGCATTTGGCACCCTGGGCAGATCCTGTGTTTGACACCCCCACCAAGTCCACCTTCTACAAAACCCCCTTTCTACATAAACCCTGCACCACCTCCTCTACAAAAACCCCTGCCCAGTCTCCCTTTTACAAATCCCCTGCTCTCCTCTACAAAAACCATGCACCTCCTCTACAAAACCCCTTGCCCAGTCCCCCTTTTACAGAACCCACTTTCTACAAACCCCTGCCCCCTCTACAAAAACCCCTGCACAGTCTGTCTTCTACAACCCCCTCATCTACCAAACCCCTGTCCAGGCCCCCTTTTAGAAACCCCCTGCCCCATTTACAAAAACCCTGCACCCCTCTCTAAAAAAAAAATTAAAATAAAAAAAACTGCACCCCTCTACAAACCTCCTGCACCCCCATTCACAAAACCTCCTGCCCCATCTCTACAAAAACCCTGCACCCAGGGCCGGACTGGCCCACCGGGATACCGGGAAATTTCCCGGCCCCGGTCTCATTAAGCGGCGCGCTGGGGAGGGGGAGCAGAGACAGAACAGCCAGATCCCCCTGCGGCCGCAAGAACAGCCAGCAAACCCTGCGGCCGCCAAAGGAGCTCCCTCTGAGGCCGCCAGCCGCCAGTCCCCACAGGTAGAAATTGTGTATGTGTGTGTGTTTCATTTGTGTGTGTGTCTGTCTGTCATGGAGTGTGTGTGTGTGTGTCTGTGTCATGGTGTGTGAGTGTCTGTCTGTGTCAGCAATGTGTGTCTGTGTCATTGTTTGTGTCTCTGTGTCCTGGTGTGTGTGTCACTGTCTGTCATGGTGTGTGTGTGTGTCTGTGTCATTGTGTGTGTCTCTGTGTCATGGTGTGTGTGTCACTGTCTGTGTCATGCAATGTGTGTCTGTCTGTCACGGTGTGTGTGTGTCTGTGTCACGGTCTCTCTGTGTCGTGGTCTGTGTGTCACAGTCTGTCTGTGTCATGGTGTGTGTGTCTGTCTGTGTCACGGTCTGTGTGTGTCATGGTGTGTGTGTGGGTTTGTCTGTGTCATGTAATGTGTGTCTGTCTGTGTCACGGTGTGTGTGTGTCTGTGTCACGGTCTCTCTGTGTCGTGGTGTGTGTGTCTGTGTGTCACGGTCTGTCTGTGTTATGGTGTGTGTGTGTCAAGGTGTGTGTGTCTTTTTTAAGGTGTGTGTCTGTCATGGTGTGTGTGTCTGTCTGTGTCATGGTGTGTCTGTCATGGTGTGTGTGTGTTTCTGTCTGTGTCACGGTCTGTCTGTGTCATGGTATGTGTGTGTGTGTGTGTGTGTATGTGTGTTTTTACTCACTTTTTTTTTTCCCACGTCATGCTGGTCTCCCCTCGTCCTGCCTCTACGGCTGAGATCATCAAGCTTGATGATCTCAGCCAATCCGCACTGACACAGGAAGCACCTCTAGTGACCGTCTGAGTGTCTGTCACTAGGAAGCAATGTAAACACTGCCTTTTCTCTTAAAAGTCAGTGTTTACATTGAAAAGCCTGCAGGGACAGGCTATAGACACCAATACCACTACATTAAGCTGTGTGTGTGTGCGCGCGCTTGCTTGTGTGTTTGTGTGTGTGTGTGTGTGTGCCTGCTACTGAGTGAGCTTGTGTTTTTATGTCAATAACCTTATGTATGAGGCTGTGCATCAATCAGTTTGTGTCAGTGAGATTGTCTGTGTCTGCATGTGAGTATGCTTACTGTATAATTAAAAATTTTACTCTGAAAGGACCAATATTTTATATTGGAAAAAGATATATATATAATATTGCCAGAGATAGCACTCCAAGGACTAATATAAAATATAACTTTTATTACCTTCACTAAAACAACACAAGGTCAACGTTTCAGCTTGATCCCCTCAAGCTTTCGTCAGGAGAGGTAATAAAAGTTATATTTTATATTAGTCCTTGGAGTGCTATCTCTGGCAATATTTTTTGCATTTTTGGCTGACAAGCACCGGGCATTGAATATTGAATTGGTGGAGTGCAAGATCCGTTTGGTTTTTATATATATATATCTCAATCATCTAGGGTTGCAAGACATAGCCTTACATATTACATGCGACAATATATGGCGCAATGACTTATGGGGCTGGCATAGATTTTTTTTCCAGGGCTGCTTTGGAATCCCCAGTCCGGCCCTGCCTGCACCACTCTTGGATCTCAAACACCATAAAGAATGCTTATCACCTCCTATCTCCATCAGAGAAAATAAAGGCTCATTCGACTAGAGCACTGGCTACCTCCTTGGACAGAGGTTTCATCTGATGACATATGCAGGGCAGCCATCTGATCTTCTCCTATGACATTTATCAAACATACAAGCTGGATGTAGCTTCTTCATCTACTTCCGTTGGGAGAGGTGTTTAGTCCTCTGTTACTTCTCGTGAATAAAATATTGTTGCAGCAGACTAATAGTATCCATTTTTTTCTCCCTCCCATTGGTCTTAGCTTGGGTATTATCCATAAGTGATGCTGCCATGATTAGCCATGAATATAGAACATTTTCTCCATACTTACTGTAATTTTCTTTTCCTGGCTTTTATTCACGGCAGCATCAGCATCCCTCCTATATGTTTGTTTTACAATTTTAAACTAGACTGTGGGATAGAGAAAGGAGGGACCTTTTATGCCTACAGGCTGGTTCAGATTAGTTAAATGTTTCCTGTTCTGTTCCTGTTGGGGGCAGAGCTAACCCATAAGTGATGCTGCCATGAATAATAACCAGGAAAAGAAAATTACGGTAAGGATGGAGAAAATTTTCTATAACATGAAAGTGCTTATTTTACATTAAAAATCTAGATTTCTGACTCCGTTCCTTTAAATCAATCTCCTACTACTATCTGTTTATATACTTGAGGATTGTCAAAGCATTTTACAAACCTGCATTGTGCTCTGAATTAATTTGCCAGCATTTGGTCACCTTGTCATGAATGAGCAAATTCTCTTTCTCCATTTTATACAAATCTGGATTAACCTCTGATGAGCGTCTTTTTCCGATGTTACGTGCAATGTCTATAGGTTTTAGTGGCTTGTTAGTGTGCTTCATATACTGGTAGATTTCATTTTCTGTAACAGAAGTATATTGTCAGTATAGACTTGTACGTCATCAATAAAACTTTACTCAGTGAACGGTGTTGTGCTTTTTTTACTAGCATTTAACTCCATATTGTTAGTGTGTCTGAGTGTATAACAGAGCTCCACAGCAATAATACTCCCAGTAACGTGTCTGAGTGTATAACAGAGCTCCACAGCAATAATACTCCCAGTAATGTGTCTGAGTGTATAACAGAGCTCCACAGCAATAATACTCCCAGTAATGTGTCTGAGTGTATAGCAGAGCTCCACAGCAATAATACTCCCAGTAATGTGTCTGAGTGTATAACAGAGCTCCACTGCAATAATACTCCCAGTAATGTGTCTGAGTGTATAACAGAGCTCCACAGCAATAATACTCCCAGTAATGTGTCTGAGTGTATAACAGAGCTCCACAGCAATAATACTCCCAGTAATGTGTCTGAGTGTATAACAGAGCTCCACAGCAATAATACTCCCAGTAATGTGTATTTAATCTACAATCAATGTGCTTGGAAATAAGACACATTTTTCTAAATTTAAAAAATATATATTTTGTAATTTAAAAAATAAATAAATAGCATACAATTCAGAAAATTGAGTCATCGACTCAGAACGGTCTCACCCCTGGCCACACCCCACTCACACCCCTAAAATAAAAGGGTCCCTCTTTGTCCATTTGAAATGTTGGGAGGTATCTGTAGAATGCTGACTTAGATCTAGGAATAATATGGGAGACAGTAAAATTAAGATATAGAAAGGGGAGTAATTTGTGATTATCAGACCTATTTTATTTAAAGAGAAGTTATAGGCATCAAAACAACTTTAGCTTAGTGAAGTGGTTTTAGTGTATAGATCATACTACTGCAGTTTCACTGCTTAATTCCCAGCCATTTAGGAGTTATATCCACTGGCGTACATACCGCGGTCGCAGCTCACTCCAGGGGGCCCGGCCGCCCTGCGGACCCCTGCGACCATGTACCCACCATCTTCTTTTGTGGCCCCGGCCTGCGAGGCAAACCGCCGGTGCTGGCGTCCAAGGGGTCCATCGGGTGGCCCATGCTGTCAGGGCAACTCAATGGATATGGATTGTCAGGGGCCCGGTCAGCGCTGGGCGCTTTAATAGCGCGACCGGGCCCCCTGTAATGAGTTCACACAGAGCTGGGAGGAAGTGACCGCATGTTACTCCTCCCAGCAATCAGACAGAGCCCGCATGGGATTAAGACCAGTGTGTCAGAGTGGGAACTTTGACTCCCATCCACCTGAGCCACCACTGGACCCAAGGGAAAGACACCCTCCTGTACCTAAAAGGTAGGAAACAGGAGGGTGACTTAAACATTTTGTATGTGTGTGTTTGTATGTATGTGTGTATGTGTCTGTCTGTGTGCCTGTCTGTATGTATGTGTCTGTATGTGTATCTGCCTGTGTGTGTGTGTGTGTGTGTGTGTGTGTGTCTGCCTATATGTATGTGTGCCTGTTTGTATGTACGTCTTTGTATGTATTTGTGTCTGTGTGTCTGTATGTGTGTCTGTCTATGTATGTATGTGTGTGTGTCTGTATGTGTATGTGTGTCTGTATGTGTGTGTGTCTGCCTGTATGTCTGTGTGTGTGTCTGCCTGTATGTATGTGTGTGTGTGTTTGTCTGTTTGTATGAATGTATGTGCGTCTTGTGTGTGTGTGTCTGTCTGTATGTATGTGTATGTATGTGTCTGTACGTGTGCCTGTCTGTATGTATGTATGCCTGTCTGTATGTGTGTGTGTCTGTCTGTATGTGTGTGTGTGTCTATCTGTCTGTATGTGTCTGCCTGTGTGTATGTGTGCCTGTCTGTTTGTATGTATGTGTTTGTGTGTGTGTGTGCCTGTCTGTGTCTGGGTGTGTGTTGGTCTGTATGTATGTATCTGTGTGTTTCTGTGTGTATCTGTCTGTATGTGTCTATGTGTGTGTGTGTGTGTGTGTGTGTCTATGTATGTATGTGTGTGTGTGTCTGTATGTATATATGTGTGCCTGTCTGTTTATATGTATGTGTGTGTTTCTGTGTGTATGTGTATGTATGTATCTGTCCGTATGTGTCTATGTGTGTGTGTGTGTGTCTATGTATGTATGTGTGTGTGTGTGTTCGCCACTGGTTATATCACTTTGTTTATACAGCTCTAGCCACACCTCCCTCTGGCTGTGACTCAAAACAGCCTGCATTAAAAAAAAATTAATTTTCAGTCAGATGTTAACTTGCTTTAGAAGTTTTTATCTCCTGCTCTGTAAATTTAGCTTTAAGCCTCTAATGGTTCCCCGAGGCCTTTGCATGCTGTATCCTTTCCTTTCAAGCTACTAAAAGCTGTATTAATAAAGTAAAGTAGCAACATATATTCAATTTATTGTCTAGTAGTAAACAGCAAAAACCTCTAAAGCGATTAGTCACTTAACGGAAAGTCAAGGAAAACAAAAAAGGCAGTCTTTCATTTATTCTAAACATAAATATATTTTACCAGTTCCAGAATGTCAGGGTACGCTAACTCGTATATTCTGATATCTCCATCTTGGTTTTATAGATCAATGCCATCATCAAGGAACATTTTACAAACCTGCAGAACTTGGCTGTACCGGTAAAACAAAATGGAGGCTGTGAGGAGATACTCACGTGTTGGTGTTAGTGTGATGGATGGCTCAGAATTAGAATTCACTGTTCTGCGTTCAGCCTGTGCTGCAAAGCACGATGGACCTTAAAAACAATACATTATTTTTTAACGAATTATCATTTTTACTTTTTTTGTAACTCAAACTTTTTTGTAACTCAACTTTTTTGTAACTCAACTTTTTTGTTGCTTTTTGATTTTAGTTTTCTTACTTTTTTGTTTTTTTTCAATGATCTCGGTCAAAAATGGTTTAATCTATTTTCAAGTGCATTTAGATTTTTCTTCTTTTTTTTTTCTCTACCTGCAAAATTTTCCACATTTTCAATGAAAATAGACACATTCACATACACACACTTTGAGATATATATATATATATATAACTATATAATATCACAAATTAAATGATGCATCCAGTCATATGACCTATACAATGGCGACTTACTTTTACTGTCCGGTGACAGGGCCATCGTGTTCTGCGAGGAGGTAGTGTTATTTGTATTTTCAGATGTCACGTGCTTTCCTGTTTAGATTGTGAATAAAGGCACGGATTATATTAGTGGTGGCAATGTTTTCTTTATCAAAAATATCTGCCATTTAAAGGGTCACTCAAGGCAACATAGCTAATGGTGCTTATCAGTAGCGTACTTACCGGGGCAGTCTAACAGGCAGCAGGGGGTGCAAAGAGTGCACCTTTACTGTCATAGCTGGTTCCTGCCTACAGGTGGCACTTTTTACATAGCCAGTGCCTAAACTTTACCAGCAGTTAATAGAGAAACATCTCAGGCGGCAGGGGATCTGATGTGATCTGTATGTATTCTCACTGCACAGCTTCTTCGCGCCCCTGTACTAACGGCAGGAGCCAGGACGTAACGTCACCCCAGCCCCGGAGTACAGAGCACAGACTGATCCCATTTCGCAAGCATCCAGACCGGAAGTAACGTGCGTTCCATCAGACGGAGCGTGCGTTCCACAGCAACCACTTCCGGTCACGCGAACGCAAGGAATCCATTAGGAAAGGTATAAATACATTAAAAAGAAATCGAACAATCTTTTAACCAACTGAGGAAGCCAGGTTACTGGCGAAACGCGTTTTGGACTTTATCCACAATATATTGTGGACTTATATAGTTACATAGTTACATAGCTGAAAAGAGACTTGCGTCCATCAAGTTCAGCCTTCCTCACATTTGTTTTTTGCTGTTGATCCAAAAGAAGGCAAAAAAACCCAGTTTGAAGCACAATTTTGCAACAAGCTAGGAAAAAAATTCCTTCTTGACCCCAGAATGGCAGTCAGATTTATCCTTGGATCAAGCAGTTATTACCCTACATTGAAAGATTATATCCTTGAATATTCTGTTCTTGCAAGTATGCATCTAGTAGCCGTTTGAACATCTGTATGGACTCTGATAAAACCACTTCCTCAGGCAGAGAATTCCACATCCTGATTGTTCTTACAGTAAAAAAACCTTTCCTTTGCCTTAGGCGAAATCTTCTTTCTTCCAGTCTAAACGCATGGCCTCGTGTCCTATGTAAAGTCCGGTTTGTGAATAGATTTCCACACAATGGTTTGTATTGGCCCCAATTTATATTATATATTTTTTATTTACAAGTGTTAATTTGTTTTATCAATAAATTTTTGGATCCTTCTACAATTGGGACCTTCCTGTCTGTTTGCTACATACAAAGGAGGAGGAAACCAGGAGGACACACGCTCAGTGGGTAGTTGATCTCCCCTAATAAAGATCACAGAGCGCTTCACACTAGAGCCAGGTGACCTATTGGCTCTATTCTTGTGAGTTGTGAATTACCACCCTTACTCATATTTCTCTGATTTACCATTTATATATAGTATATACCATCTGCACTATGTACATGTTATATATTATTTACAGGTCATTGTGAAGGCATATTATTGAGTATATTTGCCATTTATTCAAGTATTTCAGGTATTTTAAAGCCCCACTTATATTTTTTGTCTTTAACTATTGGTGTTTGTGAAGGTTAAGGGGATCCTCCACATAAGTGTTGAGCTTAATTTGTATTGTTTGTGTGTATATTTTGTGTTTGTTTGATCCCATTAACAAACCGCTAGACTCCAGGAATTAAAGTCGAACAGTGTCATTCTAACACGGCTGCAAATTTTCCACGCTTTGCAAAATGACCAAGAGCACTCTGATTGGTTGACTAGTAAACCAACCAATAACACTTCTCTGACAGCCAAGCCTCGAGAAAGTGACCATTGTCCCCCCCCTACTCCCCCCCAATTTTACAATTAATTAGAGCACCCTGCCGCCGGCATGGGTAGGAGCTGGCGGAGGTGAAAATAGGCCCCCCCTTTATAAATATTAGGGCACCCACCTGCCGGCATGGATGGGTTCCAGGGAAGGGGACAACAGGTCCACCCCTAAAAATGTAAAGTATCCCCTACTCGATGCCAACGGTTGGGGTACGGGCTATGTCTCCCCATTGTTACATAGGCCCCATTCCCATGGGATTAAACAAATTCACACACAGATACAGACAGACAATGAAAACACTTTAGTGATTAAACCGGTATGAAATACTTTTATAAGTTCCACATATTACATCATTTTTATCATATATGAAATAGTCTGACAGACCTGTGTTATTGTTGTGCGTCACGGACCAGAGGTTTAAGTGTTCATTGTGAGTGAGAAAATGCTTTTCCTTCATTAGATACAAATCAGGATTAACCTCCTTGGCACTTTTCTTATTCACACCTTGTGCGATATCCTTTGCTTTCTGCGGATCTTTATTTATCAGAAACAAATAGATCGCCTTCTCTGGAAAGCAAATATACAATTTCAGTAGGTTTTATCTCCAAAATTCAGACAAAGACTGAGCACATTAATAGACAAGTTTGCAGGATGGGGTGTGGTGGGGCAGGTCCCCCAACACCTTTGCAAATTAGTTTTCCTTTGAATTAAATGGAAACAGTATCTTTACATAAAATTCTACAGCACCAATCTCCATAAACTGATCGTATTGCAGCCTTTTACAATGAACTTTAACTTCATAAACCATAAAATACTTTATTATCACGGTAAATATTATGATGGATGGAGTGTTCAAACATATCATGCAGCACTTTTTAAAGGGACACTTAAGGCACCCAGACCAATTCAGCTTATTGAAGGGGACTAGGTGCAGTGTCCCTGTCCTCCTTAGTCCTGCAATGTCAATAATTGCCGTTTTAGAGAACGTGCAATAATTACATTGCAGGACTAAGACTGCCTCTAGAGCAGAGGAATCCCTTTGAAAGATATTCTAAAGAATAAATAACAATTGACCTTATTTAAATATCCCAGTGCACTCAATTGGCTGGGTCTGCTTATCACATTAACCCTATTTTCTCTTTTTCAGAAAACATTATGCAACCTTAATTCAAGTCAAAATGGCAGATTTAAAGTATAAAATATTAAATTTAGTAACTATGACAATTTTAAGCTACCATTGAGTCGCACATTGTTGCAAAAAAAAGATATGCCTTTAAGTACGTAGTGTGAGAGGGGAGCAAGAAACCCCAAATAATTATATATATAATTCTCGAATACCCAGTTTGTGAGTTTTTGTATATAGATACCCGGCTATAAATAGTAATCAGTATTATACAGAGCATTGAATGGTGCTATTGTACCATAATATGTACAATAATGTTATCAAATATTATTATATGATGTAATGGATCCCCTATACTCTGACTGAGTATATCCATTGTGAGTCTCCCATTTCCCAAGCGAAGCAGTGATTAGAGCTCTTGGTTACCCAAACATCAGACAGAGACTTGATGAAGGGCACAACAGGATCTGTTTATTGAAGGTCAGATACACAGTATTTATGCACGGACCCCTGCAGGGGGTCTCCATCTACAGCAATGTAAAACATAAGCCCTCCCCAGCGTCCCTGTGTCTGGAGATAATGGTGTCTCCCAGGCACAGGAAGCGGACACACAAAAAACCCACAAAATACACAAAACACAGTAATGCATCTCTACATGCCCTACATCCCTGGATAGCTCCTGGTCCGTGCTATGCTCCCTGCAAATTTCGGAGTGATCGTATCTACAGAGCCCGAGAAATCATCGTGCAAACAGTTCCACAAGATCACTCGGTTTAGGCCGGTGAAAGCAGCGGCCAATCCGGAAAAAGGGCACGAACACGTAGCGGTCAATCAGCATTCAGGGAGGGGAGGTGTTTTGCCGGCAAATTGGGAGAAAGGGCGCAAAACCAATTTGAATGGTAGCGCTTCTCCCATTGGTCGACACGGAATCTGCGGTTGTGAAGCCACCTGCTAGTTGCAAAATGTCGGCTCAGGCTCGCGCTCTTTGGAGACACAGTTTGCTACAATAATATATCATTAATAACTATAATACACACTTCTTCCCTCTGTACATTGAAGTCAATGGTAGAAAAAATATGTATCTCTGTAGTCTGGAGAGAAATCAACATATTACCAGGGATTTAAGAAAATAAAGGAAAATCAGGGAATTTACTCACGTAAAGGAGTCAGAGAGCACGGCACAACAAAATTTAAATTCACTCCACCATTTTCACTCTTATCTGCAGAACGCATCGTACCTAGTAAAAAAAAAAAAAATTTAATATATTTTCACATTTTTGGAAAATGTTTTTCCAATAATTTTTTTCACATTCACAGTAGTATAATAACCAAAGATTCCTTTTTCCCTAATGTAACGGCACCCACAGGCATAAAAGGGGTTAAAGCCGTTTAGTAGACATTCCCTCAGTAACATTTAATTTTAAAAAAAAAGCAGGGAGATTTCTCTGAAAAGGTAGCGTTTATATTGAAAAGCCTGCAGGAACAGGCTATAGACACCATAACAACTATATTAAGCTACAGTGGTTATGTTGACTATAGTGTCACTTTAAAGTTAAAATTCAGTTTGAATTCCAGACAATTTATTTTACTGATTAAGCCTCTTCCTATCTCCCCTTACAGTGTCTGTCACTTCAATTATCAAACAAATAACTTCAGGCACTTTTTAGAAAAACCTCAATAAACACCCATCCCCATTCATCAGGGTACATGACAAAGTTCTATACGCATTGTGGAGGAAGCTGTAAAGTGCTTATCTCAATCTACCCGATAACGTCGGCCCACACCAATAGAAACTTCTAGAATTAATTGCTATAGGCGCACTAGCTGGAAATCGCGATAAATAGAGTTAGAAATTACATTTCATCGCCACGTAATAAAAACAGGAAGCTGAAATAGAGACGTGCTAAAAGTAATGGCAAGGGTTTGTTGGAATGCACATAGACATTAATGAAATAAAAGATTTAAATTAGATTAAAATCTACCAAACATATCAGATCATTAGTTATTGTGAGTATTCTTTAGCTACAATAGCAGGATCTCAGATTAAGTGAGATTATTGCTGCAGTCTACATACTTGCACCGTTCCCAGTGAGTGGAGTTCTGTAAGAGAATAGGATTTTATTTTAGAATGTGGATTTTATTTACCTGCCGCAGCGCAGTCCTCAGTCATGTTCCCGCTGCTATCTGAAATTAGTCTGAAGGGACGCTCCTTGGCAGCGGTACATGGGATAGCCCAGTCACGTGGCATGTGGCTTCAATTCTTAGTCATGTTAGGAAAACGAAACAAAACAAAAAAAAAAAACGTGTATGAAGAAACTGCTGGCAGCGAGGTCTTACTGCTTGTAAAACAGGTTTAACTCTCTGAGTGCTGTATGCATGAGCAACGCTAAGCCTTCTATAATTTACTGGACAGCTAGAATTAAAGATCTGGCAGGGAGCATTTCCCCTAAATTCTGAGTCACTCTGAGCTCCGGACTTGATGGATGAATTAGGGTGCAGCACCTCTTTATTCAGCATTTTATAATGCATGCCTCACAAAATTTCAAATGGAGGAAGAGAGACACTCAGGACTGGGTTTATCCCCCTTGCTGCCCAAGGCCATTTTCTTCAATACACCTCTCATGTCCCCGCAGCCCATTTCTATGTGTATATTAATGCATGAGTGTTATAGTATTTTTTGTGTATAAAATATATTCTGCTTATGCAATGATCAGCCACAACATTAAAACCACTTGTCTTAAATAGTGTAGTTGTCCCCTCGTGCTGCCAAAACAGCTCTGATACATCAAGGCATGGACTCAACATGACCTCTGAATGTGTCCTGTGGTATCTGGCACCAAGATATTAGCAGTAGATCCTTTAAGTCCTGCAAGTTGCGAGGTGGGACCTCCATGGATCTGGTTTGTTGTTCCAGCACATCCCACAGATGGCCAATCGGTTTGCCATCTGCAGGATTTGGAGGTCAAGGCAATACATTGAACACCTTTGTCATGTTCTGCAAACCATTCCTGAACAACTTTTGCAGTGTGGCAGTGTGTGCATTATTCTGCTGAAAGAGGCCACTGTCATCAGGGAACACCATTACCATGAAGGGGTGTGCATCGTCTGCAACAATCTCTAGGTAGTTTTTACATGTAAATGTAACATCAAAGATTTCCCATGTTCTCAGAACATTTCCTCCATCGACTATCCTTCTCCCCATAGTGCATCCTGCTGCCATCTCTTCTCCATGTAAACACACACATTCACCATCCACCTGATCTAAAAGAAAACGTGATTTCCATGGTCCAGTTCTGATGCTCACATTCCCATTGAAGGTGCTTTTGGTGGTGGACAGGGATCATCGTAGACACTTTGACCGGTCTGCGGCTACACAGTCCTATACACAGCAAGCTGCGATGCACTGTATGTTCTAACACCTTTCTATTATGGCCATCATTAGGTTTTTCAGCAATTTGAGTTACAGTAGCTCTTCTGTGTGACCGGACCAGACAGGCTAGCCTTTGCACTCCACATACTTTGGTGGGCACACCTGATGCTGGTTCCCCAGTTGTCCTTCTTTGCACTACTTTTGGTAGGTACTAACCACTGCATACCGGGAACACCCACAAGACTTGTCATTTGCAGACACACTCACATTGACCAGTGCAGACACACTCACAATGACCCCTGCAGACACACTCACACTGACCCATGCAGAAACACTCTCTGGCCCAAGCAGACACACTCACTGACCCATGCAGAAACACACACTGACCAAAGCAGACACACACACTGATCCATGCAGACATACACTGATCAATACAAACACACTCCCACTGACCCATGCAGACATTCTCACACTGACCCATGCAGACACACACACTGATCAATACAGACACACACTAACCCTTGCAGACACACTCACACTGATCCATGAAGACACACTCCCTGACCCATGCAGACACACTCACACTGATCCATGCAGACACACTCGATGACTTATGCAGGTTTAAGTGGCTATCCAGTTGTCTTTGTTGGCACCAGGCCCCGGGCTCAATGGGTGATGGTTGGCTGGGTCTGTCCAGCTGTCCCTTGGTCTTGGTGGGCATTGGATGGCTTGTCTGTGGCACTGGCCACATCTGTGACATCATTGCTGGCCCCTAATCTTGGTGGGCACGGGCAGTAGGATCCTTGTACAGCCCCTGTCTTGGGCAGGCTGGTGGCTGGCACTGGCCCTTGCAAAGTTGGAAAGGAAGGTGAGAATTGCAGGGCAGTTGCTCTTGGCTGCAATGTGCTTTGACCCCATCTGCTTCCGTTACACACACAGAGAAGGAGGTCAAGCAGGGTTATGAAAGAAAGATGGAGGAGGGGTTTAGGATTTTGTGGTTACACAGTGCTACAGTGGGGTTTCCCTTTCTGTCCTACACTTTTGTATTTCACACAGTGCCTCCCTCCCCCCCCACCATCAAATTACCCACAGGGCCTTTTCTCTATCCCACCCACCATAAAATTACCCACAGGACCATTCCCCTATCCCAGCCACCATCAAATTACCCACAGGACCTTTCCTCTATCCCATCCACCATAAAATAACCCACAGGACCTTTCCTCTATCCCACCCACCATAAAATTACCTACAGGACCTTTCCCCTATCCCACCCACCATCAAATTACCCACAGGACCTTTCCTCTATCCCACCCGCCATCAAATTACCCACAGGACCTTTCCTCTATCCCACCCGCCATCAAATTACCCACAGGACCTCTCCTCTATCCCACCCACCATCAAATTACCAACAGGGCCTTTCCTCTATCCCACCCACCATCAAATTACCCACAGGGCCTTTCCTCTATCCCACCCACCATCAAATTACCCACAGGACCTTTCCCCTATCCCACCCACCATCAAATTACCCACAGGACCTTTCCTCTATCCCACCCACCATCAAATTACCCACAGGACCTTTCCTCTATCCCACCCGCCATCACCACCAGGACCTTCCCTATCCCACCCACCCATCAAATTACCTACAGGACCTTTCCTCTATCCCACCCACCATCAAATTGGCCCCACAGGACCTTTCCCTCTATCCCACCCATCAAATTACCTACAGGACCTTCCTATCCCACCCACCATCAAATTACCCACAGGACTCTTCCCATCCCACCCACCATCAAACCCTTACCCACAGGACCATTCCCCCATCCCACCCACCATCAAATTCCCACAGGACCTTTCCTTTATCCCACCCACCATAAAATTACCCACAGGACCTTTCCCCTATCCCACCCATCATCAAATTCAAATTTTCACCCTTCTCACTTCCACCATCAAATTACCCACAGGACCTTTCCTCTATCCCACCCACCATCAAATTACCCACAGGACCTTTCCTCTATCCCACCCGCCATCAAATTACCCAAAGGACCTTTCCCCTATCCCACCCACCATCAAATTACCCACAGGACCTTTCCTCTATCCCACCCACCATCAAATTACCCACAGGACCTTTCCTCTATCCCACCCACCATCAAATTACCCACAGGACCATTCCCCTATCCCACCCACCATCAAATTACCCACAGGACCTTTCCTTTATCCCACCCACCATAAAATTACCCACAGGACCTTTCCCCTATCCCACCCACCATCAAATTACCCACAGGACCTTTCCTCTATCCCACCCACCATCAAATTACCCACAGGACCTTTCCTCTATCCCACACAGCCCAACATCATATTCTCTACCAAGCCTTTCTCCCACCCGCCCATCATATTCTCAATGTCCCTCTCATTGATCCACCATCATATTCCCCACAGCACTGACCTACCCTCCCACCCCACTGTGCCTAAACCTGTTAGATTCTCCTGACAAGAATGAGTGGTGGGGGAGGCGGGGGGCGGTGAAGGAGGGACCCCTTTATTCAATCTTGTACCGTGGCCCTTCTGTTTCCAGTAAACATCTCTGATTGGAATATTTAAATATATGCAAATTAGACAATACAAAGGTTTCGGTGTTCTCACTACAATGCTAAAAGACATCCCACACCTGGCATCAATGAGGACGGGACGTGCAGAGTATTTCCTGGAATTATCAACACTTTCTATTTTAAGAACAATGTACACCCACACCTAGAGAGCAAACACGGTGAGACGGCAGGTTTAGTGACGAAGATCAAGGATTTCCCCGTCTGCCAGTGGCGGGATTACATGTCGGACTGTTTTTAGGACAGTTGTAGGTACGAAGGTCAAATGGAACATTCCGTCTCAAGTTCAATCTTTTTCTTATCTCTGTTTCTATGACCAGAAGGGCGGGGGGGAGGGGGGAACTAATTTGGCCAATTTCAAATTGTGTCACAAAAAAGAAAAATTTGAAAAAAGGTTCCTGATTGAACAATATATTAATATAAGATAATACATAAATTGAACATTGAGAGCACACAAGATAAACAAAACATCAATAGGGGGAAAAAAACAAGAGTCGCTGAAACCAGACACAACAGAAGAAACAGAGAGAGGAAGACAGGAGCTAAATGAAAAGTGGAAAAAGCAAAGGGGAGAAATAGGTGGAAATAAACAACATCACACAATCTCTAAAGCCGGTGTAGGCAACCTTCAGCACTTCACATGTTGTGGACTTCATGACCCATAATGCTCTTGCACCTATAATGCTGGCAAAGACTCAGGGGAGATGTAGTTCAAAGGTTGCCTACCCCTGCACTAGAAAGTGCTATTATCCCCCCTCTCCCCTCACACACACAGTTGGCCAGATTTATAGAAATGTGCAACTTGTTTTGATTTTAATCAAATTTTGTCAGAATTTTTCAATTTGAAAGCATACAAAATGTCAAAATAAAGAGAAATGAGACAAATTCGAAACAAATTGAAACAAGTCATTTCTGATCCATCCGTTTTGGTAAGGATACCGGAATAGGGAGTTTTCTACTTAACAAATGAAAGAGCAATTTTTATTTTTTTTTAAAGGGCTTTTATTAATTTTAAACCCTTAAGGACTGGACTGTTTTTAAAGGGAGCAAGTTGTAACATTTCCATGCACTGTGAATATTTTTACACTTTTGTGGTGTTTGTGTTTGGCTGTAATTTTCCGCTCTTTCATTTACTGTTCCCATACAAATTATATATTGTTTTTTCAGGACAAAAGGGGCTTTCTTTACATACCATTATTTATATAATCTCATGTATTTTAATTTAAAAAAAATAAAAAAATATGATGAAAAATTGAAAAAAATACATGTTTTTTGACTTTTACTTGAAAAATCTTTTACTCATCTACAAAAGCGAATGAAAAAAACTGCTAAATAGATTCAAAATTTGTCCTGAGTTTAAAAATACCTAGTGTTTACGTGCTTTTTTGCTTTTTTTTTGCATGTTATAGGGCTATAGGTACAAGTAGGATATTGCGGTTTCAAAACATAAATTTTAAAAATTTATCAATAGTGACATTGTAACACTATTATCTGTCATAAATCTCTGAATAACACCCCACATGTACATATATTTTTAAAGTAGACAACCCAGGGTATTCAATATGGGGTATGTCCAGTCTTTTTTAGTAGCCACTTAGTCGAAAACACTGGCCAAAGTAAGCATTCATATTTGTTTGTGTGTAAAAAAGTAAAAACTAAATTAACGCTTAATTTTGGCCAGTGTTTGTGACCAAGTGTTACTAAAAAGACTGGACATACCCCATTTGCATTACCTTGGGTTGTCTTCTTTTGCAAATGGTATGCCATCATGGGGGTAATTCTCATTCCTGGGCTACCATACGCTCTCAAAGGCAACGTAACCAACCTGGCCATTTTCAATGTAAAAATATTTGACCCAAATATTTGACCTTGTAACTTTCTAAAATGCTATAAAACCTGTACATGGGGGGTACTGTTTTACTCGGGAGACATCGCTGAACACAAATATTAGTGTTTAAAAACTGGAAAACGTATCACAACAATTATATCATCAGTAAAAGTGCTGTTTGTGTGTGAAAATGCAAAAAAAAGTCACTTTCACTGACAATATCATCGCTGTGATATGTTTTACTGTTTTGAATCACTATTTCAAAATGTTAAAGTCTCCTCGAGTAAAACAGGTACCCCCCTATGTACAGGTTTTGTAAGTGTCGTGAGAACGCTACAGGTAAAATACAGTGCTAGCACATTAAATTCTCTGGGCCTGGGTTGGCAAGCAGGTCCCTCAAATTGCAATCAATAAAAATACTTATGTAAAAATATTACATAAATACGCACGTAAAATTTAAATATATAAGCATATTTATATATTTGAAGTCTACATGTATATTTATATAATTATTTATGTAATTTTGTATATGGACATATGTATATTTCGTATTATTTTTATTTATTTTTATATATATATAGATATATATACAAATTCATTCTAAGTGTATTTTGATATAAATATATATATATTAATTTTAAAATACAGTTAGAATAAATTTCATATAGCTATATAATTTTTTTTAAAATTTTTATTATTATTTAAAAACATTTTTATTTAATTTAAATTACTTATTATTTATATTTTATAATAATATATATATACAATATATATAGTTATTATATATATTATATATATACGTGTGTAATTTAATTATAAGTGTATTTTTATATTAATATAAGTACATATTAATATAAAAATACACTTAGTATGACATTATATATATGATATATAGACATATATTATATAGATATAATATATGTCTATATATCATATATACACATATATAATTATTTTATTTTTTTTAATTAACACTAACTTTATTTTTTTTCTTCTGATTTTACACAAGCAGGGAGACTGCCTGTCAGCACAGACAGTCCCCCTGCAGGCAGACACATGGACACCTATTGTGACCATGTGATCGCTGTGTTAAGCGATCACATGGCCACAGGGGTCCTAATCTGCCGTGGGGAGACTGTCTGGGCTGCAGGCAGTCTCCCCACAACCGGAGCCACGCTGATCGCCGCCGGGGGAACGACGGCGATCAGGTAAGTACCCCCAGACCGTTAGGACGGTTCAGGACCGTCATCGGTCCTCAAGGCAAAAATGCCGATGACGGTCCTGAACCGTCCTCGGTCCTTAAGGGGTTAAAAGGCAGTGTTTACATTAAAAAGCCTGCAGTCATATACTATAAACACCAGAACAACTACATTAAGCTGTAGTTGTTCAGGTGACTATAGTGTCCCTTTAAACATAGAGATGAGTAAATATCATATTGAAAAATCCAAGGAAATGATAGTTTAAGTAATATCTGGAATGCCTTCTGTTGAGTTACAAGAACATACTCAAACTTTGGATTTCCCCGATTTTAAGGCCACATACATTTTTAGGATTTTTTTCTTACAAAGCCAGTATTCTTGGCATTAAGAACAAATACTTCTTTGACACTACATTGTCCATTCATTTCTAATTAAAATGAAGTAAAAATAAATGATGACAAACCATCAGAAATCACTGTGATGTATAAAGGTTGATGCCTCGATAGCAGTATTTTCAAATAACATAGCTCACATTTACATATTCAAATAACTACTTAAATAAGGGGGGAAATTAAAAAGATTTATCCTAATAACTATCCCCTAATTTTTACAGTAATCATTAAAAATGTTTAGTGCCGGGTAAAAATTACAAAAAAGTTATATTTACTAGGGTTCATATTATCATATAATATTATTATTTATAAAGCGCCCCCCAAAATTTTCCAGTGCTTAACAACAAGTATTTGCAAAAAGTTGGACGCACAGCAACAGAGGGTCTTGATGGCCCTGCTCAAAGGAGCTTACATTCTAGAGGAAGTGAGGTAAGGTGACACAGTTATGCTAAAGTAAAAAAACTCTCAGAGCGAGGTGGACACTTTCACAGATAGAGAAAAATAGAAATAGGAACGGGGAAAGGTATTTATTATATACACCATTCACACCAGGACTCCTATGTTTGTTCTAGGTTGGTGTAGGGCTTGTGTATCTACATACCTGTCAGTAGTTTTACCGGCCAGCTGCTACTTAGTAAAGTACTTTATAGTGTTCTGTTTAATTAATGAATGCAGGCTGCAAGGAGACCATCATATTGCCCTCTTACTTGGGTCCACCCAATGGACATTTCTGATCAGTGCCTGGTTGCGCTCTGTGACCCTTTAAATGTCAGATCAGCAGTGCTGGGAATAAAATGTCACTTCCTCCTAGTTCACAGAGAGAGACACACAAGCTTGGAAGAGATACAAAGAGGAGGGTAAGAGAGAAACGTGAGAGCCTCCACTATCCCCATCAGTCTCATTCAGCACATCCAGAAATGGAATCAAGAGGGTGGCTAAAAATATGAAAATTATAACATCTATTTGTTTGTGTGGCAGAGTGCATGTGTATCTGAGTGTCAGTGTCTTTCTGTATGTGTATATACACTGATCAGCCACAAAATTAAAACCACTGACAGGTGAAGTGAATAACTTCTTTACAATTGCACCTGTTAAGATGTGGGGTATATTAGACAACAAGTGAACAGCCAGTTCTTGAATTTCATCTGTTGGAAGCAGGTAAAATGGGCAAAGTAAACTTTGACAAGGGCCAAATAGTGATGGCCAGAAGACTGATCAGAGCGGCAAGTCTTGTGGTGTGTTCCTGGTATGCAGTGGTTGTTGCCTACCAAAACTGGTGCCAAGAAGGACAATCAGTGAACCAACATCAGGGTTATGGGTTCCAAAGGCTCATTGATGCATGTGGGGAGTGAAGGCTATCCTGTCTGGTCCAATCACACAGAAGAGTTACTAAAGCTCAAATTGCTGAAAATGTTAATGCTGGGCAAAATAGAAAGGTGACAGAATTCACATGTATAGCAGTTTGCTGCATATTGGGGCAGCGTAGCCGCACACTGGTCCGAGTGCCCATGATGACTTCTGTCTACCGCAGAAAGTGCCATCAATGGGGACATGAGCATCAGAGCATGGTCCAAGGAGCAATGGAAGAAGGTTGACTGGTCTGATTAATCATGATTTATTTTCGATCGGGTGAATGGTAGGATGCTTGGTGTTGTTTATGTCAGCAGGAAGCTGACAGGATGGGCAATGTAAAGCACTGGGCAATGTTTTGCTGGGAAACCTTGGGTTCTGGCATTCATGTCGATGTTAATTTGACACGTATTATCTACCTAGAGCAGGCATTCCCAATTAATTTTTTACATAATGTGCTAACAACATGGAACCCCCTAACTTTTTGGCAACATAGCACAGATAGTAAACAGATAGTAGTACTTAGGAGCAGATGTGCTTTTGTGTGTACAGTTGGTGTTTGTATATAATGTAAGCATTTTGATACAGGGGTGTGCTTGGATGTAGTGTTGTATTTTAAATGCGGATGTACATTTGTACATTTGATACAGGGGTATATAATGTTTGCATTTCCATGCAGGGATGTGTTTGTATGTAATGTTTGCATTTGCGTGCAGGGGTGGGTGTGCTTGGATGTAGTGTTGTATTTTAAATGCGGATGTACATTTGTGTGTAATATTAGTGTTTGAGTGAAGGGTGTGTTTGTGTTAGTGTTTGTATGTAAATTTGAATCCAGGGGTGTTTTTGTATGTAATGTTTGTGTTTGCAGAGGTATGTTTGCATGTTGTGTTGGTGTTTCCTGGGATGTATGCACATATACTGCCATGTACATACATACAGTCAGGTCCGTAAATATTGGGACATTGACACAATTCTAATCTTTTTGGCTCTATACACCACCGGTGAAATGAAATGAACAAGATGTGCTTTAACTGCAGACTTTCAGCTTTAATTTGAGGGTATTTACATCCAAATCAGGTGAGCGGTGTAGGAATTACAACAGTTTGTATATGTGCCTCCCACTTTTCAAGGGACCAAAAGTAATGGGACAATTGGCTGCTCAGCTGTTCCATGGCCAGGTGTGTGTTATTCCCTCATTATCCCATTTACAAGGAACAGATAAAAGGTCCAGAGTTCATTTCAAGTGTGCTATTTGCATTTGGAATCTGTTGCTGTGCACTCTCTATATGAGATCCAAAGAGCTGTCACTATCAGTGAAGCAAGCCATCATTAGGCTGAAAAAACAAAACAAACCCATCAGAGAGATAGCAAAAACATTAGGTGTGGCCAAATCAACAGTTTGGAACATCCTTGAAAAGAAAGAACGCACCGGTGAGCTCAGCAACACCAAAAGACCCGGAAGACCACGGAAAACAACTGTGGTGGATGACCGAAGAATTCTTTCCCTGGTGAAGAAAACACCCTTCACATCAGTTGGCCAGATCAAAAACACTCTCCAGGAGGTAGGTGTATGTGTGTCAAAGTCAACAATCAAGAGAAGACTTCACCAGAGTGAATACAGAGGGTTCACCACAAGATGTAAACCATTGGTGAGCCTCAAAAACAGGAAGGCCAGATTAGAGTTTGCCAAACAACATCTAAAAAAGCCTTAACAGTTCAGGAACAACATCCTATGGACAGATGAGACCAAGATCAACTTGTACCAGAGTGATGGGAAGAGAAGAGTATGGAGAAGGAAAGGAACTGCTCATGATCCAAAGCATACCACCTCATCAGTGAAGCATAATGGGGGTAGTGTCATGGCGTGGGCATGTATGGCTGCCAATGAAACTGGTTCTCTTGTATTTATTGATGATGCTGACAAAAGGAGCAGGATGAATTTTGAATTATCTGCTCATATTCAGCCAAATGCTTCAGAACTCATTGGACGGTGCTTCACAGTGCAGATGCACAATGACCCGAAGCATACTGCAAAAGGAACCAAAGAGTTTTTTAAGGGAAAGAAGTGGAATGTTATGCAATGGCCAAGTCAATCACCTGACCTGAATCCGATTGAGCATGCATTTCACTTGATGAAGACAAAACTGAAGGGAAAATGCCCCAAGAACAAGCAGGAACTGAAGACAGTTGCAGTAGAGGCCTGGCAGAGCATCACCAGGGATGAAACCCAGCGTCTGGTGATGTCTATGCGTTCCAGACTTCAGGCTGTAATTGACTGCAAAGGATTTGCAACCATGTATTAAAAAGTGAAAGTTTGATTTATGACTGTTAATCTATCCCATTGCTTTTGGTCCCTTAAAAAGTGTGAGGCACATATACAAACTGTTGTAATTCCTACACCGTTCACCTGATGTGGATGTAAATACCCTCAAATTAAAGCTGAAAGTCTGCAGTTAAAGCACATCTTGTTCATTTCATTTCAAATCCTTTGTGGTGGTATATAGAGCCAAAAAGATTAGAATTGTGTTGATGTCCCAATATTTATGGACCTGACTGTACATACTGACATATATACACAGAAATACACACACTGGCACATACACACACACCTTGACATATACACACACTCAGATACACATACTAGGACATACACACAGCTTGACACACAGATACACACACTGACACATACACACACTCAGATACACACAGTGATACATACAAAAACCTTGACCCACAGATACCCACAATGGCACATACAAACACATTGATACACACATACTGACACATACACACAACTTGACACAAATACACACACTCAGACACACACAGTGACACATACACACACCTTGACATACAGATACACACACACACATATACACATTGGCACATAAAAACACACTGGTGCATACACACACACACTGACACACACACACACACACACACTGGCATATACACACACACTGACACAGATTGTGACACATACACACACTGACACATATGCACACACAATCTGACATACATCAAAACCATCCTCCTGTTAACTTACCTTGTGGTCCTGGTGATGTTGGCTGAGGCTGATTGGAGTGAGCTGCTGCATGCTCACTCCAGCCTCACCTCTGCCATCCATGCTGCTCCCTCTCTGGGTTGCTGTTTCCAGCCTCCTCCTCCCTCACTACTGCATGGCAGCAACTCTGTAAAGCTGGGAGGAAGTATGTGTGTCAGTGTATGTGCCTGTGTATGTGTCAGTATGCCTGTCTGTGGGTGTCAGTATGCCTGTCTGTGTGTGTCAGCATTTGTATCTATGTCAGTGTATGTGCCTGTGTGTGTCAGTATGTTTGTCAGTGTTTGTGTCAGTAAGTCTATCAGTGTATGTGTATGTGTGTGTGTCAGTATGTCTCTATATGTGCTTGTGTGTATGTCAGTATGTCTATCAGTGTATGTGTCTGTGTGTGTCAGTATATCTGCCAGTTTATGTGTCTGTGTATCTGTAAGTTGTCAGTCTGTATCTGTATGTAGTCAGTGTGTGTATCTGTGTGTGTCAGTATGTCTGTCGGTGTATGTGTGTGGGTCAGTATGCCTGTCAATGTTTGTATTTGTGTGTGTCAGTATGTCAGCCAGTTTATATGTATGTGTCTGTGTATCTGTAAGTAGTCAGTGTGTGTATCTGCGTATTTGAATGTGTGTCAGCACCAAAATTATATATAAACACACATTCAAAAAACAACACTACGCATAAATGCACGCTTGCATCCAAACTCCAACACCACATACAAACACATTCAGACAAACATACTTCATACAAAAACATACTTACATTCAAACAGTGCAAAATACAACCCTGCAAGCATGAGAAATTGGTAGAACCCCACTTGTCAATGCATTGTTGGAGTTGCACAACAGATAGGGTTCTACCTTTTGTCCAACCTTGCAACTGGGGGGCCAAATAAAATTCTTGCACCAATAATCTTTATGCTTTAGTTCCGCCACTGCGTTGGGGTGGAGGGCGTAATTGCATGTAAGGGAGTGGGGAGGGGGGCACAGTCTCTGGGCCCCTAGCAAATGCTTGCCCAGGGTCCAATCATTATTAAAGACGGCCCTGCCCAGGAAGCACCTCTAACAGCCATCTGAGGAGTGGCCAGTGGAGTTATCACTAGGCTGTGGTGTAAGCATTGCATTTTCTATGAAAAGACAGTGTTTACAGCAAAAAGCCTGAAGGTAATGATTCTGTTCACCAGCACAAATTCAATAAGCTGTAGTTGTTCTGGTGACAATAATGTCCCTTTAAATAGCATACATTAAATTAGGGGTGCCCAAAAGGTAGATTGCCAGATGTTTTAAAACTATTGCTTCAATGATGCTTTGTCATTGTAAAGGCATTCTAAAGGCATGCAATGCATCAAGGGAGTTGTAGTTCTACATGTTCTTTTTTCTTATCTTTCTCAAGCAGTAAAACATATGATATAAAAAGCTCCACATATTCAGAGGTATGTACACTGCCAACCCCCCGATTCCGACACCCAAAATCAAGACACACAGGTTTAAATAACTCAATGTACAAGAAAAAAATTAAATGTGTATCAAAAATGATTGGGTTTTTTTTTTATATGCAAATTACACGCAGTCAAGTCAGTGAGAGGCCAAAGGTTAGCTAGTATTTCCTAGTCAGTTCTTTTACAGCACTATTCTACAGGAAAAACTGAAGATAACCTAAAAGATATATAGAGTGTATCTATATAATATACAACAAAGGATAGTAAATGCATCTTAAAGTGTCCTAAACGATTTGTTAATTCATATCTGCAAGTACCCTAACTCTAAGTCTTTTTCTATTTATTTATTTATTTTATTTCATATTGCCTTATTGGTCACTTTTTATTTTGTCACACCCAACTTTTTTTTTTTCTTGAAAAGCCTGTAAAAGAAGAATAAATTTATCTGGAATCCAGCACTGATGAAATTCTCCTTCTTGATTTCCTTGCCCCTTCTGTCGTCCTGCTGCATCACTTCTTCCCTCTTCGAGGTCCAATTAAACGCTTCTCATAAAGCATTTTCATTGGACCGGTCTCACAGGCTCAGAGCAGATGCACATGTTCTGAGCCGAGGCGGAGAAGTAGCGAGGGTGAGGTGGTCATTTAAAAAAAACAAAAACATGAATGTAGACAATGTATGGTGGTGGGGAGAGCTGGGGGGTTCGCAGTACATTTTAGTGACAGACATAATTTTTGCACAGAATTAACATTGGCAGCCCAGAACTGTCCAGGCTGCTTAAGTCATAAATGCTGGGAGTACAACTAGGCTCCAAAAGTACAGATTGCTCTGTATGTGCAGCGTTTAAAGCAGAAATACTGCACAGATTGCTCGCTCCATGACCACTTCTAATAGCAGAAGTGATGCTAGTGGCTGGAGTAACCCTTTAACCTCTAACATATATTTCATTTAGATGCGAAGCTGGAATTTATTGACTAAAACTAAACTCTTCAAAATACTACAGATTAGTTTACTGTTTTTAGAAACATCATAGAGACATGGTCAACAAACGTGTGCTGTTTTTAGAGCACTCTGATGAACATCTCCCATGGTGGTGTTCTGATATAATGTGTAAGCCTTCGAAGACACAAATATAATCTCATCTATGCGGTGAATGCTATACTAATAACTGTAAGCTACTTGTAAACACTGGAGTAAACCAGTTTATATAAATATTATTTCAACTTTTAATTCCCAAGTTTGTGATTGGTATTTTTAGTATATTACTTATGTTCTGATTGCATTGTAAAGTATTAAAGCCCTTTATGGCTTTCAAGATGATTCAAATGTTATACTGGTTAAAAAAATAAATAAATTAAAAGAGTTATATTGAGGAAAAAGGTTATTAAATACAATCAAGGTCCGTGCATTAAGGCTAAATAGTCCATGGTACTGATTAAAAAAAAGAAATAAAAGGATTTTGTAGAACGTTCTTGCAAAGCTCATATCTCTCACAATAAAGTCACAATGAAATTATTTACCCAATGTTAATAAAATTAAATTACCAACAAAAATATAGGAAAAACATAAAAGTACCTGATAATATCAAAGCATTTCCTATCATTTTTAATATTATCTTTGTTTATCCCCTATATTTAAACATATGTGTTTGGAAGATGTACAAAAATATATTGAATGTAGAAAATTGCGTTTCTCTCCTGCCACTGGGCGCCTCCATCTTGGTTTCCTGTTATATGCTCTGTCCTTTGCACAAATTTTCTCCTTTTCATTTGCAATGTGTGTCCTGGCTGTACCTGGGTTGAACTGGTATGTGATATAATTTTCTTAATATTTCATATACCTTCAAAAGAAAACTGAGCAACACGTAATAAAAAGTTAAATCGGGTTATAGTTGATTTTCATTTTTTTTCAGTAGGTTAACTTCCACCTGGGATGGGTTTACTCTTTTTCCCATATGTCTAACTCTTATTAGCATCATGTTATGTCTGCTATCGATGCCTATGTTCTATTTACTATATACTGTTTACTATGTACTATTTTC